>OY740773.1:25399831-26029831 GCA_963513935.1 Aphrophora alni
TATTCAGTTAATAGTAGAGGTTTACAAAATGTCTTTCATATTCAATACACAGCTTATGAAGGAAGTCATCCCCAAACCATAAATAAAATACTAACACATTAGAAGTTTAACCCTTATGTACATTACAGTAGCATAACTAACATCCTCAGAGGGATGTAAACTAATGACAACAATAATAACTTATCTTTTTTTCACTTGTTGTGAGGTTATTACATCAGTGCAAGAAATGAAGACGTCTAAATAGAATAAAACTAAAGATGAATTGAGAAAACATTATTAAAGAACAAATTTATAGCCAACCAGAAGTAATGTTCCAAAACCTAAAAATGTTAAAGAAATAAGTTAGTAAATCTACCAAAGTAAATAACACGTGAGGTGGAGCTTGATGGTAGTAGGAGCCTTGTGGTAGGGGTGTGGCACGAATCCAGTTCTAAATTATGTCTTGAAGATGGAGGAACTCCGAAACGCGTCGACAAATATAAAAAATAAGAAAATAATAGGAATAGCATAGAACTGTAATAAAGATGATTACATAGTACAAGAAAGTTATGTAATTGGTTCAAACTCGATGTCGAATTTGTTTGCGGGGTCTCCATAGTAAAAAAGTGTTTTCTGACTGTTTACCATTATATGTGAGTGGCCAAACACATTCTAATAGCCTACAATTTGGTATGCGAGCACATTTTAACTATATCTATTGATGTTTTAAACACATTTTAATAATTCAAATTTGAGGGTTGTTGCCATCAAATGTTCAAGATTAGCCTCTAGAGGCAGAATGAAATGTATTGGACCCTATCTCTCCAAAAATGTAGGTTCCGTAGTTATATGTAAAATAAAAAATAAAAATTGTCATTGGGATTAATTTCTCAACATCGGTTCTAACGATTTCGTCAAAACTGTAGTGAAATATGAAGATTAATCATTCAAATCGTGTACAAAGTCTTAAATGAAAAATATATTACAGTACTATGGACAAAAAATAATAATGAACTTTGACCGCAATCATTAAGATCTTTATTTTAATCAATTACTACTTATAATGAGGACGTGTTTGTGGCACAAGCTAAGCAAATTTATATCCTTATTTATTTATTTTTTTTTTAAACTGCGTCCATGGATCATTTTCATTTATTAATTGAATTAATTAACCAAGTACAGAAAATTACTTTTTTGGCTACCATTAGTCGCTTCGTTAGTTTGATGTTGATGATGGATGAGAGAGAAATTCTTTCCAATTTACTTACGATAGGATTTAAGATTAAGGGTTAAGTTAAATTCAAACTAGGCAGTAAAAACATTATACGTTCCTTCTGTAGACACCAGAATATAAACCATCTTTACGACAGAGTGTAATAAGTAAGGTAATTACTTGGATTACAACCTCCTAACGCGTCACTAATTCGTAATGAGTATATAAGCTCCTGGTGGAGAGAAAACAACGTCAATCGATCTACAAATTGAACGTAAGCAGAGACTCTATTGGTCGGAAAAACATTCCCAAAGTACTGTGGTGAATCAGACTGATTAGTAAAGAGGATCACGTAACGGTGATATTGTCATTGGATTAAAATTTATATATTTTTAAATTTTATTAAATAAATTGATGCACATATCGTAAATTACCTTAACAGATCCTAAATCACATTCGCTCAGTATTCAAGCAAAGACTTCCAAAATCTTAATACTTCCACAATTCTCTTTTACTTTGTGATTGACAATTACTGAAATTACATTTTTTGTAATGATTAGTAGTGGATCTAAGCCAAGACTACATGAAAAAATGTGTAGATCCAGCTAGGGAACTTCGATATTGACATGTTGTACTTACTATAAATAACCCACTCTAGGTAATAACGAAATCGTATTTGAACGATTTGAATTACTCCATGGAAAATACGTGAAACAGCTGTAAATTGAATTACACTTGAGCAAATAGATTGTTCAGGTAAGAAAGTATTGTAATACAAAGAACACTAAGATATACTACGACGAAATAATATTCAAATTTAATTTGCAGCAATGTGTTTGTGTTTTATAGGTTCAGATGACAGTTGGAGAAAGGATAAAAGCACATTGGTGTGTTCGCAACTGGGATAACCCTTGGGTGTGGAAACTTCACGAGATGTACATGTTGTTGGTGATATTAGTAATACCAAGCTGTGTCATGGCTGTTACTTACACAGTCATTTGTTGGGAGATGTTGACAGTAATACAGAAGCGGTACCATATGACATCTGGAAAAGTGTGAGTATTGTAATGTTCAGCGATTCTTAATCAGAACCAATAAGGCAGATTTTTAAATTACTTACAAAAACTTCAGATTTTGTTTCAACAAAAAATAAAAATAGAAATCATATTATTGCAGGAATGACTTAATAAAGTAAAGCACTTCATAATTATAATACATTTAATTTGTTTCTAAAGTGTTACCCGTTTCGAGTAAGTAATGTCGGTCTTAAGAGGTTCATTTTACTTATCCAATCTACAAAGCTAGATAACACACAAAATTAGATCAAATTTTCAGATTTCATTCCATCCCTATTCTCTACGATGTTAAATATATAAGTTATTATCAAAAACTGTAGTTTTTAATTAATTCAAATAGTTGTGAGATCTAGGAGCACGGAGGATTCACGTCAGGTGAACTCCCTTTGCCATGCTGCTTAGGGACATACCTTGTCGAATGGATAACAAAATAGAACTGAAAGAGGTTGTCGGAATGAGATTTCATAACTTTATTATTATTATTATTTAAGCTTATGTATAAAGTATCTATTTTAAATATATAAAGAGCTGAAACTGGTTCTGTCCTGTGAAACATTGTTTCTTACAGTTAAAAGTTTGTCTATTTCTTATAAATAAAATCACCTCTAAATATAATGAATTAGTTAATATAAAACGAACACGCGATTAGGCCTAAGGGATAAATCGAAGATCTGAAGATATTTGGTCTGAAAGTCGTAAATTTAATTGAGAAGAGGCAAAAATAATACACTAGAGAAAAAACTTATATAAACGAAAACTAATTGAAATGTCATATATAAAACTATCAGACAATCCCTGCAGTCAAATCACTGTGGAAATAACAATATTGTAGCTTCCATTAATTTAAAAACCTAATTTAAAAATCTTAAATAAATAAGTCTGAAATTTTCCCCTTTTCAGTACGTTATATGTACGTACAGCAGGAATTGATTTGTACCTCGAAATGTGCTGCATTACTTGTTATATACACAAATAATAGAATGCGCCTAATTAAACCATATTAATAAAATCAGTTACTTTGTTTCAAACTTTTTACTTATATAGATCTGAAAATATTTCTTCTATATGTTTAAAACGTTCAATTTGTTTCATTTCGCAGAAGAGGGCAGAATTTTATGCCGGTTAAGTGAATAAATGTTTCGTAAAAAAATATCACTATTAAAAGTAGTGAAAAGATAAAGTGTTAAAAGTATCTATGATGGCTTGTGAGATTTTATAATCTGTAAAACTAAATTTATAACCTAAAACGAAGCCTGAACAGTCGAGACTAAGTCCAACGTAATCAGACACTACACAAGGAACGAAAAAGAACTGACTGTTTAAAAGAGTAGTACCAAAAGAAATTTCTCCTAACTGTTTATCGTGAACAACTTTCGCCTAATCTTTCAAAACTTTAATCCGAGTTAGAGTATTATTCACCCATAACATTCAACCTGCAGAATGTTAACCTTTTTCGAAGTAGATGAATTTTAATTTTCCATTTTTTTAATGCAGTTTTTATTAACAGAAGCCATAAAGGTTTTATTTCTACACTGGTTCCGCTGACAAAATTGTGCTAAACCTTTATATCATATTAAACCATACGACACATATATCACTTTTACTGAAATTGGGTTGAAAGATGTTTTGAGTTGAATAATGTACTGTACTAAAGCTCTAAATATTAAGTTGCAAGGCAACTATACAACTCTCGCTGATTATTCTAACGGTTCCACCCTACAACCAGTGTCTAGTATTTAACCCATATCTTTGGCCTTAATGTTATACTGTAATCCATTAATTATGTGTCATATACACCTGCTCTAACTTTCAAAGCTCATCCCTCCCTCTTTTATAATTTATAAATATTTATCGCTTACTTTTTTATCCCTAACCTAAATGTACTACATTTTAAGACAATGCTGTTAGTATATGCGGCATGCGTATATGAAATGAATGAATTTTTCATAATATTTCAATAGTTATTCATGTATATATAGTTTTAAAAACAATTCAAATACATACGTGGGATAAAGTAAAACTAGTCATATATTGTAAACAAGTTGTAACTTGTTGGATTTATTTTAATTTTGTAAAAGTAAAACAAGTTGATGGGTGCCATCATGGTACTAACTCAGCGTCATCATACAATGTAACACAAGCAGATCCTCAACTTAAAACACTAAATTAGATACAAATTTCAATTCTGTTTGTAATGGTACCAAACCCCATCACTCTAAGATGACAAATGGAGAATTTACTGTTAAAATTGTAATTTCGAACCTTCCAAGAAAATATAATTCGTATAGTTATTAGATCTGGGAGTCAAGTCACCGACAAGAGCGAAGCGAATGGAGACCTGTTTATGTACGCATTATTAGGCATAGTTTTCCCCCTATACCTAATTTCTACGGGTTCGTTAAATAGTCACAAACATGTATCAATAACAAATTCGGTGGTTCAAATTGTTAATATTAATTTATTCTTTATAGTTGTTACAATTACTTTAGGCTTTTAAATAATTCTATATCAACATGACATATTATATCTCTATTTAATATTTAATCCTATAAAATACAATTTAAAACTTAATATGTCCTAATCAAACTCTTAAATCTTCAATCCGTAGCAATGGCAAATTATTGAATTTAATAACTCGATATTTTCTAAACACATGAATCTGCTCACCTTTTCAACATAGGTCGTGAATCTCTATGAACTGCCAGTGAGTCCCTTTCGTTCCTGGGCTATGTCTCTCTGCTGACCAGCAGCGTCTCCACGTCCCCCCGCCGACCTCTTGGATGCTACTGATCCTCTTTCTATGTCACTACCAGTATATATAGAGCTTCACTATCCTTATCATGCTAATGGTCTGAAGATAAGCTGTTGCGACACTTTTTCAATCATTCCTCAATAACTACCACAGGTCTGACATTGAAGATTTAACTGGTGCTATTTAACATTTGACTATTTATTGTTAATAAAATATTTTCTAAACTTATAATAAATAGTTTCTTATCCTACACAACATCTACCAGATCTACTCGACTGTAAGAAAATAACGATTTATTGACAATTGCGAGGTTCCGAAAACCTGTCTAACAACTGTTTTACACAAACTTGACCTACTGGGTAGCCTCCTTTATCTATAAATACAATTTAATATAATGGGACTGGGTAAGTACCATGATGGCGCCATAAACTTGTTAATTATCTGTTGAACTTAAATATTACCGTTATAGATTACTCGTTTCAAATTGCTTGTATTATAGTTAAGAGTAATTTTTTAATTTCTATTACTCTATTGTTTACCAAAATATTTAATAAACATATTTATATTTATAAAGACCGTTAACCTTGTGAATATTTTATGTATTATTCTATTAGAAAATTATAAATTTTGATCTCCTCCAGAATAGAGACTGCAAACTTCGTGTTTTTGCTACTAATGCCCTTAGAAGCTACGCGAATAAAGGACTTATTCTTATATGTAATGTATAAATTGATACCTCCATCGTTTGAATGAAAAGAATTGGTCATTCACCCTTTAGATCGATTATATGATAGTGATAGAAATTCAAAACTTGTGTAATATCCAACGTTACGTTAGGACATATAGCTTACCATTGTTATGAATGGACCAATGAATAGCGAAATCCTTTTAACGTATGAATTGCTCCATTGGAAGCAATAGGGAGGGATATAACATTACACACGTTGTGACAGTGTAAATATAACTGACTATTATTCCTATCTATAGCAAGTGATACTTTTATCGTCGGCACTATTGGTAACTCAAGAACTATTGATTAAATTACCGTATTCCACAGCTCAAGGTCCTGACTTTTGTTTTTCTTTTATGTGACAATCGTTTCACCTCTTTTATCAAACGTTAATATTTCTTGCAACTTGATGCAACTCATAACAAGCATTACGTTTACAAATATACAAATAAAACGGATACATTTATGTACACTTGTGGACTCGATCATATACAAGTTATAACTGATGGTAAGGGGAGGAATAAGATTTATCAAAAATTGTGTTAGACTGGACATTTTTTTATCATTTAACAACGCATCACGGTCTATTTTTTGTGTTTATAAATTTCAAATTCTTCTAAAACGTTGATACGTCGCCTTTCAAAACATTTATGAAAAATTATTGTCGATAACCGTTAACTGTGGCTGGTTTCAATTATATATTTTGCAAATTTTGAGGTTTTTGTCTCATTGTTGTGAACTTTTTCCCAGAATGTGTACTTTTTGAATGATCTACTGTTTATTCGATATAATGTTTATTGCAATTCTCGCAAATGAATTTGTATTGTGTTTACAAATGGCTTTTTTCTTCGGTTTCAATGCTTTACTCAGGTTATTATTAATTTTGAAGGTTAAAGCCTTAGTTTTTTAAAAATTCGGCTAGCGAAATTATCTACTAAACCGTAATATTTCATCCCAATATTACGGGTGTATCAAAAAGGACGCAATCCAAAGTTTAAGAAGGTATAAGTTACGCATAGGTAAATTTTTTCTTCCTCAAATATCAGTTGGCAAAACTGTTCTCATTGTTAACTCGTCGTGTGTTATTGTAATGCACTAATACTATTTCCAGTATGCATTTGTCTTTGTAAAGTGTATGTATTTTTTCAACTATGTCTTTTTCCAATGATATACGTGTGTTTATTATTGAGACTTATTGCGAGTATAATCTTACAAACGAGTAAAAGACGAGTTCCAGTTACAATTTCCCAATTCTTCAGTACCTAATAAGTCAAAAATATCGCTTCTGATTAATAAATTTCGTGATACTGGCAGTGTATATAATCGGAAAACGATGTTCATCAACCTTCCTCTCATTCCCCCTACCCTTCCCAATTTCTCTATTGTACTTCAGTTTCCTGTTAATTGTGTAAGTATAAATAGTTGTTAATACTTGTTAATTATCAGTTGCCCGATGATGCCGCAAGGCGAAACAATTGTAGCTCATTTAAGTTATTAAAATAATTTTGACACTTTAGCTTTAGTGTTTTATTTAATCCTTTAAACGCTAGATATGTTACGGGAATTTTCGGTCATCGTATGATATCAAAAGGATTATGGCCTCCAATATCCACTTAGACTTTTTCCTTTGGGGTATTTAAAAAGGTTTTTTCAAAACAATCCCCATACACTTAACGAATTGAAAGATAACATTGAAAGTGAGATTTCAAACATTACTGAGCAAACACTACGAAAAGTGGCTGCAAATGTTATGAAACGTGTCCGAACCTGCATTGAAAACGGAGTAAGTCATTTTGAACATTTATTATAAAAAATTTAAGGTAATTTGAATTATTTAATGTTATATTGATTTTTTTAAAGTAATAAATTCATGTCATCGAAACAGGGTTGCGTCCTTTTTGAAACACCATGTATGTTGTTTTTCTATTGTCGGTTTTATTTTGTTTCTATTATTTATTATATTGTCTATAAGGGTGTGGTCATATCAGTTTGTAAAAGCTATTTGTTTTTTTGTGCTGATTTTGTTTATGAGATGGCTCTTGTTCGTTGGTATGATGAACACTCTATGTATAAAACTATTTTTTTAATTACGTGGATAATTAGATGACGTAACGGTTGTCTGCTTCGTATGAGTTGATTTCTTGTAAATTTTAAAATAGAATCTGTCTTCGACTAGTTAAATCTATGAAGTTATTTCTATTTCGCTGGTAAACTTAAGACAGAGGTGTATTTCATTTAAGTAGTTTTTGCACCTTTTAATTTCTCTTTTAGTACTTGTAAAAAGTCAGATGGTGTCATCAACGTATCTATAATAATTTAAAAAATCTATAATAAAATCACACACAAGAGATAAACAATAGACAGAACTGTGAGCTGTGGAATTAAGGTGATTTATTTAATTGTACAGCAAGGCAACACGATCCTGTGAAAAACTTTGAATGGGGTATCTTTCTTAGTTTTTGAAATTTAAAAATCCACTTTGAAAATGGCCGCTATTTTCAATATAACAGCTAACTTTAACATTCTTTACGGAAACTCCTGCTTACACATAAAAATTTGCTTATAATTATAATAGAGTTTGGCTACTTTTTATCTATTCCACAAGTTAGATATTATAATTTAGTCCTATATTGGTTTTAACTATGCCTAATTAATTTTTTAACTTCATGCAAATATTTTTAATTTTTTAGAGTTCAAACGTCTTTAACTCCTAAACGAGTAGATTTATCAAAAAATACCCAAGAATAAATAAGTCTTAAAATTTGGTTTCTAATTCAAAAACGCCGTACAAAATAGCTGTTTCTTAAAGAAATTTGAAAGTCTGCTGCCATAATGGAAAATAGCGTGCATTTTCAAAGTTAGAAAATCACGTTTTTAAATTCCATGTAAAAGTAACGAAGATCCCAATTTAAAATTTAACGAGAAACCTATAGTGTCCGAAATTAAATGATCGTCTTGTGTGTTTAAGAGAATAATAACAATTTAGTTACAGTTATTGTCCTTTTTGTGATTCGGAAAATCCTTGTTTTCCATATGATAAATTGCCCTGACTACTTACTCTAAAGTAAAAGTCAAGTGTAACCCCTTCCTGCAGTTTTCAGCCGAAAACACCTCGCTGTAGGTCCAGGAATTTCCGGCTCCAAAGTTGGAAATTCTTGTCAGGATGTGCCGGCGATCATGACTTAGACGAAAAGCCAAGAAACAACGCAATTTAGCCAAGATTAATTGATTAATTCAATAGTTCATTTAAAATATAAATTACAAATACTTGGTTTCCAACATTAAATAACCACGGTCTTTACTAACGAAACCGGAAAACCTACGACCACATTATAATGCATTTAAACAGGATTTAGAAAGATTAAATCGTAATTCACTAGAAGGGATCACCACATTTTGAACCCAGAGAACTGACGCTCAGTCTGTCTACAGTCTAGTGCGTCTCTTTGAGTACCCCACGTGATTCAAACTCAAACTGTAAGCTAAGCTTAGTTTGTAGAAAGGATGTATATTATTCCATTATGTTTATTAAAGTATCCCTTTTTTACTATGAATATTTTATGTTTAAACCAGTATTATGCTACACAGATATTCAAATGAATTATGGTTAATTTACGGATTTTTTTTATTAAATTCAACTTGATGTTATTTTAATTTTAGAAATTTCTTATTTAAAATGCAAGGTTGGAATATCTGCAGTTATTATTTAAAGATTTATTATAGTAAGTAGTATTAAAATGTTGTTAGCGTGATGTCAATGGAGAGGTTTGTTTGCCAACTTCACCATAGCAACATTACCAGGATTTACCTTATCTCAATGAAGATCAGAAAAAACTATCTTCCGTCATGTTCTCTACAGCACAATCTTGTGAATCAATTAAATCAAATTTAGTATCTGTTCATATTTTACCCATATATTGAGAACTGTCATACGATAAAAACAGTAAATTATAATTTTCTCTAAATATCAGCTCTAACGGTTTTGATCATATTTCTCCTAAGTTCAACCTCTAAAGACAAAAAACAAAATGAATCACTCCAAAAATGGCGGTTCTTCAGCTATCGGTAAAATATTGGCCAATTTTGTTTAAATCTTAGTGAAATGTGAAGATTAATGACTCAATCCGTAAATCAAATACGAGGATTATGGCACAAGTGAAGCACGCTTTATATGTATAAATTTTACAAAGACGACTTGCGTGTTAAATTTTTACATTTTGATTGACAACTATCAAACTGACATTTTTCAAGACGATTAATTTGTGTTTATTTTTTAGTTTTATTGTTAGGGTGAAAGTTTCTGCAATATTTTGTACACCTTTTATTTATTTCTGTTATCTGAATAAACATAACCAACCTTGAGTAACCTGGGAAGGCGACTCTCGAGCATTTAGCATCAAGAATCCTCCTTTTCAAATAAATCTTCTGAGATATTTTCTCTATCGATTGAGAGTTTCACACAGGAGTTAAATTTAGGTATTAACTGCAGAGTGTAGCAATTATTAATTACCCAGTGTACAAAGTTAGGGAAGTTTTCAAATCGTCAAAACTCTTATTTTTACTGATCTTCGTGTTACACACGGTAAAAAAAAAAACATTATTTTCGACATGCTTTCGTCGTTGTCGTCCCTACTTAAGTACTATAGCAGCCACGAAAAGATACTATATTTGTTATTGAAGACTAGATTGTCATCATATAGAACCAAATTTATATTCAGAAATATCAAATTTAAAATGTCATATGGCAGCCATTTTAAACTTTTCTTGTTGGTTATATCTCGTGTTTTTCAAAACACTAAATTAGATAACATTTTTCAGATTTCGATTCTGCATGTAATGGTACCAACTCCACCTCTCTACCCCACCTGAAAATAAGCGAAGTTATTGTCAAAAATGTAATTTCTAATATTGACGGCATGTTCTATTTTCTCCTGCACAAGCATAGCGAGTGGAGGCTGCTTCACAACTTCGAGACCCGTAATGAGCTAATTACTGACACGAGCGAAGCGAATGGAGAGACGTTTTAATATAAACACTACACAAAACCCCATTAGGGCCTACCCGACGTCAAGCAAGTACTAATATACACAATTACGATTTGCTTGTAATGCATTGTATGAGCGGGTTGAGTAAGTAACGTGATGGCTACCATCATTTTTTTAACGTTTTGAAACTATGAAATTCGAAATATTCATTACTGATATTCCACTGAGGATTTTAGCTCGATTTTTAGGGTCCATAAGTAAAACAAAAGTCCCTTATCATTTCACGCTTGTGTCTATCTGTAAGTCGCAATCAATGTACAAGACGATAAATCCAATATATTTCAAACTTTACATTTGTTTATACTGTGCATATAAAGGAAAATATAACAGTAAAGAAAAAATGACCTTGGAGTAGTGAAGGGATACCATTATCGAGTAGAAAATTTGTTTTTTTTTTAATATTATATGTGTGATATCAAATAAAACTAAATTATTCTGATTACAAAGATGCATGGTTTTTTTACAAAAAAATAATAATATTTTGGCGTTAGGCCAAATTTAAAGTGTCAGATATCATGCCCCTCCCCCTGTAACTTGAACACGGCGTACCCTTCAGTTCCTAAAAACAAATAATTTGGATTTGAAATTAAATCACAGTACGAAATCATGTATTATAGTTTTTTGTATGATAATCAGTGGCGGATCTTGAATTTTATTTGGGGGGGGGGGCTGAACGGGGGGAAATTTTGTGAAAGGACTTTCATATAATGAAGCGACCAAAACAGTAGTTTAACGTTATTTTATGGAGTAAAAACGTGTGTTTCATATTAAAGGTTTTCAGACTTGTCGATGGACCAGCGCCGGCGCCATCTTGCATGTGAACGTCTTTACTTTTACTCTTCTTTGGGTTCTTGAAGAAGCACGAAATATTTGTCTGTTTACGTTTAGACATTTCCACAACACAAACAATAACACGTTTAGTTTAACCGCTATTCACTGTATGCGCGTCCTCGATAGTGCGCGTATCTTTTCAATGAAACTAGATAAACGGAGCGGGCACAAAAATCAAAATACTTTATGTTGATTGATTGCAGGCAATGTAAATGTAACTAAGACATTATACAAAGTATTAAAACATTAACGGATATCATACAATTGAAGACGTAGTAGTGGAATTAGGTCATTCTTGCTAATGAATATATTTTACGAGCTTCAAACTAATTATATTGGTATACAATTTACATTCATCAAAAAAAATTTAGAGGTTTTTGGGGGCTTCGGCCCTAAAGCCCCCCCCCCCGTAGATCCGCCACTGATGATAATCACACAATGAGAAATGTGTATCGTATTAAAAGCAGTTTTCTTGAGATAAAACAATTCAATAGCATTAAAAGATGGATTGCATTTTCATTGATTTCTCTTTATTAGAGTCCTTAGATAAAACAAAGGACCCCTATAACTTAACGCGCATGCGCATGTCTATTTCTTCTTACAATTTAAACTGCAAGACTTCAACTTTATAAACATAACTGTCCCTATATGCCTACGGACCCTAGTCGTCTGGTTTTACCACACTCCTGATCCTTTCATTATTTAAATAACATTTTCCATTACAGTTACAATAATTTATTATTTCCTAAGTTCTTATTATTGTCAACTAGTGGTTATTTTACTAATTTTTACACGATTATATGTTTATGTTTTCAGAAATATAAACTACGATAGTTTCAGGTTAGAGTCCAAGAGGAAAACCAGTTTTGTTGATACTTCTAAAGCAGACTTTGAAGGAAACAACACAGTAAAACAGGTTTGTAAATAGATCAGCTATGACTAAATTATCTAATGTGATTGTAAGAGCACTTAAATATTTCTGTTTGTTGGGTATCGTAATATAGGCTTCAAATTTTGAAGAAAAATTTATGTTTTATAGTTTTAGAATATTTTTGTTAAAATTGTAAAACAATCCATTAATATTTTTACTTTGTCTCTACTGTCGAAACGGCAGAACAGATTTCCATGCCATTTTCACTTATCTCGTCCTTCAGATGTCTTGTACATTTCGAAACTCGACTAAACTCTCCATCTCACTCAAAAAGCCGACTTATATATACAAGTATACATAGAGAAAGTTATATGATGGGACAAAAAATATATGTCAAGGTTTTGGCTGGTATATCCGTTTTAGGTCGCCAGTGTTCAAAAATATGTTGTTTTTTTTAATAACGTCTGCCGTATGTGAAGTGACTACAACACACACGTCTATACCAATTTTAATCAAATTTGATTTATGGGTACTGTATTAGATTTTTGCCACATCTCACGATGTTTTTTTTATAACTCAAATTTTTGGAGTGGCTCCCATAAAAAAATACAAATAAATTTTTTCATCAAATTTTATTCTATAAAGATTTTTAAAAACTCTAACAAGATTTCACAAGAACTGCGTTTATTAAATCAAACGCGTTTCAACGACAAAGTCACCATCTTCAGTGATACATGAGCTACATTAACAAAACTATAACTGCTATAGAATAATAAATTTTATTCTAAGGAACTCGACTAAACGCCATCCCTTCAGAAAATCGTTCTTGAGTTATCAGTATAAAAACTAAAAAATTGGCTACCAGACTATAAAATACGTAATTTTTCAAAATCTTCTCTACAGATTTCGTTCAAATTTTAATAATTTTTTTATATTAATAACTCAAATCGTGTACAAAATCGTAAATAAAAAATAATACTTTTCAGGATAATTATAAAAAAATTAACCTAGATACGACTTTTGGGCATGTTTGTGGAACAAGCTTATTTAAATACAATTTTTTTAAGACGGCGTCCATAGTTAATTTTTAGATTGAAAATTGCCGAAATGATGTTTTTGGTTATGATTAGTTTTTATTTCTGTTTAGAGATGGACGAGTAAGAAATAAATAAAATGCATCATTTATTTCTTTAAAATTGATAGATTTCAATATAATTCCTGAAAACGTTTAAAAAGCGGCTAAGTTAAAAAGAGTATTTAGACAATATATTTTTAATTAGAACATACAAACTATTGGTATTACATTTGATCTTGAGAAACTAACATTTTATAAATAACCTTTAGACGTTACACTCTGTATAATTCCAGCTCTCTATACACAGCTAACAAAAAAAGTCTTGCAACCTATTTCCTCCTACAGTAGAACAGAAACTACTGCAGTGTAAAATTATCGTTTACAGGAGCGTAAGAAAAAATGTACTGTAAACTAAACCATTACATTAGAAACCACTTTGAAGACATCACGTTTTAATTACATTGAGGTATAACATTTCAAAGACATTTTTCATAAAGGAAAATGAAATTACAGTTCACAATATAAATTTTGTACATCTAGGTCTTTCAGAACAAATTGCATTTCTAACTCAAGAAATGTTTTACATTAATTGAAAAGAACAATACAACATACTTAATGTTGAGACTTATTCACTTTACAATAATTATAAATCTGAAAGAATGAATCTCATATGAATTATTATTATGTTTTAATTCTTGTTCGTTTAATTATGTAAGATTTATGTTATCAATTTGATGAGGACTGTTGTATCTAATTGTATCTCTTTTTATACGCATTTGGAATATTAAACCTTAAGATGTTGGTCTAGATCACTGTAGTTTTACCATGTATGACACAGCGATTTTGTAATGATAATCTAAACTTACTGTTTTGTAAGGTAATAATAAATAATATAGTTAATTACCTTAGAGGTTGTCCTCAGTCCGTATTATAGTTATGGCTACAGCGCTGTTTCGCCGAACACTGTCGGCTTCGTCAGGCCCGCACTAACACATAAACACGTAACACAACACAACACTAACACATATAAAATACCTGCAGTTGGACAAGTAAGACCTTATAATGTGGCCACAAACAATTTTATTATTTATGTACGACGAGTCATACTCTGATTTTATATGTGTTAGTATTGTGTTGTGTTACGTGTTTATGTGTTAGTGCGGGCCTGACGAAGCCGACAGTGTTCGGCGAAACAGCGCTGTAGCCAAACTATAATACGGACTGAGGACAACCTCTAAGGTAATTAACTATATTATATATTAAACAGTCCAAGGCAACACATTATACTTTATAAAAAGTAATAATAAACTTCAATTTTTTGGGCTAAATTCTTGTAGTGTTTGTCTCTTGTTGAGACTTAGCCACAGCTGTTTTATAAAGTAATAATCTAAACTTACTGTTGTTAAAGAAGTTGTCAAAATTATTGTTTTAGAGATTATGTCATGTGTTAGGGCTTTGGCACAGCTATTTTGTAAGGTAATAATCTAACCTTTTTCAAAATGTTGGTATAGATTGTTGTGGCATTTGTCTCGTGTTGGGGCTTTTAGCCACAGTTGTTTTAAAGTAATAATTTTATATTAAAGTTGATCAAGATATTGGTTTTGTCGTAGTGTTTTTCATGTGTTGAGACTCAGCCACAGCTGTTTTGTTACGTATTATAGATCGAGGTATTGTACTGTATTGTTTGTTATGTTGAGACTTGGGCAAAGTTGTTTTGTAAAGTAATAACTTAATATTATTTTTGATCAATATATTGATCCGTATTGTTGTAGTGTTTGTCTAGTGTTGGTGCTTCGTCACAGCTGTTTTGTTCCATAATAGTCTACATTTACTGCTGATCAAGATTATGGTCTGTATTGGTGTAGCGTTTGTCTTGTATTGAGGCTAAGCCACATCTGTTTTATATCGTAATAAACTAAACTTACTCTTGTTCAAGTTGTGGGTCTGAATTGTGGTAGAGTTGTCTTGTATTGAGACTACGCTGTTTTATAACGTAATAATCTAAACTTACTGTTGATCTAAATGATGATCTATATTGTTGTAGTATTTGTCTTGTGTTGAAGCTTCGCCAGAGTTGTTTTGTAACATAATAATCTCAACTTACTTGTTTATCCAAATAGTCTGCATTGCTGTAATACTTGTATTGTGTTGGGGCTTTGTCACAACTATTTTTAACGTAATAATCTAAACTTACTATTGTTCGAGTTGTTAGTATGTATTGTTGAGGTGATTCTCTCGTGTTGATACATAACCACAGCTTTTTTGTAACGTAATAATGTAAACTTACTTTTATTCAAGTTGTTGGAATACATTGCTGTAGTGTTTTTCTTGTGTTGGGGCTTTACCACAGCTATTTTATTACGTTTGAACCTAGAAATTACAGGTGATCTAGATATTAAGTCAACCATGGCATTTCATAGTAAATTTTACCCTGCGTTGGTACCTTGCCACAGCTGTTTTGTAGCGTAATATTCTAGAACTTACAGGTGATCAAGATGTTGGTCTTCACCGTAGTGTTGTTTACTTAGTTTTAGAGCTTTGCCACAGCTGTTTTGTAGCGTAATATTCTAGAACTTACAGGTGATCAAGATGTTGGTCTGCACCGTAGTGATGTTAACTTAGTATTAGTGCTTTGCCACAGCTGTTTTGTAACGTATTACTCTAGAACTTACAGGTTATTAAGATATTAGTCTTCACCGTAGTGTTGTTTACTTAGTATAAGGGCTTTGCCACAGCTATTTTGTAGCGTAATATTCTAGAACTTACAGGTGATCAAGATGTTGGTCTGCATCGTGGTGGTGTTTGTCCTGTGTTGGGGCCCTCTTCTTATTGACAATGTCCTGACGGCATGGGGCGTTCTACCCGCTATAAGGACCGGGACACTGAAACATATGAAAACCACTTTTCATTTGTTAGCTTATTTCAACAGGTTAGTGTTTATAATGTTTGTTCGTAAATATTGAGAATGCATTCAATGGCTGGCTCTTTTACATCAATAATGGTTTTTCGTATGTTTTTATGATCACACCAAAGAGAGGGGGAAAAAAGTTCTGTTTGCAGTCAATTTTTAAAAAATCGTGTTTTTTTACGAGGCATTTCATTTGAAATAAGGATAAATTGGCTTTCCATAGCTTTTTCTAGAACTCCCAAATGTGTTTCCTTCTGAACATCCTTTATTTGCAAACTTCTTAAGCCTTAAACAAAAACAGATAAAAGTAACCCTATTATTATAACCCTAGGTTATATACGACGATGAATGTTAGAAAAATATTCAAAATTTATTACTGTTTAGAGGTTAATTATTGTTTTAACTATAAGTAATTGTTGAAGTAAAATATATCTTCGGAAGAAGAAAACATTGGTTGGTGAAATCTTATATCACTCTTACTTTAAACTTTATTGAAATAAAATGTTTAACAACTTTATAATAATTTTGTCTATAATTTATTTCTTGCATATAATAAAATAATATAAAATGTTTGCCTCATGAACCATTGAGATTCGATAATCATATACAGAGTGATCATTTATCGTGCGCATTATTGGTATTTGGTAAACTATTGGTTCTATGAAAAATATTAAACTGAGAACTTTGTTACTTTTTCATTGAGTTTAAAAACCCGTTTTGCAAAACGACCACCACGGTAGCTAACTTTAAATTTCCCTGAAAAATCTCCTTTTTTCCTGATTTTAATTTAAATCCAACACTTTTTTATTCTTGGGTATTTTTCAATAGAAAATGTTGAAGGCTTTTGAAATTTTGAAACATTTTTCGTTTGGTGCATTTTGGGAACGATTTTCCGTACTTCCCATTGTTGTATGAAGTTAATAATTTAACTAGGATTAAAATAAAATGTCTGGAACTATAAACTTGATCAAATCGACTTAAATCCAGACTCAAATCAACTGTAATTAAATAGCCAGAGAAAATAATAAATCTGACTCAAAATATAATTTAGAACAACTTTGGAAATGAATTAGCTATTGTAGTGGAAAATATCTTATTTATTTTTAAGATAAAATTAATGCAAATAAAATCTACAGCTAAGAGAATTTTAAATAACATGTAACAGAAACGATATTTATGACTTAAACAGCCTTTCGGGGAAATATCAAATAATAATTCGTTAACAAAATATTTTTTATAAAATTTTCTCAAACAAACACCCACTATTTACTATATAGTCTAAGCTTGTTCTCTAACAAATATATTGTTTTTCACTTTCAATATTGTTTGATGTCATGAATGTTCATCAACATATGCTGGACCCGTTCCATCAATTCCACATAAGTTGCTCTCCGTTCTTTTAAATGTTGTCCTTCAAAAAGTCACACAAATAATGATCACGGACTCAAATCTGAGGATCGTGATGGCCAAGCAACGGTCTCGTTCTCCCCATGATTGTGATTGTTGAGAAACTCTGCATCCTGCAGATACATCAATTCCATTGGGGTAGTAAATTTCTAAAATGTTCAAATTAAATAGAGTGAAAACGAGTTTAAAATACATGTAAAAGTAATGTGCTGTGATCATATTTAGTATGAAAAATAAATAAAACAATATAAAAAACAATTATTGTTATGGCCGACACAACACACAAGAGTACATAATCATAAACAAGCGATTCTACAGTCTGCCAATCTTACGGTCATGACCAAATTACCATCCCTTTGTTGTAGATTTTTTCGTGTTTCACGGGTCATACCCAAACTGCACTGTCTTTGGAGGAATCGCCTTTGTTATGTGTTTCACAGGTCATACCCAAACTGCAATGCCTTCGCCCTGCTGTGTGTTCTGTGTAATAGGTTCTGCTGTGTGTTTTTCGGGTCATGCCCAAACTCAAATGCCTTCGGCCTAATAGGCTCTGTTGTGTGTTTCACGAGTCATACCCAAACTCCAATGCCATCGGCCTAATAAGCTCTGTTGAATATTTCAAGGGTCATCCCCAAACTGCCCTAATAGGTTCTTGATCAACATAAAAATGTATTTCGTTTCAAGCGTAATGTAGAGCAATTTAAAAATATTGAAATTCAAGCGCTTTTGTTCATAAGTATTGTACGTTTATAAGTCGTAATTTGTTAAAAAATTTGTAACTCTAAATCATTACGCTTTAAACCAATACTTAAAGCTTTCCCACAAACATATCATTATTGTTATTATTTGTCAAAAATTCTACATTCACTTTAAGTTTTGCGTTGTACATTTGTTTCAGCTGTATCAATCCAGTTGTGTATGGGTTCATGTCTAGAAACTTCCGTGACAGTTTTTCCAAAGCTCTCTGCAGATGTTACAAAATCAATCCTGCCAGAGAAATGTCAATGACTCGAACTAGAACTACATCTTTCCTATACGCAGACAGAAGTGCTATACAGCTGGGACAGATAAATCATTAAAATAAACAGGAGGATATCATTATTCTTTGTTAGTATATACTTTATATTTTATACCATTCCCTTTACTCAGGACGTTACTCAGTATCAGAATTTATTGACTTGGTCTTTTAAATTGTTAAGGTATAAATAATTAAGTAACAAGAAAAAAAGATTTAAAATACTTGGGATATAGTCAGGAATAGACTTTTGAAAATAACTCTTACCAGAAGCTGACAATTAAACGGATGTGGAGTGATCTAAAAAACGGAGTATAGTTAACGCGGGATATGCACAAAACGAATCTTGGAACCGGACATTAGAAAAAAAACGGACGAGGCTGCATATTCATTTAACAAGGGTCAGAAGGGTTTGGCAGGTCTAGAAGCTTTCCACTGAGCAGCACATTTTTCTACTAAAAGAGATTTCTAAGATATCCTATGATAGATTAAGTTCGACACGTTTTAGTCACCTAACTTTAGTTTCTAAAATTAACTTTGAAGATTTTAATAAATAACATTAATTCAAAGTTTAAAACACATTTTACGCTTTTTCCAAAAAGATTTATTGAAACATGTTTTATCATGTGTTAATACTACCATAAATCTAAGAATGTTGGTCTACGTAAAAAATGTAATCAACCTTTAGACATAGTGTCAGTTAGCAACATGTATAAGAGAGCAGGGAGCGAAAGAATGTACCAGAAAGATGTGTCGCTCAGTGGATAACCTCTAGACCTGCCAAACCCTTCTGACCTTGTCAACTGAAGATGCGGCCCTCAGAACACCTCTGGCCACTTAGACCACTGGCTGCTCGGCCGACGCAACCATAATGGAGAAAGGAAGCGAGAGTTGGAGCGTGGTGAACCAATGTATTATAAAGGAATTGAGAACAATCAAGTGACTGTGCGTCAACTCTGGATTCTGGATATTATTCAAAAAAGGTAAATTATTATTGTAATAGGTTAAGGTATCAGTCTCTCAAAAGTCGGATTTTGTAAAGTTCAAAAATTTAATGGAAATGTTTCACCTAAGGGTTGATGTCATTGGAGTACCTTAAGTTATGCCCCAGTTGATATATTTTCAGTAATGTGAGTTAATAAGAATAAGGAGTAAAATAAGGAAACGTTTAAGAAATATTAAGTATATATTTTTAAAATGAGTTGTGGGAATAATGATTATATTTAATTATACGTTAACAAAATACATAAATAAGTCAAAGTCAGAGACTTAGGTTAAGAAACAATTAAAACTAAAGTGGTGTAACAATAGAAAACAAACAATATTTTTTTAGACTGTAATATTTATTTATATCATGACTTAGTATTCCTATGAATGCATTTAATGCTGAGTAGTTGTAGGACCAAGCGAACGCTACAAAGAAAACAACACAAAACTGTAACTATCGTCGTATTAATCGTTAGTTAAATTTCTGTACTTAGACTTTCATTGTCAAATATTTCAAAACATTTCAAACAAGATTCTTTACCACTGACTTTATATATTTTCACACGTACACGCGATTGGCTGGTATATACATTTACATTTATTTTAACACAAAATTACAATTTTCCCGAAGTCTGCTATAACTATTTTGATAAAATTGCACAAATGTTATCTCTAAAAGCCTAAAAAAGTATTGGTTGCCATATATCCCTGTTTGTATATTATCGATAAGAAAAAAATCGGCCATATGGCTGTTACATATATAGTTTCTCAAATGAAAATTTCAATAAAAATTAGAGTAATGTAAAGATTAATTAATCAAACTCGTGTGCGAAATCTCAACTAAGATAATATTATTGTTCAGGAGTATACTAAAAAAAATTAACCTTGACTTCCGTCATTAAAATCTTCGTTTTACGCGACCGTTTTAGGAGCTACAGGCACTTAAATGTTTCAAAAATTCACAAATTCAAGCTATTTCCAGAGACTATTTTTCAAAACCAAATTCAGATTAAATTTAAACTATAGCCAGGGTAAAAGGCGTAATAACACTACTGTTATTTTCATTTGTTCTATAGGCTGAGAATAACATAATTGTTCATAAGAAAAAAATCGCAATACTCTGGTAGTTGTCTAGAACATCCACTGGTTTACACAGGCTCTTTATTATTACTAAATGTATTACACCTTGTAAATTATAATCAAATTGTATAATAATATAAAATATCCGTTAAGGAATAATTTTCAAATAATATAACGAACGTTGACCGCCGTCATTTAGACTTGATTTCTTATTATAATTGTTATCCCTAATTAGATTTTACGACAAAAGTAAAACAAGTTTAGATATTGCTTGAATACATAAATAATATTTTGTCTCCATTTTTCTTTATTAATCCCTACTTCTCACTCAACACTCTCAATTTTCCACTTATTACTCAACACTTTCAACTCCCTACTCTTTTCATTCTCAACTCATAACTTTTCACTTCTCAATCGAATTCCCCAAATCTTACTCGACACACTCAGCTCCCCATTTATCACTCTCCACTGTGCATTCTTCATTTTAACAGCCCACTTTTTCGGGGAGGGGGCATTCCCCACTCATCACACAACAACTCCTCACTTATCGTTTTCAATCCCCGTTTTTTCTCAACACTTTCAACTTTGCGCTCTTTATTTTGAACAGCCCACTTTTCAATTTGCACTCCCCATTCATATCTCTCAATTCGTCACTTTAAAGTCCCTACTTTTATTCTTAATCCCGATTTCTCACTTTCAACTTTCTCTTCTTCACTTTCAATTTCCAACTGTTTCGTCTTTTCTTTAAACTCCTCTCAACTTGTCACTTCTTACTTTGAAATATCCACTATTTACACTTCCCACATTGCCCTAATCACTCTAAGCTCTCTAATCTTCATTTCGAATCCCCATTCCTCACTTTAGAACGCCTACGTCGAGAGATACAATCAAAGTATGTCACATTTTATCAAAATTGTTCTACGATATAGGACTAAATTAATTACAGACATTACAATCAGCTACTTGTTTTTATTTAATGAAATAACCACGAAACACCGAACACAAATTTTTTTCCCATCACAAACAAAAGTAGTATATATTTATATAATTTCTACTAAGCACTGGTTATAAAATTGTCGGCTATAATATCATATTCACAAGGTCTACAGTAGGGCTAATACTTATAAGATTGTGTAAACCAGTTGAAGTTCTAGACGATTACCAGAAAATTATGATTTTTTTTCTATCTATAACTCAGTTATTCCTCAGCCTACAGAAAAAATAAAAATAACAATAGTGTTATTACACTTATTACCCTAATTCTAATTTAAATTCTACTTGAATTCTACTTTGAAAAATAAGAAAAATCTTTTCTAGAAATAGTTTGAATTTGCGTATTTTTGAAACATTTAAGTGCCTGTAGCTACTAAACGGTTAGATATATTGAAAAATACCAAATAATAAAAAAGTTTTAAAAAAATTAATAATTTGTCGAATCGAAAATTCTCATAAAAAATAAAATAAAAATATTGGAAATATGAGGTGATATGAAAAATTAGGTAATAATCTTAATTTTAACTCAAAAAATCTTGGGTTACTTTTTTCGTAACTTTTGTACTTCGAATAAAACAGTGGTCACACCTGTTTCAATCACCCTGTATATAAATTGTGAACTTGCTTCGATTGTATCATAAACACGTCTTCAGCGTAAATCGTATTTGATTTAAATCGATTTTTTATGTCTGTGTTTAAGGTTCAATTTTGATTTTTCCCAATTATTCGTGAACCTGAATATGTTTTTAATTAAGATTTTGCGCACGGATTTGAGCAATAATTCCTCATCTGGCCGAGCGAATTATGTGTTTTATAGCAACCGCACGGTCGATAAAAACTCAAGAAACGGGATATTTTGAGAAATACGTTTTATTAGCGTCCTTAGAGACTATTGAACAAAATTTGATGTAAATCGTAATAACCGAATTTGAAAAAAAAAATCGTAATTTTGCTACTCAAAAATTAAAAGTCCTGAGATATGGCCAATATAATATTTCGAGATACCAGATTTTATTAATGAGATCAAAACAGGTATTTCCGCAAAAATTCCACATTGAGAAATCACATAACTTTCTACGTTCAACTACTTATAAGTGAGAAGCTGAAAGCAGTGAGACAAAAAATTGTGCCGAAATACTCCAATAGGTGAAATTTCATAGGGAACCTCAGGGATTCACTATAGATTGTAATTTCTAGCAGCCTATTACGTTGTAATATCTCCACCTTTTCCCATATAGTCTTGGGTTATATCCTTCTCTTTTACATTTCTAATCATGTCTCTCTTCTGACTCTTGTTTTCTTCCCACCCTGACGCTATTAGAGTATTATAAAACTAGACGTCTTTATTTTATGTTCTTTTCTTTATTTTTTATAAGGTGGTGATGACCGAAAGATTTATCGCCTTTAAAACAACAAGAATAAAAAGCTCTGGTGGGTAGAATTTATATTAGAAATTTACAAATACAGTTTCTTTTCTGTTTATTTTTATTTGCATAACATTTTAACCTAACATAACCTAACCTAACCTATCCTAACCTAACCTAACCTAACCTAACCTAACCTAACCTAACCTAACCCAACGATCCTAACTTAACTTATCGTGACCTAACCTACACTAACCCTAACCTAACTAACCTAACCTAACGCAGTATGTAAATTTTCGAATTTTGTCTTTAAATTAATATTCATTTACAAGGATCTATATGAAGGAACTAACATTGATTTGATCTGTTACAGGTAGCTGAGTACACACCTGAACGTTCAAATCCCAAAGTTTATTTAAAAGAACGATATTAGATTAAATCTAGAATCATAAAAGATTTATTACCAACAAACTATAACGTGTTTTTGTAGGGATGATCTCGTAAAATAAAGATATGAAGTTAGAGTGTTTCAGAGAGAAATGGGTTTCAAACCACAACTGCCAGCTTCCGTTAAAAGATATCAACTTTGGAACATAAAGTACGTGCCAAATATATTGAACAACAAAATAACATTATTCAGTATTTAATAATTGTAGTAAATTGTTTTGTATTTTTAAAGTTTTGCAATAACTAAAATATTATGAAAGTGTTTATAATATGTTGGTATGCATTAGAATTGTAGTGAATATTTAAACGTTTTTGTTTTTTTAAATTAAGAGTTTTAGAAATAAAAATTTAACATATCTAACTGTTGAAATTTATAATCAACAACTTTTATTCACGTGTTTATTAGTTTTAGTGTTTGTACGACTTTATTAAAGTACCGTATAAATAAAGGAAAAATTAAACTATGAGAAGTTGTTTTAAATATTTCCTTTTTAAAAATACGAGTCCCATATAGTCGCTTTGTAAAGGGAGTGTAAAAGGATAACAAACAGGTTTATTTCAATTATCTCTTAAAGTGTGCGTTTTATGAAAGTGTTACCACTTTTAAAGGTCATGTTTCTACATCGTCATCTTGTTTTTTACTCGTTTGATTGTCCGTATTTTGGCTTTTATAAAAGTAACGATGACATCGTGACGATAGTCTTCATGTCTTGCGCACAACATACCCGCTTTAATTATTGTTGATAGTTCGAAAACCATGTCATTATCACAAATTCCAAAATTATAAGTTTTACACAACTTAATTGTCTTTATTTCGAGTCTTTACATATTCTCTATGATAAAAATTGACTAAATTATTATTGAACTGAGAAAAAAAGACACGCGTACAACCAAAAATTAAAAATCGATCAATTCATGAAGAAACATTTTAACAATTGATGTCAAAATAACGATTGAACATTAATTTTTCGTTTTCATTCAATACAAATTTATTTATTTATTGTTATATTGTATTAGATATACAGATTGATTGAAACAGGTGAGCTCTCAATTTTCTTATGGGGAAACCAATTTTGTATAGCGATTTTGGATAAAACATTATTTTAAAACTTTTCTACTCAGGGGTATTTTATGTGAAAAAACAAAGTTTAAGGCATTTTCAGAGGTCCGTTATCCATCCCTAAAACAGTTGAATCGAATTTAAAATTGAAATATGAATAGACTGCAATGTATACAAAAATATTAAATGTTTGGAAAGCAGCTTTTTTTTCTGTTTTCTAACGTGGAAGGAATAGAAAATGGCAACATTGTTGAGAAATTAATAAATATTTTTCTGGATAGAAATAATGTTGAAAATTTATTTTGTAAATATCTGGTAGTTAATTGATACTCTTTTTCCATAAAACATCTGTTAGACAAATTTACAAAGATCAGTTAAAATGATCAGTCGGTTAAAATGTCTCAATATTCGATTTTGTGCAATTTTTCTAACAACAGAACGCCTACTGGCTTACACTAATTTGTCATTATTACTGGATGTATTAGACCTTGTAAATAAGATATAGCGGAACAAAATTTATTAACAGTGTTCAATAATACAATTTATCCTTAATTTACAAGGCGTATTAATAAAGAGTTGGTGTAAGCAGAATATTTGTCTATCAATAACTGTTATTTTCAGCCTAGAGAATAAATCATAAAAACAGTAGTGTTATATTACACATTTTACTCTAACCATAGTTTAAATTTCACTTGACTTTTACTTTGAAAAATAAAAAAAAATTGTCCCGGAAATAGCTCGAATTTAAGAATTTTAAAAACATTTAAATGTGTGTACTCCTAAATGGTTTGAGATATAAAAAACTACCCAAGACAAAAAGGTTTCCAAATAATATTTTATCCAAAATCATCATACAAAATAGAGGTTACAGCCATATTGGAAAAATAAAGTTATATGAAAAATTAGTTAATACCTTTAATTTAACTATAAAAATCCTGGAAATTACCTTTTGAAGTTTGTTTTGTAACTTTTATATTTATCGAATAAAACAACTTTGACGCCTGTTTTTAGCACCCTCTATATATAAATACACTTTTTTTGTTCACAAAACAGTTTTATACAATTACGAAACATTAAATCTACGAGATAAAGACTGTTTAAACACAAAACCAGTTTTCTTAAACAGTGAACCCTTATAACTTAACACGTGTTATTCAATCTTAAGCTGTGAAGTCGGTACAGTTTCTTGAAGTGAATTTTCTGATCTCTCAATTGACCTATATTTTTAGGGACAAAATCATTAAAATGTTCGGTAACTTCAAAGTCTTACAAATTCAATCGTGTTCGTCGTAGAAAAACAGACAATAAATTAAATTTAAAATAAATTTGTATTGTAAATGTATGTCTTTAGAATTTGAATTGATTATTTTTTGGGGGAGGGGGTGTTATTAAACAAAAAAAATGGGAAACGTGACATTTTTTAAATAATATTTAATCTACAAAATTATGAATATTTTAAATCGGCGTGACATTTTTTTTAAATACTTCATTGGATTTTAGTTTTATATCTATAGGTTGTTTTACTATATTGAAATATATCAAATAAAATAACAAGAAAAATAAAATTTTACATTGATTGGAAATGAAAAATTAATATCCAATTGTTATTTTGACAAATAATGCTGATATTCATAAACTGTTTGATCTAAAAGATTTTTGAAATTTTTAATATGATGTATGGTTCTCGAATTATTTTCGTAAATTTTGTCCTTGTTTTTTAAAGGCGAAAACTATTGGTCATCATCGCCTTATAAAAAAAGAATATAAGAACATAAAATAAAAACCCATTAACTTGAGAATACTCTAATAGCGTCAGGGTAGGAAAAGAACAAGAATTGGTCAAGAGAGATCGGATAGGAAAACTGAAATAGGGGGATCTAACCCAAGACTACATGAAAAACGTGTAGATCCAGCTAGATCTCCTCGGTATTGCTAAAGTGAGTCCGTGAGGGTTTCTCGAGTTATTAACAATTAAAGCTAACCTTGTATTCGTCACGATGGCAGTTTCAACGTCACTTTTAAAAGGCCATCGAAAAGAGTAAAAAACTAAAACAGAGGTAATTTTATCTTTATATGTAACATATTTTTGTAAAATTCAAACTTTTACGATTTTTTACCCCTTTCACCCCTCCCCTTAAAAAGTTACTATCGGATACCTCAGGACCCATCGTATTTTAAAGAAAAATTATTTACTAGAGCATACAAATACTATTTATGAATGAACCATGAATTTACTATTTACCATTAACCAAATTTACTAATGAATTTATATTTAAACCATGATGTTATTATAGACAATTATCTTTTTAGCATACATAAAATTCTGAATGCAACACTGTAATAAATTATGCACAAACTTCCTTCCCATACGTACAGAAAAAAAAAAAAAAATTATAGGCATATTGACTTCTAAATCTACTGCAGCGTTACCAATAAAACCTCAAGGGGGTAGCGGGACATGTATAGGGGGGGGGGTTGCAGCAACCTGAGAATATCAGTTAACGAGCGTTACAATTATTAAGAAAATTATTTAAAACAAAAACTGGTTAGTGTTAAATTTGAGGTTATGTACTCGTTTTTTTAATGCCAGGTTCTATTTTCGCACATGATAAGGTATTTCTAGTCTTGGATTTAATGTTTTACCATTATAGAAACTCATATATTGCATATATGAGTGTAATATAAAGAAGATAATTTATATACTTCAGACATAAAACTAAATGAAGAGTATTTATATAAATCCAAATTTCGTCGATATTTTCACAAATATTACATGGTGGTTCATGGGGTAGGGGGAGAGTATGAATATGTACTAACGTTCTCCATTGGTTATTAATTGCTTTAAGGGTTGAAGTCCGAAATGTTTGGAATACATTCGAATAAATATAATAGCATTTCAGACCCTAGCTGGATCTGTACCTTTTGTCATCTACTATTGAGTAAGGTCCCTCGCTTTCATCTTTCCTATTCCGTTTCTTTTGTACAATTCTTCTTCTTTTCCTGCCCTATTAGGGTTTACGATGGCTAGGGGTTTATTTTACGTTTTCCCCTTCCTTATTATAAAGACGATGATAACCGAAAGGTGTTTTGCGTTTAAACAATAAACAAATAAACATTTCAGAGTCAACATGTTTTTATTACCATTGAACGAGAAGTCCAATAGCATTCGATAACGTGAGACTTTAAAGGTGCCAGCCATATTGAATTTGTAGTCCCATTAAGAACAATGTTAAAGCGTTTCTCAGAGATCTCCTCACTTTTTGTCGTAAAATTGTTGAATTATATCTTTTTTAAATTCTAAAACGAAGAATCCCACTGCTCAAATTTTTATTTATACTTAATTTTTTATTTGGTTTAATTTTTAACTTTACAATTTCTTTAAAAATCAACAAATTAATTAATTAAAAATCTGATCAAAACGTATTTTTCTCAAAAGTTTAAGTTGATAGGTATGAGGTAAATCTATAAAATACAACTAGCTTGTTCGTGTTGCGTGTTACAATGATTGGAGTTACCCAGACGTAAAGAATAATATAGCTTTTAGTCTTTGCGATATTTTTAAATATATTATAACAGATTCGAGAATACAGATTATTCATTCAGTTGCTTTAAACTATTTGCTTCTTTCTAATTTGGAAAAACAATTTAAATTATTTTAAATCTTGAGATCTCATTGTATAATATACTCACATATCGAAACTAAATAAGTTGTAAGGATGATAGAAACATTATAAAAGCTTAAAGATAATAAATCTTAAACATTGACCTATTTTGTATCTGTGTTTCCTTTAACGTGGTATAACCATATAGATATAATTTATCTATTGTTTACATTCTACGTAATGTAAGTAAAATGCATTTGAATTACAAGCTAATATAATATTAATGGTTAGGTTAGGTTCACTTATATCTACTATCTTGATGTCACTCAAACATTGCACACTCGTTGTCACTTACTGATCCAAGTTTGATGGTTCTGAAAGACATTTATCGTACATTATCTAACCAAACAGATTAGATACACTTAAATAGATATTGTTGATCACCATATCTTGTGGATCTAAAATACTGTACACAAATTATATTTTACCATGGAACCTTAGATGTTACATTTGCAACTGATTGTTAGAAATCATAATTTTGTTGTGTTTTAATTTGGGAAGTATCCCTGAATTTTTAATTATCAATCCTAATTTATTACGACAGTTTGTAAATTCTGCCAAGTCGTTCATTCAGTTAAAGCATAACTCATTACACATACAGACTTAGCGACGAACGCCCGACATACAGATAGATAATATCCAAATCTTCTTCCATCTTCTTTTAATGCACATTTTACATAATAACATACTGATTGTAAGGTAGGAGAGGTTCTCTGGCACCTTACCTATCGCTAATATGCAGGCGTTCGTGGTACTACAAAATTAATGTTTTATAGTGTTTGTAGTGTAATGTTTGGTACATCTCATAATTCATTTAAAATTTATATATAATATCACTAAGCTAGTACGTATGTAGGTTTAAGTTTTTGTTTTGAAGCACATAAATGTGTTTTTAAATTGTATCTTAGGTAGGCCTACTTAAAAAATATTATATTAAGTATATTTAAAACGAGCTATTGTATTTTCTAAATTTGTAAAAATTAATACTCAAAAGTTGTTTCCACGATCAGGTTTATGTACTGTATAATATAATTTAATAACCACTTTGTATTTGATCGTTTTATCTTACACTGTCTAATACACTATCTGTAGAATATTTAAAATTTGTTTTTCAGAAAATTAATTTAAACTAACTCATGTTGTGTAAGCTACTTAGGTCTAAGGTCTAAACACATTCTTCATCTGGCAATGGTTGAGACAGTTCATGGAATGATATATCTTCACCTTCCTCATCTGATGAGCTGGATGATTGACTTCTCACTGACTTCTCCAAGTGGGATAAGTTCGACAACAGCCTCTTCCATAATATCGTCTTTGATCCATTGTTCGTTCTCAGATTTTTGTTATGTATTTTTTTAATATTTTGGTGGTTTCAAAGCCTGATTTAGGAGAAGTTAAAGGGTCATTAAAGACAAGTTCCTATCCGTTGGGTCCATTATGTACTGTATAATATAATTTAATAACTACTGTTTGTATTTGATCGTTTTATCTTACATTGTCAAATAAACAATCTGTAGAATTCAAGTAGCACATGTGTGGTGTAAGTCTTAAGACACTTGTTCTTGTCATGTATGTGCCAGTGTTCTTGTCAAGTATAGTCAATTTTATAAATTGTGTTTTGTCGGTTTGAGACGTAGAACAGCTTCGTATAAAATTGCTTTCTGTAATTATGGGTGGTTGAATATAAATAACTTACATAAATGATCATGTAATTTTATTGTTTTAATTTGTAGTAAAAGCATGAGCGATATTTTATAATAAATAATATACCCTATATTTGGTATATTGGAAACGAGGAAAATAGATTTTAAACCAAAACAATTTACAAGTTATTCAAGTTCTTGAAATCAATGTTATAACTTTAAGCGGGTCTAAATTTCAGACTAAATAAAGTTGGTCGTTGACAAACTGGATACTAATCTATTATCAGAGACGGAATTTAATTTTAGAGGTAAATATTATAAACTTATTTAAAAACCAATCCGAACTAAATTCTAAGTTTCAAATGGATAAAAGAGGTGGTGATTTGGTAATAATTAAGTTATGAATTTAAAGGCGTAATAGTTCAGTCATCATCGCCTTATAAAAAAAAGAAGAAGTGAACATAAAATAAAGACACCCCCCCCCTAGTCATCAAATACTCTAATAACGTCAGGTTCGTAAAATGAACAAGAGTTGGTCAAGAGAGACTTGATAGGTAAGATGAAAAAGAGGGGATCTAACCAAAGACTACATGAAAAAAGTACCTCGGGATTGCCATATATATATATATATATATATATATATATATATATATATATATATATATATAGTGAGCCTCTGAGATGATTAGTGTTAGAATACAGATACTAGGGTCTAGAGTAAGAACGCACCTAGAGGTACAGAACGATAGAAGGGTATTGCTACACATATTATGTCTTTTTCGTAAATTAATACAACATGAATGAAGCTCATCAAGACGGTTATCAATACAATACGATTAGGGTTGGGTAGGTACCATAAAGGTGCCCGTAGATGTCTTTTGCTTTTAAAATTTTTTAAATAAATATTAAACATGAAATGACTCCTCAGAGGCTCACCATAGTGAGTACGGGTTTGTCAATTACAAGTGTTATAAGTTGGATATACAGTTTGTGTAATGTAGTCTTTGGTTAGATCCCTCTCTTTCATATTTGCTATTAGGTCTCTCTTCACCAACTCTTGATCTCTTCCAACTCTGACGCTTTCAATGTGTTGGAGGGCTTGGAATCTAAATATGTTATTTCTTCCTTTAATATTTAAAATACTTTGTTTTTTAACCTTAGGAAGAAATGAAATGTAGGAAACATGATATAATGCTAAAGGTTTTCAGCATTATATCATGTTGTTTTTAGAAATAAATTAAGTGTCACCTTTAAATAACAAGGAAACATATAGATATAAATATAAACGAATATAATTTATTGAGACTAATTAAATTTGTACATCAAGTAGAACATACTCATGAGTGTAGTATGAACATTTGGAAGAAAACATTAATTCATTATCCTACATCTTCTGTAGGTATCGAAACATTTTAACTTTGATCATAAATCTTCAACTTTACTGTAGATCTCCTTCCATATTCTATAAACTGTACCGTGTACTTGAACTATTAGGTCATTTAGAGTTTAAGTTGTTTATCTTTGATTGATCACGAGTTGTTGGACAAATTGTGCGTCAGATATTTTTGACGTAACATACGTGTGATAAAGTACCTTCTCCGGGGGTTGATGAGGGGGGTTTGAAAAAGGACACACAGAGATGAGCTGTGAAGTAGTTATATATATATATATATATATATATATATATATATATATATATATATGAACAATAATGTAATTTGGTTGGATAAAATAAGAATATAATATGTACTGGTATTATTAAGAAACATTGAACTATTCCAATCTATATTATACACTAATACAATAAAAATAAGTTAGCGTGTATTAAATATCTACAAATTGAACATATCGCAAATAAATAATAATTGATTAGTGTATTTATTATAATGATTAGTGATTTATTTATAATAATTGAGTGCTATACAAAATTATACTACAAGAATATTAACTCCGACAAACGTAAGATTAATTACCCAGTATACGAAGTATTGGGTAAGGTTAATAATCGTATAAAATTTCAAACTCCGTTTATTGACTGATCTTCACTTTTCATGACATCAATAAACCAAAAAAAAGTTATTTTTGACGTTGCGTCCGTCCATTTTCGAGAGCTGTCGCAGAAATTAAAATGAAAATATAATTTGGTGTACAGTGGCTCATATTGGACCGAATTGAAATTCAAAACAATCAAATTGTTATGTCAAAATGGCGTAAATTAGATAAAAATTTCTACATTTCAATTATCCATGTAATAGTAACAACCCCATCTCTCAAAAATATAATTTCCTACCCTAAACTCTCATGAAAATATATGTAGTTATGAGATCAAGTAGGGCTGCGTTACGTACATGTCCATAGTGACTGATTAGTCAGGGCAAAAAAACGGATTTATTCTGATCCAGAGTGAAACTGCACGAAATGACTTGTGTCATAGCTCATTTTATTCGTTAGAGTGTCTAGATAAATGATGTAAACAGTTTTATTATTTCGAAAACTTAATAATTTGTTTATTTATTAAATATAAACTATAAGAATGATGTCCGATTACACGTAATATGAAATAAGAGACGGGTTCATAAATCGATATAATTTTTTTGATTTCAATGTTATTTTTTATGTATTTGGGGTCGCTCTTTCCGATTATGATGTCAAAAAAATGCGCAACTTAGAAGGCGCCACAGGAAAAAATAATATAAGATGCAGGTAATGACAAATTAAAATTAAATGATATAAGGAATTATTTTGGTGAATTCATGCCATTCTTCGATTTCAATACCATTTTTTATTTTCTCTGGTTCGCTCGTTCCTATACTGATACTAAAATTGTGTGAATCGTAGAGGGGCGCCACCGGCAAAACTATTACAAGGTGAAAATGGTGACAGATTAACATTCTATGAAAATTATGCAATTTTTCCATAAATTGATGTCATTTTTTTTTTTATGGTCTTTGGGTCGCTTGTTCCGATGCTGATGTCAACACTGTGCCGATCTGAGAGGGCGCCACAGACAAAAACATAGCAAAAATTTAGGGCATAATGTTGCAAGTAGCCTATGTCACGATGAAAGGTAATTTATTGTCTAAAAGGACACAAAAATGCACGAACCTACAGCTTTATTAAAAAAAGGCGTGAATTTCGCACGAACTCGCACAAAGATACTTTAGACACTAAATTACCTTTCAGCGTGATTACTTGCAAAATTATGCCCTAAATTTTTCGATTTCAAAAGACCATAAAAAAATTACATCAATTTATGGAAAAATTACATCATTTCATATAATGTTAATCTGTCACCATTTTCACCTTGTAATAGTTTTGCCAGTGGCGCCCTCTACGATTCCCGCAATTTTAGTATTAGTATCGGAACGAGCGCACGAGAAAACTTAAAAAATGGCATTGAAATCGAAGAATGGCATGAATTCACCAAAATAATTCCTTATTTCATTTAATTTTAATTTGTCATTACCTGCATCTTATATTAGTTTTTCCTGTTACGCCCTCTAGGATGCGCACTTTTTTGACATCATAATCGGAAAGAGCGACCCCAAATACATAAAAAATAACATTGAAATAAAAATAAATATATCGATTTATGAACCCGTCTCTTATTTCATTTTACGTTTAATCGGACATCATTCTTATTGTTTATATTTAATAAATAAAGAAATTATTAAGTTTCCGAAAAAAAACTGTTTACATCTCTGATCTAGACACACTAACGAATAAAATGAGCTACGACACAAGTCATTTCGTGCAGTTTCACTCTGGATCAACGTAAACGCTGTTTTCCCCGTTTTTTGCCCTGACTAGATAGTACCTTTACATATCTACAGCTTCGTGGGCAGCCAGGACGAGAGCCAAACGAGTTGATACTTGTTAATACAACCATACACCCGTTAGGGCCTAGTCGACGTCATGTACACAACTTTGATGTTCAAACTGTGTAAAACAAACTTACAATACTGGGTACTTGATGCACCAATAAATAATTGTGCATTCCTACAAGGCCCAAGAAACCAACGAATCAAACACTATTTATGATGAAGACGTTATGATAATGCCATAAGTGAGAAAATTGTATGCATAATATATATTTCATCAAAATCGGTTTATTTCACTTTTTTATTGACAACTATCGAACTGATATTATTGGTGACAAGTATTTTTAATTTGTTTTGCGTAGTTTTTAGGTGTGTTAAAGCTTGTGTAGTGATTTTGGGATGGGTGAGTGGGAAAGTTTGTGGAGGGATTTTGGGATGGGTGAGTGGGAAAGTTTGTGGAGGGATTTTGGGATGGGTGAGTGGGACAGTTTGTGGAGGGATTTTGGGATGGGTGAGTGGGAAAGTTTGTGGAGGGATTTTGGGATGGGTGAGTGGGAAAGTTTGTGGAGGAATTTTGGGATGGGTGAATGGGAAAGTTTGTAGAGGGATTTTGGGATGGGTGAGTGGGAAAGTTTGTGGATGGATTTTGGGATGGGTGAGTGGGAAAGTTTGTGGATGGATTTTGGGATGGGTGAGTGGGAAAGTTTGTGGAGGAATTTTGGGATGGGTGAATGGGAAAGTTTGTAGAGGGATTTTGGGATAGGTGAGTGGGAAAGTTTGTGGATGGATTTTGGGATGGGTGAGTGGCAAAGTTTGTGGATGGATTTTGGGATGGGTGAGTGGGAAAGTTTGTGGATGGATTTTGGGATGGGTGAGTGGGAAAGTTTGTGGAGGAATTTTGGGAAGGGTGAGTGGGAAAGTTTGTGGAGGAATTTTGGGATGGGTGAGTGGGAAAGTTTGTGGAGGAATTTTGGGATGGGTGAGTGCGAAAGTTTATGGAGGAATTTTGGGAAGGGTGAGTGGGAAAGTTTGTGGAGGAATTTTGGGATGGGTGAGTGAGAAAGTTTGTGGAAGAATTTTGGGATGGGTGAGTGCGAAAGTTTATGGAGGGCTTTTGGGATGGGTGAGTGGGAAAGTTTGTGGAGGAATTTTGGGATGGGTGAGTGCGAAAGTTTATGGAGGGCTTTTGGGATGGGTGAGTGGGAAAGTTTGTGGAGGAATTTTGGGATGGGTGAGTGCGAAAGTTTGTGGAGGGATTTTGGGTTGGTGAGTGGAAAAGTTTGTGGATGGATTTTGGGATGGGTGAATGGGAAAGTTTGTGTAGTGATTTTGGGATGGGTGAATGGGAAAGTTTGTGGAGGGATTTTAGGATGGATGAATGGGACAATTTGTAGAGGGATTTTGGGATGGGTGAATGGAAAAGTTTGTGTAGTGATTTTTGGATGGGTGAGTGGGAAAGTTTGTGGATGGATTTTGGGATGGGTGAGTGGGAAAGTTTGTGGAGGAATTTTGGGAAGGGTGAGTGGGAAAGTTTGTGTAGTGATTTTGGGATGGGTGAGTGGGAAAGTTTGTGGAGGGATTTTGGGATGGGTGAATGGAAAAGTTTGTGGAGGGATTTTGGATGGGTGAGTAGAAAAGTTTATGGAGGGCTTTTGGGATGGGTGAATGGAAAAGTTTGTGGAGGGATTTTGGGATGGGTGAATGGGAAAGTTTGTGGAGGGATTTTGGGATTGGTGAATGGGAAAGTTTGTGGAGGGATTTTGGTATGTGTGAATGTGAAAGTTTGTGGAGGGATTTTGGTATGTGTGAATGTGAAAGTTTGTGGAGGGATTTTGGGATTGGTGAATGGGAAAGTTTGTGGAGGGATTTTGGTATGTGTGAATGTGAAAGTTTGTGGAGGGATTTTGGGATTGGTGAATGGGAAAGTTTGTGGAGGGATTTTGGTATGTGTGAATGTGAAAGTTTGTGGAGGGATTTTGGTATGTGTGAATGTGAAAGTTTGTGGAGGGATTTTGGAACGGATGAGTAGGAAAATTTGTGAAGAAATTTTGATGTGTTTTTTTTTCTGATCTCATTTGTATTTAATCAACGGTGATGAATTACACTTTCAGTCACCAAATAAATGAAAATAAAATTTCCACAAATTAATGGGAATCGAGAGATAATGGGAATCGAGAGATGGTTGGTTATTAGTTTCAAAGCTCGGAGCCAGATGAAAAGGAAAAGTTGGTATTAGTCGTCCATACAAGATTGACAGTAACAAGCTGCCAAATCTTGATTGTACGATGAACATGAAAATACTGGACATTATATATGTATTATCAACGCGTTTATTCCATATTAAAAAAATTGTTTGATTATTTTTTTACTCTATGCTTCATATAATTAATTGTAGTTTATGCTTACTTCATAAATAAATTATATTTTTATATAATAAATTTGCAAGTCATCTGTGGAAGGTAAATTTCACAAGAAACGATATAAAAACCTTTTAGAAAAATATAAAAATTTCCTCAGATGTTTTATACATCGTAAAAATAGAGCGGCATTACTCTAGTAACTGCAATTATCACATGTATAAAGTTTAAAACATAAAACCTAGCAAATCGCATACATTTTTCTCAAACATAAAATTGTTAGGAGTACATTTTCAAGATTTATTTAAACTAAATAAAATTCGAAATAACTACATTCCTTCTTTAATACTTTCAACCTTGTAAGTCTTCAAGTATTTACATATAATCCCTTTTTACTTAAATTTATATCTTTACAACTAAGTTTAATTAGATGCAACGATACACCAACAGCTATTTTTCTCTCAAAGAATTCGTACCATAGGTAAAACAAAATTTTGACTGTAACAAGAGTTTCTAAAAACAACCATTTGATGTGTGCCATCGTGGTACTTATAAAGCCCCATCGTAAAAACCGATACTTTGAAAATTGGTATCTTGAGTCATGTAGAAAAAGTAATACAAGTTTTCTGAGCCTCGTATTTGTATACATCACTACTTCCTTCATTTCAGCTAGGCCCTAACGTCATATGTTAAAATACTTCTCTCGTGTCAGAATTCGACCTTCCACTCACTCCCCTCGTGTCGGTTACTCGATCCTACAAGATCTCATAACTATACGAATATCACATTTTTGAAGTGTAAACTTCTATAGGCGCACCGCGCGCAAATTATGCAGAGGGTAAATCGGATTCTGAGAGTCACGCTCAAATTTTCTTGTTGTTTAAAGGTGAAATTGCTCAGTAAGCGGCTGAAAGACTGATTTTTTAAAGATAAGCTATAGATAACACCTTATTTGTACACACAAAAATTGGTCTACATTTTGTATTTAGCCTACACTTTTTAATTTAATGTTTTCTTACATAAAGACTATATAAAATTTCGAGTACCCAAAAAAATGAAAAATGTACAATTAGAAGTATTCCAGGTCGAAAGGTCCTTACTCTTCTCTCTTTACCAACTCTTGTTCTCTTGAGACATTGACGCTATTATAAGTATTAGAGAGCAAAGGGTTTTTATTTTTCTCTATTAACCAACTTTTGTCATCTTCGGACCTTGACGCTATTAGAGTATGCAAAGGCTAAGGCCCTTTATTTTTCCCCCTTGACCAACTCTTGTCGTCTTTGGACCTTGATGCTATTCGAGGGCTAAGAGTTATTTTTCTCTCTTAACCAACTCTTCTCCTCTTCCTACCTTAACGCTATTATAGTATTCAAGAGACAAAAGTTCTTTATTTTTCTCTTGACCAACTCTCCCCCTCTTACGATCTTGACGCTATTAGAGTATTCAAATGCTAAGAGTCTTTATTTGTCTCTCTTGACCAAACTCTTGTTTTTTCGAACTTATCGATATTAGATTATTCGGGGACGAGGTGCCTTTATTTGTTTCTTTTGACCAACTCTTGTTCTTTTCCGACCTTAATACTATTAGAATATTCGAGGGTGAAATGTCTTTATTTGTTTCACTTCACCATCTTTTGAGTTTTTTCTAACCCTGGCGCTATTAGAGCCTATTCGAAAGCTATTAGTCTTTATTTGTCTCACTTGACCAGCTGTTGTTCTTTTCCGACCCAGATGTTATTAGAGTATTCAAGAGCTAGGGAGTTTGTACCCTTTTTCTCTTTATTAATAAGGCCAAGAGTTTTTATCTTTAAACAACAATGAAAATCATCCACTAAAATCATTTAATCAATATCTCAATTAAAATATCAAATTTGATTCCTAGTATATATTTCTGACAAATTATTAAATTGTTATTTCGCTCAAAACATATGATTAATTGTTAATATTATATAAGTGTATTATTCTCATCACAAACATATTATGTTACATTTTAAAGGCTCTATTTCCTATCAGTAACATAACTATAAGAGGTTTCCTCATAATTCATCAAACGTAAATGAAAATTGTAAAGTCATTTTCCAAATAACTCTAATATTTGTAGAGCCAAGCAATAACTCTAGTTGGCTGCAACTTTGTGATCAATATCCAAAAATGCGTATAAAACTGATGACATTCAAGATAAAGTGAAGAGGGGCTTTTTTACAAGAAACCATTAATTCTGCTGTGGGTAGTGACAGAGTTTAAACAAAATACTTTAAAATATTAATATTAGTTCAAAAAAAAATTTTTATATATAATGTGAGTTCACAATGTATTACAAATCTACTGATTAAAAATAATAGTGAAACATAAAGTTTATATTAAAAATACCAAATTTGCTTAGTGTTGTACAAATAATTTAGATCTCATGGCGGCATTCGCCGTTAGCTTTCTATATATGTTTAATTTATTGTTAATAACCTTTGAAAAAGTAAATAAGACAATTCTGAATTATTAAATTGTAGGTAAATAAAAATACACACACACACACACACACACACACACACACACACACACACACACACACACACAGCAGATAGTACTCAATACCGCCACAAAATCAACACCCTAAAACCTCTTTAACTGGACACGACCTTCGATGCATTTAATATTTCCCAACGAATCCCAAAGCCTACAAGCTGTCACAGTAAACGATTTAGTAAATACAAAGAATACAAATACAAATATTAACACAGAGATAAAACGGTCCAGACTTTTGAATAATCTGAATTAATTACTGTTATTCCATTCATTATAGCGTTGTATTGTAAAGTGCATTATGTACAATATTACGTTTTATTTTATTATTCTACACACCCAGCCCCATCGTACAAGATAATACAAACAGATCCATTAAATGTAACACAAAAGTTGGTCTTTTGGCAGTTGTAGGAAGTGTTAAATTGTATTGTTAGATCAAGAGGTCTTATCCAGCAGTGTAAGTTTGCTTATAGCCGTTATTACACAGATTTTTTGAACCTTGTAATTGTGTATATCACTTCTTTGACGTTTACTAGTAATTGTGAATATATTAAATAGTCTCCACTTGCTTCGCTCGTGTCAATGTCTCTGCTTTCACGGATTTCTTATGTGAAGGAGCCTTCATTCGCTACGCACGTGTCGATATTTTGACTCTTGATCTCGTATAAGCAGACAATTAACAAACTTAAGTAAGATCAGGTATCGCTTTGAAACTGATGGGAGTGGCGTAACTCATTTGTTTTAGGAGTGCTTTGAAGTTTGAACTAATGATGAAGATCCAAAAGTTACATTAGCCAGAGTTCACGTGAAGTCGTTGGTGTTTTTCGTGTTATCTATTTTTTCACTTCCATTAGTCTAACTCAAAGTAAAAACGTTAAATGAAAATAAAATTTTAAAGTCACCAAGAAAGTATTTCGTAAATATGTTCAGTACATATCGAAATTGTATCATTCAGTTAATTTAATACTTTATTCATTCATTAAATGTATTCCCAGTGTTCTGTTGCCTGCAGTCGTAAACATTGTTTAACAAATACTATCAACTTGTACTCAAATAAACGCTAATTGGTAGTTATTGTCGAGTAACATCCAAGTTTCTTATTTTAATGACGTCCCCAGTGTAATGACATTTAATTATTTACAAACTTTACTAGATAATACAAAGTGTACACTGTAAGGAGCAAAAAAATTCACAGTCTAAAATACTGGTAACTGATGTTACCAAGTTATATTTATAATTGATTTTTCAGTTATATTTTCTGAAAACACACATCGAATATTTTGTTTGTTTTTTTTTTTTACCGAGTCTTCCTGACCACGGTTTACGGTCGTTTTCAAGGCAGCTTAACGGACTAAGGGAAATCGTGTCATAAAAAATAGCAGAAGGTTGGAGCTTAAGGTTGAAGGAGCCGGAAATAGGTGTAACATTCTACCTGAACGTTCAAAATTAAAGTAGCATCTTTACAAAATAGTATTTTGTTTTTGTTTTTTTGCATTGATATGGAGAATCTAAAATAACGTTAGGATCAAAATGTGACACTACGTGATTTTTTAAATGGTTAGAAAAATTAAAGTCATGGTGACTCAACCGCCAACTGCTTTCATGTTGTCTTAACCTAAAATTAAAATTACAGGCTGTTTGGTCTACCATAACCTGCACTAGAGTAGTTTCTAAGCACCACTTTTTGCACTTTTTAAATTGTATCCTTAGAATTCCCTAATATTTTCCTTAAATTGTTACAATAAAATGATGGCTTTACAGTGAATTTTTTGACTAAACAATGGTCTGCAAAATTTCAAAAATATTGTGTTTGTTTGTCATTTCATTGCGTTCTACCAAGTATCTCCTGTCGATAGTTTAAATCTAATAATCTTTTCACATTACGCCAAGACACTTTTTAAATACTTGTTTGATAGAACTCCAATTATTGTACTTTTTGAAGCGAACCATATAAATTGCCAATCTGTACCGATAATGAGCAACGAATAAACGAAACTGTCAAAATACTCGTTTCAACTGACTGCTATTTTATAATATATGATGATTATTTTTGTTAATAGCAATTTTGTTCAACTGAGGAAAATCTATTTGACGTAAATAATTTCAATCAAAGTTAACACAACTTTCGGCTGTCAGAGCTAATATTACTCTTATTATTTTTATTTGTCGTTCTAGTTTTCTAAAGTTTAAAATTACAGTTCTTGTGATAACTTTCTTTTCTTTCTTTGGTGAATTCACCAGCACTTAATGTTCATCACCAAGGAATCTTCATTTACTCCATACATACAAAATGTTTCAAATTCTTCCGATAGGAGTAACACAACATAATATAAAGAAAACTTAAAGTCTTTAATTTTAGTTTTTTAGAAAACTTTATAAAAGAAGTAAGTATAAATGGGTATGCTCACTTAAAAATGAAACTAATCTTACATTTTTGATGCAAAATATATTATCTGACCTTTTATAATACAAAATAATTATTGTCACTTACTACTGAATCACCTTGTACGCATGTAAATAAAAAGAATACTACTTCAAAATGATCAAACATCCTTCATTAAAGATAATATTCCTAGAAAGGCGCCAAAATAAAATATGATTTATCGACTTGTCCCGCCACAAATTGCCTCAGCGATACAACTCATCTCAACTTTCATCATTTAATTCTCAGTGGGAATATCCACAGTGTCAGTTAGTTGTTGTTTTTGAACAGAAGGTAGACAAATTTGAAGAAAACAAACTTTTACTTGTAAAATTTTGTTATAGTTGTAAACATTTCAGACGAAATTTCAAGTTTAATTTTCGCTTCAAAATCCTCCTAATGTAAATCCAACTGTTATTATGGACAGGTTGGACGGTGATGGATTTACACTTTTGCCGCCTATGGCCTATTCCAGATTTGACGCCCTTCCTCTTGTCTGAATATATCACTAATAAACTATATTGATGTTTATATTTAGTCTTGAGTTAAGTTGCTGATAATTTACAACTCGTCTATTTACTTACTCAGAGTATGAAAAAAAATATATATACATATATAGGCCCATAATGATGCATTCCTTTCCTTAAGTACACATTGTAAAAATATGTTATAGAAAGTTGGTTAACAGAAAATTAAACATCAAAGTTGATTTAAATAATGGAAATATAAATAAATTAAATACAGGTATACTCAAATGATAAATCATTCTGATTCAAATAAAAATTTTCTCATATGAAAGTGTTACAATATGAATAAGTTATGTGTAGTCAGATATTTTCTTTTTACTTCTTGCTTGTCTTTGAGCGAAGGCAGTTATTAAATCGTCAAGTTCTAGACACTTTGTCACGTCACTTTTAAAATTGTCAAATTGCCAGACAGTGGAGTAGATAGTTGCTTTCTGTGAACCGTAGATAGTTTTTCAATCTTTCAATAACTGGAAAACGACCTCTCAGCTGAGCAATTCGAGATCTGCATCGTCAAGAAGATCCTAAAGATGATTTCGACATATATATTAAATTTTTTGAACTGTTGTGCTGCTTGGCGGCACAAGATTGCGTAACTGGCAACGGCAAACGCGTCTTTTCAGCTCTTTATTGAATAGTACAGGATTTTCATTTTTTCCTCTATTTGTTTTGCCGCTCCCTAAATTATTATTATTATTATTATTTTTTTTTTTTTAGCCTATGATTATGGATACTATTGTTATCTTGGTTTTAATTTCTGACTAATCGCTGCTTTGCTATAGCAATATAACATAAAGAATATAGATGCACTATGGTGAATTTTACAATTATAAACACTAAATCCCCTACCACATGTTAGATACAATAACACAACACAAATAAACTTTTAGGCAAACATTTATTAGCTTTTGTTATTACAGTTCACTGATATGCATTTCAGTAACTTACTAAAATGTTTACAACAACCAAGTAACATAAATGAAAATAATTTACAATACGATATAACAGGTGTTAGGAATAAGGATAGTTTTAGTTAGGAATATAGTCTAAGTTCTTTTTAGGAACACAGTATGACAACAATTATTGTGACAGACCTGGAAAAATGATGAAATTGCTTACCTTGCAAGGCAGACGTCATTGATGCTACAAAGACATATAAACCCTTGGGTGGGAGAAAACTTGGTCAGTGGGCCAAGATTAATCGAGGGAAGTGCTGCAGGAATTTTTGAAGATAGCCAGACGGACTTGGCGAGTAAGAGAATCCTAGGAGTATTGAGACTTCAGATGAGCATCCATGAATGGTAAGCAGGGTGAGCAAACTTCGTGTCTAAACCTTGTAATTATTTCAGAGACAAGTAATAATAAAATATAACGTAGAATCAGATCTGTGAGTCACAATAATTAGAGTCATTCTGCATTAATAGTAGTAATAAAGATATTGTATTATTATAATAAGATAGGAGATAGTCATTGTCAATAAAAATTAATTAGTATACTGAACCACTGATTTGATGATTTTGATAAAAATTAAGAACCCAAGCAGCTTTGAGAGGCCGTTCCTAATACAGGACATCGTAGCAACACAACACGGTTTTCAGATATTAATAATAAATTTACTTTAATTTATTATCATTAAAAGTATAAACATGTGATAGTTTAAAGGTTATTCTAATTTTATAAAATTTTGTGTTAGCTCTTTTTTTACCACTACTGTATATCATAGAACTATATTAATATTATTCAAAATTTGTCAAACATGGTATTTCACTAATTGTAAACAGTTACAGATTCTACATTGTTGCATTAGGATTATTAAATTACGTTTTACTTATCCAGTATAAGAAGTGATGATAAAATTTAATGTAGATCTCCGTTTTTTGACTATTCTTCACGCTGCATGGCCTCAGAAAATCGAAAAAAAGTATTTTTGACGTATCGTCCATTCTTTTTGTTGTTGTTGTCATCTGTATGTAACCACCATTCAAACATTAAACTAGCAACATGAAATTTGGTTTCCCTGTAGAGGACTATAGTGTGTTCATACAGAACTCTATTAAAATTCAAAATATTGAACTCAAAATTTCAAAATAGCTGCCATTTTAAACAGTTTTTTGTTCATATCTTGTGTGTTATTAACAGACTAAATTAGATAACAAATTTTCAGATTTAAATTCTGCTTTGATGATACCAACCCCCGCCTCTATAAGATGACAAATATGTAAGGTAATGTAAACACAACAAAATCAACACATGACACGACCAAAGCGAGTGTAGTTGTTAATATATTCACCTCTATTAGCCCCGTCCAAAATGTAGTGATGTTCTCAGTTAATTACAAGGTTGTGTAACAACTATTTAAAACAAACTTTCTCTACTGGGTAAAAGACCCTTTAACTACAATACAATTTAATATTTCCTACAAGGTTTAAGAAACCAACTTTTGGAAATTACATTTAGAGTATCTCCTTGTATTAGATTTTATAATGGGTCTAGTTAATTACCATCAACATTTTGTGTATTTGTAAGACTTTTAACTTAAAAATACAAAAAAAAAATTATTTTGTTAAATATAACTTTTACAATTTTGGATAAATGACGTATAAATTACAGATTCCAGACTTGAATTTTACAATTGAAACACCTATTTGTCAGAAAACACAGGGCAAATTGAAAACGTCTAACGTTTATTATTTAAAAAGTAGGAATAGAAAAGTTTCTGATTCACAATAGAGGTACCTCGGGTAATGCTGCCCTACAGAACCTAACCTTCTGCTATACCAACTTGGGAACTCAAAACTTTTTTAAACTTATAAATGATAACACAAAAATATAGAGTTGAAAACAAAATCAAAATTACACGACCCATTCAGCTAATATCACAAAAATCGTGTTTTAAAACGTAAAAATTAAAATGAGAACCCATCTTGCTCTAATATTCTTTGTTAAGTCATTAAGTTGATTTGAATTGATTTGTTTGAGGTTAGTCGCTCAAATCATACGAGAAGCCACCATGGGCAGAACTTCGCTTACACCGGTAAAGCTAAAACAAAACTGAATTTCTGGAAGATGGTTAACAACCAAATAAAATATTGTGAAACTGTAACCTTGTGGTTCATTCATTTGGTAATCCTATACTGGTTAAATAAAATTAGAATTTCTGCAGGAATACTGGGAGAAACTATACAAACTTGTTTACAGTCAAAACCTGTTGATATTTAAATACCCTACAAAACTCGTTGATATTTTTATACCCACAGAGGATTTCTTATGATGAGTAAGAGCGTTGCAATCCCGAGGTAACGTAGCTGGATCTACATTTTTTCCATTTAGTCTTGAGTTAGATCCTTCTCTTTCATCTTTTCTATTGTTTCTCTTGACCAACTCTTGGTCTTTCCGTGACAAGTATTCGAAATCTAGGAGTTTTTATTTTATATTCTTCTTCTTTTATACATGGCGATCATGACTGAGAGGTTTTTCGTCTTTCAACAACAAGATAAAAATGTATTTTCATTTAAATCACAAAAATAATTACGTGTCGAAAAGTACATTTCATTTAGTTTGCATTGTAATCTTAAATGTAATCTTAAAAAATTAATTTACGTTTTTTTTAAAAAAGGAAACAAAGACGTAACTCTGTATTGGAGGGAGAAAAGTTATAAAATTTATTAAAAAAGCTTGTAATTTCTTTTGATACTTTATGTAAATATTGAATGAGGTGATTTAAAAGAAAACTAAAACCTCGACGAAAAATATAATTAATCTTTCTTCCTTCTACGGAGGTAGGTTGCCTGCTTGACTTTATTAATTACAGACTAGTAAAGACTTTATTAAAGTTTAGAGTAAATTTGGTAATCGTGAAAAATGTCGACCTCTGTTATTGACTTTCATGACCTTGGGAAACCTAAAAAGATATTAGCGACATCCCGTCAAGTTAGATCTACATCTAGTACTTTCTTTCATCTTTCCCATCAAGAACTTGACCAATTTTTTTGTTCTTTTCTAACCCTGACGATATTAGAGTATTAGAGCGTTTTGTATATGTTCCTTCCATCCATTTTAATTTTAAGGCTATGATGACCGAAAAATATTTGCTCCTCAAACAACAAACAGATTAATTAGATACAACTATTTTCTTTAATCAAATATTCGTATATAACCGGTCAAAAATTAAAAACCGAACTTCAGACGTCGTCTCAAAAAGTGGATTACCTATAAATCGCTTAAATGATTTTGATCACATTTGGTGTTCATGGCATAACGTAACTTTTAATAGAAAATTATTGGTTTTGAGTTTTTAATTGGAGTAATTTGTGTATTGTAGTCTTGTAGAGTTCATTTATTTTTATTTACTCAGTCTACGAAATATATGGTAAGTGTGGTAACCACAAAGAATTAGACCTACGATTTTTACTGATCTTCGACACGCTGTCCGTCTGTCGTCGTTTGTACGTAAGCACGATAGATGCGGCAAAAATTGAGATAGGGACATGAAATTCGACATTGGAGATTATATTGTTTTTTTTTTGTTTTTTTTTCATGTAGAAGCCTACTTAAATTCGGAAAATTCGAATTTTCAAATCAACCTGGCGCTCATTTTAACAGGTTTTCGCACATCTCTGGTGTTATAAATTTATAACAAACTAAATTATATACGAATTTGTTGCTTTCAATTCTGAATGTAATGGTATCAACCTCACCTCTCTACGATGACATAGAGCGAAGTTAATGTCAAAAATATATATTCTAATCCTGAGTTGCTAAGAAAATGTGATACCGACACGAGACTACAACCACTGACATGTACGAAGTTGGCGCCCATTATATTCTCAAGTATCATTTCAATTTTTAAAATACTTGTAGGAATTTTCTTTCTATAACATACACTCACACACGCATGCTTCGCGCGCACGCGCGCTCTCTCTCACACACACACACACACACACACACGAAACATAAAATGAGTTTTAAAATTAATCAAAGTTTACGATACACCTTGATGAATTCATTTAGACGAATTAGTTGATAACCAGGGTTCAAAGCCAACCAGCATCGGTGTGTTAATAATATCCTGAGGCAGCAGGGAGGAAGCCATTGTTTTCAGGACATTGTCGTTATCTCTAACAATACAAAGCCTCTAAATAGAAAACTTTCTATTGTTCGTGATTATATTCGTAAATATATTTCTGACGGTTTTAATTATTAAATTATATAGTTTTCTAATAGTTAAAAGTAAGATTATTTTTATTATTTTGTTAAAATACAGTGTGTCCAAAAAATATCAGAACGGCGTTATAATTCTTGAAGCATTGCAGATTAAGAAATTAACTTGTCACACCAATACTATAACTTTAAACTCTACTTTTTGAAGCAACTCAATTTTGCATCATCTTATGGGGACGGATCGCAGGGAGTTAGAAGAAAATATTAAATGAGAGCATAGTTCGAGTTTTACATCATATTAAAGGTCTCTGTTAGGAAAATACAATGCCGCAAATCCGCCCTCAATAGGTTTAACCTATAAAAAATGGCCGGAGGTTTAAAGTTACAATGTTAGGCTTGTTGAAAATGGCTTAATTTTCTTTCTCGATATGAGTTACCTACAGGGAGTGATAATGACGATGGACGGACGGCATATCGGAAGTATATTTTTCAGTTTCCTAAGTCCAAGAAACGTGAAGATCATTCAAAAACGGAGGTCGAATTCTACGCTTCGTATACTAGTTAAGTACTTACTGCAATAGCAAATCAATGTACCCACTGAGAATGGTCTCCCTTGCGGACAACTTCATCCAAATCATGAGGTGAAACATCTCAAAGTACACAAAGAGCAAGTCTATAACGTCGTGTAGATTTATAATATACGATGTTCTTTAGTACTTTGGTCCTTTATTCCGATAAAAAGCCATTGGTGGTTTTATACTCTATTATCATAAAAACTTGAATTGCTTTACAAATACAACAGCTATAAAACTAAAGATATAAAATATACAGTGTAAATAAGGTGGGATTTGTATGTACAAAGAACTTGACGAGATAGAGTAATAAAACAAAACTGAAATGCAATTTAAGAGTTACTGATACGACTATATTATACAGTAGAAATAAATAAAATGAAAAAGTTAGTTCAGAGTGACGACAATAATGGAAATACCACGTTTTATTAAAATTCACAAAACTAAAGAATAAATAAGAAATAAATTAGTAGTAGAACAATCCTTAAATTATAAAACTTAATTGGCAAAAACTCTATTTCAATTGTTATTTCGTTAACACTCTAATAACGAAAAGCCCGTCCCCCAAATAAATAAAATGAAAACACCGTAAAAAAAACAGACCAACAAAACAAAAAGATAACTAATAAAATCTAATCAGATATAACGAATATCTACACCACAAACAGAACAACAAAACAAATTGGTAAAAAAAAATAATAAAAATAAAACAAATAATGTCAAATATCTAAAGCATTAACAAAACAAAACAAATAAATTAAAAAGGGTAAAATATAATCAAATATCTACACCATAAACAGAACAAAACAAATAGGTTAAAAAAGGTAAAATTTAATCAAATATCTACACCAAAACAGAACAAAACAAATAAATAAGAGTTAAAATCTAATCAAATACAACAACAACAACCAAAACAATTCCCACGGGACTAGGGTTTAAGTATAAATAACAATAAATACGATATTACATGTTAAAAACACTTAGGCGAAACAACCGATCTAGGATTTTAGAGCCATCGTCCAAAATCAACAGAATATTCTACAGTTTCATGTAAAGTAGCTCTGCCGGTGGCGTCATCACTCTTTTTTGTTTCCACCTAAATTCCTATAAATGACCAAATGTAATCTCTTGGGTTCAGATTATAAATTGGCTTCCATTTAGTTATAAGTTAGTTGTTCAGTAAAAGAGCTTTCTGCTTAACGTCCAGGAAGTAGACGTTCGAGTGATGTTTTCAGGCTGTTGTTTATGGGCCTGCTAAATTAGGAATCTTCTAAATATTGTAGTAGGAAATATTCGCTCTTTCCGGTACAGATATATTGCATCGACTATATGTAAATGTTTAACCACAACTTAACTTACTGGAATATCTTTGCTAAAACATCCCGTAAAAATTGGCATTGAGGAAGATTCCCTCCTTACCTCAGAATTGAGTCAACTTGGAATATCCAACAGGAACAAAAGAACATATTCATTAACTGATTCAATCTTGCAACGTTTTCAGTTGTGTAAAAATAAAAATATGTGTGTTCTAGTATTGTTTGTTAATTTGAAATGTTTTTATACATTTTTAGAGGTACGAAAAACTAATATTTGAAAATAATCAACACTAACAATGCTTAATAATATGTCTCTCTTACGTGTTTAAACAAAACCAAGCATTTTTTGAAGAAACAAAACCCTATAATTGACCTCTAAAAATAAATCTTTTGACCATGGCATGAGGAAAGTGTAATAAATTATACAGTATAAATAACAAACATGAAGTTCAATACAATTTTCTCCATTGAAAATTCTTGTTATCAGGTTTGTGTAGAAATAATGAAAAGTACCTTTTGTGTAAAAAAAAAGCCTACGGTATACGTTGGTTTCATATTACAAAGTTGACAGACATTTTATAGGAATCTTACCTCGGGCGAAGAGTGGGATGTCTAGAGCAGCCACTCGCAAAGTTTGTGACAAAGTCACTTTTCTTTTAAAAGGACATCATGCAGAAATAATATCTGAATATTTTGATCTAATTTAAAGTGTTTTATTAGTTTAAGTACTCAAATGAAATAAAAAATAAATGGTGTTAAAACATTCACAAACTTTTTCACTCTCCCAGCCGCAAAACCAAATAAAACTAATCGTCACCAAAAATTGCTTTTAGTAATAAATCAAAAATATATAATGAATCAAGGACGTCGTCGATCTTTTAATGACACCTGTGAATGTTTATTTTTATTTTTTGCAATTATTCCTGAACTGTAATATTGTTTATATTGGAATTTTGTACATGGGTTTGGGTCTACATTACACTAAAATTCTAACGAAATCGGTAGAACCGATTTTGAGAAATTACTTATTTTATAGCAACGCCATTGCTTCCCTTGCCTTGTTTTGTTTTTTACCGATAACTCACGCTATTATTGGAGAGATGGCAACAGATACATTTCGTTTGGGTCTTTAGATACACTTGAGCAAAATTTGATCGAAATCGTTTAAGCCAATTTTGAAATAATTGTAATTTGTGGTTTCGTAAGACAAATTATGGTTTCATATTATTTCTAGTAATATGATCTGGTGACAATAGGAAGTTCACCATTTATATTGTTGTAACAATTTTCAGACTCATTAAAGATTCTTATTAATAATTCGCTCTCAGAATTGACAAATAAGTTTTGTCTAAAAGACTTTTAAATAATTCTAAATTTAGCAATAGTAGCAATTATCTTTCACACTTACATAAATACTTAAATATGTTTTTTACAGGTATTTCGGATTTATAATTTAAGCAATTTAATTTAAATGCAGTTACTCAACAAAAATTTTAAAAAACATACAAGTTAGTCTAATATATTACAGTCTGATATTGTAGTCTAACGATATCCAACTTTGGATAGACTGGTTTGAATCAGAAACAAGATGGAGTCAGAGTGTCAATCAAATTTCATTTAATTTCCCACTATATAAACAAAGTTGATTAATACTATAAAGTAACCAATGATATATTATTTTTAATTCATTTTGTGAATCCACTCTCTGTCGGGAAACAGTCGCCTGGGATTATTTGTGGAACCCCAATTAATGAAGGAGGACCAGCGAAACGTGACAGTTTTACAGATATTTAAATTGGAATTCAACTGAAATTTGATTCGGGTTAATAATGTCCAAAGTATACCTTCATATAGCTATTTCTGTATTTAGATAGAGTTAATTAAATGACTATTATATAGTCTCATAACTTTTTCTTCTCTACAAAAATTTTTTTTTATTGGAAAAAATACGTAAGCATTAAATAAGTCAGAGAAATGTGATTTAGTTTATTTTGAAAATATCTATTAACATTTCATTGACATCCTAAGGACAAGTTTGTTCTATATTATTAATTAAAACTATTTTTTTATCAATAAATAACATAGATGAATGGCGATAAGTCTATGTTGATCTAGTGGCTCTTGCTTTGTGCGAGAAGTCCCGTGTTTAATTAACGTGGGGTTCGAAACGTTAGGGTGTTTACTTGTAACGTAATGGGCACGAGGAATTTTTTAGTAAGACATGAGACTATAGGGGTACCGCGTAGAAAAGAACCTCGCACCGGTTTTGTCTCGCGCAGGTAGAACTGTGGTGAGAGAGGGAGATCCCTAGTTAGGCCAGACATACGCTGCTTCATTGCGTAGGACGTAATATTTTCCAGCGACTAATCCCCACCACCGCTCCAATCCCCTTCCCACCATGCGCGCTCGAGCCACTCTCGAGATGATGGTTCAGCGCAGGTTTCTTTCTTCTGGTTTGCCTATAGTCTATCTTAGCCCTAAGGCACGCAATTTTGACAATTAGACCAAGGTACACCTGACACTCTAACTAACAATAAATCGCCCCTAACTAACAAAGCAAATAATTAATAATCAGGGAACTTACAATATTGACTACAAAATATCACTAGACGCATCATAATGCTAGTCATAGTTATAGATAATAGTTATAGACCCTTCTGTGTCGTTAACTGACATTCTCTTAATTTAAAATATTACGAAATGCTCCAATGATATTCCGGCCACCGGGCAAAACCAGTCAACACACTCACAAAACATAACCCACGATAATAAAATTTAGAATACACTACTGAAAACATCAATAATAATCTGAAGTGATTTAGCCAATATGGACTAGAATGCCCAGTTCATTCTGTACACAGATTGCTCATTTTGCTTTGGTGCAGTATCCGTTTGCCATAGATTGAGAAGCGATAGAGTGACAGGCTCCTCGATTCCTTTTTATTAATTAAAATTGCCAGCAATATCACTAAAGTATTGAAGCTTTCTCAACAAACATAGTGTAAAGATTATACCGTTAATTATTCTTTGCAAATATTTACTGTATGTACTAATCATAAAATCACAATTTTTTGTATTTTTTATTATTATTAATTTTGTTCCTATCTCATTTATAATATCTATTGAACCAAACTTACAAACTTCAAGACATATTTTTCCATTTATAATATAGGGAAATATTTGGCATATAGGAAATCCTTTGATGTGGTAGGACAAGGATTTGTTTTGTCCTCATTTTGTCGACTTGTTGTTCGAAATATTATTAAGTTCTTTGACGTAGCAAAGCAAACATTTGTCATCCCAAATTTTATAAATACGTAGTTGTATAGAACTGGTTGGCCGACATGTAAACATCTTTTGTTGTTTTTCAAGATAAAATATGAGTATCAATCATTCACTAAAGTTGCTGTTACTAGTTAATGATGACCTTTAGGTCAATTTTTAGGTTATGTTGTTCATAATTAATTCTATTTTCCAGTGTTACTACTTTATTTTGTTCAATAAAAAACACGATTGGACATCATTTCATGAACATTTTGATTGGACAAACCTGTAAAAAAAAAAAAATCATGAAAAATGGGCCCTTTATATCACAAATGCATATATAAATAGGTTGAACAACATAGACTTTTGGATTCTTGAAAGCCAAATCAAAATTCAAGTTTTTCTGTATCCTAAGACTAATTTCTATTATTTAGAAAGGTGGTAACTTTTTCATCTTTGTTTCAGTTAGAGCAGAAAATTAAAAGCAAACATACGTAATGGTAAAATCAACACAGCTGTTCTCACTCCGTTTTATATAAATTGAAGATAATACGCCTCAGATATCTAAAACATCTCACTATTATCGTATAACAATATCATCTTTTACTTAGTAACTTTCAAAAATTATTTAAAAACTATAATCAATTCAGTTTGTATTAGAAAAAACAAATTACTGGATTATTTAACGTTATTACTGGATCCGTTTGAAAATGTAAAGGAGGTGTAAACTCATCAATCAGTGATATTCAAATTAATGACAGTCAGATTAATGATACAATCCTCTGTCTGTAGAGACAATGTAACACAAATTAAATTGCAGTCATTATGGTAAAATCTAATTATACTACTCGCTCGGGTACTCAATATGATATTATCTATTCATCGTCATATTTTAGTCAATTAACAACAATATAAAAAAAACGACAACTTTGAAAAAAAAACAATAAAACCTCAGTGTAAAACTAAGAGTGTAGTCATAATGCCTATGTAACCCTATAGAACAAGGTTCCTATTCTAACCTAGCTGGTGTCTTAGTGTATACATGTTACTTCGAGGAACTCTTAAATGTGGTAATTTTTATTACAAATTACATTATTTTATTATTAGGTAAGATACAAATCAGTTCTCAGTCAATCAGCATTTATGACCTCAGACTTTTTATCTAGTATATTATTAATTGCCAGTGAGAAGAAGGATGGATAACTCTGGTCCCTATAAACTGAGAGAAATCAAAGATACTTTAAATCCATGAAGATTACCAATTCGTACTAGTAATCAAAAGAGGAAGTGGTAATCACCCTTCATTGAATATTGCCTCTTCTAGTTCTGATCTAAAACAAAAACCCTACATAATGCCAATTCTATTGTTTAGTACATCCTATGGTTAAGAACATCCTTATTGACTGTGTTGGTATTAAAAATTTATGTAAGGCTTTTGTCAAACCGAATTTGTGATAGAAGATGTTTGGGGATGATGTTAAAATTCATAATCAGGTACTACACTTCTTGAGAGGCTTGAACGTTTTTGACACAGTTTTAATTTAATTTTTCTTGTTGTTTAAAAGAAAAACAAGTTTCGATCACCGCCAGTTAAAAAAGGAAGATACAAACTTAAAGCACTCTAATGTTGTCAGGTCGCAAGAGAACAAGAGTTGATCAAGAGAGGACTGATATGAAATATAAAAGAGAGATATCTAACTCAAGACTACTTCAACCAGCTAGAAGCTAGGTTTTCTCAGGATTATCAATCCTGTACTCACTAAGTTAAGCCCACGAGGATCAAATTTTTGTCAGACTACAGGTTACAGATCTGTATGTGTTACTTCGTTTTCTATTCAATTTGATCAAAAATTAATTTTTTAAGCTAGTTTTAGTGTTATTTTAATTGTTAATGTTGACAAGACCAGTGTAAGTTAAAAAGGAGTTAAAGTTAATGACCTAAAATGTTGAAATTGTAAAACAAATCTTAGAAATAACAACAAAGGAGAAACCGATTTTTCCCAAAACTAAAACAAGAATATAAAGTAAATTTCGTATTACCTCGTTGTACTGGAAAGTTGTACGTTGTTAAACAACTGATACAGTTACGAATTGTTGTTTGTATTTAAACTAATTAGGTAAAACATTATAACTAATTGAAGTACAAATAATATAGATAATTGGTGTTCAAAATAGATTTTTCTTAAACAACTCTAAGACTGACCCTCCTTTTTATTTTTTGATCACAAATCTTTCTTTTTACTTCATTTAGAGTAAAATAAAATTAATTTGAATATTTACAAGAAAGATCAATTATTTCTTACATCAAATAAACTGAAGTTTAAATTATAAACCTAAAATTCCTATCGCGAAGTAATAATATTTTATCAAAGGCAAGTCAGCAACAGAGACATGGGTAATTAATTCACATCACTGAACAATATAGAAGCTAATTTAAAAAAAAATATTTTTATATATTCATGGTTGGGACAATTCATACACTAAATGATCTTTAAGGTAGTTCAAAATCTATTGTACATCAGGTGTTCAAAATGCCCTCCTTCTTTTCTAAATTTCGAACAAATCAATACAAAAACTCGATTTTAGAATATTTTTAGATTCTTTTGGCATGCAAGGCTGTTTTCCTACTCATGGGGCCAACTTAACCTAACCTAACCTAACCTGACCTAACCTAACCTAACCTAACCATTACTTACCCAGTATACGAAGTACAAGATAATAATGAAACATTTTTGACCTCAGTTTTAGGACAGATTTTCGCATTTTATGGCCTCAGGAAACAGAAAAGTGATATCCCACATGTTATCCTTCTGTCGTGGTTGTCGTCTGTACGTAAGTATGATAGTGGCCACAACTTAAAACACACTAAATTAGGTAATCATTTTCCTATTTCAATTCTTCATACAATTGTACCAACCTAACTAGTTTCGAATACTGACTTCCCAAGAAAATATGATATAGTTGCGAGATCCGGAATGGTCGAGCCACTAACACGAACATAGCGAGTGAAGATTTCTTCAAATATGTACAGTTTAGGGTCGAAACAATGACAAGAGCAAAGCGGGTGGACACATCTATGACCCTCATCAGGGACTCGCCGACGTCAAAAAGGAGTGATAATATAATTCCGAGTTTCAGAAAACCTGTGAACAACTGTTTTAAACAAACTTACCTTACCTGGATGGCGTCTATCAACTTGTTTTTTTTTCTTATAGAGGGTTTCTCCAATTTTCATACGTTTTTTTACAAAGTGTAAAAATTTCGTTACTTATAAACAATGTTTAAAATTATAAATGATAACTAAATGCCTTCCAAAAAATGTAGCCTCATGCCTAATCGTTCCTGAAACGCAACCATCATCCTCAACTTAAGGCTAAGACTCACTCAGGTTCTCCGACGTGTACAAGACAAAACACTTAGAATATATTACCAAACTAATGGGAATCGTGGTCGCTTTGTAAAACTCCCTAACCCATATTTTGGCCACTAATTTCACATTTTTGGAACTTTATAAAACTAACTTTTACGCAGCGCACATAAAAACGTCTCCGGGATCACTTGACCCTTCCAAAATGATATTAGAACACTACTTTGGGAGGTAAATACCTAAACAAAACACTATTTAGAACTGTCCAGGTTCAGTTCTTATACACTGGTATTGAGACTTCACGAACAGGTGGGAAGCGTTGTGTCATGGCAAGCCCCTACGAGTACCGGTCTATTCGGCACCTATGCAACCCGCAGCGGAATCATGTACAAAAAGAAAAGAACAGAAAAGGGGCGATGAATAATTTGATCGACGTATCAAATATTTTGTATGGTGTCGATGTATCTTAATGAAACATGATTATCTAAAACACAAAATTTAAAATTGTCAGCTTGACATTTACTTCAAGGTGGTAAATAAGCGAATATTTTGTTACAGAATACAAACAACAAGCAAATAAATTATCTCACTTACCAACTTAACAACAATTCTTAGATATAAAACCAAACAAATTAAATACAATCTCCATTTTTATTTTTATGGCCCCTCTTTTTTTACTAAACGAAATATGCACAGGTCGTATCAAATCGTAGAATTCCACCTGACTGAAAAAACAACAATAAATCACCTCAAAGGTGAACCCTAAACAGAGGATTTCCTAAATAGAAGTTATAGTGTAAACCTATCAAATACTATAAAACACATACAAGTATTCGTTATTTATTAGTTAATTGTGAAGGTGTTTTTAAATATTTCCGTTTTCAATTAAGTTGAAATACACTTTTAAGTGGGTATGTATTTGAATAATTCTCCTATAATCTCCTAGATCTTCGACAAAGTTAAAACTAAGCCTGTCAGAACAACTGACGTCATTCTGTACAATGTATTAGTATTCATATTGCATACTCTACGCCTTGCAAAGAATTTGACGTTTCTTTTTATACGAAATGCTCAAAAAATATTAAAATGACATGATTAATATCTGTGGTTGTAATTTATATAGAGATATGAAACCAACAGAATTTTTCTGAAATTGACTTCCACTATCTACAGAGTGGCCCAGAAATTAGTTATAATTAACAGAATGTCCCAAAAAATCGTTTTTTTTAATTACTCTCTACCCCTCCATCAGCTGTCAGTTAACAACTGACGTGGTTTGATTCTGTACAATATTTTAGTATTCATATTGCATACTCTGCGCCTCGCAGAGAATTCGACGTTTTTTTTATACAGATTGCTCACAAAATAACATGATTAATATCTGTGGTTGTAATATAGATAGAGATATGAAACCAAGAGAATTTTGTAGAAATTGACCTCCCCTATCTACAGAGTGACCCAAAAATTAGGTATAATAAACAGAATGATCCAAAGAAGAGATTTTCTAAATTTCAATCCAACCCTCTACTAGATTTATAGCGGTTAAATTCTTTATGGAAGATTAATTGGTTCGTTTTAGAATAAATACTCGAACTGTTTCCTTTCTAACAATGAGCTAGGCGATTGTAGCCCCCATTTATCAAATTCTTTAGCATCTCAGTAGGGATTTCTGCAGCTTCATTAATACTTTTTTGTATTTACAGTTATCAAATACGACATCAGGAGCTATTATAGTCAATACGGGCGTGGAAATACCGAGAGAGCATATCTGAATCTGTCCTCTATACAGTTTTATGCTCTATGATCTATACCTTTTTTATCTAGTCTTGAGTTAGATCCCTCTCATTAAGCTTAACTATTGGAGTATTCTAGAACTAGGGGTCTTTAAGTTATGTTATTTTCTACCTTTTTAATATAACGGAGAGGTTTTTTTTGTTTTTAAACAACGACAAATTGTTCTGCACAACAATTAGGTCAATAACAATTTGTTGGTAGTAAAGCTTTGGATTGAATAATTTTATTTCTGTTACAAAGTCTTATTTTAACTTTGCTCTTTGTATCACCACACATTTTAGCCAGTATTAAGGTAGCTTATTTTAATTTTTAATTTACCACAAACAAACGAAAAGAAATTTTTGACAAAACTATTTTTCCTGATTCAGGAATCATTAAATAGATATTTCTTCTATGATTCCACAATCTAGCAGTTTTGTTATCAAAATATTAACCCATATAATAAAAGAGAACTGATGGGGTCAAGGCCAAGTTACAGAACAGTTGAGTAGACTCATTTTGGGCTATTTTACTCATCCAGAATGAATTCTAGAATTTGTTTTGGGCGAGGAAACTTAGTAATAGTGAATGATATATATTTTTTTGTTTAAAAGTAAAAACCTGTCGGTCATCATGGCCGTATTAAGAAAAGAATATAACATAAATACCTAGTGCTCAAAAACTCTAATAGCATCAAGGTCGGGATAGAACAATAGTTGATCAACCTGATAGAAAAAATTTAAAAAAAAAAGATCTAGCCTAAAACTACATGAAAAAAGTGTAGATCTAGACAAGATCTCTCGGGATTTCCACAACCGTACTCACTATAGATGAGCTCCTGAGTAGTGTGAATTATATTGAGTTACCCAACTAAGGAAAGTTGCTGAATACGCCTCTAGAGTAATAAATTTACTGATTAAAACTAGTATATTTACAATTTTTGATAATCCAGTTTGTTAGTGTACATTTAAATTACTTAATTAAAAGATTTTTTTAAACAAGTAATTAATAATAATTTTAAAAATATATCCTCTTCGTATTTTCGTACATCTTCACAAAATAAAGTTCTGTTTCATTACCCACTGAAAACAGAAGTACAAATGTGTAACTGATGTGCCTGCAAGTGACGTCACATTATCCAGGATGTCTAGCGGTTGCAATAACGTTCACTCTACTCTCTCACTTCGCTCTACTATTACCTCTTAAATAAAAATATAACAAAAATTACATTTACATACTCACGAACCAATATAAAATCCCAAGATAGCTTAGCTGGATCTACACCTTCCTATCATTCTAGAATAACTCTTGTACTGTTCCGACCCTAACGATTTAATATAGTAATAGCGTCCTGCAGTGTCTTTATTTTACGCTCTTTTCTTTTCCTTTTTTAAGACGATGATGACCGAGAGGTTTTTCGCCTTTAAACAACAAGGGGAAAATAAAAAGAGACATAAATAAACCTATTTACAAAAACAAACAAAAAGTATTCGTTGTGTTAGGAATTAGGGTAGTTTTAGTTAGGAATATAGTCTAAGTTCTTTTTAAGTAGCCAGTATGACAACAATTATTGTGACAGACCTGGAAAAATGATGAAATTGCTTACCTTGTAAGCAAGGCAGACGTCATAGATGCTACAATGATATATAAACCCTAGGGTGGGAGGAAATTTGGTCAGTGGGCCAAGATTGATTAAGGGAAGGTGCTGCAGGAATTTTTGAAGATAGCCAGATGGACTTGCCGAGTAAGAGCTTCCTGGGAGTATAATTCTTGAACATACCTAGACGGACTTGGCGTGTACGAGCTACCTAGGAGTATTGAGACTTCAGATGAGCATCGATGAATGGCTAGCAGGGTGAGCAAACTTCGTGTATAAATCTTGTAATTATTTGAGACACATGTAATTAAAAAATATAACGTAGAATCAGATCTGTGAGTCACAACAATTAGAGTCTTCTGGATTAATAGTAGTAATAAGGATATTGTAGTAGTTTAATAAGATTCAAACACCTCCCTGCACGAGGCTAAACCCGAGCGAGGCTACCGCATCTTGCAATGCTAATAGAATTGTTTAATAAGTAGTTTTATTAAGAGTATGGGTAGTTTTTTATAAGTTAAATGAAACTTTTTTTGTTTTAATAATTTAAACATGTTTAGTCTAATTGATACATTAACATTATGTCAGCGATACTGATTTATGTTTTAAACGTTTTATTGCTTTAACAGTAATAATAATTCCCCTTTAATACCACAGTACAAAAATAAATATTAGTTTTTATTTGAATTTCCTGCAATTTAAGGAGATACTGTACACTTTTTTATTTAGTCGGAAAAATATTGTTTTCGTTGAGAAATTACTGATGAATTTTTTACAAATAAAGAAAGCAATCATACATGTATTTCTTTGATACAAAACTAAATGTATGATTATTCCGAGCGCCTTAAATGAACGTAACTACAGAGAAATCGCTGTCACAGCGGAGAAACGAGTTGGCAAACCCGCACGGTTCCTATTGGTTTCTTCAAGGTCAGGCTGTCTACTGACTCCTCCCTCATTGTACTTGGCTCGTGGCAAGGTGTGTAAACATCCAAACAAAACTAATTGGTTTCAATCTATACAAAAATGCTTGTTCGTCAGTTATCAGTCAAAAACAAAAATAATCTACCTTAGGACGTTATAAAATACGAATTACTCTAAAGTGGAATTACTTTAATGAAATATGAAGATCAATTACAGAACACCGTGTTCAAAATTACAAGTAAAATATAATATAGTTCAGTAATATAGTTTGCAACAAACAAACAAAATTTACGTTGAGGACAGTTTTTTTGTTCCAATCTCGTGTGTTATTTAACTTTTAAAAGATTCAATCAGATTAAAATTTGCAGACTTCTATGCAGCTATTTCAGCTGTAATACAAAGTCAGAATATTTAAAAAATACACGCATACGATTTTTAGAGTTACAAAACACCAACGTCATACAAAACATAAACTTTTTCCCATTGTCACTTAAAAGAAATAGGTATTCAGTACTGTCCTACATAGCAGGAGAAATTTTAAATTAAAAATAAGTCAAGTTATAATTAACTTTGTAATAAGTTGAGCTGACCTACAACGCCTTTTGCGAAAGTAAATACTTAAAATATTTTACATTAAGAAGTTGTATGCGTTTTATAATAACCCAAGTGTTTACTATCTTGCGTCAGACAAAGAAATATGAAATAAATTGATTCTACCGATTTTGTTCAAATTTAAGTGAAATATGAACATTAATGATTCAAACACTTGTGACGAAATAAGTAAAAAAATATATTAAGGTTCAGAAATAATTAGCAAAAAAATACAAATGACTTTGACCGGCATCAACCAAAGTTCCATTTAATATAATACTATTTACGATTAGGACGCGTGTCTATTACAAGCGAAACAAGTTTAGGCCGTTATTTAAATTTTTTTTTTTATCCAACCACCACATCTATGGTTAATTTCACTTTATCTAATAACCACCAATAAAACTTGTTTTGATGACGATTAGTTTTGATTTGTTTTTATTAGATGAGTGAACGAGAAAGTTTATGAAGTGTTTTTGCACTGTTATGGACTTTGAGTTTAACAAAACTATACTTAATCATGATTTAAACAAAACCTTTTAATTTCTTTTAACCTCAACCTTAATTGAGTTCCTTGACAAGTTCACAATCTCATTTATTGTCTTATGTGGAGACTATAAAACATCCTGATAAAGATTCTTTAAAAAACAAAAATAGTTTTCTGATAACAAAATGTGAACTATCCCTAAATTCTTGACCTAAAATATCCATGTCTTGTATGAAACTGCCAAGATGTGTCTTACTTAATACACTGTTTTATGGAGGAGAACAGTTCATAAATAAACTTCATGTCAGCGAATCTGTGCCTCCCGGTTTTAAATATTTACACTCTTTTGTCTAAAGGCGTGTAGCAGTCTCAATTGCAAACCTAATAAGGTTAAGTACAGCGTCTCTCTCTCTCTCTCTCTCTCTCTCTCTCTCTCTCTCTCTCTCTCTCTCCTCTCTCTTCTCTCTCTCTCTCTCTCTCTCTCTCTCTCTCTCTCTCTCTCTCTCTCTCTCTCTCTCTCTCTCTCTCTCTCTCTCTCTCTCTCTCTCTCTCTCTCTCTCTCTCTCTCTCTCTCTCTGTTAATTGTAATTGATTTTGTAAAGACGATGTGTAAATTAATTGTGTAGGCTATGGGTTAAGTGGAAGAGAAGACCTGATGGTCCTAACTTCGCCCAGAATAAAGGCTCAAATCAAATCAAATCTCTCTCTCTCTCTCTCTCTCTCTCTCTCTCTCTCTCTCTCTCTCTCTCTCTCTCTCTCTGTGTGTCTCTATCTGTCTCCCTCTCTCTGTGTCTATCTGTCTCCCCCTCTCTCAAATATGAACATTAATGTCCCAAACCTCAAAAAAATAGTACAGAGAAAAATATATTACTGTTCAGTTCTTTATCTATAACTATTAAGCCACACGCTAATCTTACAAGGATTTTGTTAAGATAAGACCTCTTGATCTAATTAATATCACATATTGATAGAAAATTCAAAGATGGAAATGTAATTAATATTATGTATTGATACAGACATGCCCCAGCTTGAAGTATTATTAATATCATGTATTGATAAAGACAAGTCAAAGATTGATATATAGCTGTTTACATCACATATTGATAAAGACAAGTCACAGATTGAAGTATAATCAATATCATGTATTGATAAAGTCAAGTCATAGATTGATATATAGTTTACATCACATATTGATAAAGACAAGTCACAGATTAAAGTATAATCAATATCATGTATTGATAAAGTCAAGTCATAGATTGATATATAGTTTACATCACATATTGATAAAGACAAGTCACAGATTGAAGTATAATCAATATCATGTATTGATAAAGTCAAGTCATAGATTGATATATAGTTTACATCACATATTGATAAAGACAAGTCACAGATTGAAGTATAATCAATATCATGTATTGATAAAGTCAAGTCATAGATTGATATATAGTTTACATCACATATTGATAAAGACAAGTCACAGATTGAAGTATAATCAATATCATGTATTGATAAAGACAAGTCAAAGATTGAAATGTAATCAATATCATGTATTGATAAAGACAAGTCAAAGAATAAAATGTAGTCAATAACACGGGTTAATAAAGACAAGTCACAGATTGAAGTATAATCAATATCATGTATTGATAAAGGCAAGTCATAGATTTAAATGTAATCAATATCATGCATTGATGAAGACAAGTCAAAGATTGAAATGTAATCAATATCATGTATTTAAAATGACAAGTCAAAGATTGAAATGTAGTTAATATCACTTAATTAATAAAGACAAATCACAGTTGCAATGTAGTTAATACCATGTATTAATAAAGACAAGACAAAGATTCTAAAATAGTCAATATCACGGGTTGATAAAGACAAGTCACTGATTAAAATGTTATCAATATCGCGTATTGATAAAGGTAACAATGGTGTTAAACATGATTTTCTGTTAAACTTTGTACCAATAAGTGAAAATCTGCATTACCTTTAAGTTTGATTGATTAAGATGAGATGCAGTATAAAGAATAGATAAATCTCAATCAACTTTTGTAGTTTACCTTGTCTTTGTAAAGCATCATTAATCATCCTACCTTGTATTTGCAGCTCAGAATAACGCACCACGATGAGACAATTTGAGAAATTTAATGGTAACAATATGTTTAAAAAGTTTCTACTAATTGTATATAATAATAGATAAGTTAATCTTATGTTATTAATATTCATTTATTTGTTTTGAGTGACAGATAAAATCGTTAAATTTAAATTATTTATTATAAATAATTAAAAATAATAAAACCGTGAGTGGATCACTAGAGTGTAATCCTGAGGGATATAAGCTGGATCTACATATGTTCCATGTATCCCTCTGTTATATCCTTCTCTTTCATCTTTCTTATCATATCTCTCTAGAACAATTCTTATTCTCTTCATATCCCGACATATTCGAGGGATGGGGTTTTTTATTTTATGTTCTTTATTGTTTGTTTTTTTAATTATCCACAATTTTGTTTTAAAAGACGACCTCAGGGGCTAATTACTTTAGTGGGGCAATCCTGAGGGTACCGTTTGCTTTACCCTTTTTTTCATGTAGTCATGGGTTAAATCCTTCTCTTTTATCTCTCCTATTGAGTCTCTCTTCAGTAACTCTTGTTCTTTTCCTTCTTTGACACTATTAGAACATTCTAGGGTTATGGTTCTTTATTGAATACTCTTTCTTCTTGATATGGGAAGGATAGTTACCAATATTTTTGTATATTGCTTTACATTTTTCCGATTAGACAACATAATTTTGATTTATACTAATTATTTAGGTTAATAATATATTGTTAATTAATCTGTCCTAACAATATCATAAATACAATAATAGATATCAGAGTAATTTCATGATAGAATATTTGGTGATTAATTGTTTTCTAACCGTATTTTCTCTTTACTTGAGGTTCAGAAAATTTATTTAATATATTATGTCTATTAGATAACGCAATTTGTTTTATTGTTGATATTTCATTGATGAAGTCTTCTTGGTTCATAGGTATATTGTTAGCTCTGTGGTTGAAGCTGTAAGTTTGTGTGACAACGGATGGTTGGATGTATTGTGTATAGTGGTTGGTTTGAATAGGTTTTCTGAAGATGTTATATATATGTTTGTTATTGTTTTTGTGGTGGTAAGGTCTAAAAGTTTAGGCTGTATATACCAAGTGTCCTAAAAGTCCCACCCCCCCTATTATTTTTTTTATTAATGGAAATAGACAGATTTGCTTTGAGGAAAGTTTAGATAACCAAAGGAGGAGTTTTTCGAAGTATCAACATTTTCAACCCTTACCCCCCAAAACGGGGTAGTTTGGGGGTAAGTCAAGAATTTTAAATAGTAACCCCTATTGAGTGATACCTCATTTTAAAGGCCTTTTAAAAATAACAATAATGGCGCAAACTAGAGGTCTCTAAGTTCATCCTACCCAACATAGCGACCAATCGAATTGTGAATTTTACGTTAATAATAATTACACCTGAAATGTTACGAAATGTACAACATGCTTTTGAGTCCAGAATCTATTTCTGCCAAGACGTAAATGGTAGCCATTTCGAGAACTTCATCTGAGCTAAAAATAACAAGGTAAGGCTCTTACCATCATTTTACCAACATAGAGCAGTTTGTAATGTAATAAAAACAACCGGAGTTTGTAGGTTAACATTCACAATTCGATTGGTCGCTATGTTGGATAGGATGAACTTAGAGACCTCTAGTTTACGTCATTATTCTTATTTTTTAAAGACCTTTAAAATGAGGTATCACTCAATAAGGGTTGCTATTTAAAATTCTTTACTTACCCCCAAACTACCCCATTTTGGGGGTAATGGTTGAAAATGTTGATACTTCAAAAAACTCCTCCTTTGGTTATCTAAACTTTTCCCAAAGCAAATCTGTCTATTTCCATTAATAAAAAAAAATAATAGGGGGGTGGGACTTTTAGGACACTTGGTATATTATTTTCTCGTTTATTTTTCAATGCATATACTTAAAAATATATTTACATTTCTACAAGAATTTAATCGAAGTCGTATCTTATAATATATTTATCTTCAATTCTCGTTTATTTGAAATGCATGTACTCAAATAAATATTTACCTTTCTCCTGCAATTGAACGGAAAGCAACCTTTTCTTATAATATATTTCTCCTCTTGTTTATTTAAAATATACAAACTCAAATATATATTTAGGTTATGAGATATTCAAGGAAATACATGAATTTTTTGCTTACACAATGTAGGTCAGGTTTGGAAAGTGTAAAAAATTACGACGTACTTTTTTTACAGATATTTACAGACAAACAGATATTATTCCAGAATCCACTTTTTTGAGGTCAAGGACAATAGTATTCGCAAAAAATGGACATCGTTTTTTTTTTATTTATCATAAAACTTTCTCTATATTACGTTAATGTGAGAAAAGAAAGAGGTAAGTGTTTGGAAGATTAATTGTACCAAGTCGTAACAGAAACACATGCAGACAGAACGTATGATGCATTAGTTCTGTACAATAAATGATAACCAGCGGCAAGACTCAACGAAATTCTGGTATTGTAAACATGTCAATAAAACAACAGAATTATTAGTTGGTGAATACATTTCACGTATTACAAAATATCCAGCATTCAGCTGAACGCTGACACAATAGAGCGAATTTCTTCTGTTGCTCTTCGTTCGACCGACATCGTACTTGCCTCTAATCACCAGTTCTACAAAATAAGTTATTACAAGCTTCACAAACCAACTTGGTTTCGTCAACATTTTTTATACTGGTCACCTCGTCCGCTTTTCGTTTTTTTTTTTTTTTTTTTTTTTTTGTACGTAAGCACGAGAGCGGCCACAAAAATGAAGATAGGAACAATAAATTTGTAATAAGGGAATTTTAGTATCCTCGTATAAAACCCAATTGAATTCAGAAACATGGAAATGAAAATGTAAAAATGGCGGCCATTTAAAAAAATGTTTTTAGTAAGCCTTCAAAAGAGTAAACAAGTTAATAGACCCCATTATGATTCTTAGCCATCCCATTATGCAAAGCTATACTCAGCCATAATCATTGCATCGCAGGAAAAAGGAAGTCACAGCATTCCACAACCCATTGTAAGTTCTATGAATTGAATTAAAAAATATATGTCGTTGTCATTGATATATTTAGTATATATTATAAATGACCGATTCAGATTTGTACAAAGCGAATAATTCATTCAATTGCTGTTAGTGGTATTGGGTTTCGCATATTTATATTTCGCATATTCTATTCTGTGATTAATATAGTTATATTATGTGTGTTTAAAACATAAGTTCAAGTGTTTACAAACAGTGATATGCAAAGCGAAAAATCAATCCGACATTCCAAAAGTAACTGAAATCAGTACAAAATGGAAAGGTGATTTATCCATATATATATGCTGTATAATATATATATATATATATATATATATATTGTGTAAGAATTTTCATGTTTTGATTTTTATAAGTAATACATATTATTTCCTTTCGTTGTAATTTTAATAATTCATGTTGTGTTAACAAAATAAATAAATGTTAAATGATTTTATTTAATACTAATGGAATTATACTTTTAAATCATTGTTGTCTGTGTTATTTAATATATATATATATATATATATATATATATATATATATATATATCCTATATTATTTTCAGGAAATTTTTTAATGTGTTGATTATAAGAACAAGTGCTCTCATTCATTAGATAGTACAGAAAGATTCTGCAAATACTCTTTCAATGATACTCCCTGAGAGTGAGTCTCCTTAAATAGAAATTTAAAAAAATTAAAACTCATTAGATTGGAAATATTCATAAAATTGAAAGAGCAATTTTAAATAAAACATTGAAGCATAGATATTTTACAAAAATAAGTGAATATTTTATTCTTGATTCATTACTGTGCTGGGACTTAGTTGAAAAGAGTAAGAAGAAGTAAAAGTGCAGTAAATTTTCAATTGACGAAGCATCCTAGGGCTCGATAAAGCTAACGTTAGTAATTTGAAATTAATAAATACAAAGATTCTAAGTACAGTAACGTTTCAACGTACTATGTCTCATCAAAGAGAACTTCGAGGCTGTGTTTACATCAAGAAGTCCCTTCGCTCGTATTGATAACTTCGCTTTGACAAATTAAGTACAGTAGCCTCAGACTAGGAGTGTGTCTGGTGTAATGGGCGTGTCCTCCCTTCTACTTGTTTCCCTAACCTGACTTGACGGTACAACCCATTCCAAGAAAACTAGGTACACACATTACTACTTAGCTACATTTAATTCTTAAAGTTTAAGTACAAGTTAATTCTTAAAAGTTTAATTTTGTAAACGTTTTTATTCTTATTTACACCGATAAAAGAAACGAAAGTGGGGTAGGCGTTTACACAGAAGCATTTGAGGTCTATATTTTTTTATTGGGGTTGCACCGCTGAAAGCAAACGCAACAAACGAAATGTGGGGGCCCCTCTTTTCCTCTCCACACCAGACCCATTGTTATATTGAAGATACTGTAACTATACAAATCACATTTCCTTCTAAGATTACAGTTCGAAATTAGCTTCATTGTTTGTCATCGTAGAGACGTGGGGTTGGTAACGTTACATGCAAAATTGAAATAGGCCTGTTTTTATAATTTACTTTTTTTATAAACAGGTAAATACATTTGGTTAAATATAACAAACATTTATCCACATCCAATTGAACTGGTTTTCTGAGTTTTTAGAGCTCTGATTTCTGCGGCATAACCTAGGTGTATTTATACTGAACAGCATTTTATATTGATTGTATAATCACCTTAACAATCAGAGTACATTGTTGTTGGATTAATAACATGTACTTTAAGAGTTTCAATACAACTAGTTACAAGAACTAGGAGTGCCGATGTATGTAGAGCCCCTCGGCACGACACCGACACCCACCCCAAAGAAAGAAGGAGGAAGGAGAATATCCACTATCAGCAGTACCACTACCCCACGAGTCCAACCTCAACTGCATGTGTGACGGAGTGAAGCTCCGCCAGGGCTCCCATTCCCCGTGGTACCGTTTTTAGCTTTAACTGATTTCTCAGCTTCGTCCCGATGCCCAGAATGGTCGCGGGCCCGCGATTTAAACAGACCACCATTTACGACCACTACGGTTTCGGTAACAAATGAAAAGTATTGTTTGATATGTCATTTTAACGGATAAAACAATACAAACGTTATTATTTCTGGATCTATTAAAGAAGACGACCGCCACTCCGAATCAATTATCTACTAACATAAATAGAACAGACAGAACCTGACCTGACAGAACAGCTGAACGTTGTTGACGTGTATTAAGGACAGTATTTTACCAGGAACAGAAAGAATTTGAAACCAGTATAAATGGACAGGTTTCATCAGAGCTGTGGAGTTTGGATGCGCAGTGGGTCTAGGCATGGTCTAGGTGTCAGTAAGGTGGTCGCCTCAGTCTGTGTCGGGTGTTGGTACTAACAACGATGTCTGCAATACCGCTGGATCGTGGACAGTAGCCGGCGCTGACTGTTTCCCCTACAATGCCTCAGTCCCCACGCGGCCTCGAAGTACAAACTTTACCTCCCCTCCACGCGCTGGTCACAGCTCAGATGAAACCTGTCCATTTATAGAGATTTGTTAGATTCCTACTTTGTGAATTCATGTGACGCCTTAGGAACTAGAACGAAGATCTATTTTGACACTATCTGGAAAGCCATCATTTTATATTGGGCTTCAGAATAATAATGCGTATTCATGTATTATATGAAGTTGGTGAGGTTAGGTTAGATTAAGTTAGGTTAGGAAACCTTCTGGGTGCAACTGTTTGAGTGACAATCCTTCGTCTTTAATTTTTTCTTTCAAATATTAAAGCTAACAAAAGAGTAATAATAGGTTACATTCGGAATTTAACAACTTTTCCAATTAGTTTAGATAAAGTATGAGCAAACTTTGTGCTTTACAATTGAAGCACGTTCAGGCAGAGTCAGTATGAAATTAACGTTAGTCATTAACGCTAACTGTGAGAGAACCTTCATCATGTACGACATATCGAACCACTTCTATCGAAACTTAACTGATAAGGTTTATAGATTCGACTCTATGAAGTGAACAGTTGTTATACAAAATAAGTACACTTTTTACCTTCTCACATACATATAGATAAGATTATGTGATGGGTCTCAAAATCGATTCAAGTTTTTGCGGATATATCTATTTTGAACCCCCTAATTACAAAAATGGTTTTTGGAATGATTTTGTCGTTTGTGTAGTGCCCTTACAGTCCAAATTCGTGGACAGGTTTTAATCAAATTTGGTTTGGTCTGATTTTAATCAAACCTATTTCAATACTTTCAGAATCGGGTCAAACGATTATAATCAAATTCTTTTCAAGTGTGTTTTTAACGATCTAAACATAATCTACCGATCGTCGACTTTAAAAAAAAATGTCGTTTCGTTTTATGTTTCACCCCTTTCATAACTTTCCTTAAAAAAAGCTACTCTGAATAAGTATAACCTATTGATTCTTAAAATGGACGTATTTTAAAGCAATTTCCTATTAATTTGTAAACTTTTTTTAAAATTTATTTTTATTGTACTATTTATTAAAAGAGGACATATTTTTACCGGAATGCAATATCTTATACACATGAGTATAGAGTCATTAATCTTCAAATTTCATTAAAATTTCAACAAAATTGTGAGAGCAGATTTTGAGAAAATACATATCTTAAGGTTAATTTTTTGGTTTTTTATAACGCAAGAAACAACATTTTTGAAGACACCACGACCAGTACGTTTTGTTTGGGTCCTTAGAGGCTACACTTAAAGAACATCTTTATAGTCGAATTTAACAAAATCGTAATTTTCTTATGATAGTGACCAAAATTTTTGAATTATAGCAAATTTTAAACACATCCCAAAATATGCTCAATTACAAAATATTATTAAAATCGATAGACAACTCGGGCGACAATCATTTTCGACTCAAAGGACTGAATAACCGGATATAACCGCAAAAAACTCGAAGTAGATTTTTTTTACCCATCAAGTAACTTTCTCTATATTATGAGAAAGTAAAAAACAACTAAAGAATTGGCAGTAAATAATTTCGGTGAGCCACAACTTGCTGAATATTTTTTACTGCCAAAGAGTTATGTACAGCTGATTACTAAAGACATTAAAAAAAAAATCCAAACTGAAGGTAGAGCTAGAAGAAATATTTAGCTAGAGAGAGAATAAAATACATTTTGTTTGTCGTTAAAAAAAGAAACTATTCTGTTGACAGATTTCGTAAAACATCAACATCACGAAAACAATTTTAACATCGTAAAATTGACAGATTTAGGGATATTTGATGTTAAAAAGTTTATATAGTCACCATTTGATATAAGTAAAGGAAATCGGTTGATTATTTTTCTCAAATTGGGTCTTTATAACACTAAGCAGGATGCAAAATTTCAATTCCATATCATTTACCGTTAAAAAGATATGATCTTATTTGTAAACACACAAAATGGCGGCTAGATAATAAACTAAGCATTTTAGGAAATATGTTTCCATAAAGTAATTTTTTTTTTTATTGGTTTGATGTGAAGAATAATCTCTTGAATTCCTCAAACTTTTTAAAATCATACTATATATTGTCTTAATTATTTAAAACTAAAGAATTTATTTACTGTACAAATGTTAGACATCAAATTGTTGGTTGAAAATCTAGATGTACAGAACTATGAGTATTTGATATCTTTAGAAAAAAACTCCTGGAAAAACGCACATCATATTGTACAATAAAAGAATACTTTTTAATAATTTGTTTAACATGAATATTTTTGTTAATTTAAATTAACCCAACATAAATTAACTTAACTTTAATTTTATTTAATCAGTTATTATTAAAATTGTATAATTATTGACAATGGGTGGAAAATTATAAAACTGTTTGTAAAATAATTTAACATCAAGCGCCGGAATATAGGACTGATTGGAATCACGCGTGTCGTGCGGGCGGTATCAGCTCAAAATGAAGGCAAGATTTATTCCATCTGTATAACATGACAAATAATTGTAAAAAATGTAATTTTAAACACTGACCTTTCAAGATAAAGTAATGTTTGTACAGTTAATTGATCAGGCACGAGCGTAGCGTGTTTACATATGTAGAGCATCGAGACCCGTGGGATGGAGATTTTATAATATAAGGAGTGCATCAGACCACTCGTGCCGTATGTATAGCGAACAAACGAATCAGTTTATGTATTTGGTTCCAACTGAAACCTTACTATACCGGATAAAAGAAATCAAACTTAATCATATGTTAAATAGATACATCAATTTGAAAATCCTTAGCAATGTTGGTAAAATATGGGTGTTTAAGGATACCATTGTTTAGTAGTAGTGAATGAAATTGTGAAACCCCAAATTTTGTAAGTTTATGGCCAACATATTGAAACGAGTCGAAGTTTGTCAAAACTACTTTCCCAAAATATTTACTTCTAAAATACGTTTAAAATAATGTATTACTTGATCTAAGTTTACATTTGAAATTTCTTCAAAAACCACCCCCACCTACTAAAATTTGCCTTTTGTGGGATTGGGTTTATGAAAACAGATATTTACCATAGTATATTCTCGTGGTATATAGTAGGATTTGAAATTAAGTGTCTAAACTAATTCATTTATTCGCTATGCATACCGCACAGGTCTACCAATACAATTTAAAATTTCCCACAAAACCCAAGATATGAACATATTTAGAGGATCTCTGTTAAATTTTATGTTGGGGCTGGGTATGTACCATGATGTCGACCACCAACTTCTACTATCAGGTGTAGATGAAACACAAGAATAAATATAGTAAAATGCTAACTAAGGGATTTAAGAAATGTAGTTAAAAAGAAAGTAGAAAATCAAATTATTGAGTGGAATGTATTATAAGCAAATATAATAACTATTAGCAAATAAAAATCTTTGATTTTAATAAAAAAATTACACTAAATGACAAATTCTATTTGTGTTTTCCACAAATTAAAGTAAAGCCGTGCCGACCTATATTTCGCTAGTTTTTTAGCATTCTAACTATTTCCGGGAGTTCATTGGTTTGGCCTGACCAACCAAATTGTTAGAATTTCCGCTAGTAAATCTAGCCTTCATTTTGGCGTGATACCGCCCGAACGACACGCATGATTCCAATCAGTCCTATGTTCCGGCGCTAGAAGAATACTTTTTTATGTTAAATTATTTTACAAATTTTTTTATGATTTTCCACCCATTGGCAATAATTATACAACAATTATTACAACTAATTAATTATGATAAAGTCGAATTAAAGTCCGGGTAATTTGAATTAACAAAAAATATTCATGTTAAACAAATCATTGAAGCGTATTCTTTATTGCACGATATACTCTGCGTTTTTTTTCATGAGTTTCTTCTAAAGATATCAAATACTCATAGTTCTGTAAATCTAGATTTTCAATCAAAAATTTGATATCCATCATTTGTACAGTAATAAATTCTTTATTCTTAAAAAATTAACAAAAAATACAAGATGTTTAAAAAACGTTTCAGGAATTCCGGAGTTTATCATATCAAAACCAATAAAAAAAATTATTTCTAGGAAACATGTTAAAATGATTTTTAATGTGGCTTCCTTAAAAAATGCTTAGTTTTATATCTACCCACCATTTTGTGTTTTAACAAAATAAAATCATATCTCTTTTAACGGTAAATGATATGGAGTTGAAATTTTATACGTTACTTAGTGTTATAAAGACCTGATTTGAGAAAGATAATCAACCTATTTCCTTTACTCATTTCAAAATGGCGGTTATTTAAACTATTTAACGTAAAATATGTCGAAATATGTTAATTTTACAAGTATTTACAAAATATATATATATATATACATTTTTTTAATTTTTTTTTTAACGACTAACAAAATGTTTTTCATTCATTCTCTAGCTTTAATAGTTCCTCTAGTTCTTTCTAATTTGAATCAAAAAAAACTATTTTTTATGTCGTTAAAAAAGAAAAATATTTGGTTTCTTGTAAACATTTTGTAAAATTAACATATATCAAGATATTCGTCGTTAAAAAGGTGAAACAGCCGCCATTTTGAAATGAGTAAAGTAAATCGGTTGATTATTTTTCTCAAATTGGGTCTTTATAACACTAAGTACTGTAGTTTGCAAAATTTTAACTACATATCATTTACAAAAAACCGAAAATTTAATTTCTTCATAATTGTCTACAACACCCAATATTAAGCTAAAACCAAAAACTTTTGAATTATGACCGTTTTTAATGACAATAATAAAATCCATTTCAATTTCCTAGATTTCAATCATGGGTGTTGTATACAATTACCAAGAAATTATGTTTTCTGTTTTTAGTCGATGACTCAATTATCCTTAAAGCTACAGTAAAAATACAAAACCCTATTTGTGTGCCATTAAAAAAGGGAAACTTTTTGTTTCGTAAATTTTGTATAAAGTCAACGGGTTTTGAGATATTTGACATTAAAAATTTTAAACGACAGCCATTTTAAAAATTCTTTGTTTTGGTAGGCGTTTTGTGTAAAACGTTACACAAAAATGCATATAACAAATCTAATCTCAATGTCGTATATATTTATATTTTATCCTATCCAATAAAATTCTGATGTTTCTGAACACCCTTTATATATTGTTTACATAATATAACGCCGGCCATGGTTTATTTTCACGGTTTTATTGACCATTAACGAAATGACATTTTTAGCGACGATTAGTTTCGGTTGGTTTTTATTTGATTTTGAGGATTGATGAATGAGAAAGATTGTGCAATGTTTTTGCACCATTTGCTGCATTTATTACCGTCCCTTGTTACTTTTATTTTTACAATTTCAGATAAATTCTATAAAATGGATTCTTGGACATAGAATAATTACTCTATAGTATAATTGTCTATGATGGAAAAGGACTTCTGAATACAAAACATTTCCTAATAACCTAACATTCCCTATTATAACGATGCCCCGAGGAAGTAATAATTGAACTAATTGAAACCATAATTAATTGTACATACATTCTATATTGATATCAAAGGAAACAATGAGGTTGTACTTTTTATTTAAAATTTATATAATATAAGCTTCTGAATAGAAATAATATATTATCAAAAGTAAATTATATAACAGAAACAATAATGTATATATAGTTTTTTTGTTTTTGTTTTAATTCTTTTAAAGTTTCTTAAAACACAATCACAAAGCTAGTATTCTAAAAACGTTTTTGGTTGACAGTTTCACCATTTAGAGAAGAATTGTTTAATAAGGTTGCAAGAGAATAAATTTTAATATTTTATTATAAATTAAAATGTTTACAATTTCATTACAGATGTCAAATTGTCAAATACGTCTTTTGAAAACCTGTTTTATTAAATAATGTTATGAAGTTAATATTTGCTTTTCGTATTTCTTTACACATCTCTGAGAAACTCCCAATTTAATTACATACAACTCGGAGATAACTTGAGATTTGATAATAAATCTTTATTTTATTTTCATTTATTCCATCATTTTGTTTTTACAAAATTCCTTCTTGTTATTTATTATAAATTACACTAAATGACAAATTCTTTTCATGTTTTCCACAAATTTAGTAAAGACCTATATTTCTCTAGTTTTTTAGAATTCTAATTATTTCCGGAAATTCATAAGTTTGGCCTGACCAACCTAACTGTTAGAATTTCCTATAGTAAATCTTGCCTTCATTTTGGCCAGATACCGCCTGAACGACACGCGTGATTACCGGCGCTTTAGGAATATTTTTTAATGTTAAATTATTTTACAAACAATTTTATAATTTTACACCTTTTTGAAATAATATACAATATTAATAACAACTAATTAACTATGATCAAATCAAATTTAAGTTTAGTGAATTTACGATTGAATAATTTGAACTAACAAAACATATTTATGAATCAATAAAAAGTATTCTTTTATTGCACGGTATGACCTAGGGTTTTTTTCAGGAGTTTTTCTAAAGATATCAAATACTCATAGTTCTGTACATCCAACAATTTGATGTCCATCATTTTTACAGTAAATAAATTCTTTATTCTTAAATACAGGATATTTTTTTAACATTTCAGGAATTTTGGAATTTATTCCTCACATCAAAATCAATAAAAAAAAATACTTTAGGAATTTAGTATAGGAATGCTGAGTTTTCTATTTAGCCGACATTTTAGGTTTTAACCAAAAAAAAACAATCTTTTTAACGGTAAATGATATGGACTTGAAATTTTGCATGCTGTTTAGTGTTATAAAAACCGAATTTGATCAAAATAATCAACCAATTTTCTTTACTTATTTCAAAATTGTGGCTATTTAACTTTTTAACATCTCAAGATCTGTTAATTTTAGAAAATATTTACAAGAGTCAAAATATTTTTCTTTTTTGACGAAAAAAAAAAAGTTTTTCATTCTTTCTCTAGCTTAATAGTTTCTTTAGCTCTTTCTAGTTTGAATTTTTAAAAACATCTTTTATGTCGTTAAAAAAATTTTTAAAATTGTTTCTTGTAAATATTTTGTAAAGTAACATGTTTACAAATCGGTGTCCTTTACATTCTGTGCAGGCGTAATGAATTCACTGGGTAAACATAGGGATTGTCCATATAATAATTTTGCGTCACTAGTGTTTTCGTCTTGTCATAAGGCTGTTGGTAGACCTAGTATCATAGTGGTGAGTGATCTTGTCTACTGGGGCTCCTCTAGGTGAACTTTGAGTGTTGTTTTGAATGTCCTATGTTAATACTCGATACATCAGTAGCTCTGTGGACGATATGCCGTGGTGCTGATCCGTGATATTCCAATGAACTGTGTGAGAGTTGAGAATAGTTGTGACTCAATTTTTCCGCCTTGGTCTGTGGAGATGCGTAATGGAACACCAAATCATGAAATCCAATTGGCATAGATTGCATTGGCTACTGTAAAAGCTTCTATATTGCTTATCAGGACTGCTACTGGCCAATGCGTGGTTCTGTCAATCATCATGAGACATTATCATTTATTGTAGAGTCCTACTATGTTGAGATGGACCTTGTTCTAACCTCTCTATGTTGCTCTAACCTTGCTTATATTTGGAATTTCCCAAACGGTGTGATAGTATGGCAATGATTCTTGGCTCGTTGACTGGATATACAGCTTCGTGTCCAGGTTCATCCCAGGCCAAAAGAAATGTTGTGCCACTAGTTGTTCCATCGCTCTGACACCTGAATGACTGAGGTCGTGTTTACAGTGGTACAAAGATTCTCTTAATTTCATCGGTACATAAGGTCTGGGTTGGCTTGTAGAGTTTTCACCAAACAATTTGACGTTTGTTCCAGGAATCAGTACCATTATAGACGCAAGTTGTCTTGTTTCAATAAGCTCTTCTTCTCCTGGTCTTCTTTTTGGGTGACTGCCAAGTCGTTGAGGTTGTCCGGAACACAAATGTTTTCAATTTGTGATAGTGTGTCTACTACTATGTTTTGTGAACCTTCATGGTACCTTATGTCGGTTGTAAACTGTGAAATGAAATTAAGTTGGAGTAATTTTCAAGGACATGCAGTTTTAGATGTATGTTTTAGAGCGTGGATCAGCGGCTTATGATCTGTTAGTATAGTGAATGTTTTACCTTCTATCTGCGGCCGGAATTGTCTTATGGCCTCAAAGATGGCTAGCAACTCTTTGTTATAAGTCCTATAGTTTGCTTGTGCGGCTTTGAAACTCTTTGAGAAAAATCAAAGCGGATGGATTTGTGTCCTTCCTCTTGCTGTAGAGCGGCTCCCATTCCTGTGTTGCTTGCGTCGCAGGCTATAAACAACTGTGCGTCCTACGATAGGTGTGCTAGGCATGTTGTGTTTGCCAGTGCTAGCTTTGTAGATTCATAGGTTTTGACTGCTGAGTCAGTTCATATTAGTGGCTGGCGGTCATTCTTTCTTGAAACATGTAGATATCTGTTTAATGATTGCTGCATGTGGGTGGCGAGAAGTAGGCACTTTCTGTAGAAGTTTACGATACCTAGAAAGTATCTCAATTCTTTTACCGTTGCCGGTTTTGCCATACCAGCAATGGTTTGAACTTTTTTTCCAACGGAGATATCCCATTTGGTGAGACATGGTATCCTAGGAACTAAACGTGGGAATGACCGAAGATGCACTTGCTGAGCTTCAGAGTATCGAAACACTTCTCGGATATGGACTTCATATTCAGTCTATTGTTTTCTTCCTATCTTTACGTTGATCTGAGAGGCAGATGGGAGATTCAAGGTATGTTTCTGCAGTTATTCCTCCAAAACACTGTTATCAAAGGTGTTTCCATCACTGAATCTTCCCAATGACTCAAATCAATAGCGATAAACTTGTAATCAGAGTTAACAACGGCTAAAATACAATGGAGATTATGTTTGTAGATAAAATATGAGGATCCACTTTTGGCTGACTTTTTTATTGTTATATATAAGAGCTCCAAGACAATGTGAAAATTGCAGTGCTCAACATGGATTAAAAAATCAAGTTTATAAAGCTGTGGCAGACATGGAAGCCACACTTGTTGAATGTGCCACAAACAACATCGTCATACCAATATGGACAGTACTATAGCCCCCAAAGCTGCCAAAGTTCTCCATATACACCCTTTTCCAGTGAGTCACAGTGCTCTTCGCCTATGCTACTGTCTGGGTATTCAGAGGCTCATGAAACTTCCACCACAAGTGTTGGAAATTCTTCATCAGAAGGTCGAGCAGACTTGGTTGATTACATAAATCACTTTACTTCTAACTAAAATGCCATTTACCATTGTTCTACTGTGATTACGGATCCTAATAAATTATGTACCAGTACTTTGTATTTGGTTACATTTCTACTTGTATTATGTTGTTTTTTTTTTTATTATTATTTCCATAAATAATATCAATAAACGTGTATAAATAATTAATCATTGAGTTATTCTTTTGAAATCACATATCATTTTTCATGAGAAACCAATTAAGGATTACCTGAAAAATATTTCTTAACATAATTATTCATTAAAAATAATCTGGGTTGAAAAGTCTCAAATCCACAATTTAAAAAAAAAAAAGAAGATATTTTTATTCAATGTCTGATTTTAATTCTTTTACAAATTTCATTTTTAAGATAAAAATGGCGTGATATTCTCTCTCATCTTGACAACATAAATAATTAATATGTCCTCTTTCATAAATGTTCACATGTTGAGAATATCGTGCTAATTTAATATGCAAATCAATTTTGAAAAAGATGAAACGGGTAATCAATACATTTTTTAATTTTATTTTATAAAAATTGTGGATTTTACAAATCTTTTCCTAAATTATATTAAGGGATCCATTATATCAGCCTTGACATCAATTTTTTAAATCCAAATAAAGTACTTTTTAAAGTACTCCAAACTAAAGGAGTCCCGATGGGCTCTCCCTTATCGGGAATCTTAGCAGAAACATTTCTCAACCATTTTGAAAATAACTTCATTCTGGATAAACAAAACAAATTCTACGACAACATAATATATTATTACAGATATGTCGATGATGTAATAATTTTGTTCAGAGGCAGTAACAGACAGATCCAGGAACTAAATACTTACATGAATAAAATACACCCAAACATAAAATTCACACATGAAGTTGAACAAAATAATGCATTAAACTACCTAGATCTCACAATATCAAGAATAGAAGGAAGACATAGATTAAAAATCTTTAGAAAACCTACCAACACAGACCAGACCATTCATACCACATCCTACCATCCGATCACACATAAAATGGCAGCCTACTACCACATGGTGAACAGATTAATATCAATTCCTATGGAAGAACCCGATTACATAGAGGAGCTAAACACAATAAAACATATTGCACACCAAAATGGATACAAACCAACAATAGTAGACAATATACTCAAGAAAATGGAACAAAAGAGAAACAATACCATGAATATAATAAAACAGGACAACAAGTTTGTAACTATACAACACAACACCAAATTCAATAACATAATAGCCAATATATTCAGACAACAAGGTTACAAAATAGCATACAAAACCAATTCCAACCTGAACCAAATAATAAACAGGAACATAACCAATAAACAAGATAAATATACAAATACTGGTATATATAGATTAAACTGCAGCTCATGCAACAAATTTTACATAGGACAGACAGGACGCCCGTTTAAATCACGATACAAAGAACATATTCAAGCGCTAAAACACCCTGAAAAATCTAAGTTTGCGGAACATTTTTTTTTTTTTTCATTTCATTTCATTTATTTGGTTGTAGTTGACAATACAATTGCATACAACAAGTCTAAAACCTTTACATCAATACATAAAACGCATTACAAAACACACAACACATTATTTCTTTTATACAAATAGTTGTATCAGAGAATGTATAAACAATAAAATAGAGAAATATTTAACAAAATAAATAACATTTGAACAAATAACAAATTTTGCATGACTTATTAGAATAATTTATCTTAATTAAAAAAAAGTCATTCCATATATTAAAAATTACAAAGACACAAAGTGTCAAGTATGGTATATAAAATTAATTGCTTCACTAGCAAAATACATCCCGGATTATTATTATTATTTATTTCTATTGCTGCCGACAAACACAATTTGCACAGCAAGAGTCCACAAAAAATCAAATTTATAATAACTACAATAACTTAAATAACTTTAAATACAGTTTACATTTCTGCACTAGTCAATCACACATCCACAATCACACAATCACACAATACAATATAACAAATATATACATACATATTACATACACACAAATACATATCCAAAAAATAAGGCTATATCTGAGACAAGTACAGGGCAGACACTGGATCAATTCATTCGCAATTTACACCCGACATCAGCAGGATTGGCTTGAGCACCTCTGGCCAGATATTCTTCCACAGAGTAGAATGTATTTTCTAGGAGGTAGCCTCTGAGTGAACTCTTGAAACTCTGGATAGAATTCGTTTTTTTTATTTTTTCCGGAAGTGCGTTGAACAATTTAATACCCGAGTAATATATTCCACGTTCAAAAAATTTTAGTCTGTGGACAGGATATTGCAATAGTTTATGACGGATAGGATATTTGTGGTGGTGCTGATTCACCTCAAATAAATTTTGGTTGCTCTTAAAGAAAATTAACGTCTCATAGATATAATACACGGGAAAGTTAAAATATTATGTTTTTTGAAAAAATGAAAACACGATTGTTTATATCTCAGATGAAACATTGAGCGTAAAATTCTTTTTTGTAGGCGGAAAATTTTTATAGACTCTACAGAGTTCCCCCAGAATGCCACCCCATATCTTAGCCGAGAACCAATATAAGCAGAATAAACGGCTTTTATTACTTTTAAACTAGTCACAGTAGAAATCATTCTGAGAGCAAAACAAACTGGCGCCAGTTGCTGAGCCAAACCTGAAACATGACTTTTCCAATTTAAATTTGCGTCTAAGGTAATGCCAAGAAATTTAACATTTTTTGTGCTCGTGATTATTTCTTTACCTTTTTTTACATGTAGGTTAGGATTTGACTGTAGACCAAACTGGATTAATTTTGTTTTTGTCACGTTCAGTTTTAAGTTATTTACAGAGAACCAATCTTCCGCCATGGACATTGCTAACTCTGCTGACTCAGCCAAATCTGCTTGGTCTTTGCCCACCACTGTTAGAGTAGTATCATCAGCAAATAACACTGCCTCTGCTTGTCCAACATTTTGAGGCAAATCATTTACATAAATCAGGAAAAGCAATGGTCCTAATATTGACCCTTGAGGCACACCACGCAGGACTACTTCCCATTTAGAATGGTGAGAGTTTAGAGCATTGTCAGTATAGATAACTCTCTGTTTTCTCTTATAAAGATATGAGCTTATCCAACTGCTTGCCTTCCCACGTATACCATAATATTCAAGCTTTTGTAACAAGATCGAATGATCTACACAATCAAAAGCTTTTGAGAGGTCACAGAAGACAGATGCGATTTGAGTTTTCCCCTCTATAGCATCTATCACAGTATTTACTAACGAAAAAATGGCTGAGGAAGTTGATAGACCCTTGCGAAAACCAAACTGTTTTTTGTTCAATATATTGTATTTAGTAAGAAAAGAGACGATTCTTTTCACCATTGCTTTTTCAAATATTTTAGAAAAAACTGAGATAATAGTTATAGGACGGTAGTTGGTAATTTCTTTAGTATCGCCCTTTTTATGAATAGGTTTTACAATGGAATATTTTAAGTGTTCTGGAAATATTCCAGTTTCAAAAGACTGGTTTATAAGTAAGGCTAGTGGCCTTGAGATAACATGAGCACTGGCTTTAATTACTGATGTTGGAATATTATCCCAGCCAACAGACTTCTTGTTTTTTAAACTTAGTATAATTTTGTAAATTTCTGAAGGGCTTGTAGGGCGAATGAACAAAGAGTTTTGAACTCCAATTTCCTTTTTTTTTAACAAACAGATTGCCTCACTCTCATTTAACTTCAGGTTTAGTTTCTCTGTGACATGTATAAAGAATTTGTTAAAACAATCTGCAACGTGCATAGGTTGGTCAATTACCTCAGCACCTTTTTGCAGAATTATATCGCGATTTTGTTTTACATTCGAATTTCCAGTTTCAACTCGAACAATATTCCACATTGCCTCTGCCTTGTTCTCAGAATTTAAAATATACTTATCATTTGACATGGTTTTTGCATCCCGAATGACTCTTCTCAATACATTACAATAACTCTTATAATAAATTAATATCTCAGCAGGGCAGTTTTGTGACTTCAAAATTTCGTGCAGAGCACGCTTTCTATTACAGGAGACTCTAATGCCTTTCGTTATCCATGGAACAACATAGAAACGTCTGCAAGGTTTGGACCTTTTTAGAGGACATACCTCTTCAAGATATCTATTTAATGTTGTAAAAAACAGATTGTAGTTTTTATTTATATTTTTTATATTATCCAGGGAAATTTCCAACTCAGAAAAACTATTTGTGCCCAACCGAGAAGTGAAGAGATTTAAATTTGTCTCATTTAAAGTTCGTTTGTACGACAGTTTTGTTTTAGTTTTACAATGTAGTTTACATGCAACAAACTGAACTGAAAGTCCCCTATGGTCAGACAGACCTGGTTCGTGCATATCAGCTTTTTTTGGTATAAAATTTGTGAATATATTGTCAATACATGTTGATGTATCGGAAGTTATTCTCGTCGGTTGTTGAAAATTGACTACTAAATTGTACGATTTTAAGATTTCAAGAAATTTAGAAGTTTCCCTGTTATTTTTTGAAATGTTTATGTTGAAATCTCCTGTTAAAATTATTAATTTATTTTTTAAGCGCCTAAACATTTGTTCCAACAAAAACTCCAATTTATTTATAAAGGTGTCGAAATTTGAGTCCGGAGCTCTGTACATAGCTATTATTATACATGACTGAAAACTATGCGATTTTATTTCCACGACCACATATTCAAAAACACTTTCCGTACTGGGATTGTTTTTTACATTTACTTTGTTACACTCGGTATCATTTCTGACAAGAATTGCCACTTCACCCCCGCTCGTAATGGAGCGTGAGAAGTACGAGCCTACTCTATAACCGTTGAAAGTATTTAGCTGACTCTCGTTGCATTTCGTTGTCCATGTTTCAAAAAGGCTTATTGCCACAGGCTTTATCAAAAATTGATCTATGAATATCATAAATTCAGAGACTTTTTGGTTTATGCTTCTTATATTATATGCAAATACATTTAAACTCAATTTCGAATTTTGGAATCTCTTTCCCGTCCTTCTGTCTATGTCCCTAAACTGCCCTGCTGTGTACACGCCTCCCTCTGACTCTTCCTTATTAGCCATGTGTCTAAAAAAGTTTGATTGTTTAACAATGTATTATTATTACAGTTTTGTACACAAGGTTCTCCATTTTCAAAATTTACATTATCAAATTCTTGCTGAGGGTTTTGTACTTCAGGAGGATCAGAGGAACCGATCTCCCGCAAAACTGGGCAAGGTCTGTTTAGTTTACATCCAAGTCTTACATATTCGACTAGTTTCAACAATTGATAGATAATGATCATAAATATGACAACATGGAAATTAACATGCAAGTACTTAAAAATTGTAAAAAGGGCAACTATATGAACCGCTTGGAAGAATACCTAATTTATCGCAGTGAATTGCAGAACCCTGATGGATTGTTGAATGACAAAAAAAGGTTTGAAGCAACCCTCACCTTCGTGCTGATAAACAGATTAACCGACTTACGCATATGACCAATGCATAGTATACTATGTAGTGCCGGCACGGTGACATTAAAATATTGTGTTTCTCGTGCGTGAATGTTATGTGTTACTTGTATTTTTGTGTTGAATATTTTAACTAAGTGTTATCACCCGACGAAGGACGATAATGTCCGAAACACGTGTTGTGAATAAATACATGACAATATAAACAAAATAGAATTATCCAAGGATTGCTGGCGGTAAGTCAAAAATAACTACAGCTCTATTATAGTTAGCTATTTTGTAGTGTAGTGTAGTGTAGTGTTCGGAATGTTTTTACTGAATTTTACCGATAGACTGAGTATTCATCTTGCTTTAAAATGCCATGTTGTGCCGTTGCTGGTCGTACAAACCGTTCAGATAATGCGAAGAAACTGAAATTGTCATTTCACGTTTTCCAAAAGACCCACCCAGACGTAAATTAAAAGAATTCTCTGTACCAACACAAAAAATAACAACAATTTCAACTTCAACCAACACTTTAGGGTCTATTGAAAGAAAAATTCGTGCAGATAAATGTAATTGTAAGAAAACTGTAAATTCGTTAATACAAAATTCGGCAGAAGAAAGAAGCAGCGAAATTATAGGAACCCCAGACCAACTCAATTCTTATGAAAATCAAAATTTATCTAATATTGACGTGCAGAACATCTAATTAATAAACAAAAATAAAGAACTGAAAGAAAAAATCATTTTATTAACAGATGAACTAAAATGTGTCCAACAAGTTATAACTAAATTAAAACATGATTTGATGAAATATGAACAGCTAAGTTTACAAGGTTTATTCAAGGAGTTAGAAGCCGAAGGTTATAGATATTTATTAGCAGCGAAGTGCAATCAAGATGTTTTGGAGTCATATTTTTCTCTAATTAGAGATTTAGGAAAATTTTACTACCACCCCCTCCCCACAGCGGTGACCCATCGAATAAAATACCGTACCTGTTATTCAGAAAAAGTGCATGTGACATATTAAAATCAGGCAATTGTATTGCTGACCAGTGTGAAACGTTAAGTGTTGACGTTCTTAAATAGACTTGGCAGAACCAGTACAAAGATTGTGAAACTTCAGACTGGAAAGAAGACAAGTTGGAAGTGAATGATGTCTATAATGAAGAATAATTTATTTCCATTGCAGAATCACTGATTGATCAGTTGACTGAAATCACAAATAACAAACTAGTTTACCCTGAAGAGAATACAGATTTACTCAAAATGTTAGCTGGTTATGTAGCATACCGTGTTAATAAAATAGGCCTTAAGACTGATTTTCAATATGGAGGAAAAACTGGAAAAACAAACAGTTCTGACTGGGTTTCGGTTTTGTCAAGAGGTGCCCTAATAAATCCGTCAACAAAATGGTTAAGCATTGTTTTAGAATTTGAAAAAGACTTTCAACGATTTCACGGTGATGGCTTGAATAACAGTCTTCAATTAATTAATGAAGAAGCTGAATAATCAAAGGAAAGTTCAGTGAAGTGGACGATTTTGCTATTTGCTATTACAACATATGTTAGAACTCAATCCTTTATAAGAAATAAAAGAACTGAACAAGAAGAAAGAACTTAAAAGAGTAATGAAGAAAGATGAAACTTCTGACACTGCACGAAAAAAATCAAACAAGATGAACAAATTAAAGAATTAATGTAACGATTTAGGATAAACATAAGGTATTACTGTTTAATAATTTTTAGTATGGTAACATTTCTAAATGATTAACTTAAATATGTATTATGTTGACTTGTAAGGATTCCTTTTAAAAAATCTTTTCCATATGTATTTAAATTGGTTTATACAACTGATTTGACATTTTTATTTTATTTTTTATAATACATGTAAAAGATTCTTTTCATTAATAAAATACAGTTTTGTTAGGAAGATTTACTATGAAGACAATTTGAATTCGATTGTACTTGTAAAACCGTTTAAAGATATTAAAATCAATTAATATAAGTAATTCTTCAGTAGTAAACTAACTTGGCCTACAAAACTTAGTAAAATAAATAAATTCAAAACAAATTGCTTGACATGTAAGTCAGTGCTAATGAGAATAATAATATTCTAAGTACTGTAACACGAATTGCCAACCATAAGCTTGATAAAATCGCTTCCTATTAGGATTAGAGCAGAGCAGCTACATAGTGGACTGCTAAGCCGGCTTGGTGTGGATGACGTCACGGCCTCACAGACAGATGCGCGTGAGCCCTACCGTATTGTTCTAGTTACCGTGGGGCCGAGGGTATCCGATAGCTATCGGCGTCCCTTGTGCATTATTACCCTATTACTCCCAACGTATTTCTGTCTATCCGATTGAAAACAATCTCGGCGTCCCGATTACTTTGCAGCTCATGTGCACCGGGCCTTAGGGTGGCAGTATATTTCCATACTTATAGGTATTGTAATTTTCTTGAAAAATACTTATATATTATTAATCGATCTTGAGACTTCAAAAGTATCTGATTAATAACAAGCAAGGTAAATAGTCTATGATTTCATGATTTTTGGCCACTAAAATTCGTAGAGATACACTACATAATTAACTACTGTATAATATTTAACTTACATTATTCTATGCCAACTGTCTTATGATTCAACTACTACCGCATGGAGAAACCTATATATCTCTATGCTTCATTAAAGTTTGCCGCCTATTCGAGTTCTATTTTGTAGGAAAAGCCCGCCTAATCCAGAATCAACTGAATCAAGCAATCCAGCCTCAACATCTCTGAAAAGTAGCCTATAAACGTATAAACGGTTAATTGTTTGATTGAGCCTTTCCATGTGTATAAAAGGACTATGTCAAATTATTAGTTGTGTCAGTTATTTGTGATTGTTAATTATTATATTGAACTCTTTGGTAAGTGATGAATAGATTATGTTACGCAAATGTAGTTATTAGTGATTAACCATTTTGAAAGGCGATATCATGTTATGATAGGATTGTTTTCAGTTAAGTTATAGGTTCAAAACCATGTCCATTAATCAAATGCCTAAACAATGTCAGGCTATATTGCTCATTTGGTAGTGCACGAACTAGGACTAAGATAAGATATAACGGCCTATTGCCAGCTCAGCAGCACTACACTGACTATACTTTCAATTCTGTCAAAGTAGTATTTCCAGTTTGAAAATATTTATTCTTTGATTCATGTTTAGTTGGCAGTTTATTTTAAGCCGCTAGTCTATCCAATAACAATAAACACAAACCTAAAATAAAAGTACCTATATAAAACCGAGAGAAAAATATATAATAAATAAACTGATAACTTTTCCACTTTTCAGTAGCCTACCTATGAGCTACATTCTTGGGATAGGTTAGTTCAAAGTAGGATATCTGATCACTTTCAGTGTAATATGACCTTTGGCGTATTTCTTTTTTTTACATCTGTAATGATTCATGGTGTTTTCCAAAAATATTTAAACTCGTTAAAGAATTGGCCAATACAAGTTAACTAATTGTAGGCCTGTGGATGGACAGATGAAGTTTGTTCATCTTACATCTGAACTAAATAAGCTAATACCTGTTGTCAGAAATACACTTTATAAGTCCAATAGATCATTAGGCCACTTTTGTTTACAAACTACTGATAGGCCTATATGCTATCTAGGTCAGGTTAAATTAATTTGGTTTTATAATTCTACCAAGTCTATATAAGTTTGTCATCAAATAAGCCTATATTTCATCTAGGCCTATGACATAAAATAGTGAGCCGATGGCCCATAGAAATTTGGACGTTTGTTACTCTAGGAGATATCAGATAAAAGTAGGCTATTTCAGAATTCTAAGTGTAGACAGTGAGTTTCCAGTGAAATATGAATATAATAAAAATGTTTAAATATTTATATAAAAAACCATCTCAACTTAATCTAATTTGTCCAAGACAAATTGTCTTGGTTATAGTTCTCAATTATTAATTATCTTTAAAATTATCGAAACAAGAAAATATTTTACATGTATAGACTTTCAATTTTATCTTTATAATATTGATTAAGTAGTGTAATATTCCAAAGAGAAACACCTTTTCTGGTAAATGTTTACTTTAAGGTGCGCCATATTTTCCGGATTTTAATTTTTTATCGACTACTATGTACCTTACTTCATTAGAATAAATAATGTTTTCCTTGTGCTGATCACTATTTTTCACTGAAAAATCACAAACTAAAAACTATCAAATTGAGGGGTTTATAGATTACACTTAATGGCAAGACATAATAGGAATAAAAATATTGTATGGTTTGACGCATGTGCATTACACAATAACTAAGCTAGATCGCTATTAACCTGGATAAACTTAATAATTTGAAATTTGATCATGGATATTATAGGTTGAAATATCTTTTATAACATGAGACGTAAGTCATAACATTTGTCGTTATGTCTAACAAGTCTAACCTATAAATACGTTACATTTGATAGTTTTTTATTGTGATTTTTCAGTGAAAAATAGTGATTGGCGCAAGGAAAACATTATTTATTCTTATGAAGTAAGGTCTGTAGTAGACAATAAAAAAATTAAATCCGAAAAATACGGTACCACCTTAAAGTAAACGTTTACCCCTTTTCTAATGTACCTTAATAGGTATATATATAAGTTTTATATATATATATATATTTTGTATATCATTTTCATCTCTGCTAGGAATGTTATAATTGAAATGAGTAGCCTACATTGTTCCGCCTTTCCCGGCTTTGTTATTTTTGTCGGAATCACATTATTCAGTAGGCCTACTCATTGTTTATTAAACCATATATTAGCTCTCATCATAGTACAGGGTTATCATAAAAGAATGGTGGGTTTTTGAACATGATTTAAATGAAAATAGAATGACTTATAGCTGATGTTGTTTATTTATCTAAATCGACGTCTGAAACAGTTTTTTATATAACTAATAAAGTTCTGCCCAAACGTTAGTTAACATATCTTTGTTAACGGTTGTCATTGCTTCATTAATCCTGTTCCTTAAGTGATTTAGGACACGCATTTTTTCTTGATAAACAATGTTTTTTATGTACCCCAAAAAAAGAAATTGCAAAATGTCAGGTCTGGAAACCTTGGAGGCCAGCGTATAGGTCCTTGCCAGCCTATCCATTGATGTCCAACTTTTTCATATAAAGTGTCTGTGACAAATGCACTAAAGTGTGGGATGCGCCATCTTGTTGGAAACGAAGTTGTTGTCTGTTTTCGAGTTAATCCAGCTGAGGAAAACAATAATTGATTAACATTATATCGTAATATACAATTCCCTTAATTGTCTTTTTAGCAAAGAAGAAAGGCTCTATCAGACGGTTTTTCATCACACCATACCAAACATTAACTTTAAGCGAGTCGCGTATTTTCTCAAAAATTGTTGTGGGTTTTCAGATCCCCATATGCATGAATTTTGTCTGTTAACAGACCCATTGATATGGAATATAGCTTCGTCTGAAAAAATTATGTCATCTAGAAATTGGTTTTCATAAATCTTGTTCAACATTTCAACAGCGAAATTAAAATGTTTTGCACCATCATCAGGTTTTAATTCCTGCAATAGCTGGATTTTTTATGGCTGTAATTTCAGTCTTTTATGTAAAACTTTGTAGATTGTTGTTTTTGGAATACTACCTAACTCTAGACTTCGTCGAGGTATTAACTTCTTAGGACTTATGATTGCAGATTGTCTAATAAGTTCAAATTTTCCGTCTGATACACTGGCCTGCCAGATGATTTCTGCTTTTGAACTGATCCAGTTTCTTCTAATTTTTTGAACCAATGTCGTCGTCATATGTTATTTTCATGTGGTGAATCTTTTCTGTATTCACGTTGAAATGCATGTTGCCCTGAAATTACAGACTTGAATTCAGCCAGCAACAAGACAAACTTTGCTTTTTCTTTATTAGATAAGATAATAATACACTCCACACAGTACACTCTAGAAAACACAAAACACACTACCACAACAATGAAAGAACTAATTTTGAGGTTACAACAGCTGTTAAATAAACTTTTGGGTTATACGCTATTAGCAATACAAATACAACAGCACAAAATTTCTCTACTGTCTTCGTATGAACTAATGAAACCCCACCATTCTTTTATGACAACCCTGTATATAATTTCTTAAAACTATATTCTAATTTCTTTACTATTCTAGTCAAGCTGACCAAGTTGAAATTTTGTATAGACTATCATTTTTATCTCTGTTAGGAATGTTACAATTAAAATGAGTACATTGTTCCGCTTTTCCTAGCTTCAATTAAATGAAACTGGGAAAGACAGAACAATGTAGGCCCTACTCATTTCATTTTTTTTAATGTATTTCATCAGCCTAATTTTCTAAAACGTCAATAGACATAGTAGGCTGTAAAATAAAAATAATTCATTTTATTAATATATAAGATTTGTTCAAAATTACCAAAAATCCATACATATAGGTATAGGTAGTTAAAAAAAACACTATAACTTATACCAAATGTAGGTCTACGTCATGTTCTCAACAAAGTGTATTAAAAGTAGGCTAAATTTTGCTACTATATTCTACTATTGGCTTACATTACCAGATGTAAATATTTAACATGCCTGTAATCTTACGAAGGAAACAAAATAAGAGCTATGTTCAATTGTTGGTTATTACTTCACTGTGAATAGATTTAAGTTAGATCAGATTTTATATTGAATAGTTTTAGTATCTCCTCCACACCAATTTAAAATGTAGACATTAATGATTTCATGTAGATATTAACAAAATTTATAACGTAGCCCATATCATTTTTTAATTTCAACTATGGACATCATTTTTAAAAAAAAAATATTTTAAGGCTTCACTCCAGACACTCTTTATTACTAGTGACTTCTGTGTTCTTTCTCCCTTTACTCGACACCTAAGTTTCTGTCTATATCTAATAGGTAACTACCATCTAAATTTATTTCTGTGTTGTTTAAAATCTAGACAAAAATAATGTAACAAATTTTGTCTTAATTTTTTTAAGAAATGGGAAAACTAAAAATCTTTAAAATATAATTTAGAAGTGCAACAAATTTATAATTTTCAATAGGCCGAGTTTTTCCACTTTTTATAATCAAAAGGAAATTTATAATGACAATTTTAAACTTTTTTAGTTTTTCTCAGATTACTGCTGCATATGTTTTGTAACACTAAAACAACATACTCTATTCTCCACAGGAGTTGTTAATTGCAAAATTCAAAATTTTTAGCTTAAGAAAATCGGCAGGAGTTGAATGGAGTTATTCCCTCATGTTAACAGAAGATATCAAACATATATAGGCTATATCACCCTATTTTACTAGGCTATAGGCTATTCGTAATACAATTGTACATTCATTTCCCTTTTCTATTATCTACATTGGTGGATATTTTAGGCCATTTTGAAATCCTCTCTCTCTTTCTTCTGGATGATATTTATCTAACAAGGCCTTCTGCTGTTTTCATTACTTCTTACTACTATTATTATGATGATTATTGTGTTTTATTAAATTTATTTGCTATTTGGACATCCCCATACTCAGACAAGGAGTCTTCTGGAGACTTCTTTCACGTATGCTTTATTATATATAATTTGTATAAATTTAATGAAATGAAATAAATTAAAAAAATTAATTTGGGTTTTACAGGGGATGGTCAATATTCTCTTCGTCATAAAGTATAGTATGTAATTGACTATTGGTCTTCTCACAGTTTCATAATTTTCCTTTCAATTCTGAAAATACTCATAAAATTAATAAACATAGTTTAGGCTACTTCATTAAAAGTTACACTCAAATCAACTAAGTTACTTAGTTTGATAAGTAAATCATTTAGGTTAATCTAAAAGAGCCTCCATGATAGTTTGAAATAGTATGACAAATATTGATGTAGTGTGAGGCAGTTTTATTAGTTTTACATTGATACTGTTAATCTGTTCACAAATTTGGTAATCCTAGATTAATTTTTATTTGAATCTATGTTTGTCTATTTTATCTTGATCCCTGCTGTTTTGTTTCAGCTACAAATAAAGAATAATGGCAACTTTTAATGCTTCACCAATGAAATTTAAGTTAATTGATCAAAGCTCACCACGTCGCTCAGAACGAAAACGTAGTTTATTTCCATCTAACAGCCCACAACCAAAGGATGGCATTGGCCGTTTTTCACCGTTAAATTCATCACCTGAAGTGTACAGCCCACCATTACCATCTCCTTCCTGGTCTATATCATCAACCCAACATGAAAATGGTTATTTGTCGCCAAAGTCAAGAATAAAATTTGATAATTTGTTAAAGGCAAAATGTCAATTGGAATTCCATTCTCTTTCACCAAAACCCGCTGTTACCAAATCACCACGTAAATCTAGAAAAGCTTCGCCAGAAAGGAATTTTTTTACACTTTTTGAAAAATTTCCAAATAGCCCAGAGAAACAAGATCCAAATAATTTACCTAGTACTTCAAAGTATGAAATTACATGTAATGAGTATAACAAAATCAAGCAACTTCATACACCAAAGAAAAAAGAAAACCCTTTTCTATTAAGAAGAAGTCCTAGAAACAGTAGTGAGAAAAGGAAATTAGAAATCAAGCCTCGAACATTCTATGGAACAATTGCTCCAATTTTAGCTACAAACCAAACTAATTGTATACAAGGAATCAAACGAGTATTTCGCCCACTGCCGTTAATTTCAAAAGCGAAAACAAAATTATTTATGGACGAGATTAAAAATGGTTCGAAACGAAACCGATCAAAGAGCTCTGATTCTTTTCATAGATCCAAAAAAAGGAAAGAAATTTATCCTGGTGTTCGGCATTCAATTCAAAAACCTAAAACAAAGCCTGAAGAAAAACATGTTGCTTTGGTAAAAGCTGATTCTGTTCGTGATAAGATTAAAAAGACTTTCGACTTCTCACGTACGCCTTATTCAGTAAAAAGGAAAAGGAATGATGGTTGGGATTACCCAGCAAAGTTTACCAAATCTGTCAATACAGAAGAAGAAGGTGATCAGAATAGAAAATTCTTCAAGAGCTCAGCTTCTTGGCAATGTTCGTAAGTACTAGAACAACTATTGACATGTTAATATTATTTAGTTTTTAAGAAAATGTTACACATTTAATAAATATTGAAAATAATTAAACCTGTACATGATTACACTTTTTTTTTTAAATTAAATGATGCATGGCTAAAGTTCCACTGGGTTTATTTTCATGATTCTTATTGTATAGCATTTATACTGCATGTACACAAAAAAAATTGTACACAAAAAATACAGAGTTTGTGTAAACCATTATACTTTCCATACATATGGTTATGTAGTCATGTGATAATTTAAATTGATTTTTTTGTTTGTTTGTTTTTTTTTTTTTTTTGTGGTTATATCTGTTTTGAAGTCTCTTGACTTGGGAAAAAAATGGTTTTTATTATGGTGTCTTGTTTGCCCAGTGCTCTACAGCCCAAACATGTGGACCAGTTTTGATAAATTTTAATATGTAGGCTTATTTTTACCATATCATTTTTTTTTCCTTTTAATGACTCAAAATTTGGGAATAGCTGTCATAAAAAAAAAAAAAATAATAATAATAATAATAAAAACACAAAAACACAAAAAAAACACAAAATTAGAATTTTCTTTAATTCGAATCTAACTATTTTGTTCAAGTGTAGGACCCAAAGAAACATATTGGTCAACCTCTCCAAATAAGTCGAATTGTGAATTACTCATGAAAAAACAATAAATAGTTATGAAGGTGTTGTACGAAATTGTCAAAATTGACTCTACCGATAACATTAAAATGTTAGTGAAATTTGAAGATTAATAACACAGCATGCATAAATGCAAATAAACATATTATGATTGAGGATAAACTTAATCACCATCATTAAGAGCTCAGTTTGAATCAAATACGATTTATACTGAGGTCATGTTTTTGGCACAAGTGACAAGTAATTTTAAACTGTTGTTTAAATATATTATCAATGGCTGCCTTTGGTTCATTTTTTTTTTATTGACAACTACCGAACCAACATTTTTGGTGATGGATAAGTTGTTTTTTTTTTAATGAGAAAGTTTGTCCAATGTTTTTACACCATTTATTTGAATAATAGTTTCCTCCCTAAAAAATAATATTGAAATTCATACACATTCGTCCACTGAGATTACTTTTTAGTGCTTACAATAAATCTGAAGTGCCCTGGAATGTTATTAAATCAAATAATAGTATAACAAATTTTATATTCTAATATCTGCTGATCAGTTTAATAAATTTTTTGGCAATTTGATGTCTGAAATGGCTGTGAAGATGACCTTGAGAATGTTATTAATATATTGAAATCTAATAATGTTGAGACACTAACTAGCCAATACTTTAAATGGCAGGAAGTTAGTCCAAATGATGTAAATAGTATAATTAATGGAAGTCATTCTTTCGAATTCTGTAATTTTAAAAAAATTATCAGCGTTTACAAATTCCACTGGCCTATCTCATCAATTTGATCTTTAGTTACGGTGTATATCCTGGCTATCAGTATTCTTTTCGACAAGAAAGGAAATAAATCATGTCCCAACAATAATTATAGGCTGATTTCTCTTGTGCCAATAGTTTCTAAGACAACAACTTGAGTCCAATAACCTGCTTTCACAGGTCCATTATAGATTTAGAAAAGGACTTTTTACAACTGGGGCTTTGGAAGATGTTGTGTCTTTTATATTAGAAGGATTTGAGGCAAAAACATCCAATTTGTACAACTTTGTTATATTTACCTTTGATATAGTAACTCACAATATTTTACTGGGTAAACTTATGGCATACGAGAAGATGAGATCTCTTTAATTGAATTTTATTTATCTGGTAGGCTACAAATGATTGAAGTAGGAGAACAGAGATCGGATCTGCTGAATGTGTCAAGGGGTGTGCCTAAAGGTTCTATCCTTGGACATTTTTTATTCTTAGTGTATATTAATGATCTGCCGAGTGTTATACCTGCTAAATGTATTGTGTTTGCTAACAACACAACTATTTTAATTTCTGACAAAGATATAAATATAGTGGATGAAACATAAAAAATTGATCGTGAGAGATCTGATCTCTGTTTAGCAAACTCATTGTAAACAGAGGGAAAATACTTTTGGGCTTGGCAAGATAGAGAATACATTTGTCAAACGTCCATTTTATTAAAAACTATACTTGGAGACTCAAACAAATAGTCCTTATACGATATAAGCTGGAGATACGTTTTTTATTATAAAGTTTAAGTTGTATTTCAGCCTGGATTTGGTGATAAATGATATTATGTCTTTTTTCATGCTCATCTTTTATATGGGATAAATTTATGTGGAAACTCTTCAGGTGCAAGGCGGGTTTTAGTAGCAATAAAAAATGGATATATATTAAAGAGATCACTGGTCGTGAATCTTCCACACCACACTTTCGTGAGCTGGATATACTCCACTGTGCCTTGTTTGTTTATCTTCTACTCATTGTTAAATGTTAAAAAACATTTGTTTACTTATAGTAAAAGAAATAGGTAGTACCATAATTATTATGGTACTAGAAATAGTGGGATAATTTATTCAGACTATGGTTAGGCTAAGCAAATATCAACAGTTATAAATCTCTTGGCATAAAACTTTTTAATAGATTGCCATTAAGTGCAAGAAAAGTAAGTAATAAGAAGATCATATTAGGCATTGTAAAATTGGCTAAAAAAGTAAGTATGGCAAGAAAATTATAGATTGGGCAATGATATTAATTATATAAAATTAACAACAATATATTATTATTTTTCGTAAACATTTTGCTCGCCTTTGATTTGTAGATAATTATCAGTTTAAAAGTATCTCATTTTTAAGTCTATTTAATTATATTGTTGTTTTATATACTATTTCGCCAAATGCCAGCTTCATCAACTTTATTGAACAACTATTGAAGGACTTGAGAATTTGGTACAGTGTAACTTGGTTATAATGTCATTGAACGGACCACAAAATTAATGACACTATATCAGAGTGACTCAATAAAAGGGGTTCCAAAATAATAATTTTAAGCCGAGGAAAAATTTAAAAAACCATTTTTACATGAAATACATACTTTAATGAGAGTAATTGTAAATACCTAGACATGTTTGTATATGACTGATCTATCTAAATACTCGGTTAAAAATAATAAAAATAAAGTGATTGTGTGAAATTAACGAACATTATTAGGTTTAAATACAAAATGTAGGCTAAATAAAAATGCACAACTTACAAGCAAGTTCATATGAAGTCCTACTGTGCAAAGAAATCTGTAATTTTCTTTTGAACAGTCCTTTCGGAAAATAAATTTTCTCCGTCGTTTTGTGGAGATGTTGAGCTGCTTCAAGTGCATTGGCAGACGTCTCTCTGAAGCGGAAAAATCGACAAAGTGTTTCAGCTGCTTTTAAAGCTTCTTGTGTTGTCGGATAGACGACATCTTCTTCCTCGCCTTCATCTTTTTCTTCTTTGGCATTTTCTTTTGCTTCCATATTCTGTACTTCGTTTACAATTTCTGCGTCACTCAGCATTTGAAATGTTTCTACCTGGTCGTCCACTGATGCATAACCATCAAGATCATGTCCAATATCATTTTGATTGACATTGAAACCTTTGATCCATTCTGAGAGCGGCAGATCATCTTCTTTGATGTCTTCTGGAACTGCAGGTGACAGTTTTGCTTTTCTAAAGCATCTTGATATGGTTCTTGGTGTTACTTCTTTCCAAACATTGACTAAGTATTGGATAGCATCCAAGATGGTTACGTTTACTGGCTGTGCAGTGTCAATTCAGACAATTTTTTTTTTCAAAAGCTGCTTACGGTAGTGACACTTCAAGCTTCTAATGACGCCTTGGTCCATAGGTTGTAAAACACTTGTGCAGTTAGCAGGAAAAAACACTAGATTAATGTTTGTTAAATTTAACTTTGGGTGGGCAGTGCAGTTGTCAACAAGGAGAAGAATCTTCCTTTTTTTGGTGCCAATTCCTTATCCCATTTTCTTAGTTCAGCTTCAAAAATTACAGATGTCATCCATGCTTTTTTGCTGGCGGCGTAATCCACTGGAAGTTTTTTTACATTCTTAAAACATCTAGGTTTTGCACTTTTGCCAATAACTAAAAGCTTCCATTTTTCAGTACCTACCTGTCATGTTTGCACAATCAAAACAGTTAATCTAACTTTGGACATTTTATGCTGACACATTTTTTATTTTTAAATTGGAGCGTCTTATCTCGAGTTAATTTGTAAAACAACCCAGTTTCATCGCCATTAAAAATGCCTTCATCTTTGTATGGTTGTCTCACAACTGGCCATGTTTCAGTCAACCAATCACTAGTGACACTCGGATCAACAGATTTTGTCTCACCACAAATCTTAACAAGCGTAATCGCATGCGTAGCCTTAAAACGATCTATCCAGCCGTTGGAACATGTAAAGTCAACACCAAACATCTGTCCAAACTCCGCAGCTTTCTCCTTTAAAAGCGGACCACTCACAGAGATATTGGCACTGCGACATTGCTTAAACCATTTAAGCAGAGCAGCATCGATATTGGTGCGTTCACTTCACGTTTTCACCATCTTCTTTAAATGCCTTTAAAATTTTGTCCTTGTTTTTTAAAATCGAACCAACAGTGGAGTTTACCAACCTGAACTCACGACACACGTCTGCCATCTTACGTCCCTCCTCACACGCTCTTATAACTCGCACTTTTTCTTTAATTGGCAAAACCTTTCTCTTAGCACTTGCCATGATTTTTGAATGCTATGAAATTAAAATTATAAGAACAAAAACCAACAGTAAAAGACATTCACAGAACTGACGATAGCTATGCGAACTGTAGGTACGCACGGTATCAGAGTGTTTTTGCGCGAAATGAGTCGAGATGTCACTGACCTACAGTGAGTGACAGGTGGGCGGGGACAGGGGAGGGAGACAGGATGTAATGCACGCAGGGGTAGGGGAGGGCGAGTTGGCAGAGCGAAAGGAAATGCCGTATCCAAAAATAGACTGGTACGTAGCTAAACAATAGCCACGCTACACTTCCGATCAAAATGTTCCGTTTATCTACCAAGTTGTTTACTTCCTTTCGGTTGGATTTTCTTGACGTTATATACGAGGTTTGGGAATTTACTGACGTTATATCCGTGTTGACGTTACGGCCGAGGCCGTAATAACCAAGTTACACTGTATTTATAAACTGATAAACCTTTAGTTTGTAATTATTACACAAATTTGGTTCTCAAATTATAAAGTATATAAACATTGGACAAACTGTCTCACTCACTGATCCCCATATTTTCGTTAGCAAAAATGTCAGTTTGGTAGTTCTGTTACCAGTGAGAATTAACCATGGATTCTGTTTTTTAATTTTTTTTATTTATTTAAATAAAGCCCTAAACTTACTTCTCTTAAGTCGTTAACCTGGAGGTCAATCATATTTAATTAAAATCAAGATTTTAATTTTAAAAGTGTAAAAATATGCTTAGAATTCACATGCTTGAGCTGTAGAGCATTAAACAGGCGACAGACATCATTCCAAAAACCTTTTCTTTTTTTGAGACCTCAGATATATCCCCAAAAATTAATTTTGATTTTTGTCACATCACTACTACTTTATAAAAGAGAGTAAAAATAGTAATGGGTATAAAGAATTTGACAATGTTTATTAAATGGGGGAAAAAATTCCCCAAAACAACAATATAACACTAACAACACAAATACGAATGTATAGTTGTGTTTATTCTACCTTATGAACATTTGAATATCACTGCTATCATCTTCAGAGGTAAAATACACACGAAAATTATTAACTACAATTACTACTGCAGCAAGGTGTTCCCCCCACTCCTCACTTGATCCTCCCGGCCAATCACACTTGGCCTCATCACGCATCATGTCAATGGACATGGCAATCCTGCTGCCTTCTCTAATACATGGTATAAATCTAAAACTAACTTAACTAATGGAGTAACTTTTGAATTCTTAGTATGAAAAATATATAAATTAACTAATGATAACGGTTGATAATAATAAAATTAAACTAACTTATTAGGTAGAATAAACATAACTATACAGTCTTTGTATTTTAGGAGAATTTTTTTTATTGTATATTCACCACAGTGCTTTCTAATGATTCATATGAACAACGTTTATAGTTTGTAAAAGATTTGACAATTTTTCTAATAACCTAATAAAATTCCATTGGCTCTCAGGTCTGGTAGTGTAAGTCAACCACTTCTGTCATCACTTGGTACTATAAAGAAACGAAAACTACTCGACACAAGATGTGAATACTATGAAGATAATGTCACTAAACGAAATAAAGATACAAAACTAACCTCTAATGTTATTGATCCTTCAGATATTCTTGATCTAATTGAAGATGGGCGTATTGAAGAAGTTAATAATGAGAAGGTAAATGTGTTGAATTCTCTTATAGTTGATATCTGAATTTTTTAAAGTAAGATTTTGAAATTGTGATTGTCCTTCATTTGTCATATGCAGAGTGTTTTGATATCAATCATACATATGAGATAGTTGAGTTCATGCAGAGATATTTACTATTTTATGCTATAATTTTGTGTCTGGTAGTTACACTGTATTCAAACTTGATAGTCCCTATTCCTTAGTGTTGTATCAGTAAGTAAGGCGTTGCAATCCCAAGGGATCTACACTTTATTCAAGTTGTTTTAGATTTGATTCCTATAATCTTTCCTATCATGTCTATCTTGACCAACTTTTGTTCTCTTACGACTCTGGCGCTATTAGAATATTTGAGAGGTGGGGAGTCTTTATTTTATGTTCTTTAATATATTTTTTTTTATATAAGGCCAAAGACATTTTTTGTCTTTGAAGAACAAGGAAAAAAGTAATATTGCTTTCCAAAGATGAACGAGTATTTATCATTGTGTGTTATCAAAGTCTTTTTATTTGACAAAGACCTGACAAATCAACAATGTTTTATTTAATTAATAAATTTCATAACACATGTTCAATGTGATAAATCAAATATGAATAAACTTTATTGTTTATGACTTACTTCTTATATCTTGAATGTGTTTCCGACATCAAGTAACACCAACCTCACGGTGTCTCTCATATGCAGGAAGCCACCTTTCAAGAGATAGTGTCAGTTAAAATTAACTGGAGAGTGCATTTCAAATTAAAGATCATTTCTAAAATAGATTAAATAGACCAAAGATATTTCGCATGATATTTTAGAATTTTGCATTTAACGAATTTATAATTATATCTCCGATCTAAATTAATTTTCTATATTTCTTAATTTTAATATATATAACTTATCTGATTATGCAAATATTAGTTTGTATTTTGTAAGAGAAGATGCAAGTAGACTTAATTTATGTAATTTTCTTTTTACAGGAAAATAAAGATGAGTCTGATATTCTCCTGGATTTGGTAGAAGACGAAGAAGACTCTCTTGATCGAACCAGACGAGAACTAATTGAACTATTTTATGAAGACAGCTCTGAAGAATTGAGAGAAGAATCAACACTGGAATCTACTGGACTGTCAGTTGATAAACTTGCAGACTCAACAGCAATCCTTGGCATTAGTGAGAATGCTCGAGGTATGTACGTTCAGTAGTTTTAACCCCAGTCCTAACAACTCTCAGGAGTTCACTTATGGTGAGTACTGGCGTGGCAATCCTTGGCATTAATAAGAATGCTCGAAGTATGTATGTTCAGTAGTATTAACACATTGAAGCCTAAGCCCGAGTATAGGTCGGGCAGTCGTGCCAGCGCTCGCCGTCGAACCCCGAGTATACATTGGGCCGTGGTAAATAATTCTATACGGTCACGATGTCGGCATATAGTCGGGTTTCGGCACTTTTGTATAGCTAATTGGTTATTTGTCTTTGATTTTCGAATAGTCTGTACTGTTGATTTGGACTAAATAACAATATTACGAAGCTGGGCTCGCCGCCGAACCCCTAGTATACATCGGGCCGTGCTAAATAATTCTAATATAAATGATAATATTCTTGCTTTTATAAAAAACTTCTTTAGCAACAGATATTTCAGAGTGCATATTGGAACTAAGTTCTCTGATCGTTATCATTTAGAAAATGGTGTCCTCAGGGTAGTGTGCTGGCCGTGATCCTGTTTGGTGTGTCAACCAACAGCATTATCACTAATGTTTACCTCTATTCTTTATTAGTTGGTGATTTTGTTATATATGTGGGCTTTCGAGGTATGCCAACTACCGAAAGAGCCCTTCAGCTAGTTTTAAATAGACTGCAATTATGGCTGACAGGATTTAAGTTCTCTGCTTTGAAAACTCAGTGTATTGCTTTTAGTCGCCTTAGACTGAATCATCAGCCTTTATTATTTCTAATAGAACACAAATTCAAACTGCTAAATTTTTAGGCCTATTATTTGATCGAAGACTCTCTTGGGTTCCATAATTATCTGACCTGAAAACATGGTTTAATAAAACACTTGCATGTTAGTGTTCTTAGCGGTTCTCTGTGAGGAGCCGATAGAAGTTGTATGTTGCGATTTTACCGTGCTGCTGTTGGATCGCAGATTGATTTATGACGTCAGGGTCAAAAGAGAACTAGAGTTGGTCATGTTAAAGCTGATAGGGATCCAATTCGAGATTACATGAAAAAATGTGTGATTGTCAAGCTTACTATAGTTAGGTCCTAATGGGGAAAATATAAATATGAATGTAACTTTTTAATCATTTTTTTCTATATTTAATTTCATTTGCTGTTCAAAATTGGTTTCTGAACCGCCCTCGTTTTATAATAAATAGAATACGGTATATAGAAGTGCAGTAGCCTCAGACTAGGATTGTGTTTGGTGTGTTCTATCTGGGGGGGGGGGCTCCCTTCTACTTGCTTCCCTAGCCTGACTTATCGGTACAACTCATTCCAAGAAAACTAGGTACACAAATTACTGCTTAGTTATATTTAATTCCTAAAAGTACAGATTTTTGTAATCATTTTATTCCTACTTAAACCGATAAAAGAAACGAAAATAGGGTACGCAATTACACAGAAGCATTTGAGGTCTATATATTTTTTTTTATTGGGGTTGTACGCTGAAAGTAAATGCAAAAAACAAAGTGTGGGGTGCCCTCTTTTCCTCTCCACCCAGATACATACCTACCTTGAGGATACTGTATTGTTTTAAAAGTGTTTTTTACAATGATTTCTGTCTGAATTAAGCTGTAACTTAATCTCTTGGATGATTTTTATATCATTTTTTTTGTTTTTGAGAACTCAATATTTACAGGTAAAAACTAATAATCAAAATTTCTATTTAAAAAAAAAATGAAAATGAACTATCTCTACTAAAAGGTCAAATATATTAATTTCAGCTCAAGTGATTTCTACTTAATGTTAAGTTTTGTGTACATTAAGATGTAGTTTTTAAATAAATTTGAAAATATCAAAATGAACTTCTAATATTTATGTTGTTCATGGTTATTTTTTATTATTATTATTTATTATTATTATTATTATTTTTATTTATTTATTTTTTTTTTTTACTTTCTAACTTAAACTTAGTATTGTGGTGGTAATGAAATCAGTGTTAGGTTATTTATGGATAAATCCCTTTTAAGGTCCACTAATTCCAAAAAAGTGTTGTTTTTTTTAATGATATCTTTGCAGTCCTGTATTCTATACACATGGACTGTTTTTAATCAAATTTAGTATGAAGACATATTTTAGCCACACCTGAGGACTTTTTTCATGTTGTTGATAACTCAGAATTTGGAAAGTAGCTGCCATAAGAATTACAATTTTGATCCAATTTTGCTGAAATGTAGCCATTAAATATCCAAGCAATGAGTATTAGTTGCAATTTCTCTAAAAATACAGTTTCATGAGTTATCGATAAAAACCTAAAAAATCCGCTATAAAAGACATAAGATCTGGTATACAGATTTAATTCTAATTTTCAAAATCTCAAATAAAAATATATCTTTCAGGAATAATTAGCAAAAACAAACATGACACTCGTGCACCGTCACTTGACCAACTCTTGTTCTCTTCCGACACAGGTGGTATGACTATTTGAAGGCTAAGCATCTCTATTTCATGTTCTTTTCTTCTTTTTTTTATAAGGCGATGACGAAGAAATTTTTCACTTTTAAACAACAAGAAAAATGTAATTTTCCATTTTACTTAGTCTACAAAGTATAGGATATTTTTGGTAAAAAAGACCAACTTCCGTTTTTACTGATCTTCGCCTCAGAAAACAAAAGTGATTTTCGACATGCCAACATCCATAGTCATTGTCGGATGTACGTGAGTACAATAGAGGCTACAAAAATTAAGATAGCAATTTGAAAATCAAAATATCTAATTGAAAATTTTTAAATCGTAGCTATTTCTTACTTTTTCCAAACCTCATAAATTATTAAATTTATTAAACTAGATAAAAAATTGTAGATTTCAATCCTGCATATAATGGTATCAACCCCATCTCTTTACGATAACAAATAGTAAAGTTATTGTTAAAAATGTATTTTTCAAACAGTAATTTCCCAAGAAAATGTGATATTATATTAAAATGTGTATAGTAAGAGAACTGGCATGACTGAGCCACTCACAGATATTCCTTCAGGGCTCGCAAGGGCTGAGACACTGACAAGAGAGAAGCAATTGGAGACTTTTTTGTACATACAGATCCACGAACCCCATTGTATGTAGTGTTTTATACATAAATACGAAATTCAGAAAACCTGTGTAACAATTCTTTTACTCAAACTTACCCTACTGGATAAGACTCCTTGATCTACCAATACAATTGAACTTTTCCTACATCGTCAAGTAATAACATTGTATAATAGGGCTTAAAAAGCTCTATCTTGGTGCTCATTAACATTAAATTTGGTAATTATATAGCAGAGTAGCCTCACTTCAAAATCAATTTTTATGGGTTTTATTCATCAAATAAATGTTGGAAAAATATTTTACTATCGAAAAAAAGTGTCGGAAAGATGATTACATAATACAATAATACAATTACACAAGTAGTTTTTTCGTGAAAAAATTAACTCTGTGTTATCTTTCATACTCATGACATTCACTTCAATAAACGTACGGAAGGTTTGGCCAGGTGGTTATATATATATATATATAGCAACCTGGCCAAACCTTTCGTGACATATAATAATACAGCCCTACATATGCGTACACTGAAGCACATACGCAGACAATTGAACGTCAATGGAGGGAGGTGCGAGGAAATGTGCCGCGATATGGAAATTCAAAACAACATTTCCATGGCCATATAGCCGAATTTATGTTTAAGAGAAAGTACAATGAGTATAATACTCGTTTTCATCATTTATGGCGAATTACGAGTGAAATACATTTAAATTCAATAAATTCCTCATCTACTGAATTTGCAGCAGAATTTGACTCTGATTAAGATTTTCTTGTGTAATCTTGTGAAATTATGTTATGTAATCATCTTTCCGACACTTTTTTTCGATAGTAAAATATTTTTCCAACATTTATTTGACGAATAAAACCTTTAAAAATTGATTTTGAAGTGAGGCTACTCTGCTATATAATTACCTTAAATTTAATTATTTTGTATATACAAAAAATGTGTGATATCACCAAACTTAAATTTTTTTTTTTTTTACCTATAGGTGATAAAAGTTTTTGGCTATATACGTGAGATATATCACAGGTGTTTGATTTTAAAGTAACTCTGAGAAAGTGTCAAACTGGAGATAGTGATAAATACTTTTCATTTGTTTTGTTTAAGCATTGATAAAAAATAAATTATTTTAATACAAGGTCTATAAAATTGTTTAATATTTTCTAACTTTTTGTAATTTTTGTGAATAGATTTCATACCATCTTTCGCTCGAGAAAATGACACCAAGGAAAATAAAGACTCACCTCAAAGTTTTTCCCCAATTTTCAGCAATACATCTTCACATAAGGAAAATAAAGATTCACCTCAAAGATTTTTCCCAATTTTCAGCAATACATCTCCGCAAAGTCCCAAGCTAGCAGAGTAAGTGCAATTTATTATTTTAATTCATTGTTTTATTAATTTGAGTTTTCTGCATTCTTAACTAACAAAGTAAGTCTAGTTTAATTTTTGTACAGCATTAACCCTTGGGGTCATGAGTGTTTTTGGGTAGGTGGACTCCCCTGATCCAGTATTGTGATCTTGTAGATAAGGGTCACAAGATCATTGCATTGTAGATAAGAGTTCATTGCATAATATTACAAATTTCCCTTTTTCATTATGTTCATCATAACTTCTGTCAATCAAATCATATTTAGTAACATATTCATATTCTATGCATCCAACACTGAATTGATGGTCAACGCCATTGCATGTTTACAAACAACAGTTGTTAAATTCATCAAAAGAAGATGAGATTAAAGTCATTAAAAAATTTACAATGATTCCAGATCATTGTCGAATAACTCATTGCCTTCTCTATGATGGTTGTATATTTTTAAATTAGAACCAAAATCAAACATGTACTAGCGCTTGCTTGTACATGATCACAAACTACAGGAAGGACTACTTCCTGCTCACATTTACATGAGTTTGGAGCTAAAAATTTAAGACCTAATATACAAATAGCATTGCTAAATATTAAAATTTTAAAACTGATATGGTTTTGGTTACCAAGTATATGAATTATATGATGAATTTGATAATCTCAAAACTTTTTGTTTAAACCGAAAAGATGATTTTCGATATCCAGTAATCTTCTGTACATAAGCACAATAGCAGCCACAATAATTAAGACAGAAATATAGTTAGTATAGTGCTCAATAGAAAAATCTATCTGAGAGTGTCAAAATAGCAATAATTTAAAACAGTTTTTTTGCATGCCTCTCGTGTCATTCAACTTATGACACTACATTAGATTTAAAATTCAGACTTAAATTCTACATGTATGTAATGATACCTACCCTGCCTCTCTGCGATGAGAAGTACCAAAGTTATCGTCAAAAATGTAATTTTGAACTCTTGACCTACCAAGAAACATAATATTTTCATATAGTAACATGATCCAGCAGACCTGTCACCGACACGAGCAAACAACTGGAGGCTTCTTCAAATATACACAGACGAAGTCTGAGACTGACATGAACATAGCGAATAAGGATAGTTTAATATATACTCATCTAGCCGACAAGAAAGTAGTGATCTAGATCTAATATAGTTAATTACCTTAGAGGATGTCCTCAGTCCGTATTATAGTATTAAACTATTATAGTTTATATATTAAACAGTCCAAGGCAACACATTATACTTTATAAAACTAAATCTAATCTACTGTAATTATAAGCAGATTTTTATCTATTTCACAAATTAGATTTTTTTTTTTTTTTTTTTTTTTTTTTTTTTTAAGGCCTACATTAGAATTTACACTTCCTAGACTATGCCCATTTCTATTTTTAACTTAATGTAGCGGAAATAGCCTCCCAAAAATAATCAAACTTCAATTTTTGAAAGTTCAAGTGCCTTTAACTCGTAAATGAATGGGAAACATTCAAATAAAGTAGTAAAATTTTATGCAAAACTGTAAAATGCCATAAAAATCGGGATTTCCATAAGAAATTTTAAAGTTACCATATTAAAAAATTATGCCTATTTTCTAAGTTTGCAAAACTTTTTTACATGAAATATCAATAGTACCCATGATAAAATGATTACTGTTATAATAAAAACCTATTAAATATGTATTTTAATATTACAAAAATCAGGTACCAATTGTTTAATGAATGAAACTGAAACTAAATTTATTAAATCTAAACAATATTTTTCCTAAATTCTAAAAACTGTTGTCTGACACCTTCATCCGGCCATTGTCTCGTTAAAGATGGCAACAAAAATCAGAAAAGCATTGGGCTATTCAAGAAAATAATCTCACTTTGGCATAAGTTCATTTCCAATTTTTAAAAAAAGGCATTTTAACTGCAATATGAAATGTTAATTTACATCATAATTTTTATTTCAGTGTGACCAACAAAAAACAAACTAAAGAAAAATATATGTGGAAGCTTCTCATTGAAAACCAAATGCAGATTGACGCAGGTCAGAAACAATTTGGTGCCACTCAGTGTTCTGAATGTGGACTTGTTTATCAAATAGGAGAACCTGACGATGAAAACCAACATAACTTGTACCACAGCAGTTATCAAACACTTCGTCACTCGGTGAGATGTAACTTATTAAAAAATTTCAGTGTGTGTTTTATTTATTTATTTTATTATTATTATTTTTTTTTTTAAGGTTGATTTGTGATGTTGAAGTAATTTGTATTAATTTTTGTAGGGTTGGAAGAACGAAGTAGTTGTCGGATATTTTCAAAATGAGCGAATCATAATGGTGACTCCATCGGACTCAAAAAGTTGGCAAAGTAAGACCGAGAGTATATTGCAGATTGTGGACAAGGATTTAGGTTTCACTTCAAATAAATCTCTGTCTTCAATCAACTTTAAAGTAAGGAGGATCTTGGTCTATCATTTATAATTACATAAAAGTATTTTACTTGTCCCTTTAACCTCTAAATGCTGCCTGATTTAAGTTCATAGTACACCAATTTTCAAATTCTTTGCAAACTTTGTGGAAAAAATTAGTAAACTATTTGTATTATAATAAATATACATTAGAGTTTACCGATTGAGAAAGTGAACATTGTTTATAAAATATTTTGAACTTTAGTATTTTATTATGTTTTCCTATTTATGTACTATTACATAATACCAAAGACCACTTTCCAAGGTAACCGTATCCATACAAAATTAAATATAAACATTCATTATAATGTATACAAAAATTCAATCACTTTTTATTATTTTTGGTTTTACCATTTTTTTTTTTTTTTTTTATTATTTTTTTTTTTTCCTTCATTATATTTATAGGTTACTTACACTAAAGATTAACAATTATTATTAAGAATGTATATCTCCTATCTTATTACAATACTACAGTATCCTTATTACTACTATTAACCCAGAATGGTTCTAACCGTTATAACTCTACTGTTTTACTTTAAGTAATAAACAATTACAAGTTTTCCAATACACAATGATGATTTGCTCACCTTTCTTGCAATATTTAAGCCTAAAATTTAAATATAAAAATTGAAAATGGTAAACACAACTTTAGTGTTTTTAGAAAACAAACTTTGACAGATAACATTATCCATGCTTCATCTCGGTACCCTTTACATCATAAATTGGCAGCTTTCCATTGTATGTTGTATCGCCTCATCAAAGTTCCAATGTCTGACTCTGATTTCAATAAAGAACTAAGTTCCATTAAACAAATAGCTAATAATAATGAATATAACATAAATATTATTAATAAAATGCTAAAGAAAAAACTTAAGACGAGTGCAAGGCAACTTATTTTTCCAACCTCAGTTAAAAATAGCTTTAAATGGCGGAAAATTAACTATCTAGGAAATGTTAGCCAAAAAAAGTTGAAAATATTTTTAATTAAATAAGTAAACAGAGTGCAGGCCGGCATTTTATTGCAGTAAGATTTTAAATAATTATAAGGATAAAATTAACAAAATGTTAAGAAGTGGTGTATATAAGATAACTTGCAAAATCTGTAATTCATGTTATGTTGGTCAAACAGGACGTAATTTTAACTCTAGATTAAGTGAACATGAAAGAAGTTGGCGGTTAGGATATGACGATTCCAGTTTTTCAAATCATTTAAGAATACATCAAGTGTCTGATTTTAATTCCAGTGTAGATTTTTAAATATTACATTTTGATAATAAAGGTAGGAAATTGAATGCTTTGGAGAGCTTAGAAGTTAAAAGAATAAGATACTATAATCCTAATTTAGTTTTAAATTACCAGTTAGATTTGTATAATTCTCCCTTAGTAAAACCTTTAAAAGTTGTCTGTACCTAGAACAATCAACTGGTTTTCCCATTCTGTATTGTTCCTATGGTCTTGCCCAGGCCAGGTATTTCCCCACCCTTCCATTCATTGTATCTAACTCTCACCATCTAGTTTTTAAGGTTCTCTGTTTTTCATTTTTCTTCAGTCTGTAATACAGCCTCGTCAATTCCTTAGCAGGCGAAACCCTTGGTAGGCTAGACTAATAAAAAGTGGAAGTTACAAAATTATTTTTTTTAAATGTGTTTTATTATTTTTAAACATGGAATTCCACCAAGAACCTTCGGTCTCAACAGTAATGAAAGTTAAAACATTCTTAGTTTAATGCATTTAGACAGTTTTCCCAGTAATATATTAAATACTAGGAAAATTTTAGTCAATTATTTTGTTTCGTAAGTAAACACTTTGTGTTTATTGTTTTCATATTGTAGGCCTAGTTATTGTACACAAGAAGTAGACATAGACTCAAGGTCAATTATATAATGTCCTATGCATTTGTTTCCTACCATGTCTATGTGTAGAAAGAGAAAGTCAGTAAGCTACTTTTAGCATCTGAACTCTGTGTGTATCATAACTAAAAGAAAATGCGACTGTGTTTAAAAATAAAAAATCTGTTGTGAAAAGAATTTCCGTCAATTTTTGAGTCAAGAAAAGACAATACATTTGTCTTTTGCGGTGTTTCAGTGTGACTCTACTGTTTTACATAGAGGTCAACCGGGCATAGTGAAACATATTGGTATGGGAAAACACAAATCTTGTATTAATTCCATTAAGAAAAATACAAAACTTAATTTCACTCTTGGAAAAGAAAAGAACCGTGTTATAAAAGCAAAATGATACTACAAATTGAAACATAATATAAGGGATCCACTTTTTCGCAAAATGTTTCCTGATAACGAAATCGGTAAAAAACATACTTGTGCTCAAACAAAAACAACTGCTATAATTCAGGAAATATCATTTTAAAATGTTAATACATACAATTTTAATTGTGATTAAAATTTTTCCATTTTGTATTAGCTTCTTTTTATACTCTCTACTGATTGAGAAAGTGAACAGTGTTTACGAAATATTTCAGAACTTAGGTGTTTTTTCCTATGTAAGTTTAGGTTATTACCAAGGACCACTTTCCAAGGTAAGCCTATGTTCTCCTATCGATACAAGATCTAAACTAATATTACACAATTACAGCTCTGCTGTTTTTTAAATGTAATTTAAAAGGTAAAGTTTAGTCTTTTCATATGCCCCTTTTTCCTTTTAGATTTATTTGTGTATCTTTCTCTTTTTTATTATTCTAACTCCAGAACCAGTAAACACTGGAAAAAGCAAACGTAGCTATTAGTAGGTAGAATCAAAATATCTAATTCTCACATTTAACCCTTTGAGTGCCACAAGAAAATTTTCATAACTCACCCAAAAATGCCACAGGTATAAATGGTTTTTTGGAGAACTTTGTTATAATTGACACAGATTAAATTGTATACAAGATATCTTAACAAATTTAGTGTCAAAATGTTCAGTGTTACCTAGGCTACAATTATATTTGTAAATAAGTTGGATTCTATATGTAAAAAAAAATTATTTATTAAAAACCAAACTTTAGATAATTTAGAAAAAAAAATTTTACATTTTTTTTTTTTTTACCTCACAAACCAAAAATATTTTATACATGGGAAGTGTGCTATTTTCTATCTATATACTGTTTTCTATAAGTGACCAAATTTTTAAATTATTTGGTTGAAAACCAAACTCAAACAAAAAACTTTTATCTCAGAACTAACCTATCCCAACCTATCCTAGGCCTATTTTGTTTACCTGATGTACTAGGTTAATCTAAGTTTAAATCAATATCACTATCACTAAACTGATTTCACTATCACTTTCTGGTTGATATAATGGGTCTAGATCACTGTCATCCCCAAATAAATGTAACAAATCATCTTCAGAGGCTAAAGAGTCATCGTCTGAATAACCTAAAAGTAATCTGTCTACTTCGCTACCTCTTAGATTTTCTTCCGCCATTTCAAAGCAATATATTATCCAAAATACTACTTTAAACTAGTAATAACTAAAATAATAACCTTCAACAAACAAATAATAAAATATCACGAACAACAAACTTCAAAAAAACTGATGACTGTAGCGAGAAAATAATATCAACACACAATAATATCAGTACACTTCTAACCTGCAAGTGAAAATGACAACAGCTGATTTTGTGCATCAGTAATTGTTGTCATCTGTTTAGTTAGCTAAAACAAAATTTTTTCCACCACTGAATATCACTGGATATACCACAAAGTATTTTAAAACACCGAAATACTATATAGCAGATTACAAATAAATTAATTAAACTACGAAATACGCAGTGGCGATGGATCGTCACCGTGGCATTTCTCGCACGAAAAAATGGTGACGATAGATCGTCACCGTGGCACCCAAAGGGTTAATATTTTCAAAGAAGTCAATTATTTTTCCTCTTTTTTTAATGAGTATTTCATAATTCTACAATGCGTAAATAAATTTTAAGAGAAATGAAGTTTTGGAATAAATTTTAAAATAAAATATCTGTTTACAGAAGAAAATGTTAAACTATAATTATTTTTAATTATTATTAATTTACACAAAATAAGGTTTGGATAATGCATGCAAGAATAGAATCAGAAGGATTTGAGCAAAAAGGTCTCACGAGCAAATGTTTTATTTAATTTTGGTTACATAATTGTAATAAAAATGTTGTATAATTGAGAAAATGTAATTATAACTTTAAATTTTATTAGAATCTTAATCACTAATAGTTTAGCTAGTATTATTGCCTGGTTTTCCAGGAACAGCCGATTAGGCTTATTCATACTTTTTAAAACAAGGATTTTGTCTTGCACAAGTTTTTCTATTAGCAATGTAACAACCCAAAATTCGAATTTATAAATAAATAAATTAAGAAATAGATTTATTCATGGTACCATAACATAAATTACCATATCCTGAATCCACCCTTTTGAAAATAAATTGTCATATAATTTTTTAAATATATCAAAACTACCATAAACCATAGTTCATTCATTCATAATCAATCATAAATTGTAAATACCATCCTCCCTGATCAAAATAAATATGTAATAAAAACTGCAATTTCTGTATATAAATGATATGAAAATGAAAAGTGCAGTGATAATTGACATCCTGGTTACTGTGAGAAAGAAGAAGAAAAACAGGAACAGGGAACAACAATGATGAAAATCATTCTGATATCAGACCTAAAGGCATTCAGACTCCATTTTTTTGTGCTACTTAAAATTTAATTTAGATATACATCAAGAAAAAAATCTTAACCCATGATATAGTAAGAATTAAATAATTAACTGTTTTTAAGAAGAATTGGCAAGTCAAAATTAAATTAAATAACTTTGAAATATTGTGAAAGCTACATTATAAGTTACCTACCTCATATTGGCCAATCTAAATACAATCCAAATTTAACATTCCACAATTGTATCCTAATTGTATCATTTTAAACTTTTCCTACTAAAACAATTATTAGTTTTAAAGAACCTTGATATTTGTTTGTCACTTAGAATTCATTAATTTTCTACTTTGTTTTATTTCCAATAGGCATTTCTGTATATATCAGACAAGACTATAGTAGGGTGTTTAATTGCAATTCCGCTAACAACAGCATACAAGATGTATGTATCCGAGACAGATATGGACATATGTTCTAAAGAAACGTATCAAGTGAAATGCGGGATCAGTAGAATATGGACACATTCATTGAGTCGTAGACAAGGCGTTGCTTCTAAACTGGTAGACACTTTAAGGTGAGTTGCGAAATATTGGGTAATTCTAATTATATCTCTAGACTAAATGAGAAATAAACCTCAATGTAAAATTTATACCATTTAAGACAATATTTATTTTGTACATTACAAATTACAGTTTTTGAGACACCTTTACAAACGATACTGAAATTATCCTTCATTTTGTAATAAACACAAATCTACTCAATGACACATATTTGCAGATATGTGATTCACTACATTGGATGGGATCCCCCTTACAACGTCTGTTATGTTGTTTTGTAAATATTGCTGTATTCTAAGATTATTGCAGTATACTGACTGAGTCCTGAAGGGTAGCTCACAGAAAAAATCTGGGGAAAACAGATCCTGCGAATGTGTTGACCACGGGTTTTTAGAGATTAATCGATCATCGAAAACTCACGAACCTTTGACGGGTCATATCGTCATAACGTACATTAACTTTAACCATAAGTTACAAATTGTTGAATGATTTCTGCATAAACAACGGAATTAACTGTGTTTTCGAAGGAAATTGGTCCAACAATCTCTTTCTGGATATGGCACACCAAACTCCTATTTTCGCCGAGTGAAGTGGAACCTCGTGCAAGGCGTAAGGATTAACCTCTTGAATCCCAGGTATAGCTGAGCCAGACATTCCCCCCCGCCAAGTTTTTTTTTTGCTAATTTGCAGACTATTTTTTTTTAAATTGTAAAAAATCTAAAAATGAAGTAAACAATAAAATATAAGAAGAAAGAACAGGAGAAGCTGAAAATAGTATAAAAAATAACATACATTTTTTTGTTTCTAAAAATACAAAATAAATCAAAATTTTTACCAGAAATTTCAAAAGCAAAGTTACAGTAAAATTAAACAATTTTTTTTGAAAATCCAATATATACCTTTTGTAGGAAATTCAATTTCCTACATATAAATGTTTATAAAATTAAAAAATCTTATCACCTATATGAATTACGTCAAAAAAAATGCAGTACGCTGTAAAAGTAAAAAATTCAGATTTTAGTGTTGTGCTGTAACATTGCTGAAATAAATCATTTCATTTTACTGAAAGTACATATTTATTTTCATTGAGTAAAAAACACAGGCTAAATAGTCAAAATAAAAAATAAAAATCTATTGATGTTGGTTCATTGTCTGGAGGACCAGTAGTTTCAGCAGTGGTACTCACCGGCGAATCTGCTCGAGACGAAACAAATACGTCCTGCATCGATACACCTTCCTCGTCACTAAACCTCAAATCTTCTACACCACTGTCATAGTCCACTCCCGACACATCACTTAGATTATCAATGTCTAAATATTCAGTTATTTCATTGTCACAAAGGGTTCGAGACTGACCCGCACGACACGCCATGTTAAACAAACATCCAATACTACGCAAAAGGTGATCTGTAAATAATACAACAACAACAGCTGAAGTTTATCTATCGCTGCAGGGATGCTGTTCCAGCTAGCGCAAAACGAAAGGACAGATTTTCCCTAACAGAACGGTAACAAACACGGCATATTTCTTCTTCTTACATCGATTTAGAAAGCGCAGCAAGTTCAAACTGTACCACGGACGCGTAGCGGGGCTAGTGCACGGATGCGCGGCCGCGTCGATGGGATTCAACAGGTTAACAGTAGCCCAGATAAAAGTATTCTGACTGTTTATGTATCCATTTAAATAAAATCAGACCTCATCACTAAAAAAGGTATTGTTAAGTTGATTGTTGTTTTTAAATTCCATTGTGGTAGCCCAAGGATTAGTGAAAATATAATTTCGGTATATTAAAACACGTCTACTAATCCTTTAATTTACTTATAAACTCACTTGTAGCAATTGTCCTAGCTATCCCATAGGCCAAACGGAACATCCCATCCATGTAAGATTTAAGGGGTACCTACTAACTAACAAATTAAGTGGTATTCAAATTTTGACAGAAAAATGGAAATAATGCAAGTGTGGAAAAGAGGACGATATATGAATGCTATGGAGGAATATGATTGCAACAAAATATAATGCAACAAATAACTTTTTTTCCAGTCAAACATAATATATTCAAGAGTAACTTATTTAATGCGCAACTAAGGTCCTGTATCAGTATAGACATGCTAATTAATGTGTACTATGCATTTTCCCATTCACACTTGAAGCTATGGGGTAACAGCAATAGTTCAAAAAGAGCTTTTGTTTGGCAAAAGGAAATATTAAAAACTATAAAGAATGTTCCAGAAAGAGATAGCTGTTTCCCCATATTTAAAAAATTTCAAATAATGACATTACCCAGTTTATATATTTACTATTGTTTACTAAATGTCAAGGAAAGTCTTGTTACATTACTAGAAAAAAATATTTTATAGATCGAATACCTCGCTGTGTTGGACCGTACTGACACCGCTGACTTTAAGGATTTTTTCAGCTACTGCTGCAAATCGTTCAAGATCATCTTCTGAGATGACTGCCAACATCCCTTTTGTGTGAGCTGGTAAGGGCTCTGAGCCAGATTCTTTTCAGGACTTCGTTGGTCACAGTATTCCTCGCTAGGGTTTGCATCTAATGAAGGTCTTAAGTCTCCTAACTGTGTCTCTTCCAACAAATATAGGATATGACATAGGATTTACTTTGAATGAAAGTAGTGGTCAACCTCTCCTTCAATAAAGTATAAGGTTGATCTACGGATTGTCTGCTAAGTCTGCCACTTACATTAGAATCTTGATGGGCAGCTGACTGATGACAAGTTGGAATCTCCTGTTCTCTGCATAGATCCTGTTGGAGTGAATAAGGTGATATTCCCAGAAAGGTGATATACATGCTGGAAAGTTGACAGCTACAACTGGATCTGCGGTTGTTCCTGCTGCTTAACCTCGCTACATCGTACTGTCTTGAATCACGTCTTGTCACCAATTCTCTGAGTTGGTTCGGGTTTAAACTAAGGATAGAGGTATTATCGTTTAGGTATCAGAAAGGTTTCGACATTATGTTTATTCAGTAGGAAATGAAGTGATAGGAATTAGAAAGGAGTTCGTCCCGAGGGGATCAGCCTTCAAACAACGAACAGGGAAATCTGTGCTGTCGGGATAGCCGACATACCACAGAGGTAACGCTCGTCTCGAGGAAATCAGCCCTCAGACAATAAACGGGGTATTCTTCCTGTCGGGATTAGCCGACAGACCATGGTATGAAAGACAGTTAGGAATAATAAAGGAAATAAATGAATTTAGGTAACAAGAGCAGCGAGAGAGAGAGAGAAAGGAGAGTTGTAGGTGATTTTGTTAAAGCAGAATGATTTTGAAGCTGATGAGGCTCATATTTATAGGTTGCCTGGAGTTGCGCATGCATGTCTCCCCACACTTGCATGGCCTTTGGTAGTTTATTGTTTCTCACTCTCTCTGCTGTACGTCATTTATTTACAAGATTAGATGTTACAATTGAATATAATTATATTTACATATGCACAACAATTTAGCGTAACGATACGAAGGGGTAGCGTGTCGTTACATTCCACTTAAACAAATTTTCATCAAAATTGTTAGAGCTGTTTTTGAGAATGCAATTACAAAAATACTAAAATGTTTGATCAGCTGTTCTATGTGTTTTAAAGGATAAATTTCTTTCTTTTTTTGTGTCCTATTCTTGCCCTTGAACAAATTTTCCCACAGATAGGATCTTCATCAATAGATTTCTCTTACCTGTTAACATATAAAAATATAATATCTACAAGCTTTCCTCCTTTATTCTACAATTACAGCTGATTATTGTACCAACACTGTAATCTTCATCAATTGTGTTATGTATTTTAAATGAACAAATTTCAATTTTTTTGGTACCCCACTATTGTGCTAAACAAATTTTCCAAAGATGAGACTTTCACCAAATGGACTTCTCGTACCTGTAAACAAACGAACTTTGCTCATTTGTTGTACAATTACAGCTGATTATTGTACCAACACTGAAATATTCCATCAGCTGTGCTATATATTTTAAATTGACAAATTCAATTACTTTGGTGCCTCATTATTGCACTTACATGAATTTTCTCATATACGTGTAATTTCATTAAAATACTTGAGCCATTTTCGAGAACGTGATTACAAATATATACACAAACTTTGCTCCTTTAATAGTATAGTGATATATCAGTTCTATAGTTGTCAATCAAAAAGTGAAAATTGAACCAAAATAAGGCCCTAAACTTGCTTTACTTGTGTCATAAACGCATCCGCAGCGTAATTGTATTTGTTTAAAAGGTAGCTTTTAATGGCAGCTGTCAAGGTTTAAACAGAACACTAACGCAATCTATCCACGGAAGTTGACATCTCAATTTTAACTTTGTAAATATAGGAAATATAATTCAATCCCATCAGAAGGAAATTAATAATAAATACGCAAAGGAAAATCGATAAAAGAAAACCTGGCCTATTGAAACTTTAATATGTTGGCTATCTACCATAAAAAGCCCGAAACATAAGCCAAAGCCGTTAAATAAATAAATAAAGGGATAAGTGGACAAACACAATACCAGTGAAAGCAAATATTCCATGACAACACGACCTAGCCAGTACAAATAAGGCATAATAGCGAATTATTCCAAAAGATCGAAATATCCTGTGGGATGAAGAATTAAATTATCTTTCAAATGGTCACCTCACAATTTTAGTAAAGGTCCGTTTAATTAAATACGAAGTCTTCAAAGGTGATGAACTCAGAGAAATTTACCTAGTCAAGTTACAGAGGAACCTAAGCCCCGCCTCCAGCATGCTTTGTGATTGGTTGACGCCATTCATGGCGGCGATCTTCAAATTGTCTTAGAGATTAGCAATTTTCTAAATTAATAATTCAGGCATAAATAAAGAGTTTGTTTCTCAAAAATTAGTTTTAAATTAAATAGAACTAGTTAGAAAATGTAAATTAGGATATAATCATCATATCATAAAATCATTTTCAGTCACCAAAAATTGTATCCATTTAAGCCCATGCAAATAATCGGTACTAACGATTTTGGTAATGAGATTAAAAGTGAACCACGATTTATGTATTAATTCGTTAAAAGGTCGCTATATTGATTCCTAAGTAGACGCTTGACCCGGATGGATGCCTAAAATCCACGCCGGCTCTCTTCATTTGATTTTCACTGCTAGAACGCTTCAAAACGTCCAGGAATCATTACTAGGAAGAAGACAACAGATACTGGGTGAGAGAAAACCAATTATATGAACATTTCATGGTTATAAACTTCTATTTTCATCAAAATTAATAACCCAAAAAATCTCATAATGATCCAAACTTTTGTGTACCAAAGCCTACAACGATAAGACACTTTTGAACTCTCTTTTTTAATAATCATCCTCATCATTTAATGTTCTCACTAGATTTAAGATAGTTAATAGTTAATTTAAGATTTAAATGCAAACTGTAATTAACTGTAGGTGTTGATGGATCCGGCCGAATACCCCTAGCCCGAGATTTGTAATTTAGGTTTTTTTAAAATATGAACAAAACCTGACTGAGACTATTATAATTTATTCTTTTAATAACTCAATTTGTATAAATGATATTGATAATATTTTAATAGAATTTCAAGTGAATTTTATGTATAATTCAGTGATTGAGAATCCCAAACTAACATTCAGTGAAGGGATCAGAGACAATAATATATTTTAAAATAATTGTAAAGATTTGAATTTTATTTGTGAACCATAATTATTTATGTCATTAAAGTTTTCTTTCTTTTATGGTTATTGTGTAAAACATATCTTGGTGCTTATTTCTTACTATAAATAATTAACCTAAGATTTTAGTTAAATTTTCTAAAGGAGATAAATAAATTTAAATCACAGTAAATCAAAGCGACTCTCTAAATAGATAAGTAAAGCATTCTTAGATTAAATTAAAATTGATTTAACCAAAGATTTTAACAATATTAAATCAGCTTACCATAGCCTGTACATAAAGTGTGTATATGAAATGGTAGCTTTCAGTATATAGGCACTACATAAAAAACAAACATTTTTTGGCTCATCACAAAACTTTTTCTATACTACTTATATGTGAGAAAGTAAAAACCAAAGATTGCCAAATTATAATTTCATATTCATAAAAAAATTATTTTTGCTATGATGCGGACCATATCAGAGCGACTTGTGCAAGCATAAGTAATATAATTACATTTGTACATAGTATGAATGTATGTACTGTATAGTTCAAAACAAACCGTACTGGTATTCATTCTTTCTGTATCAGCTGATTAAATTGTTGATTGTTGGCACTTAAAAGTAGGTTATATTTATATTCTAGATTGAGGTTCATTACAACAGTTGTTCTACTGAAAAGAAAGTTTTTATTGTAGTTTATTATTTAATTCATACGGAATCTGCCATTCCATTAGTACAAGTTTAATACATGTTTCTAACGATTTTCAAGCACAACTTCAAAAGCTACTGCTAATAATACAGTAAAGTTAGCCGAGAAGTCTCCATCGAATACCTCTTAAGATGGCATTTGGACATCTATGAGAAGAATTTTTAATGTAAATTGTGGTTTTTAATATAAAATTCAAATTGGTCAACATTTGAATAACAGACGAAAAAGCTACAGATGCATATCGTACTTCAATGTTAGAAATGTTTTACAAAGACCCTAAGGCCAATCTGCGGTTTTCTGAAAAATGTCACATTCATCTGAATGGATTCATTAATCGGCAGACAAACTGTTATCTTGGACGTAAGTAACCAGATGTAGTTGTAGAGAAATCTTAACACAATGAGCTTGTGACATTGTGAGCAAGTGGCATATTGGGACTTTATTTTTGTAAGGACGAGGACAGATATCCTGTCTGTAAATCAGATTAGGTACAGAGAGAAGATCATCAAACCTTTTATAACAGATTTTATGAGGTTTTTCCATGCTAAAAAAGTAGCTTTTGGTTCCTAGTGGTTGAAACAGATAGGTCCTACTCCCACAAGGCAAGAGACATGCTTCATTTGCTTCAAACGAGTTTTGGTGATAATCTCATTTGCCATGGAACTAAATTCCCATACTCTTCTCAATCTCCAGATCTCACACCACATATGCTCTTAAGTTTTCAGAACTGTTCAAGGAAGCCATTTTTTGAGAGCAGTCACCTACTATTGCCAAACTACGAGAAAAGATTGTCAGATCTCTAAAAGAAATGTAACAACCTCTTTTTAAAGATATGTTTCATAATCACAGAGAATATTTTTTACTTTAAAATAAACAATCATCTATATATTATAATGTTTAATAATTCTAATATTGTATTTCCAGATTTTCAAAACTGTTTATTTTGAGTAATCCTATACAAAGATTAATCTATGTGTACTGTCTGTTTCAGGCGCAATTTTATGTACGGTCATATACTAAGCAAAGAAGACATCGCATTCTCTGTTCCTTCGCCCGATGGTAAACGGTTTGCTCAGAAATATATGGGCAAGTCTGACTATTATGTTTTTTGCAACTTTTAGCCACCATTCATTTAAAGTGTTTAGTAAATCACATCTGTTTGTACAACTCAAAAGTCTTACATCACCATAGTAACAATTCTGTGGAAACATTTTGTAGTAGTTTTATCTTTAAAAGCCTTTATATGCTTGGTTTTATTTAGATAATGGTCGAAGTATTGACTGTCGAGCTGTGTTGTTGTTTTTTATTTGTTAAATGGTGTGCAAAGCTGTTTTAAGTGTTGTAAGTAATTTTGGAGCTAGTTATGCTTGTTTTTATAACCTCTTAGATTTACAAATAATATTTAAGCACTATTTATAATAACTGAACAAGCTTAAAGTATGTGTAATATTATATGAGTACATACACAGATGTGGTTAGAAATAGTCCATGAACACAATTGGTCTATATTTTTTACCAAATAAAATCATTTCCATCTCCATCGAAATTAACCCTAGAACTGTTGATCATTCTTCCTTAACTGTTATGTATCACACATGTATTGTAAAAATATTCTACAAAAAAAAATAATAATAATATAAATTTTTATGTACAATTTTACTCAAAAAAACTTCAAGTCCACTATAATCTAATTACATTATAGTTAAACAATTATTCATTTTTTAGAGAATATCGATTGAAGAATTGGAAAAAAAAACCATTAAACACACAAGTTGGAATATAGAGAATATTTTCAATATGTGAGATCTACAAGATCTCCATAATTTTATAGTAAATTTATTAATAACATGAAAACTTTTACATAAAAAAACAAAATTAAAGAAATCATTACCATTCAATAGACAAATAAACTGTACACCCCCTTCCTCCTCCCCCTATACTTTACTATGACTTACTGGATCACTTACAAAAAACTTAATTTTCTCATTCATAAAAGTTGCATTCATGAATTTCTCAAACATCCGCCCAGATTTTATCTTTTCAAATAGAGCTAATTTCATGAATTCGTCTTTTTTTGAAAGTTGTTATGGATCTGAAATAATCAAGCACATTTTTTTTCCCTACAATATCTTTGTTTTTTAATAATTAAAAGAAAAATATTTATCTAGCTTTTTTAGTTTACACACATAGTTATTTTATATACACAATAATCGTACTAAAAAGTCATGAAACAAATGAGTTTATTAAATTGTTGTAAAAGAATATGTCTATCTTGAAATTTCCAACGTCCCCAGAATCTAAGTTCATTTTTCATTCCTTTTTATTTAGTAAATTTTTAATTTGAATCTGATAAGTAGAATTTTCCTCTTTGTATCATTATTGTCTATGTAAAAAATACATACTTAACATGTGTTCTATTCTTTTCACTTTAAGTTAGAAAGCAATAGCTTCCTTCTTTTCTCCATCAAGAAGGACTGCATGTAACGACTGGACAAGAACAAGTGCTCTGACTACTTGATGACCACGATGGCAAATCCCATCTTCCTTTACCTTCTCTATATCATAGTTTTTTTTATATTTAAAGGTTTCACTGAACTAGATTTCAACTTCACTTAAAGTTCAATTTCTACTAACAAACAGATGATACACTCCAAGTTCTCGTCTATCTATCATAATGACGTGTGTTTACTTCTAATTTTACATTTTCAATCTGTTTTGATCTGTTCATATTTTTAAACATCACAATAACAACCTAGATTTTCTAATACATTATAACTATTTGAAATATTATTATTCTTAATAGCAATGAAAACAAAACAAACTAAGTACAATTGGTCATCAAGTTAAACAATTATTATTATTTTCTTACTATAAACCCAATATATGGTAATCCTATTCTCAATTTCAATATCCATGGCTTACAATCTTCTCTTCAAATAAAACTAGGCTATTCTAAACATAATTATCACCGATATTTCATAAAAACATCAGCTTTCTCAAGTAATTAGCAAATATTGTTTATTTGCAGAAATTACTTTTCATCCTATCTTGTTATGTCATGTCAAACTAAAGGAGATACAATGAAGTCATGGTCATTGGAATATTTGTTTGCTTGGGCTGTTTGGATTACTAAGGAAACATTAAAATAACTATACAGGTACAATGGAAATTTTAATACATCAAATGTTATTCAAAACCTTTACAAAAGAATTATACCATAATATACTCGTATGTAAAAATAACAAAAAGTTTATACACAAAATGATATTGTATCACACTTTTAATTAGACTGAAGTCCATGTAAGAATTCAACACAAACAATAATGCATATAGCAAGCAACACTCTACTTCCTCACGCAGCAGTACACAAACTCTCAGAGCTGACATAATGAGCCCAAAACATATAGCTGTTGAATCAATAAGTGGTAACATGAATATTTCATGTCACATAGCAGACTAGCGCAGGGTTCGTATTAACACTACCTCGATGTATATAATATCAAATGGTGAAACTGATGAGTGAAAATATGTAATTTTGTAAAACACTACCAATTATTGTATAAATCATTTTTGATGATTATTGCCATATAAATTAAATATAGAATGCTTAGTTATTAGTCGATGCGAATTTCAATAGAATCAAACAAAAGTATCACTTTCTGAAAATATTACATATAAGTCGCAATTTCAATATTAGCAGTTAAGGAATAGCAAATTAGGTAAGCCAACAGTTCTAGGATTAAGCGAACCATTTACATGGACACCAAAAGTACAAAAAATGTTTAAGAAAAAATATTAAAGATTTAACAAGTTTATAAACCCTATATTGTACAAGCGAACGAGGTACTCCCAAATATGTAACGACAGTAATGATCCAAGAATTCGTGTAACTCTTGTAGTAATGATTGAATTTCAACACATGTTTATTTTTGTTTTTAAACAAGAATTACATTATAGATTTGTAAGATTTTAAAAAAATCTCACATTTTGCAAAGATTTAATTCAAGATACATCATCAAAACCTTAAGTTTCCTCACGTTTATTTTTACATAAGCTTGTGCAAATTATAAGTGGTAAAAATATTATTTTTCATAAATTTTACGGCACAAAACTGATTGACTATATAATAACATAAAATAATTTTGTTAAGCGATTACAATGATAACGGTTGTTATACTTCATCAACGTTAGGACTACGTTCCAGTGGTTTAACATTTACAATTGTATTACCTAAAGTCATTTTCTATATTCTTAATATGGTAGTTACAAATATGCTCTGTGTTTTTTTTTGTTTTTTTTTTACTGTTTTACTCATTTATTAAAGTTAACTTAATCAACAGATTCAATGATTTTTTTTAAATGTGTAAATAAATAGACTTGAAATATAGTATTGTTCATCACATGTAATTGGTTTGAATATATACTCACCCGAAAAATTGTACACAATAATCAACATTCTGGTTTTAAAATGTTCAATGTAATATACTTTTTCTTTCTTCCTAGGTGAATTCTTGTTTAATTAATGTAACTCTATACATAGATTAAACAGGTATTAAATTCCTTGTATATTAGTTGTTATTCAGTATATATTGTAATACCCTGAAGTACAACATAAAGTACAGTAATATATATATGCTAATATTTAGTTATTTTATGTTTATGTACAAATTTGTTTAAAACTAGATAATGCAGCTCCGCTTTTGTTTTAAAATAGTGTATTTTGTTTGCTCTAGGATATTTTGTTATTCTTCTTGTTTAGTTTATTTATATGTAATATCTCATATTTATAGTAGATTAACAATACAATAGTGTTTTACATAGTGTATGTATAATTTTAATATTTATTTAACTTTAAACAACTTAATGTATTAATGGCCAGTTTACATAGAGAGTACAGTGTTCCTGGTCATTCTAATTACTAAGTTTTCACATGTTTTTTCAATGACACCTCTAGTAACATTAATAGATAAAGACTAGGTTGCTTGCTTCTGTTTTACTATATTTTGAATAAATAAGATGCGACCATAGGATAAATTATTGTTTTAAATCATTATTTTAAACCACAATTTTTATAAGATGAGCTCGTAATATTTATGGCTTATCCGAAATTTCAGAATTTGGTACAACTTTCTCCTAGATAAAAATAAATTAAGGAATAGCTGTATATTCAACTATTTATTGCTAAAGTTGGTAAGTGGGCAGTTGAGTAATCATCACCGATACAACATCCATTAAGCATGTTACTTATTGTTTTCACGTGGTTTGCTGTTCACCGATCTGTCATGGGTGACGATAACAGGACAACTGAAATCGAAAAAATTATTCTGAATTAAATAAAATAACAAATACTGTTTAGCCATTCCATACGACGCCATAGTCTAATCATGACAGGACACAAAACCCTATTTAAATACAGGCCTTAAACTTGGAAACATTTCATATTTTTTAAATGTCAAGTTGTATGATAATATTAAACATGCAGCAGTTGGCTCTGGTAGGGAAAGCCAAGAGATGTGCCTGAAAAACTGTGATCTTTGTGTCAATCTTTGCATACCTTCCACTGTTGTATGTCTAATATTTCTTGTGTACAATGTGTTCTGACGGAGTTGTACAAACATTTTTAAGAAATGTTCAGTTTAGAATCCTTAAAAGACATTTTAGTTAAGGTGGTTGTGATGGTGTCAAATTACAGTATAAGTATTGTTCCTAATTATAAATTAAAATTTATCATATTCTATATTTCATAAGAAAAAAAGTTTTATTTCTGGAATTAAAGTTTGGTTTACCTTAAGAAAATACAGTAAAATGCAATGATATTGACTACTTACTTTGAGATGTAACTTGGTAACAATAAAAATAAAGTATTAGACTTTTGTAGTTTCTTTCGCATATACCTCTTGAACTCGGGTAATTCTGTTATAAATAAATTTGAAAATGTTACAAAATAATTTTGGCAATTTGTATTACATAATAGAATGGCACAAACTTTTTCATTAACACATCCCCAAATTTAATAATCATAAAAAATGACACTGGTATTTCTCAATCAAAAAGTGAAAATAACTATGGGCTTTGTCTTTGGAAAGAAATATATTTTTCATAAACTTGATTCAATTAAATCAAAACTGATTTTTCCAATGCCGGTGATCAAAATTTTTGTTTTTTGCCAATAATTATTCCTGAACTGTGATATTTGTTTACTTGTGACTGCCCATGGGTTTGGGTCATTAATTTTCTCAAATGTTGATTGATTTGAATTTATAGACTTGATTGAGAAAATATTTTATAACATTTTCGTGGTCATTCACCCATCACATAACTTTCTCTATTCTATTATTTATATATTGAGAAAGTATAATCAATAGATATATAAAACTTATATCCGAAAGTAAACCATATATAATTCATTTATTTTCCCCATATATATATATGCACAGAAAACTATAATTATCGACTTTTTTTTTTATCAAAGTGAATAAATATTCAACAAGATCATACATTTTGCTAATATTTTCCTGTGCAGATTTATTTATTAAATTCATATTGAAGTGCTGCTATCTACATTAATTTTTACACATTTTGTAAAAACAATAAAATTAATATTTGTTGTTTTGAAGGTGCTGCCATCTCGATTGATTGTGATAAACTTAAGTAATTAATTTAGGGAATTTTCTGTTCAAGATATGTAACTACTAATTGGAAACTATTTTAACTGTTCTATTCCAATTGGTTTGTTTAAAATGAATGATTAATAATTGCAGTACCATTAACTTCTGTATACAAAACTTCAATTAGAAAGTTTAAATTAATAAACAATCTTCTAAAATTCGTTGAAAAAAATTGTATTGCGTTTTATTTGTATTTGAAATCTGAAACATCTTGCTGTCAATTTCGCAATTTGATGGAGTTCCCTCTACTGTGTGACAGACAGGTTTTGAGACATGGCACAAATTTGCTAAAAGTGTAGTTTAAAATGTTTGTACGTATCTCAAAAGGTTGTAAAACCCATACTTTACATAATAGCTGCTATGAAACAAAAATTCCCATTTTTTCAAATAATGGTCTGATAATTTAATCAGATCTTTCTACATTGTAACACCTAAGGATCCAAGGGAAAATGAAACATGGGTAAAAGTTAGGTTATATCAACTTCCTTCCATTCAAGGGTTTGGATCAAATTTGATAATTTAGATCATTGTACCAGACAGGAAGTAATAGAAAATTACAGTTCATTAGTCATTTTGAAAATACTTTCGGTTTGGTAGCTTCATATTGGTTATAAATCTATTCATCAAAATTGAAATCGTTCAAGCCTTTACAGTGGTATCCTTGTTTTCCATTTATCAAAATCATTACAGCTAATTTTCAGAAAATCTTATTGTTTATTTTTATTTATTGCACAGCCTCTTAAATTTGAGCTTTATTGGTATATGTTAAAATAAAGCTCAAACATGTTTAACATAAATGTTTGTGTAAAGGTGTTAAAAGAACTTAACCCCTCTTACCTACCCCTTAGAAACTCACCTATACATGAGTACTGGGCATGGCAATCCCGATTTTCTAGATGGATCTACACCTTTTTTCATGTGGTCTTGGTTTAGATTTTTCACTGTCAGTCTCACCTACAGTGAGTAGGGCGTAGCAATCCTAGTTGGATCTACACCTTATTTTTCATCCTTCCTATCAGGTCTCTCTTAATTATTAACTCTTGCTCTCTTAATTCGAGTATTAAAGGTACATATATTACTTTTTTATATAAGGTCTGAAGACGACCGAGAAATATTTTTCCTTTAAAACAACAAGGGAAAAATCTTTCCAATCAAGTCTCTCTTGACCAACGTTTGTTCTCTTCGGACTCTGACACTATTTGAATATTCTAGGGCGGCAAAGGGTCTTTATTTTATGGACTTTTCTTCTTTGTATATAGTGATGACCGAAAGGTTTTCGCTTTTAAACGACAAGAAACAAACAAATAATTTTCTATAATTGTTTAACGGTTTTTTTGGAGGCATTCAATACCGATATACTCCTGAATAAGAAGATAATTTTCACAAATCCATCTGTTTAAAATGTATATTTATAATTATATAATTGGAAATATATTCTGGATGCACTGTTTAAGGGGACAGGATAAGCAAAAAATCCATTTTTTTCAATATTTAGATTTTTGCATTTCTTTATTCTTTGTTTCTTCCTGAACATTTTGATATATATAATCACATAGGCCTAAGTCGGTTTTATTTAGTACTGTAATTTCATAAACACTGCACGCCCTGTGGTGAATGGAGCAGAAGAAATATTTCGGCGTTCCTTACAAAAAAATGTTTGCTATACCAAATACCTTGGCGATGGAGATTCAAAAGGATACAGTCATGTGGAAAGCTTAGGGATTTATTGAGACAAACAAATTGAAAAACTAGAGTGCATCAGCCACATCCAGAAGCGGATGGGGTCAAGGTTGAGAAGGCCAAAAACTTTCAGATGGCAAGCCTCTGGGTGGCGCAAACCGATTGACTGATGCTGTTATTGATAAAATCCAAAACTATTATGGCTTAGCTATTAGGAGAAACATAGACAGTGTCCAAAAGATGCAAGAAACTGTATGGGCAATTTATCGGCGTATGCAGTCAACTGATAAAGAACCTCACCACGGTCTTTGCCCCAAAGGTAAAGATTCTTGGTGCAAGTACCAGAAGGCAATTGCAGAACACAAAGATTATTCCCATAAAACCCCATTACCTACAGTCTGTATGAAGTAACCTGTCTCCTGACCCTCCAGCTACCTGGGACAGGCCCGGGCCATTCACCGGCATTACCTAATTAGTCGCCTATAAGCTTCCCCACTAGCTTAAGTAACTTTTTTACCCTAATCATAATTTCTGAAATTTTATCAAATATTTGAAAAGTACATAAAAAAATAAGATCAACGATACTAAACAAGGGCAAATTGTAATGTAATTTCATTGTCATATTGTTACATAAAACCAACTTTATTATTAAAAGCTTTAAACAGACTACTTCTATATTTCTTATTCCCTCTATAATCTATTGTTTGTTTTTTATCAAATTTGCCCTTGTTTAGTATCGTTGATCTTATTTTTTTATGTACTTTTCAAATATTTGATAAAATTTCAGAAATTATGATTAGGGTAAAAAAGTTACTTAAGCTAGTGGGGAAGCTTATAGGCGACTAATTAGGTAATGCCGGTGTATGGCCCGGGCCTGTCCCAGGTAGCTGGAGGGTCAGGAGACAGGTTACTTCATACAGACTGTAAGGTAGTTATGATTATGAAACATATTCAACTAATTTTTCAAGACCTAGCAAAAGCTGACCTCCAGAGAAAGTGCTTGCATGGGAAAACGCAGAACCCAAAAATGAAAGTGTAAACAGTGTCATTTGGAACTTTAAAAAATATAAATTTCTTTCTGTTAAACTATGTAAAAGGGTATACCAAATGATAATATAAAATTTCACTGAGATATCTCTTTTGGTTCCCTAGATATGTGCGCAAATAAATGCGAACATGCGTTGAATGGACCTTACCCTGTCTCCTTAACCAAGAGTGAAGTGCGCATGCGCATTGTGTGACGTAAGGTTGTATACCCACTGAGTAGATGGAACACAAACCACAAACACTACACAGTTGGTTGTAAGAACTGGCGGTTAGAGTTTTGTTGACGTCTTTATACATTTATTGTAGTGAAGATTTCAGTGTTTTTACAGGTTAGGAATGTCGAATGTGTATTTACGTTAATGAACTCAAAGGGAAGTTTCATCGTTCTGTTCAGTTTGTAGCATTACGTTAGTTTATCGAAAGGTGGGAATTTGTGTACAATATAGGTTCAACAATCTGTCCCTGAAATTATAATAACATCTGTGGCAAATTTACGAATAATTATTGTTATTCATTATTGAATTATATTAGATTTCAGTGAATTTTATATGTTTATTGTGTTAACAATTGAACTTTATAAGTGTTTATCGTTTAAGTTGAATATGAAAGTGTTTTAGTGTGCTATTTATCAACCATGCCTCAACTTCAGGAGAATCCAATTCTTCCAACAACAGCTCAGGTGAGTTAACCTTTTTATCTTCATTGTTTGTTTTATTTCATTTGGAAGTGACACTAATTTAACGTACTTATAAAAATAATGAAAACATAAATTTTTAAATATAGATTATCATTGCAAATGTATACAAAAATACACACGGGGGTTTTGTCATTAATCTTCACATTTCATTCAAATTTGAATAAAATCAGTAGAAACAATTTTGAGAAATAACTTGTTTTAAAACGGCTCTAAAGCTGATTGAAGTTGTTTTTAGGGATAATTCACGAACAAGAATTTTTTCGACCAATACGTTTTGTTTGGTAGGCTAAAACTAAGACCTATACTAAATTTGTGTATATTAGTGTTTTAATATACACAAATGATGGCAAAAAAAGTCTGATTAAACCATGTTAATAGGCTTAGTATGATCATTATCTACCATATCTGTTATATATAATATAAACCGGAATATTTCATTTGTTTAATAATCCTAAGTGATGACAAAACGAGGAAAATACGTTTATACATTAACAAAAGAGAGAAGGGGAGTTTTCATATTCTTCAAATTACTGACAATATGATTGGATCATAAATCAAAACATTTAATCATTTTGGGCGATTTAGAGATATTCCAACTTTTGGGGCTATTTCTGTTTTACTTTCTCACATACGTAGTATAGAGAAGGTTATGTGATAAGTCAGATAATCAATGAGTTTATTGGGGATACATCGTTTTTGAAGACGTCCAAGCAAAAAAGAGATTTTTGATGTTGTAGGCCCCTAATGTAGTGCTTTTACAACCTCAACACTTGAATATATTTTAATACAATTTTAGGCTTTCGTTCATTTATTTGATAAATAAAAATTTTGGGTAGCTCTCCATTTAAAAAAAAAAAATTATGTGTACTGAAAATGAAATTGTGTTTAGGGCCTAAGTAATAGCCTCCATCTCTAAAAATATGCCGGCTCATGAGTTATCAGTAAAACACATTTTTTAAATGCAGAAAAAGCGTTGTTATAAAATGGCAATTTCTCAACTTAGCTCTATCGATTTTGTTGAAATTTTACTAAATGTGAATATTAATGACCCAAACCCGTGTGCAATATGGCAACTACAGTATATAAATAATACGATTCAGCAATAATTGGCAAAAATATTGAAAATAAACAGTGACAGTCGTTGAATTAAATACACAGAGTAGGCCTATGTATGTATGACAAGTTGAAGTCCTATTTAAATAAAGACCATGTTTTCAAAATGGCGGCCATTTAAAATGTTTAATGTCGAATATATCAAAAACCATAGATTTTACAAAAAATATTAAACATCAGCCATTTTAGTAACATCCAAAACAAAGTCCGGCTTCTGTGCTTCATTGATAAAAGTTACATAAAAATATGTTTACCAAATTTGGACTCGACTCGGTCTCTAATTTATTTCTAAAAATTTGTTTTTTGTAAAAAACACAAATGGCGGACAGACGGAAAACAGCAATTTACATGTTTATTGTAGGAACTTTTTTTACTTATTTGACCCAATGAACCATATCCTGAAGTATTGGGACATAGTTTGGAAACAACCTTTAACATGTTAATGTATAAAATAATGTTCAAAATAGATCTATGCCTTTAGAGTACAGCTGCTTTGCACAGACGAGAGACAACAAATATTGCAAAAACTATCCTTACTACGGGACAGCCGCTGAAAATTTCTATTAAAAAAATTTTTTTTTTTTATTCGTCCTAAATGAGAAAAAGTAAAATGAAATAAATAACAATATTAAAAGAATACTAGCTTCTAGATAATATATAGGTAAAATATAATGTCTACCACGCCCATAAACAATACATTTAATAAATGTGAAAAATAAACTCCTCTTTAGGCTTAGCAACCTGAGAGACAAAGACCTTTGAGATTATAGAAAAGTATGAAAGATTTGTCTAAACACACCTTTCGCCATTTTACTTTACAATAAGCTATCGTATGAAGTCATTAGTTTTCACAATTGTTCAAAATGAACGTTGAAAAAACTGTCATTCAACCTATCTCCCAAAAATGTCACATCGGTAGTTGTTAATAAAAAAAAGTAAAAACACGCAGGACGTCGCCTGAAAAATATTTAAATAAAGGCCTCCTGACAAACACGTTCTCAGTGATCTGATCAAAATGAGAACGACGATCAGAGTTCATTTTATGTTTTTTCCCATTTATTCCTGAGTTGTAATATTATTTTTACGCTATTTTGGCCAATTAATCTTCATTTTTCATTAAAATTTGAACGAAATCTGTAGAGCCGATATTGAGAAATTTTGTATTTTGTAACAGAGCTGCAAGACCAATATTGTCTTTCTTTTTTTTACCAATAAGTCACAAGCGATATTGTGGCAACCAATTCGTTTTGTCGTAGTTCTTACACACTACACTTGAGCAAAATGTATCAAAACTGTTATAGCCGATTTAAAAAAAATAGCTATTGATAATTATTTCCAAACTGTAGTCTAGCCTGTTTGGTTTAAATTAAAACTTAGATTGACATGTCATAAGAATCGTGTTTTCGTAGTAAATAAAAGTCACAGTTTCAAATAATAGCCTATAATTAGTTTTATATTAAAAATTTTGTAGAGAGAGAGAGAGAGAGAGAGAGAGAGAGAGAGAGAGAGAGAGAGAGAGAGAGAGAGAGAGAGAGGGGGGGGGGGGGAGAGAGAGAGAGAGAGAAGAGAGAGAGAGAGAGAGAGAATCTCTTAGATATTAATTACCGCCAACGTAATATTAATGAAACGTATTTTTTTATATTATTAATTATTGTTTTACGTGTGAATATTAGTAGGCCTCTATAATTTTATTCTTATTTAACTTTTTTTAAATAACAATTTACTCCAAAATATAATTTCCATTGCTTTCAAAATCACTATATTATATTCTTACAGTACACATGATAATCCTCATCTATGAGTCAAAAAAAGCTTAATTTCATCAAAAAATATGAACACTGAACATATATGAGACATACCGCTATTCAAAATTTCAGCATTCTATGTCTTTATTACCCTGGAAATAAATTGATACATTGGTTTTGTCTTTAGTCCAAATTTAGGTCTTTTAGAAACAGAATTTTTTCAAACCCTTTCTTAGTAAACATTGTACATATAAGAAATGCCGCCATGCAAAATTTCGGAATTTAGTTAGCCTGGGGAAATAAACTGATAAATGGGTTTTGGCCTCTTAGAATTAGAATTTCTGGAAACGGTTTCTTTATTATTTCAATGGATCAATACAATAGTTTTGGCTGTATGTTGGCTCAGTCAGTGAAGACACGTAGGCCTACAGATAAGTTACCAAATTTGATTATAATCGTTGTACGGGTTTGGGTCTTAGAGCACTGCACATGCGACAGACGTACAGTGAGGTCTCAAAACTGATGGCCTTTTTATAATTCATTGTATCTGGTATGAATTTTACAAGTCAGAACTATTCAATGTCATGTCTACACAAAGACGTTATAAATGATAAGATAAAACTCGACGCTAAAATAAATTCATTAGACAACAGATTTCTGCAAGTAAGATTATCGGTCACCTGCAGTAACAAAAGACGCCATTTTATCATTAACACAATCGTACCAACTTAACTGCGTTATGCAACCGTCTTTTATATGTTCCATTGTTTAAAATTTTATAAGATAATTGTAACACGTGAGCGGGAAGTTATGTTGAAATATTTCCTAGTAAAGTTTAGGCCTAATAATTGTGGATCGCTTTAATTTTCTTTTTTTTTCCTTGTTGTTTTAAAGCAGAAAACAATCGTTGACTTAAATAAAGACTCCTAGCTCTCGAATACTCTAATCGTTAAGGGTTTGAAAAGAACAAGTGTTGGTTAAAAGAGACCTGTTAGGAAATCTAAAAGAAAGGTGTAGATCCAGCTACTATACCTTGGGTTGCCATACCCTCACTATAATTGCGCTTTTGAAGGAAACTTTCTTCATTTAGTCTTGCGTGAAATCCATCTCTTTCATCTTTCTGATCAAGTCTCTTTTAACCTACTTTTGTTCTCTTCCAACCCAAAGCCTTAGAGTATTTTTGAGGGCAGGGTGTCTCTGAATTTATGCTATTTTTTTAAGACGATAATGACCGTGAAATTTTTCATCTTAAAGCAACAAGGAAAAATAGAAGAGTATCAATTAAGCCTATATCGATTACACTTACAAGAAAATATTCCTCCAAGTTGGTCATTACAGTTATTTTCCCTGTTTCTATTCCCCGGTGAAGAAACCTTTTCTCTATATTTTCCTATGACTAATAACATTTCGAAATAACACAAGGTTGCCTCATGCTTTATCATGGGAGCTTTTTGTATTATTTTTGAAGAAAGCACTATTTTCAATTTTGGAAGAAAGCTCTCAAATGATTTAACTTTCCTCTCAACGTTTATAAATGCATTCTGTAACTTCAACTTTACGTGTTTACTAGGGTGCTACAGCACCCAACTCCAGAGTTCTAACCTTCCTGGTAGGCCGGTTCTCCTCGTACATTGATGATTTGATATTTGATTAGGCTAGGCCTTTTTCATATTCTTTACAGAATATTTTGATAAAAAACAATATTTTCTGACAAAATTTTCTACGGTTTGGTAATATTAGTTCATACTTTTAAACTTCAATAAAAATTTGAAATTAAACACAGTATTACATTGTTGGATAAATTCTGGGGAGAAATGGTACCAAAAACATGTATGTAGAATTTAAAATAAACCCATTATAATGCGTTTTGTATATATATATATATATATTTATTTATATATTATAAAACCTCAGCGGTTCACTCCAGTGAATAACGGCATGGCAGTTATAGTCACCTATGCTGGAGCCTTTCTACATCTTGGATTAGATTCCTTTCTTTCATCTTACCAACCAGGTCTCTTTTAACTAACTGTTGTTCTCTTCCGACCCTGACGTTATTAGAGTATTCGAGGACGATGGGTTTTTATTTTATGTTCTTTTCTTCCTTTTTTTCTATAAGCCAATGATGACTTAGAAATTTTTCACCTTCAAAGGACAAGAAGCATAGTCTCTGGTAGGTAGAATTTATTAAATTTCCTATTACACGGTTTCTATTCCGTTTATTGTTATTTCCATAATATTTGTTATTTTTTTGCAAATTTTTTATAATGCAATGATGACCGAAACATTTTTTTTACTTTTTAAATAACATCACACATACCAAAGTGCCTTCTGATCTCCATAATCAGTCCTAAACATGTGTTGACATACAAAATATACTAACTTTATTAAATTTGTTTTACTTATTTATGTATATTTAAGTAATTGACTAAATTATATAAACTAAACTAAATAAAAACAAGTAAATTACTCACCATCATAACAAGCAGATCCTCTAAATGTAATGCTCAGAAATTGGTTTAATGGTTCTTATAGGAAATGTTATATTGTATTGGTAGATTAATGCGTTTTACCCAATAAGGTAAGTTTGTTAAAACAGTTGTTTAAAAAAAACAATTTCTGACGTTTGTACAATATTTTGAACCATTTATTTAGTGATTCTTCTCTAATTTGTATCGCAGAAAATTTTGATATCATTGGGGGGGGGGAGAGAGAGAGAGAGAGAGAGAGAGAGAGAGGAAGAGAGAGAGAGAGAGAGAGAGAGAGAGAGAGAGAGAGAGAGAGAGAGAGAGAGAGAGAGAGAGAGAGAGAGAGAGAGAGAGAGAGAGAGAGAGAGAGAGAGAGAGAGAATTTTTGAATTGAATTGATTTGCCTTTATTTAGGGGCGAGGTTAGGACTGTATAGTCCTCTCTACCACCTAACCCCAAATTTTAGGTTTAGAGAGAGAGGGGGGGAGGGAGAGAGCACTCTCACAGAGATGTGGCATGTTCAGTGCCTAGTAAATCAAGTCTTCTCGCTTCTGTTAACCTTACTTTGAATATATTTTAAAGAGAAGTTCAATTATAATTCGCAGAAATCAGAAAATCAATTCGACCAGGCCTATTGGTTGGTTCAAGTACTCCAGCTTAGAGTAAAGTTTTCCCGAATATTCTCACACGCAAGGTGTTTCCAAAACTTCAGCAACTTATGCCTCACATCAAAACCAATGAAAAAGTTTTAGTAAACATATTTTCTAAAATGTTTAGTTTCTATATAACCGCTATTTAAAAAAAAAATCATATCTTTTTTAACGGTAAATGATATGAAGTTGAAATTTTGCATGTTACTTAGTGTTATAAAGATTCAAATAATCAACCGATTTTCTTTTTTTCATGTAAAAATAAGAAAAAGGCGAAAATCCTCTCGGTCATTATCGCTTTATAACAAGAAAGGAATAAAATAACATAAAATAAAGACACTTATCCCTCGAATACTCTAATAGCGTCAGGGTCAGAAAAGAACAAGAGTTGGTTAAGAGAAACCATATAGGAAAGAGGGATCTAACCCAAGATTACATGCAAAAAGTTGTATCCGATTAGATTCCCTCTAGGGGATGTCAAGCCCGTTCTTACTATAAATTAACCCCTGAGGATTAATATTATTCTATACAAATATTGACAATTTAATATTTGTGGTAGGATTGGGATAATTTATAAAGTGGTAAAATTGCTACCGGTATATGAAAATCTGAATTTTTAAACAGTTTCCATTTTTAAATTGACTAGGCCTAAAGGATTTTTATAACGAACCTGTTTGAACGATTCTAAAACCGTACCCACACACACTTAAATTAAACAAAAATTATAAATATTTTGATATATATTTAAATTTTCCTATTAATGCGACTGACTTCAAGATCTAACCCAGAGATTTAATGCAATGCTTGTATTGTAAAAACCTCGTCTGAGTTTAGAGCCCAAGGTTCAAGGTTAACATTTCACGCCAATAAACATTTATAGTCTATTCAATGTAACAAAGGTTGTACGCAGTGTTTGTGGGTCTAACACATCCGGGGAGCATGTTGGTTGAAAGTAGTTTGTAGCCCAGTTTGCTTATCCATTATACGATGTATAGGTTATGTTGTCGTCTGTACGTAACACGATAGAGCTATTTATAGTTTGTTCCATACAGAATCCAGAAAAATGGATTTGAAAATGTCAAAATGGCAGCCATTTTAAAGAGTTAATAGGTATATATAATAAGAGGAAGTCTAGAATGTGCGTGCCGGTAAAACTCAAAAACGAATCCCGGTACAATCAAAGGGGGTATATGGTGTGATAGTCCTCTATTGCCCATCAGTGAAGAAGGTTTCCGTTTTGTCTCTAAGGGCGTCCATTGGAAGATAAAAGGGCCGAACTTATGACCGAAAAGTACAAGGGAAATACAGTATTTATCCCCAGAATACCACTGATATCGACTGAATTACCATTCCAATTAAAGAGACTGCAATTTCCAATCAAACCAGCCTATAGTTTTACTATTAACAAATCGCAGGGACAAACTTTAAAAAGTATTGCGGCATAAGTCTCAAAGATTCCTTCTTTTCTCACGGTCAATTATACGTAGCTTGCTCTCGAGTAGGAAATCCGAAAAATTTGTGTATATATAATATATATATCCCAGATAACAAAATGAAAAATGTTGTTTATAAACAAGTATTATATAAAAAGCTTTTACTTCTTATATTTTGAGGTTTATCTCCTTTTATTCCAACTACCACACAATCCTATAGCCCCGGATCATCTTGGTGCAGTTAAAAAAAAAGATGCAGTTAACTGAGTAAATTTCTTCTTTATAAAAATACTTTATTTAACTCATTACTATCATGTTTAGGGTCTTGCGCATGATTCTTCAATTAGGTGATAGCAGACGGGTTTGCGAATATTTTGAAATCAAGATCATATTCAACATTTGTTCGTGAATAACATAATGTTAGAAGTCCCGGGCGAAGCCGGGTTAAACCACTAGTATTTTATAATATACTATAACATTTATATAAATTGATAACTTAATTTGGTGGCCTAAATGAATTAAAAAGCATAAATAATGTCAATATAAATTAACATAGGCTAGGCCTATATAAATGAATGTCAAAACTTAACTAAAAGTCTAGAGCTTAAAATAACTATAAGTAACTTAAATAAATAATTATGAAGTAAGCATTATTAGATAAATAAGAATTAAATTAGTTAAAACTTACCTTAGATATTTATACCTACCTAATTTGATAAACAATTTGTTAATAACATTGGTAAGATAACCTAAAATACAAACATTGTAAATATTTTGATGTAACTTTATTTCATGGTGGTATAATATAGATATAAATAAAATTGTGAAACTAGGTTGAATTAAGAATCAGTTTGATTAAAGGGGAAAGTGTTTAGTGAAATGGATATTTTATATATGGTAATGGTTACTATGAACAAAACTATTTTAAACTGAACTAGCCTAAAAGTAAAATGAATAGATCAAATTAATATTAAATGGAGACTACCACACAACAGCTGTTCCAATGCAAGTCAGAAATTGCAAATCGATGTAATAATAAATTATATATAATATATAAAGTATAAAGAACTAAAGAAACTATTTAATTAATGTAAAATTATGGACAACTATCGCCAATTATAATGGTAAAACAAGTTTAGTGAAAAGAAAGGTGAACATGTTTAAAAAAAACTATATTTTATATAAAACCAATGCCGTTGTAAAGACGAATCACAGACTTTTGATAAGTGAGGCAGTTGAACCCGGGAGAACAATTAAAAATTTTCCATTCTTAATAAAAAATTAAAAAATCAGTACCAGTACAGATTTGGTAAATGTTACATGTATTTATACTTGTGGAATAACCATATTTAAAATAATTCTACACAGAAGAATATAAGTATCAAATATAAGAGAACTGCAAGTATATTTGTATAATAATATATCAATTTGAAGTAAACCACAGAATTTGAGGTAATAATAATCCATTTCATTTGTAACAAGGAGAAACCACAAAATTAATTAATATCTATGAGAACTGTATAAATTTTTGAATCCCAAATAATATTTGAACTTAATTTGAACTTTAATAAATCCTAATTTAAGAACCAATTTATATATATAGCCTGTAGTTATGGAAATTATACCTTGATTAAAATTACATATTAAATAGAGGCCACCACAACCCATGTAAAGAACCCGAGATAAGAGTAAAAGGAAAGAACTAAATAAATATCTGTAAAATTAATTGCAATACAATATTAAGAAAAGTAAATTAAAAGAATTTTAACATCATTTAATGTGTTTCTTATTCTGATAGTAGAGGTACTAGTTTTAGTAATATAAGCCTAAGTTTTGAAGTTATACTAGAAAGATAATAATACAAATTTTTAGATTTAATTTTGGATGTAAAGGTACCAATCCCGCCCCTCTACGACGAGAGATAAGGAAATTATTATAAAAAACGTAATTGCAAACTCTGACCCCCCTCCCCCCGCCCAGAAAATGTGATATTCGTAATTATAAGATCCAGGGTCAAGTCACCACAACACAAGTCTAGGGAATGGTTTTATATATTTGAATTCTGATTTCAGCAAAATCTCTAGCTGTGAGGGGCAAACTAAAAAAGCAAATGTTTAGGTTATTTTAATTGCAGGGGCTAGGGGACTTCAAATGGCACGTATAAGCGTATGATACATTTTAAACCTCTTTGTGATGCAAGAAAAAAAAGACAGGAAATTAAATTCGGACTACCCAAAACAAAATGTCGGACAAATTATTGAAGTGAAAACTTCTTTTGGCACGTTATTGAACTATAAATTTTCTATGAAGAAAATAGTCCGATTTGGCGTCATCAAAATGCATAACGCATCACGCTCGATTGTTCCACCATTGAAATGAAAACTCCGATTTGGCGTCATCAAAATGCATAACGCATCACGCTCGATTGTTCCACCATTGAAATAAAAACTCCGATTTGGCGTCATCAAAATGCATAACGCATCACGCTCGATTGGTCCACCATTGAAATGAAAACTCCGATTTGGCGTCATCAAAATGCGTAACGCATCACGCTCGATTGTTCCACCATTGAAATGAAAACTCCGATTTGGCGTCATCAAAATGCGTAACGCATCACGCTCGATTGTTCCACCATTGAAATGAAAACTCCGATTTGGCGTCATCAAAATGCGTAACGCATCACACTCGATTGTTCCACCATTGAAATGAAAACTCCGATTTGGCGTCATCAAAATGCGTAACGCATCACACTCGATTGTTCCACCATTGAAATGAAAACTCCGATTTGGCGTCATCAAAATGCGTAACGCATCACGCTCGATTGTTCCACCATTGAAATGAAAACTCCGATTTGGCGTCATCAAAATGCGTAACGCATCACGCTCGATTGTTCCACCATTGAAATGAAAACTCCGATTTGGCGTCATCAAAATGCGTAACGCATCACACTCGATTGTCCAGTCAATAGATCTACGTCTTTCTTCGTGCAGTCTTGGATTAGATCCCTCTCTTTCAAGTTTCCCATTAAGTGTTTTCTTCCGACCCTGATGTTCTTAGAGTATTCTAAGGCTAAGGGTATTTAATATTATCTTCTTCTTTCTTATTAGGCTATGAAAACCGAGAAGTTTTTACGCCTTTAAACAAGGAAAAACCCCTTTTCTGAACTCAAGGATTTTGTCCGCCAGAAACTTATCGGCGTTTTTCAATCACATTACGTCCTCATTACTACGTGTGTGCAAGAAAGTAAAAATTGTATTTCAATGTAAATACAATGTAGCCTACTGGCACATTATAATATTATACATTTTGTATGGAGAAAAAACTCCAATTTGACGTCATCAAAATCCGTAACGCTTCACGATCGATTGTCCCGTCACGCGTCGTCATCACAAAAATACGTAACGCATCACGCTCGTTTGTCCAGTCACGCTCCACTATATTATAAGTATGTATATATGTAGGTAACTTAAATACTTTCTTACACTCACAAAAATATTGCACTGAATAGATCTCACCCATACAAAACTTTTTAAATTTATTATTAATTTTTTATTAAATTGATAGTTAAAGTTTTCACTTCTGTCTACCGTCCCGCGACGGTAACATTTTTTATTGACTCAGAAGGCAAGATAATCTATGTTTCTGAATGTTAGGTCACTGTTTCCACTACAAAACCTACTTGTTTTATGGAGCATAATCACCATCACCTAACCTAACCAAACTTTTGAAAACATGTTTACACAAAGATTGTACTACTGATATAGGTAAAGGAAGAACAATTTAATATGAGTTAAAAACATATTAATGTCATACAAGGATGTACCGTAACTTCGTAAATAAAATAACTCTTTTAGCCGCCATTTTGTTTTGGGTGATCAGTTTTTATTTATGTATTTTTTCTTGTATCACAAAGACGTTTAAAATGATGTACAACAAGCTTATAAGTGCCATTTGAAATTTTGTGTAACCCCATCCTCATAATTGAAATAACCTAAACGTTTACTTTTTAAGTTTTACCTCTCACCTTAAGAGTTTGCCGCAAACAGAATTCAAATATCTCATTTTTTTGTTTTTTAGTGAGAAATGGTGAGTTTCTTTCATCCCACCCTTAATGTAATACTATTATACTCGTTAGGGACTAGCCGATGTCAAGAAAATAATTGTACACAATTATTAGTAGGTTCAGAAAACTTGTGCAACTACTGTTTTAAACAATCCTACCCTACTTGATAAAAGTCCTCTTGATCTACCTATAGAATTTAACATTTCCTACAAGGTACAAAAAACCAACATTTGTGCATTACATTTTACATCTGCTTGTATTACATTGTATAATGGTGCTGGGTAAGTACCTTGTTGGCGCCGATTAACTTATTTTTCATTGATATTGAAAAATTCAGTCGTCTGTAAATTGTTATTTACTGTCCTATAAATTCGCTAGTCGCCTCTCGGAGCCTGAGGTCATCGTCCTCAATACCGGTAGCTCCCTGCCGTAATGTAATTTACTTTGCTTATTTTCATCGCTTTCAAATCAAATCCATTGTGACATGCGCAATAACCCTCTCTCTATTATCTAACGCCATTTCGGTCGTGCTGAGGAATTCCCGACAGCAAGATTGCAAGTTACATGTACTCTTACTGCTGACAACAATAGTCAAATTATATACTGGTTGACACATTCACATCATGAATACAATGTTCCAGAATAAACATTTTATTCCTCAAAACGACGTTTCAACGACTAGGTCATCATCCTCAGTTGTTACATGTAGGCTACATAAATCAGTTTTGGTTGAGTGTCAAGAAGATTTGTTTAGACTTTATCTAAGTCTCTCACGATTCTTAATTTGATTGATTTTCTGTTCTTGAAACAATACCTCGAAATATCGAAAATAATGGTGCAAAAACATTGCACACCCTTTCTCATTCACCCACGCCCAAAACCAAATAAAAATGAACCTAAACTAATCAGTAGGCTACCAAAAAAAATCAGTTCGGTAGTTGTCAATTAAAAATGAAAATGTACCTACTAGGTGGTCTTTGAAAAAAAAAAGTAATAAAGGCCGAAACTGCCTTTAAATGTGTTATAAAATAGGTTCCCTGTGTAAATCGTCTATATACTCTATATATAAAAGTTAAAACCCAATGACTGATCACGAAATCTCTGGATCCAAGACGCCTAGAGGTATAAATTTTTAACATGGTTTGGGGTAGGCCTGTAGACGCGTACTAAGAAAGGGTTTTGAAAATGTTCCACTCCAATGGTGTTTTTTACCCCTAAAGCATATCTCTGGATCCAAGACGACTAGAGCTATGAATTTTTTAACATGGTTTGGTGTAGGTCTGTAGATGCGTACTAAGAAAGGGTTTTGAGAATGTTCCACTCCAAGGGTGTTTTTTACCCCTAAAGCATATCTCTGGATCGAAGAAGTCTAGAGGTATGAATTTTTAACATGGTTTGAGGTAGGTCTGTAAACGCTTACTAAGAAAGGGTTTTAAGAAAGTTCCACTCCAAGAGTGTTTTTTACCCCTAAAACATATCTCTGGATCCAAGAAGACTAGAGCTATGATTTTTTTAACATGGTTTGTGGTAGGTCTGTAGACGCGTACTAAGAAAGGGTTTTGAGAATGTTCCACTCCAAGGGTGTTTTTTACCCCTAAAGCATATCTCGGGATCCAAGAAGTCTAGAGATATGAATTTTTAACATGGTTTGAGGTAGGTCTGTAAACGCTTACTAAGAAAGGGTTTTAAGAAAGTTCCACTCCAAGAGTGTTTTTTACCCCTAAAACATATCTCTGGATCCAAGAAGACTAGAGCTATGATTTTTTTAACATGGTTTGTGGTAGGTCTGTAGACGCGTACTAAGAAAGGGTTTTGAGAATGTTCCACTCCAAGGGTGTTTTTTACCCCTAAAGCATATCTCTGGATCGAAGAAGTCTAGAGGTATGAATTTTTAACATGGTTTGAGGTAGGTCTGTAAACGCTTACTAAGAAAGGGTTTTAAGAAAGTTCCACTCCAAGAGTGTTTTTTACCCCTAAAACATATCTCTGGATCCAAGAAGACTAGAGCTATGATTTTTTTAACATGGTTTGTGGTAGGTCTGTAGACGCGTACTAAGAAAGGGTTTTGAGAATGTTCCACTCCAAGGGTGTTTTTTACCCCTAAAGCATATCTCGGGATCCAAGAAGTCTAGAGATATGAATTTTTAACATAGTTTGGGGTAGGTCTGTAGACGCGTATTAGAGTTGTGATAAAATTCTTCAATCTGAAATATTCATGTGCGAAGTCGCTGGTAAGAGCTAGTATTTTAATAAAATCGAACCTGTAGCGATGGCGATCAGTGTTGTATTTTGTTTTTCTATACAGTAGTTACGTATTCTAGAAACATATTTTTTTAGTTGCGTGTTTAAACTTTCCTATTAAGTGTTTTCTTCGGACCCTGACGTTCTTAGAGTATTCTAGGGCTAAGGGTATTTTATTATGTTTTCTTCTTTTTTTAGGCTATGAAAAACCGAGGGGTTTTAGCCTTTAAACAAGGGAATAAACTTTTTTTGAACTCAGCGGGACCTCAAAGCGTCGACGTTTTTAGCAATCACATAACGTCCTTATTACTACGCATATACAAGAAAGTAAAAATTGTATTTGAATGTAAATAAAATGTAGTGGGTGAGACAATGAGAACACAACAATCTGTTTCAGCTGACATTCGGTTACTATGGCAACAATGAATCAATAGCTACGTTTATAACCTCACTTTAACTATACCATTTTACAAAACATGGCTGTTTGGACTCTAGAACACCGTGATTTTCCTGCTGAAACATTTTTTTTTTAATTACAAAGTCATTACTGTTCAGAAACCACTTTTCCAAACTGGGTAAGGATATTTAGAAATACAGCCTCGAGACAGAAACAATTTTGTAAGTGTTATAACTGTACGCACACCATATTATTATAATGTGGAAAGAGTAGAAGTTTACTTTACTCACAGCCCAAAAAGATGTACCCCTTGCGCTACAAATGTCCAATTAGTCCTTGTGGAAGATGTAGCACAAGATTCAAGTTGTCCAATAAAGTTTGGATCCTGATTACGCCAGGAGAGTAGCTTTTTGTAATAAAATACTGGAAGCCTGAACTATTGATTTGGTCAGATAAAGACCATTTTCACGTTTTAGGGTATGTCAGTAAACATAACTACCGTTATTAATAAATAGTATTTACTAAGACCAAAAGTGAAGCTTTTCAATACTTACAACGGCCGAGGTCGGAAAATGAGCGAGATTGGAAAAGCTTCTTTTGGTCCCAGTGATGAACTATATTTTTCGTTATACTGCAAACAATATAAGAAAACAATTTTACAAAAACTAAAATGTTATAACCTATTTGCACACAAATCTAAGGTAACAGTTGTTTTGAAGGTAATTTACAATCGAGAGTATCGGTTGCTTTTATAGATGTTTTACAATCGTTAATTAATTCGTATAAACAAAGTAACAGCTGATGACCTCGACTTCAGCTGATGTTTTTAGGTCCTAGGACTAAAAAGAACAAAACTTTAGTATCTCAATGCGTATATTGAAAACAGCTGTTTTTGGAGCGGTATAACGTAAAACGTTAATAATCCTCAAGACCTTAATGTGCTCGCGAGTCACTGTATGGAAATACAGTTTCCGTGAACTCTAATCGGTGTGTGGATATGTTGAACAACTTTTTTATCCGATTGTTAAATGAGTTAGGGTTGATACATACTCCTCCTTCTTCCAGCAACCCCACACACTGCACAAAACACAATGAGAAATGTATATGGAGATCGCTTGATCCCAATATTTGGCGTCAAACTATGGCCAGCCCGATTTTCAGATTTGACAGTGTGCTATTTTTTCCGTGGGGATATTTGAAATATAAAGTGTTCAAACACCACTCACAATATAAAGCTGCAGTCCGTTGAAGAAATTCTGGCGATTTCCAACCCATGCTGCAAGTAGTACCTAATTGACAGCTTTTTCAACGGCGTCACAGGAATGTTATTTTAATAAATATCGTAAAATGGCATAATATTGTCTACGTATTCAACCTCATAATATTAAAAACTTTTCTTTTCTTAAATATTAAAAATTCTCTTTTTGTGGCATTGTTAAACTTTCCCATTACCCCACCCGGACTCGGTACTATTTAAAACAAACGTCACGTGTTGTCATAGCAACGTATGATTTCATCAGGTGTAAGTGGCCCATCGCATTGTGCGAGATCAAGGATGTACGTTGACTTCCAAGGTTACCTCAATAACTCGTCGCTTTCACTTCGGCTCGAGTTGATTAGAGAATCGCAATTAATCTGGCTGGGGTATGCAATCACAGTTAGTTGGCTTTGAAATGAGAATATGGGGTTAATTAAATATTAAACTCGGGGGCAGCGTCCTTCTGTGAACTTCATAATACAGTTGTCTATGTAATCGTAGGATTTTAGCTTTGAACTTTAGCTACTGATGTAAGATACCTTTATTTGTCGGGGTAAATACACAAAACGTATAAATAAATACTTGGGTGTTTATAATTTTATAAAACAAGCAAATATTTTACACTTATTCACGTTATCTGTTCGTAACCGTGTCACAGACACATCCGTTTTTTTTTTTATTTACTGTAGTCTTGGGTTATATCTCTTTCTTTTATCATGTATCTCATGACCAACTATTGTTCTCTTCCTACACTGACGTTTTTATAGTATTTAAGGACTAGGGGTTTCTATTGTATGTTATTAGCTTCCTTGTTATAATTAGCTTCTTTTTTTATAATATTTAGTAATATAAGAAACTATTACCTTTTTCATTCCGTCTTGTGACTTCTTTTGTCTTTGGTAGACGCGTTTCAGAGTCGGACTTCTTTTTTTTTTATTAGTCTCCAAGGGATTCCCCCCCCCCCTACTCACTGTAAGTGAAAGGGCATGTCGAAAGAAAAATAGTAGGTATAATAATACATCTAAATATTGATAATTACTTTAATTAACAACCTGATATACCAATTTTAAATAACAACAAATGAAAGGTTTCCAGAAAAATTCTAGTCGAGACGTCTACTGGCAGAGAGTTATTTAAAAGTGAAATTCTACTGTCCACTTAGGCCCAAAATTTATTCCAAAATATTTGGGAGGTGGTTTCCCACATCAAAACTAAGAAAACGATCCTATAAACATATCTCCGGAATTGCTTAGTTCCCCAGATATACCCATTTTTTTCCCTTTTCTTTTTTCTCAAAATATATTTTACCTTTAGAACTGTTTGAACGATTGTATTAAAACTAGGCATGTTACCTAATAAGGTAAAGAACTATTATGAAAAAAAATAACCAACCTAATCCAATAATCCGTTTCAAAATGGCGGTTGATTAAATTTGTTTAATCGAAATAACTCAAAATCGGGAAATTTGTATGAAAAATGTCACGAGACATTTTTGTAGCTCTTAATTTTCTATAGAATACTGCAGTTGTCAAAACAATCGGAGGAAGTATTACAGGAGAACTGAGACCATTAGTTTGAAGGACACGAAATGACTATTCACTATTACCTTAGATTTCGTGTCTTTCAAACTAATGAGCGCACTTCTACTGTTTTGACAATTGCAATATTTGACAGAAAATTAAAAGAGCTACAAAAATGTCTCGACATTTTGTATTATAAAAATTACTTATTTTGAATTGATTAGGTTTTTTAAATTAAGCAGCCGCCATTTTGAAACAGGTTATTGGGATTAGGTTGGTTATTTTTCAAAATAGTTCTTTACTTTTTTAGGTGTCATGTCAAGATTCAATGCAATCCGTCAAACCGTTCTGGAGATAAAAAATATTTTGTGAAAAAAAGAAAATGGCGTATATCCAGGAAACAATGAATTCAGGTTATAAGTTTATGGGAATTTTTTCTTAGGTTTTGATTTAGGAAACCACCTTCTAAAGTTTAGAAATACAATTTTGCAACACCCTGTATATCCACAAAAATCTGAATATCATGTTTTTCCATCTTTACAATGGATTCAATATATAAAACGAGAATCCCCTCAGGGGCTCATAGTGAGTATGGATGTAGCAAACCCTAGCTGGATCTACATCTTGTAGTCTTGGGTTACCTATATCTTTCTTTCATCTAACATATCAGGACTCTGTTGACCAACTCTGGTTGTTTTTCCGACACTGACGCTATAGAGTATTCGAGGGCTAGGACTCTTTATTTTATGATATTTTCTTCCTTTTTTTAAAATAAGGCAATGCGATGATGACCTAGCTGTTGAAACGTCCAAGTAAAACTTAGAAATGAATGACATTTGTTTAGGCTTTATGTAACAAATATCTTAAAACGTTTTAGTCTAAAAAAAATTTCTAGTGGAAATGACGCAAGGAAAATTTCGTTGTTATTACAAACACAACAGTAGTACTGTGCTCAATGTAATTATTGCTCAACAAAGATTAAACGCCCTAACCTAACCTTACTCCGGACACGCTTTTGTCTGCGCTTCCTGTTATTGCCAACTCACCCTTCTCGGATTGTATTGTTATAATTAATTGTTGTAATACACAATGAACACAGATTCATTACACGCGAATGCACGTAATTCGAACTTATCAGATTCCAAATAAGTGTACAAAAACATTGGACAAACTTTTTCACTCACTCATCTTCAAAATCTAACCTAACCTAAACTAATCATCAATAAAAATGTCATTTCAGTAGTTGTCAATCAAATAATTAAAATGAACCATGAGCTTTTTTTTTTTTAATTTGCCTACATAAATATTAAAATAAGGGCCTAAACTTCCTTCGTCAGTGTAAATCGTAAATCGGGCCTCCCAAGAAAATGTGATATTAGTTTAGTTACTAGATTCAGTAGGGTCGAACCACAACCACGAACAAAGCGAGTGGAGGCTGCTTCGTAGAGATCAATTGGTATGTAGTGGCGCTTTACCTTCATCGGACAAACAGATTTCCGTCACTTTTTAGTGGTGGGGGAAGCGAGTGAGTCAGTGTTCCGCTGTCCTTTCCTCAGTACGTTTCTAGACCTCCCTACTCCAAGCCAGACCGCCCTCCCTCCAAGTGCCACCACATAACAAATGAGCTATACGTGTACAGCTTTGAAGTTCGCCAGATACGATAGAATGACACGAGCAAAGCGAGTCCTTTACGAAGCTCGCTTAAAAAGTGTGATACACAATTACGAGGTTCAGAAAACCTGTGTAACAACTGTTTTAAACAAACTTACTCTACCGGATAGACCCCTTGATGTAGCAATACAATTTAACACCCTACAAGGCACAAGAAACCAAATTTTGTGCCTTACATTAAAAGAATCTATTTGTATTACATTTTATCATGGTCCTAGGTAAGTACCACGATGGCGACACTTGTTTTAATTATAATTTTACTCCAGATAATTTATCTATTGCCTGTGGTTTTACGTAGAATGTAAAGTTAAAAATGAGTCACACTACTTACTATTAATAGAAACTTCATAGTCTGGAGATTTTAACCAAAAGGTCAACCTAATTCCACAGAACTGATTGTAAACGCGAATAAGTGTAAAATGAATGACGTCATTCAGTAAATAGTGTTATCAATGAAAGGAAGATGACCTGACCAAGCTTTATGAATGGAGAAACATGTGGTCAGACCCACGCAGCTTGCAGCCTACACTGTCTGTCTATAACCAAAGAACCTGCCAACAAGGTTATGTGCAATAACATGCCAGTTTTATTAGTGGCTTGGTGGCGACTTTGTGTGACTAGTATGTAGGCTATTTTTTGTTCTTTTTGTTGAAAGGCAATATCCTACAGAGAAATTTTTTTTTTTTTTATTTAAAGAAGAAAAGAACATAAAATAGAGTAGGGTCGGAAGAGAACTTGCTTTGATCAAGAGAAACGTGATAGGTAAGATGAAAGAGAGGGATCTAACCCAGAACTCCATGAAATAAGTGTATGGACATCATGGTACTTGCTCAGTCCCATACAAGCAGGTCCTCTAAATGTAATACCCATAAGTTGGTTTCTTGGGCCTTGTAAAAAATGTTAAATTGTATTGATAGTTCAAGGGGTCTTACCCAGTAGGGTTAGTTTGTTTAAAATTGTTTCCGCGCAGGTTTCTAAACATCGCGTCGGCTGGACCATAACGGGAACTCGTGTCTCCAGTGGCTCTGTCTAATCTTCCATCACATTTCCTCGGAATATCAGGATTCGAAACTGAATTTGTGACAATAAATTACTTATTTGTCGTCGTAGAGAGGTGAAAGTTGCTCTTATTACAATCTGTAAAGTTTTATCTAATTTATTGTGTTATAAGTGGAATAACATGCGAGATTTAAACAAAAAACTTTTTGTGGCCGCTATAATCCTTACATACAGATGACGGACGGACGGTTTGTCGAAAATTACTTTCCTTGGGCCATGAAACGTGAAGAGGAGTCGAAAAACAGGAGGCGAAATTTTGTACGGTTACCAAATAAAAAGGAAGAAAACAAAATGTAAAAACTACTAACTCACGGATAGCCACTTCCTAATCAATATAAGTGAATCTTTAAAGGGTCAATTCACTTTTGTCCTTTAAGTTACCAGACACTAATTCCTCGGGATTGTCACTTCCTAATCAATATAAGTGAATCTTTGAGGACTCAAATTACTTCTGTTCTTGAAGTTACCAGACACTAATTCCTCGGGATTGTCACTTCCTAATCAATATAAGTGAATCTTTGAGGACTCAAATTACTTCTATCCTTGAAGTTACCAGACACTAATTCCTCGGGATTGTCACTTCCTAATCAATATAAGTGAATCTTTAAAGGGTCAATTCACTTTTGTCCTTTAAGTTACCAGACACTAATTCCTCGGGATTGTCACTTCCTAATCAATATAAGTGAATCTTTGAGGACTCAAATTACTTCTGTTCTTGAAGTTACCAGACACTAATTCCTCGGGATTGTCACTTCCTAATCAATATAAGTGAATCTTTGAGGACTCAAATTACTTCTATCCTTGAAGTTACCAGACACTAATTCCTCGGGATTGTCACTTCCTAATCACTATAAGTGAATCTTTAAAGGGTCAATTCACTTTTGTCCTTTAAGTTACCAGACACTAATTCTTTGGGATTGCCACATTTTAATCACTAAAAGTGAGTCTTTGACGGCTCAAATCACTTCTATCCTTTAAGTTACCAGACACTAATTCTTCGGGATTGCCACTTCCTAATCACTATAAGTGAATCTTTAAGGGGTCAATTCACTTTTGTCCTTTAAGTTACCTTACTAATTCTTCGGGATTGACACTTCCTAATCACTATAAGTGAATCTTTAAGGGGTCAATTCACTTTTGTCCTTTAAGTTACCTTACTAATTCTTCGGGATTGCCACTTCCTAATCACTATAAGTGAATCTTTAAGGGGTCAATTCACTTTTGTCCTTTAAGTTACCTTACTAATTCTTCAGGATTGCCACTTCCTAATCACTATAAGTGAATCTTTAAGGGGTCAATTCACTTTTGTCCTTTAAGTTACCTTACTAATTCTTCGGGATTGACACTTCCTAATCACTATAAGTGAATCTTTAAGGGGTCAATTCACTTTTGTCCTTTAAGTTACCTTACTAATTCTTCGGGATTGACACTTCCTAATCACTATAAGTGAATCTTTAAGGGGTCAATTCACTTTTGTCCTTTAAGTTACCTTACTAATTCTTCGGGATTGCCACTTCCTAATCACTATAAGTGAATCTTTAAGGGGTCAATTCACTTTTGTCCTTTAAGTTACCTTACTAATTCTTCGGGATTGACACTTCCTAATCACTATAAGTGAATCTTTAAGGGGTCAATTCACTTTTGTCCTTTAAGTTACCTTACTAATTCTTCGGGATTGCCACTTCCTAATCACTATAAGTGAATCTTTAAGGGGTCAATTCACTTTTGTCCTTTAAGTTACCTTACTAATTCTTCGGGATTGCCACTTCCTAATCACTATAAGTGAATCTTTAAGGGGTCAATTCACTTTTGTCCTTTAAGTTACCTTACTAATTCTTCGGGATTGCCACTTCCTAATCACTATAAGTGAATCTTTAAGGGGTCAATTCACTTTTGTCCTTTAAGTTACCTTACTAATTCTTCGGGATTGCCACTTCCTAATCACTATAAGTGAATCTTTAAATGGTCAATTCACTTTTGTCCTTTAAGTTACCTTACTAATTCTTCGGGATTGACACTTCCTAATCACTATAAGTGAATCTTTAAGGGGTCAATTCACTTTTGTCCTTTAAGTTACCTTAATAATTCTTCGGGATTGCCACTTCCTAATCACTATAAGTGAATCTTTAAGGGGTCAATTCACTTTTGTCCTTTAAGTTACCTTACTAATTCTTCGGGATTGCCACTTCCTAATCACTATAAGTGAATCTTTAAGGGGTCAATTCACTTTTGTCCTTTAAGTTACCAGACACTAATTCTTCGGGATTGCCACTTCCTAATCACTATAAGTGAATCTTTAAGGGGTCAATTCACTTTTGTCCTTTAAGTTACCTTACTAATTCTTCGGGATTGCCACTTCCTAATCACTATAAGTGAATCTTTAAGGGGTCAATTCACTTTTGTCCTTTAAGTTACCTTACTAATTCTTCGGGATTGCCACTTCCTAATCACTATAAGTGAATCTTTAAATGGTCAATTCACTTTTGTCCTTTAAGTTACCTTACTAATTCTTCTGAATTGACACTTCCTAATCACTATAAGTGAATCTTTAAGGGGTCAATTCACTTTTGTCCTTTAAGTTACCTTACTAATTCTTCGGGATTGCCACTTCCTAATCACTATAAGTGAATCTTTAAATGGTCAATTCACTTTTGTCCTTTAAGTTACCTTACTAATTCTTCGGGATTGACACTTCCTAATCACTATAAGTGAATCTTTAAGGGGTCAATTCACTTTTGTCCTTTAAGTTACCTTACTAATTCTTCGGGATTGACACTTCCTAATCACTATAAGTGAATCTTTAAGGGGTCAATTCACTTTTGTCCTTTAAGTTACCTTACTAATTCTTCGGGATTGCCACTTCCTAATCACTATAAGTGAATCTTTAAGGGGTCAATTCACTTTTGTCCTTTAAGTTACCTTACTAATTCTTCGGGATTGCCACTTCCTAATCACTATAAGTGAATCTTTAAGGGGTCAATTCACTTTTGTCCTTTAAGTTACCTTACTAATTCTTCGGGATTGACACTTCCTAATCACTATAAGTGAATCTTTAAGGGGTCAATTCACTTTTGTCCTTTAAGTTACCTTACTAATTCTTCGGGATTGACACTTCCTAATCACTATAAGTGAATCTTTAAGGGGTCAATTCACTTTTGTCCTTTAAGTTACCTTACTAATTCTTCGGGATTGCCACTTCCTAATCACTATAAGTGAATCTTTAAGGGGTCAATTCACTTTTGTCCTTTAAGTTACCTTACTAATTCTTCGGGATTGCCACTTCCTAATCACTATAAGTGAATCTTTAAGGGGTCAATTCACTTTTGTCCTTTAAGTTACCTTACTAATTCTTCGGGATAGACACTTCCTAATCACTATAAGTGAATCTTTAAGGGGTCAATTCACTTTTGTCCTTTAAGTTACCTTACTAATTCTTCGGGATTGACACTTCCTAATCACTATAAGTGAATCTTTAAGGGGTCAATTCACTTATATCCTTTAAGTTACCTTACTAATTCTTCGGGATTGCCACTTCCTAATCACTATAAGTGAATCTTTAAGGGGTCAATTCACTTTTGTCCTTTAAGTTACCTTACTAATTCTTCGGGATTGACACTTCCTAATCACTATAAGTGAATCTTTAAGGGGTCAATTCACTTTTGTCCTTTAAGTTACCTTACTAATTCTTCGGGATTGCCACTTCCTAATCACTATAAGTGAATCTTTAAGGGGTCAATTCACTTTTGTCCTTTAAGTTACCTTACTAATTCTTCAGGATTGCCACTTCCTAATCACTATAAGTGAATCTTTAAGGGGTCAATTCACTTTTGTCCTTTAAGTTACCTTACTAATTCTTCGGGATTGTCACTTCCTAATCACTATAAGTGAATCTTTAAGGGGTCAATTCACTTTTGTCCTTTAAGTTACCTTACTAATTCTTCGGGATTGCCACTTCCTAATCACTATAAGTGAATCTTTAAATGGTCAATTCACTTTTGTCCTTTAAGTTACCATACACTAATTCTTCGAGATTGCCACTTCCTAATCACTATAAGTGAGTCTCTAAGGTCTCGATTTACTTCTGTCCTTGAAGTTAACAGACACTAGAGCCTCTGTCCGTTAGATAGCAGCACTAGAACCTCTAATTTCTACACTTCATATCATACCATAGAGATGGGAAATGGGAAATCATATTAAGTATGTAAAACTAATGGTTTAACTAATATTTAGGCGTGTAAATCAACCTCAAAATAACTTTTATGGCTTTGATCAAATTTGGCTCATGCAGCATTAAGAGCTAAAACAAAATCGTTATATCTCTGTAAGTTATTGGTAAAAACTCAAAAATCGGTTATTGAGTAGATGAATTTGTTAGAAAGTTAGAGCAATGTTTTGCGTCTTTTATTATCTATAAAACTGAGTTAAAATTCCGAAATTATGTACAGGAAGTCGGCAGTTCCATTAATTACATCGGGGTCGCCAAACTGTTGGCTCCACATTACATTATCATGTTTTTGCATCTAATTCTGGATGAGTGTGCGTCATCCAAAGCAATATTTCATTAGTTGGATCCGGTTCCCCGGTGCCATCTGGTGCCGCCTCTGTGTCACCATGTGTGTCTCTTCTTTAGTCAGTGTTTAGGTTATGGGAACCTTGTCAAAACTTACCTCCAGTTCGGTTATTCTGAACATTGAGTAAGTGGTAAATAATTGAACTATCTTTCCAATATCAATTAAAAATAAGTATGGTTCAGATGTTAGTTGTTTTTCAAAAAGTAAAGGGTATCCACAGTTTTGTGAGGTTGTTCTGACAGTTATGTACATCCTAATACTGATGACTGTGTTGTTCTGTGAGGTGTTCCTAGGACTCTAGGACATTATTTGTGTTGAACAATTCTGTTCAGGCGATGTTCCAGATAATGCTAAGTTCCATGATCGGATATTGTCCTTGTTACGTTGTCTGAACATTTTGATAAAATTTAACAATTTGCAATTCAATTTTTGCAGGGGCCTTTACAGCCCTGTAATAATCTTTGTGTTATCTATCATGTTCCATAAAAACTGTATCATTGTAAACTCGTTGTATATATAATTTTTTTTTTGTTACGGGGCCATTTTACAATGATACAATAATCATTCTGCATAGAAGTATACAAAACACTTTTTATCACAATAATTTGAGATAGATTTAAACTCGAAAACAAGATCTCTTAAAAACTACGTTTATTTAATCAAACGCGTTTCAACGACAAAGTCGCCATTCTCAGTGATACATGAGCTACAATAACTTAAACTGTATTTTATAGTTTAGTTATTGTAGCTCATGTATCACTGAGGATAGCGAATTTATCGTTGAAACGCGTTTGATTAAGTAAACGTAATTTTTGTGAGAACCTGTGTTCGAGTTTTATTCTATCTAATATTATCTCACAAGTAAAGCTCAATATTTATTTATAATAATCTGTATTTTACAGACATAATATAATATACAAATTTTAGTGTGATTATCTCTAATATTCCGTAAAGGATGTTCATTTAATGAATTACAACTTTCTCAGTGACACTTTGATTATGTAAAGAAATATTAAAAAATCCGGACTCATTATAAATAATTGAAAAGGAACGGTAACAATAGTTTTTATATGTTTCGAATTAAAACTAACATCTCATGAAGTTATAATTTTATAAAATGAACACATTAATCAACAAATTGTAAGTCTTTAAAAAACTTCATTTTTTCGTTGTTCTTAAAAATATTACGAATTTTCTAGTTGTTATTAAATAACTCAAAAATATAATAATTAAGACTTGTTTTTGCCCCAGGTTTCCATTCTGGGTCCTACTCATTTCTTAATTTATATAAATCCCAATAGACCACTGTGAATAAAATAATTTTACTGGACAAAAATCATCCAGACACAAACTTTGGTGAAAGTTAGGTTTTTGGGTTACTTCAATGGGGGAAAAATCTGACACTGCAGCTCACCACTGGGGGGCACCCCTGGGGGAGTGGGGGTTGAAAACAGTTGTTTGTAAAAAGTTTAATACAAAAGTTGTAGCTAACTAGATTTCCCATCAAAATTTTCCTTAGTAATTTTTTCGTCAGACGTACTGGGACAGAAATATGAGCGCTCAAAGTTGAAACCTTTTTTTGGCAATTGTTCTTATAAGGCATTTTTACGAAGAAAATAACCGGCATTTTTTTTAATTTAGGCCGATTTTTGTATAGTAAAAAGCTCTAAATACGGGTATGTAAGTGTTTGTACATGTAATACCAAGTATTTGGATATAAATTTTTGCATGTATTTATTTATGCACAAAAACCCGTTTTGCCCCACTTTTTAAGTAATGCTGCATTCTTTATCCTGGTGATACAACTGTACAGCTATAATGAAAGAAGGTAATATTATAAAACTATCTGAGAACAATCTCCTCTGGTTGCATGGTTCACAGATAATGGCTTTGAACTAAATAACCAAAAAAACAGAACTAATGCAGTTTCTTAATAGACTTAGGCTACTTACTTTAAACCAGAGGAAATGAGTAGGGCCTATTACTGTATTGCATATAAACCGTTTAAATTAAACGAATCGGTAATTTTTTTGATATAAATTACAGTAATTTTATTGATCAGCATTTAAATTGTTGTAGTATACACATAGAAACCCTTTCTAAAAAGTGAATTCAGTTTCGTTTAGTATGAAAGTCCTTAGTAAAATTTCGGATCTGTATGAAATGAACGTTGTTTATTATGAGTATTTTCCCCCTTGATCAAGTACGGTCTAACCCTCTGGGGTAATTTATCTCGTGTAATTTCAATTTTTAAAAGACTAGGATTCCGTGTGAATTGCTTTTTGAAAAACTTAATTTCATGACGTACATTTTTATGAGGGGCTGTATTATTTATAATAATAAATACGAGACATGAGTAGCAATTCCACTATCCTGTGCATACATTTAAACAAGTTCAACGGAGCTCTGATTATATTAGGATCAAATTAATTAATAAATTGCCTCCAAAAAGTTAGAATTCTAGAAAAATATTACTAAAACTATTCGACAATTTGTGCTGTCCAAGGTGAACGTTTGGCAGATAATTTGAACTTTGTAAACATAATATCAGGAGGTTTATATCTCATTTCATGTAGTAGTAATTTTTTTTATATACAGAATATATATATGTGTTATTATGTCATGTACTTATTTTTAATTCAATTCTAATCAGTTAATATTTGAAAACAATTTTAATGATTTTGACTATTAACCTATCTGCCATGTAATAATGTAGAAGCAGATGTTTTGTTAATGTAATAATATAATAAATAAAGTTTGTTTTTAATTTTTTTTATGTACAAGACTTTGAAGTTTTGTTCCTTTATATAAAGATGACTTTTAAGGACTTATATTTTAAGAGTTACATTTTCAATATTAAAAAATACTTTTTCGTCATACTGCTTCAAAAACAGCTGTTTTCGATACATGCATTGAGTTGCTAAAGTTGTTATTTTTAGTCTTAAGACCTAAAAACATCAGCTGAGGTCGAGGTCATCAGCTGTTACCTCGTTTATAGGAATCAATTAACGATTGTAAAGCATCTATAAAAACAATCCATACTCTCGATTGTAATTAACCGTTAAAACAGGTGTTACCATCGATTTGAATGTAATTGGTTATAACATTTTAGTTTTTGTGAAATTGTTTTCTTATATTATATGCAGTATAACGAAAAATATAGTCCATCACTTGGACCAAAAGAAGCTTTTCGATACCAGCTCATTTTCCGGTCTCGGCTCCGCTTGAATCTAAAAGCTTCCATTTTAGGTCCTAGTGATGAAATATACTATTGAAATAACCCTCTCTTTATAAGTGACTCTTCGAAGATACCTCTTGTAATGAGTACTGGCGTTGCAATCCCGAGATATCCCACCTAGATCTACACCTTTTTCCTTGTAGTCTTGGGTTAGATTGCTCTCTTTCGTCTTTTCTCTCTTATTTTTTCTTCCTTTTTTATAAAGTCATGTTAACCGGAATAGTTGTTCTCCTTTAAACAACTCCGAGACGAGTCAATTTCTTCAAATGAAATTATTTTAGAACAATTTCCTCATATTTTTTGTACACTTTTACATTTGACACTATTAGTTTCTTTAAAGTAGGTAAATTTACGTCGAAAAATTTCATAAACCTCTAGTTATATATTTAGCTGATGACGCAACATGCGTGGTTTTTCTAGAGAATGCAATAGAATTATTACATGTATTAAATGATAAGAAAGCATGACTCATGAAGGTAAACGAGTTACAGTACTGACGTCATCAGAAGGCCACAGATATGCAATACAAATCTTTCAGGATCAATAATTAGTTTAAGCACAGATTAACGTGTTTTTCTTGTTTGATTATTCTACATCCATAAGATTGGCTATTATTTCTGTGCAGTTAATTATGAGTGTTCCATAACAAATTTCAAAGTTTGCCGCCATATTGGAAAATGGCGCCCGAATTTTAAAATTCTAAATTCATAATTTTAATGGGCATATAAAATAGGGTGAAGTCCCCCATTTAAAGTTTTCTGTAAATGTAGCCGTTTCCAAAGTACCAATAGTGGCACAGTTAAAAAAGACACCCTGTATAAATACTGTACAATTAAATTTGTATTAATACAATTGTTTATTGACTTATAGCAGTACCCCTGCCCAGCGATCAGGAATTTACTTAAGAGTATAATTCTTTTGACATCAAGTATGAGTCAATAACTTCCTCATTGCAAATTTGAATTGAATTTACACTCGTAAAATTTGTTTAATTGGAGCGAAGACGTAAAAGTGGAGTGATGGTAAATCTGGTATTATAGAGGATATCCCACTTGAGTTTCCTCAACTTTCTTATCGGTAAATTAGCAGTGTAAGGGCAAACATTATCTTAAAGGAACAAGCGGAATGCTGAGCAACTCTATACTTGGAACGAATTGCTGGCTTCACTTTCTCTTTTTAAATCGTATTATAGTATTCAGCCGTGATCGTTCTCTGTTCTGTCTAGATGTGAAAGTGGTCATAATTTTCTTAAGTGAAAAATTGTTTTCTATGGCGGGTATGAATTTTGGATCTCGCCATTGCTTGCTTCCTCGTTTTGACTCGTAGAGTGAAGTAGCATACCCATGTTTCTTCACAGGTTAGTATGGAGTCTACAAAATTGTCTCCATCCTTCTTATAAAAGCTCCAGAAGCTATGTCACTTCAACCAATTTTCTTCTTCTTTGTGTTCAAGCTTTAAAAGACGAGGAACCTACCTGGTTCTCACCTTGATGATTTTATGACCGAGTTTAACTAAATGTTTCCCCGCTATCAACACTTAATTCAAGTTAGCAGCCATTTCTCTGACGGTGATTTTCCAATTGTCTTGAATTAGTGCATCACCATCAGTCAGCTTGTCTTACTGTTTGACGTTCTCCACCTTGGTTCGTTTACCAGACCTTCTTTGAAAGATTTGTACCAACATACAATGTGGACTGAGAGACACTCCCTTTTAAGTCTCAAATAAATCTGATACACCTTCATTTGTCGAAAATGAGTGTATTCAGAATTATTTTGAATTTGGCGTTGTTAGGTTTTATTGGGTCTAACCCCTACTGTCCGCTATTGTGAACTGAACACCGGGTCCTCCAACTCATCCGTATTTATACCCTGAGCTGTCGTCCAGACTATCTTTCTGGATAAATGAAGGTACCGATGCGCAGCCTCCAAGGTGCACTCAGGAGGGATACAAAGCCTGTAATTCCATTTCTTCTTTTAGGTGTCTCTATCTATTCAAAGACTGAACCCCGATGTCTACCAACCTTCCCAATTTATACCTTGAGCTGTCGTCCAGGGTATATCTGGATAAATGAAGGGACCGAGGCGCAGCCTCCCAGGTGCACTCAGGAGGGATACAAAGCCTTTATTTCCATTTCTTCTTTTAGGTATCTCGATCTATTCACAGACTGAACCCCGGTGCCTACCAACCTTCCCAATTTATACCTTGAGCTGTCGTCCAGGGTATATCTGGATAAATGAAGGGACCGAGGCGCAGCCTCCCAGGTGCACTCAGGAGGGATACAAAGCCTTTATTTCCATTTCTTCTTTTAGGTGTCTCGATCTATTCAAAGACTGAACCCCGGTGCCTACCAACCTTCCCAATTTATACCTTGAGCTGTCGTCCAGGGTATATCTGGTTTAATGAAGGGACCGAGGCACAGCCTCCCAGGTGCACTCAGGAGGGATACAAAGCCTTTATTTTCATTTCTTCTTTTAGGTATCTCGATCTATTCATAGACTGAACCCCGATGTCTAACAAACCTTCAAAATTTGTACCTTCGGCACAAGCCTCTGGTACAAATTTTAGGGAAGGTAGACGGGACCGGGGCCCAGCCCAGAGACGAGCGAGCTCTCCCTCGGAATGCCCTGCAGGGCTGTACTAACTTCTAACCTTTACTCATCATTTTGGTTAACTACAGTTTTCAACTTAAGACTAATACAAAAATAAAACGTCTTCGGGTTGTCTTAAGTTTAAGACAAAACTAAAAGGTACCATGGAAATAGCTTAAGGTGCGCAAGTAAGGAAAATGATAAGCATTCCTAACTAAAAAATACAAATTTTAATGTGAGAAAATGTAGTTAGATATATTTCTTACCGTCTTAGATGGTAAGTCTTATTAATATATCTAATTATTAATCAGTAGTCGGAATGGCGAAAACAAATATGTATGAGAAAATGTATTCTGCATTTTTGGTTTTTTAGTTCGATACAGCCTTCTTTCTATAGACTTCGTAACAAAAGTTCGTTTTACTTTCTGTGCCAGTAATTATCTGGTTAGTCTTTCTTCAGATTGGAAAATACGCTTTTTGGTTTACCATCAGATCCTTCACCTCCGAGACTTTTCCCTGTCGTCAATTTCTTCTTCTGTCAATCCAATCTGTTCTAATTTCTGACAAACATTACTTTATCCTCGGCATTTGTGTCTTTTTGCCTTCTTCTTTTTCAATCTCTCTTTGTCCATCCTCTTTAGATGTCAATATAATGAACACGCTTTAAAATAATCTTTATATTACTACACAAATTAACGATTTTGTATCTCAAAATAAAGATTACTTTTAAAGACTTTATAATTGTAATCTACGGTATCATGTATTTTTTATTTTTTTAAAGCTACAAATGTGTAAATAAATCCCGAATAAACATTACATGTTTATATAATATTACATGAACTTGTCCAATGGTGGGCAATTTCTATCAGATTTTCATTATATTTGGTACACAAATCACATTTTTAAATAACTAGGTTCATTCTTTAGTAACAAAAATATGATTTTTCGTCGATTCATAGAGGCTTTTTAATTCTATAAAAATTGATCTTTGATTTTCATCGAATTTGGTCAAACATTGAAATATAGAAAAATATAGTTATTGGAAAAAATCTTATAGGCCTTATTGTAAGTTTCTTTTTTTCTGCACTAGTTTTTTCGTTTGATAGATTTTATATACAATTTGATTTTAAGATTAGGGGGACAATTTGGTTGCTGCCAATGTCCAACTTGCTTTAGCAAGTTTTATCCCGGTTACAGGTGTTTTGTTTTTGTGTGCTACGTTGCTTCACAATTCACTGGTCTATTTTGTTTTCGTTGTTGTTTAAAGACAAAACCTCTCGGTCATAATCGCCTTGAAAAAAGAACATAAAATAAAATCTCCTAACCTTTGAATACTGTAATTGGACAATAATTTGTCAATAGAGACCTAATAGAGATGATAGCTAATCCAAGACTAGATGAAGAAATCTGTAGATCCATCTATGTTCTTTGGGATTGCCACACCCGTATTACTTATTCTTACTTATTCATTCTCCCTGCTTGTTATTTTATCTCAATTTTAATGGACTATGTAAAAACTTTAAAGAACAGAAATTTATTGTGTATGTTTGAGTTAGGGATGCTACATAGGTAAGCAATCTCATACAACTTCATTGCTTTTTTAACTTTCCAAAAAATTTTAAAACGTTATTTTTTATGTCCGGAGATTGAAAAAATAAAAAATAATAATAAAATAAATAAATTTAAATAAAAACAGGTGAAATGAGCATCATTTCACGTTATTTTTTACACTTAAATTGCGTGGTTGGAGTTATTTCAAAATATCATTAGATATAATGACTAGAGTTGCGTGTTATGTAGACTTCAATCCGGAAGTGCGGTTTGGTAGTCTGCAAGGTGATTTGTGCTACTCAACAATACTTTGTTTACAAAATGGCGGCATGTGTTTGTGCGTAATCTCAGCTGATCGTGCATTATTATTCTTGTCCTTTGTCCCTTACGTCATTGAACTTTATAATGTTTGGGCAGCCAGCTTTAGACGTTAATAGTACGTGATTTTTGTATATATGTTTGTATCTATTTTGTTACAGACCTTGACATGTAATTAATTGTCATGTAGGATTTAGAGAGGCGTCGTTTAAAATACCGATATTTTGCGAGTATTTAGCAGATTATAATATTTCACATTCTACATTGAACTTGTCAGCTGCTACGGTGATTATTGTAGTTTTATTAATTTGGATTTTATGTTATTAACAAATTTGTTTTTTGTGGTAACCACCTTGTTACTTGCCCTTGTTACTTGCCATACATAGTGTAAAAAACACTTTTGCGATGAGTAAAATAAGTTGCTTTTTGAGGTTGTCTAAGTCCAAAAATGTAGTTTTGGGAATAATGTCTATGCGCAGTGCTTTAGCACAAACGCGTGGACCGATTTTAATCAAATTTAGTGTTTGGTACATATAATTTCACAATATCGCGGGACGTTGGAAAATATTATTGGTGTTTCTAGTATTGATGGAAATTTTGACAGAGTAAGTTACCAGCACGTATTAATAAACAAAATAAAGCCAGCAATCTACAATGTGGAGGAGTTAAACTTACGATCTCTTTGGTTCCAACGCTCCAACCTTATCCCATTTAGATTCTGTTTTATGTAACGACTTAAAAAAAGAATGTACGTAATGATACCAATGACAAAGCTGCAGAAATCCCTCCAGAGATATTACAGAATATGATAAATGGCTGTTACAACAGCCTAGCTCACTGCCAAACCGTACATTTATTGTAAAAACAACTCACCTAAATGTCTAATTTTAACCATTACAAATCTGTTTTGCAAATAATTACAAAAAATATATATATTTTTTTTACAACAAAAGAAAAACGAAAATCATAATAGACACTTTTTTTAATGTACTGTACCAATAAATGTATATTGTTAAGAGTATATTTTTTAAAGCAAAAGAAAAAACGAAAAACAGAAAATGCACATTTTGTTTTCACTTCAGTTTTACTAATTGTTAAATTTTTTTACAAAAACTGATTTTAAGAACAAACGATATATCAATCTACTTTTTGCCCTACTTAAAGACAAATATTTGTCCATTAGACAATGCTGGAAATTTTATAAATTTTTGAGGTATCCAGTATATGGTGCTTTTGGTCGCGAGTTGGTTGTTGACGGTAGAGTAGTACATTTTATTTGTTATTGTTATTTATTTAGTTATTTTGTTTAAGTGATACTCAATGTGTACGGAGAGTTGTGCTGAGACAGTGATTTTTTTATGAACTGAATTATAATTTCTACAGTTGTATTTTGTTTATTTTATATACTGTAGACATTACTAGAAAAAGTGATCAGTGAATCCAAAAAACTTTGTATTGCAAGAATGGGAATAAATTATTATTATTATTGGTTGACTCTGTAGATAGAGGAAGTTGATTTCTACAAAATTCCGTTTGTTTCATTTCTATATCTACATTACAACCAGAGATATTATGCTGTGCTGGTATTGTTTTACCAGCACACTATTACAGCATCACTATTACAGTAGAGTAGTGAACTCAAGATGGTCACTACTATAGGATCGCTTAAAACACTATTAGATATACATAAAACTTTAAATGTTGAACCTTCCCTACTTTTTTATTGGATTTGAATATATGCTATCCAAATTTTTGAAAAATAGACATTTTTCTTTATGGTAACAATTTAGTTTATTGAATAGAAACACATATTTTATTTTAGATCGTTTTTGGACAGAATTTTAAGAATTTTTATTCTAGGGTATTTTTTGATGAACTGAACTGTTTAATGTTTACTCGATTTTTAGTGGGTAGTTTTAACTATTTTTTTAATCTTCAATTTGGAATAAAAACATAATTTCCTGCTGAAAATAAAGGGAAACAGGATATTTGAATAAGTATAATTGTACTTTATTAAATTATTTCACTTCTAGGTCCTGCCTTCTTTTACAGAAGAGTGTGTGTCCTTATGATGGATACTTTGAAAATCTATTATAATTAAGATTTTCTCTCTGTTTTATGAAAATAAAAATACGTTTGTTTAATAAAAAACCTTTTTTTAAATTCAACCTTTCTTTATTTTCTACATATTTTGAAGTTATGATCAAAGAGAGAAAAGACATTGACAAAGACTGGTCTCCAATACACAATATTATACAATACTGTACTGACGGATCTCGAACTAACTTCGGTGGAGGTGAAGATAAATACGCAACTGTATTCCAAGCAGAAGTAACGGCAATGCTGGAATGCGCACAATTGTGCCTAGCTAAAGGTTATACCAATGAGTATATCATTATCAGGCTGCTATAATGTCTGTAACCTGACAAGAACACTACTCATCATTAGTGTGCAATTGTCACTGAACCTTAAGCCTTCGACCCAAAACCAGGTAAAACTTAGCTGGATACCAGTTCACAGAGGATACGGCAGATAAACTGGCAAAAAAATAGGACCAAGAGATCCTTTATTGGCCCAGAACTTGTATGCGGAATAACTAAACCCTTAGCAAAAGATAGTCTAAAACAATGTCTAAACTCAGAAATTGAGGAACGATGCACAAAATACTCCAAGGGAAAACTATACGGATTACTGGTCCAACCCGATATGAAACTCTCTAAATTCGTCACTTCACAAAGTAAACGAAATCTGAGGGAAATCTTAAGCTTTGTATCAATCTATGGCGCTTTCAAGAAGCATCTTAACACCATAGGATTATTCCAAGGAAACTTGAAATGCAAAATATGGTATCAGCACCTAGAAACTGTAGAACATATACTTCGAAAATTAGGACGTAGAAGACAACTGATCTTCGGCCCAGATGTGACTTTGGAGCAACTAGCAACCTAGCTAGGAAAATTCTGACCCTAATCAAAGGAATAGACATAAGCTAGTTAGGAAAATTTAAGAAGTACATAAAAAGTCTTAGAGGCTGAAGTGTCTAGGGGGTAATAATCTACTTCTATTTATAATAATAATAATCGACTACATATTGGTGTTATTTTTTGACATTACATAATCTTTAACTTTGCCGTATAGGTTGAACCCCTATACAATTGTTTTAAGGTAGGAACTAGAAATGAAATACACTTCTTGCTGACTGCCTTATAATCTGTAGGAAATTATATTTTTATAAACACTAAAAATTGCATAAATAATAAATTTAGTCGTAAGTTCTGAACAGTTGGGTTTATAAAAATATCCAAAACAAACTTCTTCAAATCACATGTACTGTCCGAAAACAACAAAAAACATGGTACTGTATTCCTGTTAAATAAAACTAAGTTGGGTGACATATTGGAAAATATTAACGATTTTTTCAAAATTTCGATAGCATATTTTTAAATCCCATAAAATAGTTAGGGATCTCTTATAGTTTTAGTTAGAGATACTAATGGTGGACACGTGAACCAAAACTACTCTAAGCTCAGTAGACATTATATGCAGTAGTATTGGAGTTTCCATGATTGCATACAGTATAATTTAGTAGTGAGCAATAAATCGGTATCAGGATACTTCCGAACACAGGAAACTGTGGATAAATGCTTGTATGGCGCCGTCTTTCATTGCCTAATTAATCTTCTTCTGTCAATCATTGCCTACTAGATTAGACTCTGTTTAATTATTGTTTATTGTGTCAATATTTAGGATGTTACTGTTTGGATGAAAGTAAGTTTTTGAGATAACAGATGTACAGGATGTTCAAAAAGTATGAAACTGTGTGATCTAAAGACCTTGGTGAACGAAAAATCGCTAAACTACGATTTTCTTAAAATCTGTTCAAATTATTTTGATCAATTTTTACTCATGTGTAGTTTACAATCCCAAACAAAATGTATTGGTCCCCCCCCTCTCTCTCTCTTTCACTCATTCACTCACTCACTCACTCACTCTCTCTCACACTCACTCACTCATCATATATAAAGAAGTACTGAAAACCAATATGGACACGTATACATCCAACTCTGGGGTTGCACTTGAAAATCTATTATTAAAACTATTCAGACTTTCCAGAATTAAGTGCTATTTGCAATTATATTGCACCATCGTACGTACGTAATGATGATCTCTATGGCGACGCTCAGATCAACACTATGCGGCAAGAAAGAGAAGAATATGTCGCTGAGTCTCCACCTTTATGAAAATAAGGCAATTCACCATATTCTCGAAACTATCAATAATGTACGTTGACTAAACTGTAGGGACTGGTTCATTTATGTTAATTTATGACCTCTTAGAGAAATATTATCTCCTTTCTTGAATTTAAAGCAAACGTTCTTAATTGTAGTTTTAGAAAGATCATCAAAGGATGCTCACTTTTAAACTGCATAGAATCAGCTCTTGCGCAATCTTCTATAAAGTATAGCATTGATATCGACGATAAAGAAGTTAAACCGCCGCCATTTTATAAATGACATACCGATGTTCTTCAAAATATCATCAGATCATCCTTGCAACTGTTCTAACTTGTACTGATTTGGTGTCGGTTGGATTCCTTGTTCGTTAGTTATAATTACACTTGGTAATCCCGAGGGCCCAGTTGGATCTACACTTTTTCCCCCATCTTGTCTCTCTGGACCAACTCTTGTTCTCTTCCGACTCTCTTAGAGTACTCAAGGGCTACCTCTAGATACGTATCTAACGACAAGATTCTTTGTGTCGGATATAGACTCTTGATCCTTACAATACTACCTTGGCGTGGCGTCTCAACCGATCGACAACGCGGTTCCCTGTAGAAAGAAAGTAATGATTAATTTCTTTTATTCAATATAAGTATACGAAAACATGACGGGACATTTCTGGACCGCTCGTCTAGAATGGTTGAATTCCGACTCAATTAAGTTAATAGAATCAGACCGCTTAGACAATTTAGTAACACTATGTTAAAATGGAATCTTGTTTTCTACAATTTATTTACCTATAAATTAGTAAAATATTAAGGTCCATACAAAACCATTGAAAAAGATATATTTTTTAAACACATTACTAGAAATAAATAACTTATTAGTACCGAACAGAACCGAGCATGAAGATGGTGATCAATGTTTTTAGAACGGCTAGTTGTCTGTAAGTGCCGGAGAATAAATTATAAATCACACTGGCCTAATTTCCCGCTACTAGCTTGCACACTTGGACCCGCAGGGTGTAGTAATTCCCGAACTTCTCTCCATCTGTCGATCTAGTGAGACCTCGATCCAGTGACATTTCGATCTATTGAACCGTCACCTCCTGGAGGCTCACTATAGTGAGTTCTCACTTGGCCATCCCAAGGGACCCAGCAGGATCTACACTTTATATTCCTATAAGGTCTCTCTTGACCAACTCTTGTTCTTTTCCGACCCTGACGTTATTAGACTATTCTGGGCTAGAGAGTCTTTATTTAATTTTTTTTTCCCTTTTTTTTATGAAGCTATGATTACCCAGAGGTTTCCACCTTCAAACAAAAAGTAGTGAAAGTTTTACGTTTCACTTTCGCTCAGATAATTACAAAAATTTCATCGAAATATCTAGGATTGATTTTGAGATATGCGACATCTTAGGCGGCGACCATTCATTTTCAATTTTTGCCGAATAACTCAGGAACGACCATTGTAACTCAGTAGATGCATTGAATATATTTTGTTTCGTTTTTTTTTTTTTTTTTTTTTATATGGGTACAACATTTATCCCAATGAGATTCAACATTAATAACAACATACTGTAACTATTTATGCTAAAGACCGTAGGTGCTGGATGGTATTCATACTGTAAGAAAGAAATACCTCACTATTCCATTATTTTTAAAATATTTAAACGACGGATTTATTATTTACGTCATCATTGTTTTTATTTTCGTAACAAACAAGAGATAACAGTCCCAGCTGTTTACAAAATGATTATAGATGTGTTTTCTACAAGGAATTGAAAGCTTTAATATAACTTGAAGTGTTTTGTGTACCTGTACGTTACCACTTCACCACCATTTTGTTGTGTTTATCGATGATAATGTTATCAACACAAGTATGTGGGAAGTAGGCCTACCTGGCGATCATATCATACAATAATCAGTAATGTACTGCGTAGGCACGGAAACTCAAAAAACATTTACAAGCATTTTAATATTTTATAGTTGAAAAGTTGCACAAAATGGACAAGTTGTGTAATGGGTTATTAGTATTTTGCGGAATTTCATTAATATACACATTAGACTGAAATTTGAACGAAATAAGTTGAGGAAATTTTGAGAAATTACGTCTATTACCACCATGTTTTGAAAAGATTGTGTTCTTAGGGGTTACACTTGAGCAAATATGATCAAAAATGTTAAATATAATAAAACTCGAACACAAGATTTCACAAAAATTACGTTTACTTTCAAACGCGTTTTAACGGCAAAGTCGCTATCCTCAGTACATATTAACTAATTATAACTTAATAATCATAATTTTTTTATTATCCGTATGACAGTTTACCCACATATTTTGTGGTTTTGCAGCCACCGTTAATTTTTTTTTTTTTTTTTTATGGTAGCCGCTACCTTCATATTTTCATATTTTGTGTTTTTTCTTATGGCAGCTAACCCAGAACTTTGTGTTTTCCTTATGCCAAACATCATCAAATTTAGTGTTTTTCTTATGGCAACTCCCCCCAAATTTTGTCTTTTTTCTTATGGCATCTACATTTTCTTATTATGTCATATTCTGTGTTTTTCCATGGCAGCCAACCTCAAATTTTGTGGTTTTTTTCTTATGACAACTTCCCCCAAATTTTGTGTTTTCCTTATGCCAGCCACCCAATATTTTGTGTTTTTCTTATGGCAGTTACCCCCATATATTGTGTTTTTCTTATGGCAGCTACCCCGAATTTTGTATTTTTCTTATGATAACTACCCCTTTATTTTGTGTTTTTTCTTATGGCAACCACCCCCAAAATTTGGGTTTTTTTTTCTATTTAGCGGACACCCCTAAATTTTAAGTTATCGAAAAAAAAACCCCGAAATATGGTAAAAATATGACCTTATACCAATTTTGATTAAAACCACTTTATTGGACTAGGGTGACCTTCAACTGATAGTCTGCAAAAAACTGGAGGACATCGATTTGTTCACTCATCACATAATGTTTTCTATACAGTGTGAGAAGGTAAACACATTTATTTGTTCAAGGGTACAACAAACCTTTGCTTATATTCGCAACAATTTCAACAATGATGTTTTTTACTACACTACTTTCTATTTAAAGAATGTACAAGTAAAATGTTATAAGATTGTTGTTTTTGATCTGTTAGCAATTTCATCAATAAAAATGTACAAATCGTCACTGGAGCATTGATCACGTGCCAAGCCCCCCAGGGAATCTCCCCCCATCAGCTGCAGCTGTCTATAGACTCCAGATGTTTACACAAAACACTACTCTAATCACTTTTATTGATTAGTTTCATATCAAAAGCAATACGTCATGACTCCTTCTCAATATTAGGCCTATACAACCTCGAACCCTCATGGGCTTACTTTAGTGAGTGCGACTTGGCAGATCATATCTGGATCAACATATTTATTCATATAGTCTTGGGTTAGATCCCACTCTTTCATCTTTACTATTGGTCCCTCTTAACCATATCTTGTTCTTTTTTGACCCTCACGTATTAGAATATTCCAGAGCTAGGGGGTTTTTATTTTACGTTCGTTTTTTTTCCTTTTATACCGGGCTAAAAACTCTTTGCAAAAAAAAATGGTAAATGGTTACATCAAAACAAACAAAAAAGTTCCTTTGACAATATGACCTATCTCATTTCGTTGTCTGTCTGTCTGTCTGTGTTTTTTACATCATAATTAATATCTCAAGAACCAAATGTAACAACAACTTTCTGATTTTGCAGATATTAATAATTAATTCTGTAATTTTTCAATGTTATTACTTTAACCATTTTAAAATGGCGAAAGTTTCAAAAATTTAAAACCCAATTTGGCCAAAAACTTTTCAATTTTTTAAACGTTCGCCATTATAAAATAGTTGAAGTAATAACATTGAAAAAATTACACAATTCGGCATTAATAACTGCAAAATCAGAAAGTTATATATAGCTTGAAAAAATTAATTATTATGTAAAAATCAAAACATGTAGACAGACGGACAACGCAGCTAGATGGGCCATATTCTCAAAGAAATTTGGATGTTTGTTTTGATATTTGAAACCATTTCCCAAATTTTCTGCAGAGTTTTTGAGCACACGGTACAAGGCGATGATGACCGATAGGTTTATGTCTTTAGACGAAAAAGAAAATTTTGTTTTCTTCCTGCAACATAACTGCATCATGATTTCATTGGCTTATATACATAAACTTGTATACAAGTTCAAATACACAAAAAAAAAATGTTTTTTCATAATTGTTAGAGCAGAACGCTACCGCGTATCTAAATCGATCCTCGCTACGCTCCACTCAGGCTTCAGGGTTCAGTTGTTGGTGTTTAAATCATAAAGTTATTTCCTACTTGGACTGAATAAGGCAAAGTAAGGTTATAAAAACTTCCACTGGGTTCGCTCTTGTCGACAATTCTGCCCAGGTGGAACAACATATTTGTTTAGAGTTGGAATGAGCCTGCTCCTTTACCTAATAATTACAAGTTAATCCCTTCTCCTTAACCATACAAAATGTTCTTAAAATTTTAGAACTAACCCATATATTTAGCCCCCCATTTATTGAAGTATTTGCAAAACTCTTCCTTACAACATCTACCCTGAAGTTTTTCATAGCCTACATAATATGGAGGTTCAATGCAAATAACAACTTCAGTTTTGGTCGGGTCAGGTAAGATAAGATTAGGTTGTGCGCTTATTTCGCGTGTCAAATTTTGTCTCCTCAAGGGTTGACCCTTGTCTCACCCTCATTAAACATCAACCTGGAGGGCTGCGCGCTTTTTTTCGCGACACCTAGAGGGCTGGGTAAGTACCATGAAGGTAAAACTCCATACATAATCAAATAAACTCAATGTTGATACAAAGCGATGTGTTGGAACATTCTTTGGTCTTATCTTGTATCAAACAATTCTATATTTAGTTGAAGTTGAATTAAGATAATGGGTTTATTGGAGCCGAATACAATGAAAATGTATTAAATATTCATTAGAGTTGAATAATCTTTATATAATCATGGAATTGGCCGATATTTATCAAATTATTACAAATATCAATTTAGTAAGGTTTAACAAATCTAATATTAAATTCTTGTCGATTAAAAAGTGGAGAAAGACACGTTGACATGGTATTTTATTACTTATACAGTAAACAACCAAGGATAGTTGCTTTCAATCCAGTTTTTGTATCATCACCAGCTATATCCACTTATTTATATTGCACATAACACACAAGACGCACATTTTTTTAAAGACAAACTGTGCACGTGAAGTCACTATAATAAAATAATAACACAACTACAGGATCTGTGTTGTAGTGACATGACTGTCATGGGCGGAACCCCCCCCCCCCCCCCGGAAGCAAAAAAATAACTCTTTATTATACATTTTGTTGCTGGAATTTAATACAATTCTTGAAATAACTATTTTAATAATCAATTGTATATTGAATGAGCATGGCTTGCCCCCCCCCCCGTTTTGATCCTGGGTACGCCCTTCCATGACATGTATACAGGGTGAGTTTTAAGTATAGAAACGGCTTTATACTGTATAACTGAGAGGTACCTGAAGGCAGAAACAAATGCCGATCTACGTAGTTTAAAAAAATATTTTTTGTAGGTTTATATTTTTGTACGCCATCTTGAATCCGCCATATTGAATCAAACTTCATTTTTTTTTTTATAGGAAAGTGGACATGTGATACATGATTTTCATGTAGAATTTGACAAGGAAAACGATGGTAAAAGCAGGTTTTCGATAAGTGCATTCATTTTCAAGTTATAAGCATTCAAAGTTGCAATGACGGAAAAATCGCGTTGGCAATAACGGATTTAAAATGTGCGGTCGAAAGTTTTCTATTGTGTTTTTCCTTAGAATACATCCAATAACGAACTTTAAACACTATAATTATTTTAATAATAAACAATTAGCAACTACAAATTAAATGTCAACTGTTATTATTCACTTTAAATTTATAATATTTAATATTTAAATTTAACTAAATATTTTCGAACATTACTAATACAATAAATTTTGAAAGCGTACCATTCTATGTACTTCCCCTCTATAGACTGCCAGTGCGCTAACCTCAAGTAAAATCCGTTTAACAAATTAGGCCTAGTTTAAATAATCTGTTTGCATTATGTTACAACAATGCAGCTCATTAACTCGTCATTTCGCCTGTAAAATTAAGTTGTAATGGTTTTATATTGTTTTCTGGTTCGTTATTGGATTTATTCTACAGGAAAAACACAATAGAAAAGATTCGACCGCGCATTTTACCGTTTTATTAATAATGACATTTCCCCGTCATTGCAATTTTGAATGCTTATAACTTGAAAATGAAGGCACTTATTGAAAATCTGCTTTCACCATCGTTTTCCTTGTCAAATTTTACATGAAAATTATGTATCACATGTCCACTTTCCTATAGGCCTATAAGTAAAAGTTTGATTCAAGATGGCGGACAAAAATTTGTTTCTGCCTTCAAGTACCTACTTAGTTATACAGTATAACGCCGTTTCCATTTTAAAAAATCACCCTGTATATGTGTGATATGCAATGTACACAAATCAGTATTGTTATCCTTGGCTTACAGTTACCATTGTTGCTTTTTTTGTTCCAGGTGAGAACAGAGCTTTGCACATAACATATTAATGTTTTTGAGAAACGTTCAAAGTCCATATAAACATGTAAGTAGAAAACATCAATAATTATGTATACAGGATCCCAGAAGGAAACTGACATATTTCATAGTTAGTTATCCGTCTGTTGGTCATATTGTTTTTTTTTTTTTTTTTTTTTTTCGAAAAATAATGAAAACTTTAAATATTGTTGATATTTAGAGTCTCCCCCCCCCCTGATTAAAATCGAAAGCCCGCCTTATAAAGGGCGTAAGATCTCCTACTCTAATAGCGTCAGGAACGGAAAATAACAAGAGTTGGTCAATAGGAACGATGAAAGAGATCTAATCCAAGACTACACGAATAAGATCTAGATTCAGCTAGGTCCTGTCAGATCGCCAAGTCCGTGTCTTGGAGCAATATTTCGAGTTGCATGCTACAGTTTACCAGTATACCAAGATTTTATCTTATAAATTTTAAAAATGTCGGCCGATTTTAATATCTAATATTGAATCTCTCTCAAACCACTAAATTTACAAAAAATATAAATGGCCGCCATTTAAAAATGTATTAGATAAAGTTTTTGTTTTTGGTACACTTGTAAAACGTGACATAATAAATGCGAATGCCAAATTTAAACTGAATGTGTTACCAACTTACAAAGTTTAGTTTTTGTTTTTTAATACAAAATGAGGGTTGTTTGGAAACGAAGCGACACCGAGCCTATGTTTAAATTTATTTGCTTTCGTGGATAGAAGAGCGAGAAAGTTTGTGCAATATTTATCTAAGAATCCACACCCAAATTTTCTCCGTGTGTTTCATGAACACTCTTTAAATCACTCGAAACGTGGTCACTGGATAGTTCCGGGTTTTATGATGTTTGGTCTCACCAACTGGCAGCGTAGACGATATCACGCCAGCCGTGTTAACACCGTGGGCGGTCTACGCCAATTAAATCTAACCTGATGTCTTTGACCTACAACCGTAACTAATATTCATGCTTGCGTATTTACTCCAACAAATTATCGTCAGGCGACGCTGAACACCATCTGCATAGGTTCTAGCTATTGCTGTTTACCTACCTTCTTGGGGTTTAAAGAGAAAACCATGCGGTCGTCATCGCCTTATAAAAAAGCAGAAAAGAACATAAATTAAAGACTCCTAGACTTCGAATACTCCAATATCGTCAGGGTCGGAAGGAACAAGCGTTGGTCAAGAGAGATCTAATAGGAAACATAAAAGAGAGAGATTTTCTAATTCGAGACTACATGAGTAAAGGTTTAATTCCAGCTAACGTCCTTTGGGTATACCACACTCGTACTCCCTACAAGTAAGCCCCTGAGGGTTACTCTAATATCGTCAGGACCAAAAGAGAACAAAAATTGATCAAGAAAGACTTGATAGCAAAGATAGTCCAAAACCAAAACTACTGGTGTGACTGGGTCCCTCGAGATTGCCAGACCCGGAGATGAGCCCTTGAGGATTAATTCCCTTCTTATAACCGAGGTTATGAAACGTTTATCAATCATAATCCAGTACAAAATTATCTAATAAGCCCGGTTATATTGGATTATAAGGTTACAAGTCACCCAACTGCTTTTTACTTTTTTTTACATAATTGGTAGTATAGCAAAAATATGTATTGAGTTAAAAATTGGTTTTTTTCTTTCTGATATAGTCTAACACCCGAAAACAACATATGGTTTATGCAATGATATCCAACTGCCTATCATCTGTTTAGTACTGCACAGCCCAAAAGCTTAGACAGGTTTTACTCAAATTTGGTATGAGCACATATTATGGGTTTTTTTCATAATTGTAATAATTACAAATATATGAATCCGTTTGTGGAAAAATGAATAAAAGTCCTGAGATATGCCCAGTTACTAAGAGCACACTGCATATACTACATCATACTTTAAACCTCTTTTTCCTTTCAGAGACTTATAGTTACTTGATAATTCCGAGGTTCCTAGCTGGATCTACACCGCCTTTTCATGCAGTTTAGGAGTGAATCCCTCTTTTTAATTTTTCCCATTCGATCTTTTTTGACCAACTCTTGTTCTCTTCTGACCCAAGGACTCACTTTATTGAGTACAGTCTTGACAATCCCGAGGTGAACCAGCTGGATCTGAACATTTTCCCGATAATCTTGGGTTAGATCCCTCTATTTAAACTTTCCTATCCGGTCTCTCTTCTACAGCTCTTGTTCTTTTCCGACCCTGACGCTATTATTCGAGGGCTTGGTGGGTCTTTATTTTATGTTCTTTCCTTTCTTTCTTTTTCCAAAGGATTTTCACATTTAAACAACAAGAAACAATCTTCCGACTTTGAAGCTATTAAGAGTATTTGAAGGTTAGGTTCTACTTTTTTATAACCGATGATGACCGAGTTTTTCGCCTTTAAAACAACAGGGGAAAATTCTTCCTACACGGATGGTGTTAGAGTATTCGATGGCTAATAGTCTATTGGTTTATTGTATCTTCTGTTTTTTTTATATATATAAAGCGTTGAAGGAGAGATTTTTTGTAAAAAAAAAAGAGAGAGAGAGAGAGAGAGAGAGAGAGAGAGAGAGAGAGAGAGAGAGAGAGAGAGAGAGAGAGAGAGAGAGAGAGAGAGAGAGAGAGAGAGAGAAACAAGAAGATAATAATAACATACCTCCTTTTTGTTCTCAAAACGACATCGATTTTTTTATACCCATCGTGTAAATACCTAAGACTTGTAAATACTATGGATTTGGAAGTTAAATTTATTTAAAATTGCTTCAAACATCCCGCGACATAATTCAAGTGAGATTATATCAACAGCATGTTATTACTTCAACTTGATGGAATAGAACATTCTGTTTAATAACCTTTAAAGTGAACTCGTGCAAAGGTTATAATATCATTGTGCATGATCCAGTGTAAACGAGTCGAGTGCGTGACGGAGAAATATATTCTGCAAGTTGGAATGTTAAAACTGTCTGTGTAGCGACATAAACAAACTGTGCAAATATATCGCAAGAACTTTCTGTACCTTAAGTCTAAAGCAACGGACAATATTTGTCACTGTTCCACTAAAAATTGGTGTTCTATCAGTCAAGAAATAAATTAATGGTGCAAAATAATTTAGCTAAAATTTTTTTTTAAGGCGAAACCATCCTCAAAACCTAATGAGAACTAGTCATCACGTAAAATGTCTACACAAGAAATACCTATGCAGTATTACCATAGATTTGTGTCCTTCAAACTAATATTACACAGATTTACTGTAATCCTTCCTCCGATTGTTTTTACAATTACAATATTCGATAGGAAATTAAAACAGCTACAAAAATAAAGTCTCTTGACATTTTTCTAAAAATTTCCCGTTTTTTTAGTTATTTTGATTTTTTTAAATTAAGCCGTCGCCAATTTGAAATGAGTTATTGGATTAAGTTGGTTATTTTTCAAAATAGTTATTTACCTTATTACGTACCATGCCAAGTTTCAATTGAATACGTCAAACCGTTCTGGAGATTAGAAAAGTGCCTATATATCTAAATAAGGTCTAAATTTGCCTTCAAAGTAAATCATATTTATTTAAAATCGATTTTTTTATGACGGCTGACAAAGGTTAATCTTTATTTTTGCCAATTATTTCTGAACCATAATATTGTTTACTTGTTATTATGCACACGGGTTGAGGCCATCTTCACACTAAACTACAATTTGAACGAAATCAATCGGTAGCAATTAGTTGGGGCCGATTTTTAGAAAATCGTAATTTTTGTGTTTTTTCTTAAGACTACCCAAATTTTGAGTTATCAAAAAATGGGGGGGGGGGAAATTCCATAGATATGGATCTGAATTACTTTTTCTTTTTTTTTACCAAAAACTCGAATAGGTTAGGTTAGGCCAGGTTATGTTATATGTAAGGTTATGTTTAAGTATGGAGACTGCTTTATACTGCATACTGAGAGATACTTGAAGGCAGAAACAGATGCAGATCAACATAGTTTAAAAAATTAGACTTTTTTGTAGGTTTAAATTTTTTGTCCGCCATCTTGGATCCGCCATATTTAATCAAACTTTATTTTTTAAACATGAAGTTGACGTGTGATACACGATTTTTATGTAAAATTTGACAAGAAAACGATGGTAAAAGCAGTTTTTCGATAAATGCCTTCATTTTCAAGTTATAAGCATTCAAAGTTGCAATGACGGAAAATCGGCGTTAGCAATAAAATGGGGTAAAATGGGCGGTAGAATCTTTCCTATTGTGTTTTCCTGTAGAATACACAACAGAAATTTATTATAGAAATAAAGCACATATTACAAGCTAAGCAATAACAGACAACAACAAACAACAGCTGACTGTGTAAGCAAAACAAACCACTGTCTTAACCCAATATGGAGTTCTGACACATAATATTTATTGTTCATTTCTCAACCGATTGATACAGGATTTAGGGGGGAATGTTTTTGCTGATAGGATTTATTCTATTTGAAGTCTCCTGAGTCCAAAATAGTGTTTTTTTTTAAGTGATGTCTGACGTCTGTCGGTTTACTGCTCTGCACCCTAAACCCGTAGAGCGATTATAATTAAATTGGGTAGGTACTTGTGCAAATTTCAGAAACTTTTATTTTTTATTATTTTACATGACTCAAAATTTGGTGGCAAAAAGGAAAAAACATTCTCTCAAAATAGGGGGGCCTTTAAAGAACCCAAAAAATGTTTTGGTCGCCATCTCTCTAACAAATATCGATTCATGAATACATTATTTCTCAAAATCGCCCTACCGATTTTGTTAAAAATTTGCAAAATATGAAGATTTTGTGACCTTGTGCAAAATTTTTAATACAAAAATATAACTGTTCAGGAATAATTTGTAAAAAAAACAAAAATGAGTCTTCACCGCCGTCATTAAAACTCGGTTTGTAAGAATTACGACTTGGCCTTAGGACGTGTTTATAATACATAGTTTTAATATAAATACATAAATAATTTGTTAATAAACTGCGTTCATGGTTAATTTTCACTTTTTAAATCTCATCTTACTATTAGAGTTGGGCGAGTAAAAAATTGTGTACAATGTTTTTGCATCGTTTATATAAATTATGTTTTTACACATTAAAGAGAGTACAGAAATTTTGAAATGTACACTTAATTTATAAGCAGCAGTGTTTTGTACTAGTCGTTTCCAGTTAAACATTTTAACAGTTTTAATGTGTAATTTTAAAATAATGACGATATCTGAGGTTCATGTTGGCATCAGTTAGTTTAGTTCACGATTCAGTACTCTAGGATTTCTGTCATTGTCGACCAGTTTACACGCGGTCTCTCTGCGGCCGGCATTTAGCTCCCACGTCACTCATTAGCAATAAGCCATATAAATCGTTAAATTTTGGCGAGATGTTAGCAATCAATCACAAATAAAGTAAGCACTTTCGTTGGATTTTGCGAAATAAAAAATTCAGAACAAATTGTCACACATTAACATATAAACTGATAAATGTATTACAAAGTAAGTGTTTCCAAGGGAAATGATTAATTTTCGATAAATCTGCAGGTAAACCTGTTTAATTTGATACCTCAGTCATTAAAATCGGTCCTATAGTAAAAAAATAAACGAATGTCGCAGAAATTCCATAGCGAATTACTTTTCGAGTTATTTGAGGGGAAAAACGCCTGGAAATAACGATTTTTAGGAATGGAAATTGGATTTTTTCAATTCACAATAATTCGAAAAATATTAATTTCCATGAAAAACTGTATAGGGGTTTTTTTCCTTTGAATCAAATTTCTTATCATTTTGTAATCAGTTATTTTACACCCATCTCCTCCCTATAAGCCTACAAATAAAATGTAAGCTTGGGAAGTAAAACACTGTAATAAAAATGATTACCAAGTCTGTACCATGTCAATACGTCCGTCGGTTCCGGAGTAAAAAGCTTCACTAAATGCATTTCATGTAGTAACAATAAACAATTAGTGTGACCAAGGTCATGCAATGTCACCAAATCAATTCGTTGTACAAAGGTGACTTTACATCACGTGTTTAGTTTTTATCAGTTCAATGTTGTTACGAAAGCTACTCAACAAGGATTTACTTGAAAATTCTGACGTCAATCTTTATACATTCTAAATCCCTAGAACCTGAAGTGATACCAACCTTCTAAATTGATTTGCCCAACACTTTTGTAGTGGTAGAATAAAACTTGAACTCAAGATCTCACAAAAATTACGTGAGACAAGTTTATGCTCTTATTATTTCAAAGATGACCTAAATGCTGGCGAGTTGTGAAGTAGAGTGCGGTGAAGATTTGCCTACACTAGTCTTACCACGCCTCCGATTCCATTGAATTTATATCAAGAAAAGCCGCATACGTGAGTCTCAATATGCAGGTTGAACTGTTGAAGTTTTCTGGATTTATGTAAAGAGTACGCTAGTATTGGAGGAGTCACAACTGTCATTGAAATTACCAGAAGTTGGCCGTGAGATAGCAGCACTAGAGCCTCTATTTTCGGACCTTCATTCTATTGTATGGATATGAGCAATTTTAGTATGTGAAATAGCAATACTACTACTATCCACTCTGTCAGTATTTTTCCTTCAGTTGACTCAATCAAGCTATGTATTTAGTTCAGCAGATATTGGACTGTAAACTACCACCAGAAGATCACACATTCCTTACACTCGCCACAGCATTGTGCTTCGTAGAAAGTGTTTCGTGGTTTTACTGATCAAGTGACCTTGAGAGAATAACAAGTATTGGATATTGTAATATATCGTGATTTGTGACAATGCATAATGGGATGTAGGCGGTAACAATAGATACACTCGATGTCAGCGCTTCCTGACCCCAACACCTTCTTGTGATGACTATATAAGGCACAACAATACGACCCACTACGCGTATTGGCCGCGTATTTCATGCTGTTTGGATTTTGTAAGGCTTGAAACAAAATTTCCATATTAGGCGAGCATAAATATGGAAAGTGGCCATATACGTCCAAACTCAAGAATTTGTCAAACTGAAATTTTTATTACAATGTGATTTTACTTTCTTAGCAGTGTATATAGAATAAGTTATATAATCGGTCAGAAATCTTTGTCATGAGTTTTACGGATCTCCCGTATCAAAAAGAATGGATTTGTCATCTAGCGTCTGGTCTGTACAGAACATACGTGTGAAGTGAATTTAATCAATGGGCGTATCTCGGGACGTTTGTTTCATTTTTTAAACTAATTCAAAATTTGGGAGTAGCTACCAAAAACCGATTTTCTTAAAATCCGCTTAAACGATTTTGATAACACTTTAATCAACTGCAGCTTTTAAAGACCCAAGCAAAACGTATTGGTCGGAACCTCTTCAAAAACAGTTTTGTAAGTTTATCGCTAGAAAAATTGACCAAGGGATTGTTATAATTATACGTCATTTCTCAAAATTATCTGGACCGATTTCGTAAACAAACCTACCCTACTGGATAAGACGCCTTAATTTACCATTTAACATTTCCTATAAGGTATAAAAAACCAACTTTTCGATCTACTTGCATTAGACGTACATTGTATTATTGGGCTGAGTATGTACCATGATGTTCCAATCAAATTGTTTCTCTTTGTATTTGTAGTTAGAGAAACGAGCAGGATAATATCTATTTCAAGTGGAACATTGAAACATTAATTATTAAGACCTATTTAGTATATTATTTCCAACAAACTAATATATAACCTTAGAAAATCATTGTTATCTCGTTTAAGACTGAAGTGTTTCATGTATTTAGGTCAAGGGTACTTAAATACGTGTTGTTTAGACTCAAGCAGTATGAAATTAGTACGTAGACTGTTAATTGGGCACATTAGATGGATAATGAGTTTATATATTTCTCTTTATGTTTAACCTAGTGCTCCTTTTGCCTTAAAACAAGGGAGATAAGGACATAAAATAAATACCCATAACGCTCGAATATTGTAATAACATCATGGTCGGAAGATAACACGAGTTTGTCAAGAAAGACCTGGTAGGAATGGTGAAAGAGAAGGATCTAAGACTTCATCCAGCTAGGTACCTCGGGATTGCCACGCCCGTACTTACTTGAGGTGATCTGCTTTATTGATAATTTCACCAATAAGAACAGGTGGGATAAGTTATCATTTATGACTTAGGGAAACGTTTGCACGACTTAGGGAGATCAAGTTGGCCTTCGATAGTTGCAGTCTTTAATAATCAACTGAACTGTCACTTCCAACCGTTCACAAAGCTAATCGATTACAAAACTAGAGCTATTCATCTGGATTGGAAAAGCTTTTACCACGAGAATCCAAACTGAGCGATTGCTCCTAATACTGTCATTTTTTGTGTCCTACCAATGACTACATAAATACTATAAGACACGACATAGGATAGGGAAATAGTCTACGCTTTACGGGTGCTGAGTTTGACACACAGCTATCAGAAAGCGCTAGCAGCAGGTGCTTGACTGTACACATCCCACTTGGTTGAGACTGTACAACTGTTGACCTCTCTCTCACAAACCTTCTCACTTACTTCCGTCAGCATAGTCAGTGTTGTCAGTTCGTGCGCTGAGATAAGCGATTCTCGACCTTCCCTCGCATCTCTGGTCCCATATGTGGCATCAGTGCGTTTTCTCTTACCCGCCTGAAACATTGTTTGACCGTAGAGCCACCTAGCGCCAGTCACATCAACTTCAGATTCTCTAGCAGAGCGACCTAGCGGGTATTGGTCAACTCAAGAATAAGCGTAGAATATTTAACATGGCCATGTCGTGTCTTATAGTATTTATGTAGTCATTGGTCCTACAGACGATTAGGAGAGAAAACTCAGCACTTCAGGGATTTATTGAGTACAACTTTGAAGAACAAGGCCTTATATATCTTTTATAGTGATTGGGGAGACTGTTAGATTTTTACCACCCGGGCATACCAGAGGAGCTTGACGTCCGTACCTCTCACCTGGTAGCTGGGAGGCTTTCAGAGCAGAAAGAGATAAGTAATGCCATTCACGCATTATGCGAAATAGTCTATGAGTATTGCCATTTTTAATCGATTTAGTATTTACATTTAGTATTTATGTTTTGTAAACGTGTTGGTTTGGAGTAAATATGAGTAAAATTTATCTTATTAAAAAGCTAGAAGTCTGGGAGGGTTCGTCGGGGCATTGTAGACTCAGGTAACACCGATCGGAATATAGAATTATGGAGTTGCAGATTATAGCCAAGAGTTGGAGGAGACCTCTAGAATCTATTAATTTAATATGATCCAGTGATACACAAAAAAGCTAGAAGTCTGGGAGGGTAGATCGGGCGATTGTAGACTCAGGTACCACTTCCTGTAACGTAGCGTCGTAGATGGTGGATTTCGCTTCGCTCGTGTCAGTATTTCGAGGCTGGCGGGACTCAAAGTTGTACGTATGTGAAAGAGCTTCTACTAGCTACGATGGTGTCGGTGACTCAGCCCTGCTGGATCTCATAATAATAAGGATATCACACTTTCTTGGAAATTCAGGGTTCGAAATGACAATCTGCTGTTGATACCATTACATACAGAATTTAAACATTTAAATTTGGTGATTTTTAATACAAAATAGTGCGGTTCGTGGATAAATAATTGGTAAAAAGAATAATGAACATTGACCGTCGCTGAGATGTGTTTATGCCACCAGTGAAGCAAGTTTTGGTGCTTATATATGTTTTCAAAGACGGAATCCATGCTTTATTTTCACTTTTTGAAAACTACAGAGGTAATAATTTTGGTGACGAATAGAGGTATTAGTTGGTGTTTGTTTAGCTTTAAAGTGAGAAATGTTGCAATTTTTTTGTACCTTTTATATTCGTAATTCTTTCAAAACCAATTCATAGTTTTATAATGTGATTCTTATGTTCCAGGACTGTATTTATTTTTATATTAGCTACAAAACAAACAAACATTGCTGACTTGTGTTTATTGTATTAGGTTTAGGTAACGAGTTTTTGCGATGATGTCACTACCCTCCTCCCATCGCCAAGCGTCTGTGCTAGTCTGTTAGTCAACCCGCCATGAGTTTCACCCAAAACTATTCCAGGGATATCAACAGTAGCCTATATTCAACGTTTTGGTGACACAAGAAGTGTTAATGATAGGGCTACAAACCGCCAGTTTTAATTCAGTCAGTAGACCGAAGTTTGACTCATATGGACGTATAGATGTTGGATCTGTTTCCACCAGATGTTTTGTTTATGGGGCTGTCTTAAGGACTCTGTAACCGCAATAATACTAGATCGGTGCAAGATTTGTAATCAAAACAACATAACCAACGCTGTAAGAGGCATCCCATCCAATAAACTGAATCGTGTATGTATCGACGAATATATTTGTGATTGTTACAAAATTGAGGAAAACTACATCTTTTGTAAAGGTATCTTAAAAACTGTAAAATAAACATTGCGTTTTTTACAATTTCGATGTATTGAAGCTCATTTTTCATTTAGAGTACGTAGATATAAGAATATCCCTGTAAATATCAAACGTCTTTTATTAACACAAAGTGAAGACATATTTAGGTTAATGGTTTTATCATGTATTAAAAGTACTGATAAGCGAGATAAAGAGTATATCTGTAAAGTGGTGTATGTCTTGCTACAGGAAACTGTCTGAAATGTTACTACAGACCTGTTTTTGAATCATATCATTGTCATCGAACAACGTTAAAGGAAAGTCAAAGCCCACTTACTTTTATCCCATTGCCAAGATTGTATCTTAAACGGCCGTATCCGTGTAAATATCATAGTCATTAAAAGTTCCCGCTCGGCAGTTTAAACAAGTATAAACAACATGCAAAAAATGTTTTAATGTTTCATACTGCTTCAAAAACGGCTGTTTTCAATACATGCATTGAGATGCTGCTGAAGTTGTTCTTTTTAGTCCTAGGACCTAAAGTCGTATCAGCTGTTACTTCGCTTATACGAATTAATTAAAGATTGTAAAGAATCTATAAAACAACCGATACTCTCGATTGTAAATAGGCCCTAATAGATAAAACAGCTGTTACCATCGATTTTACAAATAAGTACCACTAACACAAACTAAACGGCTATATAAGAGCTGCAAACTTTTGTAACTTGTCCAAACTTTTAAAGGTAAATAGGTTATAATAATTTACTTTTGGTGAAATTGTTTTCTTATATTGTTTGCTGTATAACGAAAAATATAGTTCATCACTAGGACCAAAAGAAGCTTTTCGACCCTCGCACATTTTCACACGTTAAACTTGAGCTTATATCGAAAAGCTTCCCTTCCTAGTTATGAAATATATTATTGTAATCAAATTATTTACGGTACTGGTAGATTAAACGTTAAGTTCAATTTAGGTTAGAATATAATGTAACGGGTTTTTGGGATCGCTGAATACGAATTGACATCAAAACTTTATAATTTGGACAGCAGGACCTTAAATGGAGTGATTAAATTTGTGAATATGATAAGAATTTTATTTTATTTATGAGCTTCTAAGAAAGTTTTTCGGCTCGCCGAGCATAAAAAATATGAGATCAAAAGTAAAAACTTTACAAGGGGCCCCAGTATGGCCCCGGCTCAATTTTAATTTTACAAGTCATTCAATATATTTTTGCTAGTTGTTTAAAAGGCGAAGAACTTCTCGGGTATCATCGCCTTTTAAAAAGAAGAAGAAAAGAAGATAAAATAAAGATATATATATATATATATATATATATATATATATATATATATATATATAATGTACTGACTCTAGTTTCAACTATTTTTAAGATTTCGACTAGAAAAAACATAAATCTATAAAGTCTACAGGTCAGAAATTGTTAAAACTGGAGCTCGTACACCATGTACATATTTGTTGCCAATATGGGGAAAATCATAAATGTGTAAAGTCTACGTCTTTAAATATTATTTCATATTTCATTGATATTTACAAAACATGTCATGTAAAGACTAAAAAGATTAATAGTGCATCCCAATATAACTTTAAAGGAAACAATAAATTAAGGATTGGAGATCGTTGGGCGTGGGTTCCGTTTCCTTATAGGGAAATGATATTGGCTTTAGCTGTGATTTGAAGTAGAGAGGCTACGCAATCATGTGGAACACTGTAACAGTTTATTGAGCATTCTTCTGTGCAGTTATATAGCCGTTAGGGATGTTATGCTATCATATTGTGTAACTATTGTATGTATTCACATGGAGTTTTATTTAAAAATCTCTATTTGTTTACGCATTTTAAAGCTAAACACATGTAATTTTTCATTAAACAATCATTTTGATTCAATGTGACTGACATTTGTGATGGCAAACATCCCACCTCAAGTCAATTTTCAGAATATGTTGAGGTATTATTTTTAAACAAAACACATTAAGTATTTCATTAGAAAATCCTTTTTACAACAACCAGTCTTAACAGAATGTTGATGCCAATAGTAAATTGTAGTCCTAATGGATTATCTTTAGTTTTTATTGAAAACATTAAGGAAAAAATCCTCTGATATGACCAAAATATGTCCAATCTTACAATACTGCAAAGATAACAGAAAAAAACGTTTTTGGGCTCAGGGTGTTCTGATATATTCACAAAGAATTCGAATCCAGTTTTTTAAATTTTATTCGTCTCGTAGTATATGTGAGAAAATAACGAGGGGGTCATGCGGCTAGACACAACTGAAAGATTTTTTTTCAATGTAGTTTAATGGTGAAAAATCTCTCAGCCATCATTGCCTTATAAAAAAAGGAAGGCGAAAATAAAGTCCCACAGACCTCGATAGTCTAATAGCGTTAAAGTCGAAAAAAGTCAAAAGTTGGTCAAGAGGACCTGATCTAACTCAAGATTACATGAAGAAAGGTGTATATCCAGATAGGCTCCTCGGAATCAGTTGTTACCCGCTGAGACACTACAATCACCCAAACAGTTGCAATCTAATGTTCATATTTCTGTAACACTCTGTATTAAATAACTGAAATTATTTCGGTAGTCATCACAGTTGCCAGACATGTCTATGGTAATTTCCTTAACTAGCACAAATTGTGTGCTTATTATTTTAATTCATAAAACAGTCTGGGAACACTTACGGTTGGGGTTACGATTGGTTATTTCCTAATTAATTCTATGGTTTAATTATACACAGGCTTGTCCACCAATCAATAAGTTAAATGTTATTTAATCAGTCGAATGGATGTGGCCTTATAACGGTGTGTCAGACACTTTGAAATATCCACCTTATCTAAATTATCTATAAGACCTAAAGTCGACTACACAGTGACTAGAGCGATCATTGCCATGCGCGACTTTTATCTTAAGATAATTTTGCTGCAGACCAAATACGATCCGTTGGCAGGAGATATTGTTTAAAGTCAGTTCATCAGTTGTAATTATGAGCGAAGATGACGTTTTCGTGGTATGTTAATATTTGGAAAAGAGGAGAAAGAGGTATCGAGTACAGTTCTGCGGTAGCACAGGACAAACCTCACTCCTGGAGATAGTCCGCTACTACCACAACAACAAACCAAATGGATTGAAAGTTGTTATGTATTGAGGTTAGTCACTGGACTCCAACAACAAATAATGTGTGTTGCTATGGCAACTAGTTTTAAGATCTGTTAGCAGGAGATATTATTTAAAGTTCATCAGGTGTAATCATGAGCTAGCTCTTCGAGCGAAGCAGACGTTTTCGTGATATGTTAATATTTGGAAAAGAGGAGAAAGAAGTTCGAGTACAGTTCCCCAGTAGTTATAATCCAACTATCTCAACAGGAAAAAAATATTAAAGACTATTATAGCATATATTTCTTATTGCAACTAGTAACTACTTCAATAAAAAATGTGATTGATTTACTTGTGTCTTTTTGGCAACGATCATCCAGGCGAAACTTATCACGCCAGTTTTATGGCTTTCTTTCAGTTTATAATTCCATAAACAGAGGTGTTTTCCAACACTATTGATGAACAAAATTAAGAAAAGTAGATCTTCAGCATTACTTGTACCTATAGTCATCTTTGAATTGTCGATACTGATAGAAGAGATGGAGCGAGCGTGTCGTACTAATACATCTACCACACTTGCGTTTGGGTTTACTAGTAGTTATTTCCTAATAAATATACACGGGCTTGTTTACCAATCGATAATTTTAAATTCGCTTGTTATTTAGTCAGTTATGGCCAAGGTATCGATATTCTCTTGTTAATGATAAGTAATTATTTTTCTTGTAAAGGCGAAAATCCTTTCGGTCATCATCATCTTATATAAAAGGAAGAAAGAATATAAAATAGAAACCCTCTAGCTCACGAGTACTCTAATTATGGCGTTAGGGTCGTAAAAGAACAGATTTGTCAATACAGACATGACAGGAAAGAGAGGGATCTAACCCAAGACTACATCCTGCTTCTTCAGGTTTGCCACGCTCTCACCACTGGGGGTGAGATAAGTAATTAAGATGTCTCTCCATACGAGACTATGAAATGCTCACCGACACTACCTGTAGGAGGAATTTATCACCATTTACTTTTTGACATATTTCTCAGTATAGACAAAGTTATGTGATGGGTCGAAAAATCGATGTCGATGTTTTGCAGATATTCGTTGTATAAAAGATGTTTTTTATAACGATGTCTGTCTGTCGTATGTACAGTGCTCCAAAGCCCAAACGTGTGGGCCGATTTTAATCAAATTTGGTATGTGGCCATATCTAGGGTTATTTATTTGGTTTATTCGATAACTTTAAATTTGGTTGAAGCTGTCATAAGGAAAAATCGATTCTCTCAAAATCGGTTCTAACGATTGTAACGAAATTTACTCTTAAGAACCTTATTTTTTTCTTGTTGTTTAAGGGTGAAATACCTCTCGGTCATCTTCATCTTATACAAAAAAAGAAGAAGAGAAAGACCCCTAGTCTTTGAATAATACTCTAATAGTCTGGGTGTAGAAGGAGAATAAGAGTTGATCAAGAGAGCCCTAGTAGAAAGATGAAAGAGAGGGACCTAACCCAATAAAACATGAAGAAAGATGTAGATCTAGCTAGGGTCCGCCTATGAGTGAACTCCTAAAGAGCTTAAAACCCCGAACAAAACTTATGGCTGTCATCAAGCACTAAAATTAGTTACTTTACGGTACTGGCGCCTAACCGATGGAATTTGCAAAGTTCAAGCCAAACACGACCTCTTTGTCGGTTTTTGCTTACCCTAAATCTTGTCATAGATTAAGTAAGAATGTGAAACACAACTCTGCTCTCATGATTTGCAGATGCAAGGATAATTTATGAGGCTTTAAAATGTCGAGGATAAGGGGGCGTTTCTTACATAGATCATTTCGGATGCGTTTTATCTTATCCGTTGCGACTAGGCTTAGAAAATGGTTATCTGCAGATTTCTTCTTCCTAGAAAACACAGATACATTACAAATTTCTGTTTTATCTATGGTATATATTTAACTTTACTATTATTCAAACATCCTTAACATTCTGTATGACTTAATAGCTGCAAATTTGTTTGGTATTTTTTATTTCTCACTATTGCATTGGAAGTTATGTAATGAGTCATCGATGGCTTATCCATTTTGAGGTCCTCTACATGTCTGTCCTCTACAGTTTAAAAACCTTATAAAGATAAACTTACTATGATGTAATTATTATTCTGTTGAGAAATTTATTTTTTATTATTCACATTTTGTACGACAAAATGATAGATATAATTTTGAAAAAATAAAATAAAATAAAGCTCAATTTTTCAACTTTAACGCTAAATTGACACCAAGCAAAGAAGCAATAGGATTAAAGTTTTCTCCATAATCTCATTGGTGGGATTATTTACATTAGGTTTTCCTCTATTTGTAAAATTAATGAATGTAGATTTATCAACATTTATTGAAAGCTTATTTCTAAAACAACATGATTGAAAGGTTAAAATTGAATCAGTTGTCAATTTCTCAATTGCACTCATAGATTTATGTCTGATAAATACACTGGTATCATCATCATAAAGTACCAAATGTCCATCATTTAAATTATAAACAATAGAGGACTGAGATTTGATCCCTAAGGAACTCCATTTTTCGACATTTTTTGTCTCGGATAAATAAGAAATTTTAGTTCCGTGAGAATTCACATACGACAAAGAAACCGTTTATATTCTCCTTTCTAAGTAAGACTTAGACAAATCAAATGTTTTTTCTTTCTTTTTTTTCCAAGTAATATAACTATTTTTGTAATAAATTTTAAACTAACTTCCTGATGAGACTTGAAATTATTGAACATAGCTCAGAATTGGATGACAATGTAATAATATTGGATCAGATTAAAAAATTTGGTTAAATTTTTGTTCAAATAATATACCTATTCTTACGCGACACACAATTTACACACACACACACTTACAAGGTAAACAAAACATTATAATAACCTCCGCATATCAGAACTAAAGGCGCCACTTTGTATATGTATTGATCTAGAAGAAATAAAATATTTATCTCAAAAAAAACTGAAAAGAAAAAAATATATAAAATTTTTTTTTTTTAAACACGTTTTTAAAATGGACTAAGAAGTGTAAAATAATTTCTCCTTTAAAAATTAATATTCATAAATAATCCCATATACTTAAACTTGGTGTCTGTGAATTTTAAAAGAAATCAAAATGCTTCTAAAATTTAAAACAAATACGCGATGCGCATGCAATATATATATATATATATATATATATATATATATATATTATGTTAAAAATATCTTACAATAGTGAGTTGTATGCAAAATCGCCATAAAAATGTCTGTTTCCATTAGCCAACTAGGAGCTGGGCACCATATTGGAAAAATGGGGGATAATATGAAAAAAGTGATTAATACCTAAAGTTTTAACTAAAAAACTGGAGTTGCCTTTTTTTTTTTTTTTTTTAACTTTTGTAAATCGAATAAAACACAATAGAAACAAACGAGAAGGTACGGTGTATGTTTTACAGAGAAAGGCAAGATTAATTGTTACTCTCGAAGTGAAAGCACGAACACTAACGATGTTTCTCGAAATGTCATCCTACAGAATCTTGCTCACCCCCGAGCCGACAATTACTTCTCCGTTATTTTATCCGACATTTGTAATGACTCCTCAGGCTTCAGAATAACGGGCCACGAAACCAATTTGTATCAGAAATATTTTTTGTTTTCTTTAAAGATAAGTTAGCGATGGATTAATCGTTGAACTGGAAACCGTCCAACTTCGCTAACAAGAATCGATTTTTCATAATCGAAATATTTATTCGATTACATTTAAATCGCGTTCTTTTAGAAAGTTACTTTTGTCGTTCATAGAGACCGGGATTATTGCATTATCCTAACTTTCTAGTGAACCAATGAAATGAGACCTGTATAAATTTGTTATTGAAATTTTTGACTATATATATATATATATTTTTTTTTTTGATGGAGGTGAAAAAATATTAGGAAGAATTGGTAAAAATGAAAAATGAATCTTGACCGCCGTCATTAAATCAAACATGAGTTGCGCTGAGGACGGTTTAAGCGAAGCACGTTCAAACACAGAGTTACTGATACAGAAGAAACAAATTGGCTCAATTGTAGCTTCTAGATACTCAAACAATGCCTATTGACCGCCGTCTTTACAAAAATGCCGTGAGTTATTTGTAAATAAAATCGTCCCATGTGATTGTTTGAAAGACGAAATTTCTCATAATCGACTTTACCGATTTCGTTCAAATTTTAGTGAAACATGGACGTCAATGACCCAAACACGTGTCAAACAATACTATAGTTTAGGGATAATGGAGGGGGGGAAATGATATCGATTTAATGCAATATTTATAGCAAAAGCAAAGTAGGTTTAGACCCTATTTAAATATATTAAAAATTTTGAAACACGACTTATTTTCACTTTTTGATTGACAATTACTGAACTGACATTATTGGCCACCTATTTGTTTTGCTATGTTGTTATTTAGTTTTGAGGATAGATGAGTGAGAATGTTCATGCAGTGTTTTAGCACCATTTATTTATCATTTCTTCTGGAAAATGTTGCTGTAGTTTTTGTTTCCATTGCACTTTGTTGGGCAAATATATTTATTAAAAAGATAAATAGGACTGTGTGTCTATAAGCACATGTATCACGTCATAACAGCGATGAAACTGTCAGATACGCAAAGCAATGGCGCCATTACCATGTGTAGACAGACATAACCTCCAATATGACAGCTGTAGTCAAGTCTATGTGTAGCCTATCTTCTGGCACGTGACATGTTTATATTTTGTACAGCTCAGCCTTGAAAATTGAGTTTGGAAAGAATTCAAACGATTTTTTCCCCTTGTTGTTTTAAAAGCGAAAAGGGGGGGGTCATCATCACGTTAAATTTGACTGCAGAAAAACAACGTAAAATAAAGTCCTCTAGCCTATAATACTCTATTTGCGTCAGGGTCGGAAAAGAACAAGAATTGATCAAGAGCGATCGGATAGGGAAAATGGAAGAGAGGGATGCAACCCAAGACTAGCCTACACGAAGAAAGGTGTATATTCCACACGAAGAACCTAAACATTTGAACAAATTTTACAAAATGTAACTCCTAACTATCGAAATAATTTTTTGTAATAGCCTCACGATAATCGTCGCCTAAAAAAATGACATAAAATAGAGACCCCCTACCCACCAACGTTAGTTAATCATATTGGTTGGGATTCTGCAAAAATGGCCGAACACGCATATTGGCAGTATTGGTCATACAGTGGGGGGGGGGGGGGTATGAAAGACGAAATCTTAAAAGATCCAAAACAATATTCATCGTTAGCTTCAGTATAATCTTGCAAATTAATTAGCAACTGTAATATTTTATTGACGTTCAATTTCGCATTTTGGCTTAGGTCATAAACCTTCACATTTGATTAAAATTTGGTTAGAAGAGCTTTGATTTATGACGCCCTTAAAGTTACTTCTTGTAGGCGATTTAGTTACGAATACTTTTTATTATGGCTTTGGTTTAGCACATGGGCTTGCGGTTAAGTTACTACATGGACCTTCCTTCTTGAAGAAAATAAAAAGGTTTAATGAAACCAAACCGAACCCTCATGTTACTCATCCAACTAGTTGGCCTTACTCACTTAGTCATCTGCTCAATCAAATGTTAGGGAGTCCAGATGAAAGGGTGCGACAATAAGGGAAGCAATCAATGTAGACACGTGACTGTACGGACTATAGAATTAACTTCTTGAATCATCATTTGGGGTTGTCCATCCATCAACTTTAAAATGAGCTTATATCAACGTTCTTCTGTCGGTCTGTTTGTAAATTTGTTATTAAATAACAGCTGATAACTCAAATAGTTGTCATTTGGGTTGTAGAACCATTACATCCTGACGATAGAACATCAGCTGATATTTTGTGTATATGTTTATGGTATGTTTACAGTTAGACATGTTTTAGTGGTTGAGACAGAGTTAACTTTACATTTAATTTGTGTTGTACTTAGTTGCTATTGAGATAAATAATAAACAAACTATGCCATAAACTCAGTTAAGTTATTCTGTGTCATTTAAGTAAACAAAACTCAGTGGTAACTTGAGCACCGTGCATTTGTTGTTAAAACGTTTTATTTCTGTAATAACAAACCAAACAACTTATTATAAGACTCAATATTGCAAGACATGGAAGAGTTCCTGATTTGAACTCGATAAAGTATTGGGTGAATAATTTTAAGTTACGAGGTTCTACAGAAACTAAAAAACCTGATGGTAACACGAACAGATCAGAACATCTGACAATAAAAGTTTTGATTAGTCATTGCACTATTTAAATAAACTATTGGTGTTATAGTCATATTTGTTCTTTGCATTATTTTTTTTACATACGTTTCAACAAATTGTACTTATGAATACAATGTCTTTTTCGTTATTTAAAATATATTATAATACATTTCTTTTATTCAAGACTCGTTTAAGCCAAATACTGTCATTTTTAACTTAAAAACTGTCAATAAACGCATGTAATACTTGCCAGTACTAATTTAGTAAACTATATTTTTCTGTATTTTGAACTAGATTATTTTGGCTCACACAGTTTTTTGACGTTTTACCAACAATTTAATCCAGGGAAGATTACCAGTTTTGATTCTAAAGGTTTGATTTGTTAATCTATTAAATTTTGTCTTTGTTTTATTGCTGTTTGAAATGCATGAATTAACTGGTTCAGTAACATTTCGTCCCGCTGCCAAATTCCTAGAAAAAAGGAACATTACGTGCCGCTCGAAAAATTTGTATATTTTACTTGTTAGTAAGGTAATATATTTCTTTTTTTCCCGTTGGGGAGACAAAATTTAATAAATTGAATAAATTTAAAAGTATTTTATCTAGTTTTAACAAATTCGAGAAAAACATTTTCATACGAGACGTGTTATTACTATTAACATATTTTTAAAATTTGCAAAGACAATTATTTTTTATATTATATTATAACCTAACCTAGCGTATGTGCCAGGACGAGATGTTACTAGTGGGCAAGTAGAGAGTTCATCCTCAACCCCACGCTCGTGGAATCGGGACGAGATGTTACCGTGGCTAGATGTTACGACACCGAATTAACTTTGCTCTGCCCAGTATTAAATACAGTTTTATTTCATAATTGAGACGGGAGTAGTTAAATAACCTAGAGATGTTTTACCACCCAAGTCTGCTACTCAAAATGCACTTAAACAAGGAAGTAATCCGTGCCATAAATATAAATAAATAATGTGCGATTCCCTCACGTATGGAGGCCGATGTAACTTAGCTACGTTCTACGTGACTCATCGGGTCTCATTCCGAATACAAATCCCTCACCCACGACTGTACATGGTTTTGATTAAACTCCCATTGTCTGATGGATTAGTTCGCCCGTTAGGGAGTTCCGATCAATCAGGCTAATCTACAGTATGACATTTGGTTTACACTGGTTAAATTGTCTTCAGTGTGGAATTCGTCTGGTTTATTGCAGTGGATATATTACTTAGCAAATCAAAGAGATGATCTAATCGTACAATGAATCTAACTATCGATATTTCTAATTATCTGATAACGATGATTATATAATGTGACAATTACTTTTGGGATATACATGTTGTTGCACCAACGGTTTTATACTAGGAAAAATCAGACCGTTTACACAGTTTAATACGGGTTATGGTTTCAATTATAATATTAATACGTTAAAATGTAGATAATGTCGTAATGTTCCAGAATTTATTTACCTGTGAATTAGTAAAAGTCCTTACAAAACTATTGATAAAGATGTTAATTTTTTTTTAATGTTATACTTCAAATATACCATGTGTCCAAAAAGTCCCACCCCTCCTCTTATTTTTTTTTATTAATGGAAATAGACAGATTTGCTTTAGGGAAAGTTTAGATAATCAAAGGAGGAGTTTTTTGAAGTATCAAAATTTTCAACCCTTACCCCCAAAATGGGGTAGTCAAGAATTTTAAATAGCAACCCCTATTGGGTGATACCTCATTTTAAAGGTCTTTTCAAAATAAGAATAATGGCGCAAACCAAAGGTCTCTAAGTTCATCTTAGCCAACATAGCAACCAATCGAATTGTGAATGTTAAACTACAAACTCCGGTTGTTTTTATTACATTACAAACTGCTCTATGTTGGTAAAATGATGGTAAGAGCCTTACGTTGTTTTTTAGCTCATATTAAGTTCTTGAAATGGCTACCATTTACTTTTTGGCAGAAATAGATTCTGGACTCAAAAGCTTGTTGTACATTTCGTAACATTTCTGGTCTAATTATTAACGTAAAATTCACAATTCGATAGGGTAGGATAAAATTCACAATTCGATAGGGTAGGATAAAATTCACAATTCCAATTCAACATGGGTAGGATGAACTTAGAGACCTCTGGTTTGCGCCATTATTCTTATTTTGAAAAGACCTTTAAAATGAGGTATCACTCAATAGGGGTTGCTATTTAAAATTCTTGACTTAACCCCAAACTACCCCATTTTGGGGGTAAGGGATGAAAATTTTGATACTTCAAAAAACTCCACCTTTGGTTATCTAAACTTTCCCCAAAGCAAATCTGTCTATTTCCATTAATAAAAAAAAGAGGGGGTGGGACTTTATGGACACATGGTATAACCCGGTAAGACTCCAGCATGAAAACTGTGGTAAATGTTTTTAGAACGACCAGTTGTTTGTAAGTGCCGAGGAATTATACTTCAGAGTTCAGACTGACTCAATTTCCTGATACTAGCTTACAGGCTTGCAACCGCAGGGATGGTACTTCCCTTCATCTGTCGATCTAGTGATACATCACCGGCTATGTTATTGCAGTTTTAGATTTACAGCACAATCAACTATAAGTGATAGTTATCGTATACTTGTATTGATTTAAATAAATTATTTATTAGCAGTCCTCCCCCCCCACCCATAGGGGAGTTGTCTATCTAGTGGGATGTCGATCGGTCGAGACAAAGTAGAAAATAGCCCGGCCCTACTGTACGTCCGTTATCACGACTTCATACTGCATACATGTAATGGCTAAACTACTGTCTGCTATTTGCTAATAGTATTGCTGTTCGACTCCTTTATCTGCATTGTCATGTCTTTCACCAAGTTTTCGTAGAAGTACTGTAGACAAATCACAAACTGGATCATGCTGAACTGTCCATTCTTTGAAACAAGATAGGTCGTGACCAACCCACGTGACTTAGACAACAGCTGCTTTGATTGAATCAATTACAGCTGATTGATCATTTGACGTAACTTTACGCCTTTATGGAAGAAATTATTATACATATTTCCTATGTAGATATTATAGCACAACAGTTACGATGTGTGTATATTAGTAGAGTGTGGGACAGTTTGGCACAAAAATGGTGGGGGTACCCCCACCCCTCCCCCTCCCCCCTTGGTCCCTCCCCCTTTGCCCCACCCTCCCCCTCCCCCCTTGGTCCCTCCCCCTTTGCCCCTCCCCTTTGCCCCTCCCCCCTTTGCCCCTCCCCCTGCCCCTCCCCTGTAGGCCCCTCCCCTTTAGGCCCCTTCCCTTCCCCCATTGGTCCCCCCACCCCTCCCCCTGCCCCTCCCCTGTAGGCCCCTCCCCTTTAGGCCCCTTCCCTTCCCCCATTGGTCCCCCACCTCCTCCCACCCTTCCCCTTGCCCCTCCCCTTTAGGCCCCTTCCCTTCCCCCATTGGTCCCCCCACCAGTGACGTATTGTTGTCGAGACACACACACACACACACACACACATGACGTCATACTCACACGACGTCATACACTTAACTTTTTTAATACCGGCGGGATTCGAACCTGTGAAGTTTGGATTTGAAGGCGGACACGCTACCGACTGAGCTATCGTGCATAGTATTACAAGTCGGATAATTAACGCAGTATATAAGCCGCCATGTTGTAACCGCAATAATGTGTTATATATATAATGTGTTAAGATAGTTAACCTAACCTATAAGTGTCCTACTTTTGCCCATCCACAGCCTATCAGCTGTTACAATAATGTGTTATATAATTATATAATGTGTTAAGATAGTTAACCTAAAGTTTCCCACTTTTGCCCATCCACAGCCAATCAGCTGTTACAATAATGTGTTATATATTTATATAATGTGTTAAGATAGTTAACCTAACCCCATAGTATTACAAGTCGGATAATTAACGCAGTATACAAGCCGCCATGTTGTAACCGAACGCCAGAACATTTCGTAGAAGTTCGGACACGAACCCCTTACCGTAAGACTTACCGAGTTTTTCGCGACCGCGAAAAACTCGCGTACGTCTTACGGTATGGGTTCTGAGTCGTACCTCTAGGTTACTCTGACAACAAATAGTAGTGTCCAAATTGTAATGTGCTTGTGTTAACCTAACCTATAAGTTTCTGCCTACCACAGCCTATCAGCTGTTACAATAATGTGTTATATATATATAATGTGTTATATATAATGTGTTAAGATAGTTAACCTAAAGTTTCCTACTTTTACCCATCCACAGCCAATCAGCTGTTACAATAATGTGTTATATATGTATATAATGTGTTATATATGTATATAATGTGTTAAGATAGTTAATCTAACCTATGTATGAAAAGTTTTTACCTATGTTCACCACAGCCTACTTGTAACAGTTGGTACAATCAATGTGTATTTATATAATGTGTTATATATTTATATAATGTGTTGAGATAGTTAACCTAACCTATAAGTTTCCTACTTTTGCCTATGTTCACCACAGCCAATCAGCTGGTACAATAATGTGTTATATATTTATATAATGTGTTATATATGTATATAATGTGTTAGGATAGTTAATCTAACCTATGTATGAAAAGTTTTTACCTATGTTCACCACAGCCTACTTGTAACAGTTGATACAATCAATGTGTATTTATATAATGTGTTATATATTTATATAATGTGTTGAGATAGTTAACCTAACCTATAAGTTTCCTACTTTTGCCTATGTTCACCACAGCCTACTTGAATCAGCTGGTACAATTAATGTGTTATATATTTATATAATGTGTTAAATATGTATATAATGTGTTAAGATAGTTAACCTAACCTATAAGTTTCCCACTTTTGCCTATGTTCACCACAGCCTACTTGTAACAGCTGTTACAATAATGTGTTATATATATATGTAATGTGTTATATATTTATATAATGTGTTATATATGTATATAATGTGTTAAGATAGTTAATCTAACCTATGTATGAAAAGTTTTTACCTATGTTCACCACAGCCTACTTGTAACAGTTGGTACAATTAATGTGTATTTATATAATGTGTTGAGATAGTTAACCTAACCTATAAGTTTCCTTTTTTTGCCTATGTTCACCACAGCCTACTTGTAACAGCTGGTACAATAATGTGTTATATATTTATATAATGTGTTATATATGTATATAATGTGTTAAGATAGTTAATCCAACCTATGTATGAAAAGTTTTTACCTATGTTCACCACAGCCTACTTGTAACAGTTGGTACAATCAATGTGTATTTATATAATGTGTTGAGATAGTTAACCTAACCTATAAGTTTCCTACTTTTGCCTATGTTCACCACAGCCTACTTGAATCAGCTGGTACAATTAATGTGTTATATATTTATATAATGTGTTAAGATAGTTAACCTAACCTATAAGTTTCCCACTTTTGCCTATGTTCACCACAGCCTACTTGTAACAGCTGGTACAATAATGTGTTATATATATGTAATGTGTTATATATTTATATAATGTGTTATATAGTTATATAATGTGTTAAGATAGTTAACCTAACCTAAAGTTTCCTACTTTTGCCTATGTTTACCACAAGTTTCCTACTTTTGAACATCCACAGCCAATCAGCTGTTACAATAATGTGTTATATATAATGTGTTATATATTTATATAATGTGTTATATAATGTGTTAAGATAGTTAACCTATTAGAGTTTCCTACTTTTGCCCACCACGGCCTAGGTACATTTAATGTGTATAATGTGTTAAACGTAGTTTCCTCCGTTGTCTACCAGGGTGTAGCACATGTGTTTAAGTATCGTGTTAAAATATTGTTAACCTAGACTTAATTCCTACTTTTGCCTATTAACCTAACCTATAAGTGTCCTACTTTTACCCATCCACAGCCAATCAGCTGTTACAATAATGTGTTATTATATAATGTGTTAAGATAGTTAACCTAAAGTTTCCTACCTTTGCTCATCCACAGCCAATCAGCTGGTCAATTAATGTGTTATATATATATATAATGTGTTATATATTTATATAATGTGTTAAGATAGTTAACCTAAAGTGTCCTACTTTTACCCATCCACAGCCAATCAGCTGTTACAATAATGTGTTATATATATATATATATAATGTGTTATATAGTTATATAATGTGTTAAGATAGTTAACCTATTAGAGTTTCCTACTTTTGCCCACCACGGCCTAGGTACATTTAATGTGTATAATGTGTTAAACGTAGTTTCCTCCGTTGTCTACCAGGGTGTGGCACATGTGTTTAAGTATCGTGTTAAAATATTGTTAACCTAGACTTAATTCCTACTTTTGCCTATTAACCTAACCTATAAGTGTCCTACTTTTACCCATCCACAGCCAATCAGCTGTTACAATAATGTGTTATTATATAATGTGTTAAGATAGTTAACCTAAAGTTTCCTACCTTTGCTCATCCACAGCCAATCAGCTGGTCAATTAATGTGTTATATATATATATAATGTGTTATATATTTATATAATGTGTTAAGATAGTTAACCTAAAGTGTCCTACTTTTACCCATCCACAGCCAATCAGCTGTTACAATAATGTGTTATATATATATATATATATATATATATATATATATATATATATAATGTGTTATATAGTTATATAATGTGTTAAGATAGTTAACCTATAAGTGTCCTACTTTTACCAATCCACAGCCTATAAGCTGTTACAATAATGTGTTATGTAATTATATAATGTGTTAAGATAGTTAACCTAACCTATAAGTGTCCTACTTTTACCCATCCACAGCCAATCAGCTGTTACAATAATGTGTTATATATATATAATGTGTTATATATATATATAATGTGTTATATATTTATATAATGTGTTATATAATGTGTTAAGATAGTTAACCTAACCTATTAGAGTTTCCTACTTTTGTCCACCACGGCCTAGGTACATTTAATGTGTATAATCTGTTAAACGTAGTTTCCTCCGTTGTCTACCAGGGTGTAGCACATGTTTTTATGTATCGTGTTAAAATATTGTTAACCTAGACTTAATTCCTACTTTTGCCTAAACCTATGCTTACCACAGTCCAAACGGGTGTTAGTCCGGCCACTATTTAACCGAACCGAAATTACCAACCGATTTACCAACCAAATCCAGCCGATTTACCAACCAAGATCAACCGATTTACCAACCGAAATATACTTTTACCAACCGATTTACCAACCACAATATACTTTTACCAACCGATTTACCAACCAAAACCAACCGACATTGCAAAGAAATTTAAAAATCCCATTGCAATCCCCTACAAGGTAGAGTTAGCGGATGTTGAGTTGGCTACTCTACAGGAAAAAATGCCCGAAATACTATTGGAGCTGCAAACCCACGACTTCTACCTTATGGATTTGGACATTACACAAGATTTTGTGGGGATCTTTAACAAGCGAGAGATGTGTGAGCATTTAGTACGTCATTAAAAATAAATAAATAAATAAATGTTTTAAAATAATATTCTTTGTAATTTGTTACCTCCATTCCACCAAAACTCTTTTTAGTAGAGAGATAGATATTTGATGTGACCTTGGAATTGTAGCCGAAAACGACACGACCCCCCAACCCCCATTTTTCCTTTTTAAATATATAACGTCGTAACGTTTGTTAGGAACCGATTTACCAAACCGTAGATAAAATTACCAAGATTTGGTTGGTAAATTGGTTGCAAAAAGTATATTTTGGTTGGTAAATCGGTTGGTATTGGTTAGGTTAGGTTAGGTTAGGTCTGGTTAGGATAGGTTAGGATAGGTTAGGTTAGGTTAGGTCTGGTTAGGATAGGTTAGGATAGGTTAGGTTATGTTAGGTTAGGTTAGGATAGGATAGGTTAGGTTAGGTTAGGTTAGGATAGGTTAGGTTAGGTTAGGATAGGTTATGTTAGGTGAGGTTAGGTTAGGTTAGGATAGGTTAGGTTAGGTTAGGTTTTTAGGAGAATGGTTGTTAGGTTAAGTTAGGATAGGTTAGGTTAGGTTAGGTTAGGATAGGTTAGGTTAGGTTAGGTCTGGTTAGGATAGGTTAGGTTATGTTAGGTTAGGTTAGGATAGGATAGGTTAGGTTAGGTTAGGATAGGTTAGGTTAGGATAGGTTATGTTAGGTGAGGTTAGGTTAGGTTAGGATAGGTTAGGTTAGGTTAGGTCTGGTTAGGATAGGTTAGGTTAGGTTAGGATAGATTAGGTTATGTTAGGTTAGGTTAGGTTAGGTTAGGTTAGATTAGGATAGGTTAGGTTAGGTTAGGATAGGTTATGTTAGGTGAGGTTAGGTTAGATTAGGATAGGTTAGGTTAGGTTAGGTTAGGTTTTTAGGAGAATGGTTGTTAGGTTAGGTTAGGATAGGATAGGTTAGGTTAGGATAGGTTAGGTTAGGTTAGGTTAGGTTAGGTTAGGATAGGTTATGTTAGGTTAGGTTAGGTTAGGTTAGGATAGGTTAGGTTAGGTTAGGTTAGGTTAGGTTTTTAGGAGAATTGTTGTTAGGTTAGGTTAGGATAGGATAGGATAGGTTAGGTTAGGTTATGTTAGGTTAGGTTAGGTTAGGTTAGGATAGGTTAGGTTAGGTTAGGTTAGGTTAGGATAGGTTAGGTTAGGTTAGGTTAGGTTAGGATAGGTTAGGTTAGGTTAGGTTAGGTTTTTAGGAGAATGGTTGCCACACGCCTACCAACCTCCACCCCATCCCTACCATCTCCCGGGCGTGTTGCAACCATTCTCCTAAAAACCTAACCTAACCTATCCTAACCTAACCTAACCTAACCTAACATAACCTATCCTAACCTAACCTAACCTAACCTAACCTATCCTAACCTAACCTAACCTAACCTAACATAACCTATCCTAACCTAACCTAACCTAACCTAACCTAACCTATCCTATCCTATCCTAACCTAACCTAACAACAATTCTCCTAAAAACCTAACCTAACCTAACCTAACCTAACCTATCCTAACCTAACCTAACCTAACCTAACATAACCTATCCTAACCTAACCTAACCTAACCTAACCTAACCTATCCTAACCTAACCTATCCTATCCTAACCTAACCTAACAACCATTCTCCTAAAAACCTAACCTAACCTAACCTAACCTATCCTAATCTAACCTAACCTCACCTAACATAACCTATCCTAACCTAACCTAACCTATCCTAATCTAACCTAACCTAACCTAACCTAACCTAACATAACCTAATCTATCCTAACCTAACCTAACCTATCCTAACCAGACCTAACCTAACCTAACCTATCCTAACCTAACCTAACCTCACCTAACATAACCTATCCTAACCTAACCTATCCTAACCTAACCTAACCTATCCTATCCTAACCTAACCTAACATAACCTAACCTATCCTAACCAGACCTAACCTAACCTAACCTATCCTAACCTAACCTAACCTAACCTATCCTATCCTAACTTAACCTAACAACCATTCTCCTAAAAACCTAACCTAACCTAACCTATCCTAACCTAACCTAACCTCACCTAACATAACCTATCCTAACCTAACCTAACCTATCCTAACCTAACCTAACCTAACCTATCCTATCCTAACCTAACCTAACATAACCTAACCTATCCTAACCTATCCTAACCAGACCTAACCTAACCTAACCTATCCTAACCTATCCTAACCAGACCTAACCTAACCTAACCTAACCAATACCAACCGATTTACCAACCAAAATATACTTTTTGCAACCAATTTACCAACCAAATCTTGGTAATTTTATCTACGGTTTGGTAAATCGGTTCCTAACAAACGTTACGACGTTATATATTTAAAAAGGAAAAATGGGGGTTGGGGGGTCGTGTCGTTTTCGGCTACAATTCCAAGGTCACATCAAATATCTATCTCTCTACTAAAAAGAGTTTTGGTGGAATGGAGGTAACAAATTACAAAGAATATTATTTTAAAACATTTATTTATTTATTTATTTTTAATGACGTACTAAATGCTCACACATCTCTCGCTTGTTAAAGATCCCCACAAAATCTTGTGTAATGTCCAAATCCATAAGGTAGAAGTCGTGGGTTTGCAGCTCCAATAGTATTTCGGGCATTTTTTCCTGTAGAGTAGCCAACTCAACATCCGCTAACTCTACCTTGTAGGGGATTGCAATGGGATTTTTAAATTTCTTTGCAATGTCGGTTGGTTTTGGTTGGTAAATCGGTTGGTAAAAGTATATTGTGGTTGGTAAATCGGTTGGTAAAAGTATATTTCGGTTGGTAAATCGGTTGATCTTGGTTGGTAAATCGGCTGGATTTGGTTGGTAAATCGGTTGGTAATTTCGGTTCGGTTAAATAGTGGCCGGACTAACACCCGTTTGGACTGTGGTAAGCATAGGTTTAGGCAAAAGTAGGAATTAAGTCTAGGTTAACAATATTTTAACACGATACATAAAAACATGTGCTACACCCTGGTAGACAACGGAGGAAACTACGTTTAACAGATTATACACATTAAATGTACCTAGGCCGTGGTGGACAAAAGTAGGAAACTCTAATAGGTTAGGTTAACTATCTTAACACATTATATAACACATTATATAAATATATAACACATTATATATATATATATAACACATTATATATATATAACACATTATTGTAACAGCTGATTGGCTGTGGATGGGTAAAAGTAGGACACTTATAGGTTAGGTTAACTATCTTAACACATTATATAATTACATAACACATTATTGTAACAGCTTATAGGCTGTGGATTGGTAAAAGTAGGACACTTATAGGTTAACTATCTTAACACATTATATAACTATATAACACATTATATATATATATATATATATATATATATATATATATATATATATATAACACATTATTGTAACAGCTGATTGGCTGTGGATGGGTAAAAGTAGGACACTTTAGGTTAACTATCTTAACACATTATATAAATATATAACACATTATATATATATATAACACATTAATTGACCAGCTGATTGGCTGTGGATGAGCAAAGGTAGGAAACTTTAGGTTAACTATCTTAACACATTATATAATAACACATTATTGTAACAGCTGATTGGCTGTGGATGGGTAAAAGTAGGACACTTATAGGTTAGGTTAATAGGCAAAAGTAGGAATTAAGTCTAGGTTAACAATATTTTAACACGATACTTAAACACATGTGCCACACCCTGGTAGACAACGGAGGAAACTACGTTTAACACATTATACACATTAAATGTACCTAGGCCGTGGTGGGCAAAAGTAGGAAACTCTAATAGGTTAACTATCTTAACACATTATATAACTATATAACACATTATATATATATATATATATATATATATATATAACACATTATTGTAACAGCTGATTGGCTGTGGATGGGTAAAAGTAGGACACTTTAGGTTAACTATCTTAACACATTATATAAATATATAACACATTATATATATATATAACACATTAATTGACCAGCTGATTGGCTGTGGATGAGCAAAGGTAGGAAACTTTAGGTTAACTATCTTAACACATTATATAATAACACATTATTGTAACAGCTGATTGGCTGTGGATGGGTAAAAGTAGGACACTTATAGGTTAGGTTAATAGGCAAAAGTAGGAATTAAGTCTAGGTTAACAATATTTTAACACGATACTTAAACACATGTGCTACACCCTGGTAGACAACGGAGGAAACTACGTTTAACACATTATACACATTAAATGTACCTAGGCCGTGGTGGGCAAAAGTAGGAAACTCTAATAGGTTAACTATCTTAACACATTATATAACACATTATATAAATATATAACACATTATATATAACACATTATTGTAACAGCTGATTGGCTGTGGATGTTCAAAAGTAGGAAACTTGTGGTAAACATAGGCAAAAGTAGGAAACTTTAGGTTAGGTTAACTATCTTAACACATTATATAACTATATAACACATTATATAAATATATAACACATTACATATATATAACACATTATTGTACCAGCTGTTACAAGTAGGCTGTGGTGAACATAGGCAAAAGTGGGAAACTTATAGGTTAGGTTAACTATCTTAACACATTATATAAATATATAACACATTAATTGTACCAGCTGATTCAAGTAGGCTGTGGTGAACATAGGCAAAAGTAGGAAACTTATAGGTTAGGTTAACTATCTCAACACATTATATAAATACACATTGATTGTACCAACTGTTACAAGTAGGCTGTGGTGAACATAGGTAAAAACTTTTCATACATAGGTTGGATTAACTATCTTAACACATTATATACATATATAACACATTATATAAATATATAACACATTATTGTACCAGCTGTTACAAGTAGGCTGTGGTGAACATAGGCAAAAAAAGGAAACTTATAGGTTAGGTTAACTATCTCAACACATTATATAAATACACATTATAGTTATTTTAATTATTTGATTTTTCGCTTATGCGTTTTTATTAGCAAATATTGAATTTATAATAATATTTCAAGTGAAAAATATACGACCTAGACTGGGAATCGAACCCAGGACCTTTGGCTTTACGCGCCAATGCTCTACCATTGAGCTATCCTAGTCGCTTCCCAGTACAGGGCGCAGACCTCTCACTTGACTTTAGTTGCTGCAATTTTGAGTATCCAATTAATTACCTCGCAACATAGCGACATTGAAATTAATTTTCACTCATTTTTCAGCCCTTACGCATGTATTTATAGTTATTTTAATTATTTGATTTTTCGCTTATGCGTTTTTATTAGCAAATATTGAATTTACAATAATATTTCAAGTGAAAAATATACGACCTAGACTGGGAATCGAACCCAGGACCTTTGGCTTTACGCGCCAATGCTCTACCATTGAGCTATCCTAGTCGCTTCCCAGTACAGGGCGCAGACCTCTCACTTGACTTTAGTTGCTGCAATTTTGAGTATCCAATTAATTACCTCGCAACATAGCGACATTGAAATTAATTTTCACTCATTTTTCAGCCCTTACGCATGTATTTATAGTTATTTTAATTATTTGATTTTTCGCTTATGCGTTTTTATTAGCAAATATTGAATTTACAATAATATTTCAAGTGAAAAATATACGACCTAGACTGGGAATCGAACCCAGGACCTTTGGCTTTACGCGCCAATGCTCTACCATTGAGCTATCCTAGTCGCTTCCCAGTACAGGGCGCAGACCTCTCACTTGACTTTAGTTGCTGCAATTTTGAGTATCCAATTAATTACCTCGCAACATAGCGACATTGAAATTAATTTTCACTCATTTTTCAGCCCTTACGCATGTATTTATAGTTACTTTAATTATTTGATTTTTCGCTTATGCGTTTTTATTAGCAAATATTGAATTTACAATAATATTTCAAGTGAAAAATATACGACCTATTGGTAATTAATTGGATACTCAAAATTGCAGCAACTAAAGTCAAGTGAGAGGTCTGCGCCCTGTACTGGGAAGCGACTAGGATAGCTCAATGGTAGAGCATTGGCGCGTAAAGCCAAAGGTCCTGGGTTCGATTCCCAGTCTAGGTCGTATATTTTTCACTTGAAATATTATTGTAAATTCAATATTTGCTAATAAAAACGCATAAGCGAAAAATCAAATAATTAAAATAACTATAAATACATGCGTAAGGGCTGAAAAATGAGTGAAAATTAATTTCAATGTCGCTATGTTGCGAGGTAATTAATTGGATACTCAAAATTGCAGCAACTAAAGTCAAGTGAGAGGTCTGCGCCCTGTACTGGGAAGCGACTAGGATAGCTCAATGGTAGAGCATTGGCGCGTAAAGCCAAAGGTCCTGGGTTCGATTCCCAGTCTAGGTCGTATATTTTTCACTTGAAATATTATTGTAAATTCAATATTTGCTAATAAAAACGCATAAGCGAAAAATCAAATAATTAAAATAACTATAAATACATGCGTAAGGGCTGAAAAATGAGTGAAAATTAATTTCAATGTCGCTATGTTGCGAGGTAATTAATTGGATACTCAAAATTGCAGCAACTAAAGTCAAGTGAGAGGTCTGCGCCCTGTACTGGGAAGCGACTAGGATAGCTCAATGGTAGAGCATTGGCGCGTAAAGCCAAAGGTCCTGGGTTCGATTCCCAGTCTAGGTCGTATATTTTTCACTTGAAATATTATTGTAAATTCAATATTTGCTAATAAAAACGCATAAGCGAAAAATCAAATAATTAAAATAACTATAAATACATGCGTAAGGGCTGAAAAATGAGTGAAAATTAATTTCAATGTCGCTATGTTGCGAGGTAATTAATTGGATACTCAAAATTGCAGCAACTAAAGTCAAGTGAGAGGTCTGCGCCCTGTACTGGGAAGCGACTAGGATAGCTCAATGGTAGAGCATTGGCGCGTAAAGCCAAAGGTCCTGGGTTCGATTCCCAGTCTAGGTCGTATATTTTTCACTTGAAATATTATTATAAATTCAATATTTGCTAATAAAAACGCATAAGCGAAAAATCAAATAATTAAAATAACTATAAATACATGCGTAAGGGCTGAAAAATGAGTGAAAATTAATTTCAATGTCGCTATGTTGCGAGGTAATTAATTGGATACTCAAAATTGCAGCAACTAAAGTCAAGTGAGAGGTCTGCGCCCTGTACTGGGAAGCGACTAGGATAGCTCAATGGTAGAGCATTGGCGCGTAAAGCCAAAGGTCCTGGGTTCGATTCCCAGTCTAGGTCGTATATTTTTCACTTGAAATATTATTGTAAATTCAATATTTGCTAATAAAAACGCATAAGCGAAAAATCAAATAATTAAAATAACTATAAATACATGCGTAAGGGCTGAAAAATGAGTGAAAATTAATTTCAATGTCGCTATGTTGCGAGGTAATTAATTGGATACTCAAAATTGCAGCAACTAAAGTCAAGTGAGAGGTCTGCGCCCTGTACTGGGAAGCGACTAGGATAGCTCAATGGTAGAGCATTGGCGCGTAAAGCCAAAGGTCCTGGGTTCGATTCCCAGTCTAGGTCGTATATTTTTCACTTGAAATATTATTGTAAATTCAATATTTGCTAATAAAAACGCATAAGCGAAAAATCAAATAATTAAAATAACTATAAATACATGCGTAAGGGCTGAAAAATGAGTGAAAATTAATTTCAATGTCGCTATGTTGCGAGGTAATTAATTGGATACTCAAAATTGCAGCAACTAAAGTCAAGTGAGAGGTCTGCGCCCTGTACTGGGAAGCGACTAGGATAGCTCAATGGTAGAGCATTGGCGCGTAAAGCCAAAGGTCCTGGGTTCGATTCCCAGTCTAGGTCGTATATTTTTCACTTGAAATATTATTGTAAATTCAATATTTGCTAATAAAAACGCATAAGCGAAAAATCAAATAATTAAAATAACTATAAATACATGCGTAAGGGCTGAAAAATGAGTGAAAATTAATTTCAATGTCGCTATGTTGCGAGGTAATTAATTGGATACTCAAAATTGCAGCAACTAAAGTCAAGTGAGAGGTCTGCGCCCTGTACTGGGAAGCGACTAGGATAGCTCAATGGTAGAGCATTGGCGCGTAAAGCCAAAGGTCCTGGGTTCGATTCCCAGTCTAGGTCGTATATTTTTCACTTGAAATATTATTGTAAATTCAATATTTGCTAATAAAAACGCATAAGCGAAAAATCAAATAATTAAAATAACTATAAATACATGCGTAAGGGCTGAAAAATGAGTGAAAATTAATTTCAATGTCGCTATGTTGCGAGGTAATTAATTGGATACTCAAAATTGCAGCAACTAAAGTCAAGTGAGAGGTCTGCGCCCTGTACTGGGAAGCGACTAGGATAGCTCAATGGTAGAGCATTGGCGCGTAAAGCCAAAGGTCCTGGGTTCGATTCCCAGTCTAGGTCGTATATTTTTCACTTGAAATATTATTGTAAATTCAATATTTGCTAATAAAAACGCATAAGCGAAAAATCAAATAATTAAAATAACTATAAATACATGCGTAAGGGCTGAAAAATGAGTGAAAATTAATTTCAATGTCGCTATGTTGCGAGGTAATTAATTGGATACTCAAAATTGCAGCAACTAAAGTCAAGTGAGAGGTCTGCGCCCTGTACTGGGAAGCGACTAGGATAGCTCAATGGTAGAGCATTGGCGCGTAAAGCCAAAGGTCCTGGGTTCGATTCCCAGTCTAGGTCGTATATTTTTCACTTGAAATATTATTGTAAATTCAATATTTGCTAATAAAAACGCATAAGCGAAAAATCAAATAATTAAAATAACTATAAATACATGCGTAAGGGCTGAAAAATGAGTGAAAATTAATTTCAATGTCGCTATGTTGCGAGGTAATTAATTGGATACTCAAAATTGCAGCAACTAAAGTCAAGTGAGAGGTCTGCGCCCTGTACTGGGAAGCGACTAGGATAGCTCAATGGTAGAGCATTGGCGCGTAAAGCCAAAGGTCCTGGGTTCGATTCCCAGTCTAGGTCGTATATTTTTCACTTGAAATATTATTGTAAATTCAATATTTGCTAATAAAAACGCATAAGCGAAAAATCAAATAATTAAAATAACTATAAATACATGCGTAAGGGCTGAAAAATGAGTGAAAATTAATTTCAATGTCGCTATGTTGCGAGGTAATTAATTGGATACTCAAAATTGCAGCAACTAAAGTCAAGTGAGAGGTCTGCGCCCTGTACTGGGAAGCGACTAGGATAGCTCAATGGTAGAGCATTGGCGCGTAAAGCCAAAGGTCCTGGGTTCGATTCCCAGTCTAGGTCGTATATTTTTCACTTGAAATATTATTGTAAATTCAATATTTGCTAATAAAAACGCATAAGCGAAAAATCAAATAATTAAAATAACTATAAATACATGCGTAAGGGCTGAAAAATGAGTGAAAATTAATTTCAATGTCGCTATGTTGCGAGGTAATTAATTGGATACTCAAAATTGCAGCAACTAAAGTCAAGTGAGAGGTCTGCGCCCTGTACTGGGAAGCGACTAGGATAGCTCAATGGTAGAGCATTGGCGCGTAAAGCCAAAGGTCCTGGGTTCGATTCCCAGTCTAGGTCGTATATTTTTCACTTGAAATATTATTGTAAATTCAATATTTGCTAATAAAAACGCATAAGCGAAAAATCAAATAATTAAAATAACTATAAATACATGCGTAAGGGCTGAAAAATGAGTGAAAATTAATTTCAATGTCGCTATGTTGCGAGGTAATTAATTGGATACTCAAAATTGCAGCAACTAAAGTCAAGTGAGAGGTCTGCGCCCTGTACTGGGAAGCGACTAGGATAGCTCAATGGTAGAGCATTGGCGCGTAAAGCCAAAGGTCCTGGGTTCGATTCCCAGTCTAGGTCGTATATTTTTCACTTGAAATATTATTGTAAATTCAATATTTGCTAATAAAAACGCATAAGCGAAAAATCAAATAATTAAAATAACTATAAATACATGCGTAAGGGCTGAAAAATGAGTGAAAATTAATTTCAATGTCGCTATGTTGCGAGGTAATTAATTGGATACTCAAAATTGCAGCAACTAAAGTCAAGTGAGAGGTCTGCGCCCTGTACTGGGAAGCGACTAGGATAGCTCAATGGTAGAGCATTGGCGCGTAAAGCCAAAGGTCCTGGGTTCGATTCCCAGTCTAGGTCGTATATTTTTCACTTGAAATATTATTGTAAATTCAATATTTGCTAATAAAAACGCATAAGCGAAAAATCAAATAATTAAAATAACTATAAATACATGCGTAAGGGCTGAAAAATGAGTGAAAAAAAAAAAAAAAAAAAAAAAAAAAAAAAAAAAAAAAAAAAAAAAAAAAAAAAAAAATTAATTTCAATGTCGCTATGTTGCGAGGTAATTAATTGGATACTCAAAATTGCAGCAACTAAAGTCAAGTGAGAGGTCTGCGCCCTGTACTGGGAAGCGACTAGGATAGCTCAATGGTAGAGCATTGGCGCGTAAAGCCAAAGGTCCTGGGTTCGATTCCCAGTCTAGGTCGTATATTTTTCACTTGAAATATTATTGTAAATACACATTAATTGTACCAACTGTTACAAGTAGGCTGTGGTGAACATAGGTAAAAACTTTTCATACATAGGTTAGATTAACTATCTTAACACATTATATACATATATAACACATTATATAAATATATAACACATTACATATATATATAACACATTATTGTAACAGCTGTTACAAGTAGGCTGTGGTGAACATAGGCAAAAGTGGGAAACTTATAGGTTAGGTTAACTATCTTAACACATTATATACATATTTAACACATTATATAAATATATAACACATTAATTGTACCAGCTGATTCAAGTAGGCTGTGGTGAACATAGGCAAAAGTAGGAAACTTATAGGTTAGGTTAACTATCTCAACACATTATATAAATATATAACACATTATATAAATACACATTGATTGTACCAACTGTTACAAGTAGGCTGTGGTGAACATAGGTAAAAACTTTTCATACATAGGTTAGATTAACTATCCTAACACATTATATACATATATAACACATTATATAAATATATAACACATTATTGTACCAGCTGATTGGCTGTGGTGAACATAGGCAAAAGTAGGAAACTTATAGGTTAGGTTAACTATCTCAACACATTATATAAATATATAACACATTATATAAATACACATTGATTGTACCAACTGTTACAAGTAGGCTGTGGTGAACATAGGTAAAAACTTTTCATACATAGGTTAGATTAACTATCTTAACACATTATATACATATATAACACATTATATACATATATAACACATTATTGTAACAGCTGATTGGCTGTGGATGGGTAAAAGTAGGAAACTTTAGGTTAACTATCTTAACACATTATATATAACACATTATATATATATAACACATTATTGTAACAGCTGATAGGCTGTGGTAGGCAGAAACTTATAGGTTAGGTTAACACAAGCACATTACAATTTGGACACTACTATTTGTTGTCAGAGTAACCTAGAGGTACGACTCAGAACCCATACCGTAAGACGTACGCGAGTTTTTCGCGGTCGCGAAAAACTCGGTAAGTCTTACGGTAAGGGGTTCGTGTCCGAACTTCTACGAAATGTTCTGGCGTTCGGTTACAACATGGCGGCTTGTATACTGCGTTAATTATCCGACTTGTAATACTATGGGGTTAGGTTAACTATCTTAACACATTATATAAATATATAACACATTATTGTAACAGCTGATTGGCTGTGGATGGGCAAAAGTGGGAAACTTTAGGTTAACTATCTTAACACATTATATAATTATATAACACATTATTGTAACAGCTGATAGGCTGTGGATGGGCAAAAGTAGGACACTTATAGGTTAGGTTAACTATCTTAACACATTATTGCGGTTACAACATGGCGGCTTATATACTGCGTTAATTATCCGACTTGTAATACTATGCACGATAGCTCAGTCGGTAGCGTGTCCGCCTTCAAATCCAAACTTCACAGGTTCGAATCCCGCCGGTATTAAAAAAGTTAAGTGTATGACGTCGTGTGAGTATGACGTCATGTGTGTGTGTGTGTGTGTGTGTGTCTCGACAACAATACGTCACTGGTGGGGGGACCAATGGGGGAAGGGAAGGGGCCTAAAGGGGAGGGGCAAGGGGAAGGGTGGGAGGAGGTGGGGGACCAATGGGGGAAGGGAAGGGGCCTAAAGGGGAGGGGCCTACAGGGGAGGGGTGGGGGGACCAATGGGGGAAGGGAAGGGGCCTAAAGGGGAGGGGCCTACAGGGGAGGGGCAGGGGGAGGGGCAAAGGGGGGAGGGGCAAAGGGGGGAGGGGCAAAGGGGAGGGACCAAGGGGGGAGGGGGGAGGGGTGGGGCAAAGGGGGAGGGACCAAGGGGGGAGGGGGAGGGGTGGGGGTACCCCCACCATTTTTGTGCCAAACTGTCCCACACTCTACTTATATTATATACCAGGTGTTCCAAAAGTATGGTACCTCTTCCGTAACTTTTAGACAACGGAAAGTAGAAAGATGAAACTTTTAGGAATGTCTTTGGATAATTAGTAACTACTTTAACAAACTTTCATCCCCCCCGGAACATTTTGATATCAACACCACAAACATTTTGATACCTAGGAAAGTAAGGTACGACAACCCTATCCAAAATGGCTGCCGAAAAACTTCTTTTTTTTTCAAAAATACTTTACCCTTTCGCAATTTGTTAATAATTTAAAATAGAAATATGTGCCTTTGGGAATGTCTTTGGATAATTAGTTGCTATTTTTACAAACTTTCAATAACCCCCCCCCATCCCTGGAAACATTTTCATATCAACACCACAAACATGTTGATATCAAGGAAAGTAAGGTACGACAACCCTATCCAAAATGGCGGCCGAAAAACTTTTTTTTTCAAAAATACTGTACCCTTTCGCAATTTGTTAATAATTTAAAATAGAAATATGTGTCTTTGGGAATGTCTTTGGATAATTAGTAGCTATTTTTACAAACTTTCAATACCCCCCCCATCCCTGGAAACATTTTCATATCAACACCACAAACATGTTGATATCAAGGAAAGTAAGGTACGACAACCCTATCCAAAATGGCGGCCGAAAAACTTTTTTTTTCAAAAATACTGGATCCCTCCCGTAATTTTTGTTAACAATTTAAAATAGAAATATGTAACTTTGGGAATGTCTTTGGATAATTAGTAACTACTTTTACAAACTTTCAACACTTCCTCCCTCCCGGGGGGGTCCTGTAGGGGGCAACTCAGATTTTTTTAAATGTAAAACATAGGATTTGTGACATCATTTTTTCCCCTTAAACCACAAACATTTTGATACAAAAGAAAGTAAGGTACAACAACCCTACCCAAAAAATGGCGGCCGAAAAAACTTTTTTTCTTTTTTCAAAAATACTAGACACCTCTCGAATTTGTTTAACAGTTTAAAATGGAAACATGAATTTTTTGTATGTGTCTTTGGATTAATTGTTAATTACAGGTTTATAACCTGTAGCATTTTTTTTTTGTCTGTCTACATGTAAAAAGTTTTTCGGCCGCCATTTTGGATAGGGTTGTCAAACCTTACTTTCCTTGGTGTCAAAATGATGTCACAAGCCCTATGTTTAACACTAGGATCACACTGGGGCAAGTTTGTTTAAAAAAGTTGTTACTCTTACACATGATTTATGAATCTCGTAATTGTATATATATCACTAAATTTTTGACTTCGGCTAGACCATAACGGGCCTATATATTATACATTTAAAAATGTCCACTCGCTGCGCTTGTGTCAGTGTTTCGGGTAGGCCTGGAAGCTGTATATGTGAAGGAACCTCCATTCGCTATCCTGTGTCAGTGAGGCGGTTTTCTTAAGAATATAACATTTTTTGGAGATGTCGGAGTTCGAAATTATTGGTTTGATAAACTCTTCGTTATTTTTCATCGTAAAGATGTGGGGTTGGTACCATTACATGCGGAATTGTAAACTGCAAGTTTTTAGCTAATTTAATATGTTATAAGTTGAATAACACACGATATATGAACAAAAAACTGTTTCAAATTTTCGTAAATTTTATTTAAATATTTCAGCATGTGATGGCATATAGACGACGGACGGACGGCATGTCGAAGACCAGATTTCACGTTTCCTGATGCCATTTGGTTTGCTATTACCAAACTTTCGCTATACTTCGTATACTGGACAAGTATAATATTACACCCCAGGGGCTTATTTTAAATGAGTACGAAATTGGCAATACCTAGATGAGCACTCGTCATAAGTAATAGAGTCCCTGTTTTTCATCTTTCCTATCCGTTTTCACTTGACCTTGACTCCGACCCTGACACTATTTGAGTTCAAGGACTAAGGGTCTTTATTTTATCTTCTTTTCTTTATAAAGCGATGATGACAAAGGTTTTTTTCGCCTAAACAAAAAGGGGATTTAAATATTTGTTGTTTTATTTTTATTTTTACTGACAACTATCCAACTGATATTTTTACAAAAAATAATTTTGTTTGGTTATTTCCACTGTGAATGAACGTATGAATGTTCTTAGTAAGGCCGTGAAAAACAATACTCTCTGAGAAGTAACTTTTGTGGGACGAAATGCTACCGGATCATAAACAAAATCTTTATCTTATGGAATTAATAAATATTGGAACGGTTGTCATGACAACACAACTAGATCGCTCTGACCTTGAAGCTGCGCAAAGAACAAACGTTTCCCAACACGGAGCCGCGCCACGACAGTAATTAATCAATATTTCTTGAATAAATCTTTGGACATTATGATCACCGCCTTCTTAATATAAACGCGAGGTACAATGTAGATGTCACTAACTTAGACAGAGGTTAGATTCAAAATATTCTTAGAACGCCTTGTTATAACGATGATAATAGTTTGCAGACTCGGTGTGGTTGATTGGGATAGTTCACCGTATGTTTTTAGAAAGCCGTGATATACCGTTTGAAGAATGAAGAGAATTTATCTTTCAACAGTCTGTATTGCAACCCTTCAATAGTCATATTATCGAAAAAGTTATTTTAGACATACCGTACCGTCCGTCCGTCGTCGTATGTAGGCTACAAGACCGATAGCACCCACAAAAAAAAAATAAAATGGGAATATGAAATTTGGTTTAGGGAACTTTAGTTTACTCATAGAACCCTTATTAATAATCATAAAAATCTATAACACAATAAATTAGATAAAAATTTGGAGATTTCAATTCTCAGTTCCCAACCCCACATCTCTAGAATGACAAATAGCAAAGTTATTGACAAAAATGTAATTTCGAACTTTGGCCTCCCAAGAAAATGTAATTTCGTATAGTTACGAGATCCGGCAGATTATATACCTATCGGATCTCTCTTGACCAACTTTTGTTCTTTTCTGACCCTAACGCTTTTAGAGTATTGAGGATTATAGCTCTCTATTTTATGTACTTTTCTTCCTTTTTGTTTAAGACGAAGATAAACGAAAGGTTTTTCGCTTAACAACAAGGAAAAGTCCGTAATTTACGTAAAAACCTAACTTTTAGTCAGTCGTTGACGCCAATAGCATTAACCAAATTTGTCGAAATCCGTTTCTTTAGAAATCCTTATTCTATAAAGGATGATTGAAACAGGTGTGATTGTGTTTTATTCAATAAATGTAAAAAGTAACCCTCCAGGATTTTTGAGTTAAAACTAGAGATATTACCAAATTTTTCATTTCCACCGTCATAATGCGATCATCTCTAAATTTTCATACGGGAACCCCCTATTTTTTATGACGATTTTAGATACAATTTATTATTTTAACGGATTTATATTCTTGGGTATTTTTCAATATCTTTAACGGTCTAGAATCTACAGGCAGTTAGAAGTTTCAAAAATTAATAAATTCAAGCCATTTCCAGATAAGTTTTTTCTTATTTTTTAAAGTCAAATTCTGGTGAAATGTAAACTAGAGCTAGGTTAGAGAGTGTAATAACACTACTGTTATTTTTATTTTTTCTGTAGACTCAGGAATAAACAGAGTTATTGGTAGAAAACAAAAAATCATAATATTCTGGTAGTTGTCTAGAACACCCACTGGCTTACACCAACTCTTTATTATTACTAAATGTATTAAACTTTGTAAATTGAGGACAAATTGTATTATTAAGCACTGTTAATACATTTGTTTCGGCTATAATATCTTATTCGCAAAGTCTAATTCACCCAGTAATAATTACAAACTGGTGTGAACCAGTAGGTGTTCTAGTCTAGACAATTGCCAGAAAAGTGCAATAAAAGGTAGTCGGTAAAATCGCCTCTTAAAAATAACGTAATTTTTCGAAACTGCTTTGATTTGTAAAATTTGTATAACATCTGTTTTAGGGAATAAAGAGTATCAATTAACTACCTGATATTAAAAAGTGTATTGTTGCCATTATTTAGTCCTGTTACGTAAGTAAAAAAAAAAAAAATTCATTTTCAAACTTTTAATATTTTTGCTTACGTTATTCCATGTTTTAATTTCAAATTTTGTTCAACTGATTTAGGTACGGAAAATGAATTTCTGAAAACGCCTAAACCTTGTAATTTCACAACTTTGAGGGTCTACAGCTCCTAAAAGATTGGAGATATCGAAAAATATCCATTGGAAAAACGGGGTTGGGATGATATGAAACATTTGGTAATACTTCTAGTTTTAACTCAAAAATCCTGGTGGGTTACCTTTTAAGTTTTTTTTTGTAACTTTTGTACAGCAGTCACGCCTGTATATAATCTAGCTTATATATTTTAACATGTTATTTGTATGAGTGACATGTTTATGTTTTTGTTTTACAGAACTGTGTAGCACGGGCTCTGTACGATAACATCGCCGAGTCTCCTGATGAACTGGCTTTCCGTAGGGGAGACGTACTCACTGTGTTGGAGCAAAACACTGGAGGAATTGAAGGCTGGTGGTTGTGTTCTTTGCGTGGAAGACAGGTTAGTTCTGTCTTTTATTTTAAGTGTTCTAGAAAGTTGTATGGTCAATATTTTTTTGGAGTCATACTTACATAGATAAATATTGTACACTGTCGAAAAAGCAATTCGTTTTCGCTAAATCTCATCACACAGCTACTAGTAGAGCGAATTTCCTTATTATGTTTGGAAATTGTATGAGATATTTTAAATATCTACTGGGTGTTCCAAAAGTATGGGACCCTTTGAACGGATTGAAATAGGAAAATGAAACGTTGGGAATGTCTTTGTATAAGAAAGACCTGCTTTTAAAAAATATGTAGCTCCCCTTGGGCAACTCGATGTTTAATAATAATAATAATAATAAAAAAATTTAAAAAAATAAATTTAAAAAATGCACAACAATGATAAACTTTAGTTAAGGCTCACAAGTCTTTTACGAAATAAGCATGAAATTTCAACAATGATAATTCAAAATGAATTTTAAAAAAATCGGTTATATCGCCTTACGCCATTTAATTAAAATACAGTATTTTTTTTTCATAACATCATTTTTAATGTCAATACTTTTTGTATCTTACGTTAAAAGTACCAGATCAATAAAAATTTACTAAATAGTCTACTAATAAATCATACAAAAAAAAAAAAAAAATTTACAATAAATCATTTGGATGTTTCAATAATATATACCCTAACTTGGGGAAGTTAATCAGGGCATCAAAATTTTAAAAAAGTAGTTTATATAAACATATGTCCGAAAAAGCTCCGTTATTCGTCTTTTGGTTATTTTGTATTCTTTTCCGAAAAATATTGATAAATTTAAAAGTTATTAAGATTTCGAGACAAAATGCTATATACATATTCTTCACGCTACCAATTTTTCATTTTATCAATATACCATGAATCAATATTTTATATAAATTTTCAAAATGGCAGCAGTTTTAAATTTTTAATATCTTTAAGAGCAATAACTTTACAACAAATTTAAACAAACGCCTTTTGATCATTTTAAAGAGAAAGTTTTGATTCTTATAGTGGTTAATAAACATAGCATAAACAACACAAACACACACACACACACACACACACACACATATATATATATATATATATATATATATACAACAAAACTTATACAACAAACGAAATGTACAACAAACTTTTGAGTCCAGAATCTATTTCTGCCAAAAAAGTAAATGATAGCCATTTCAAGAACTAATCCGAGCTAAAAAAACAAGGTAAGCCTCTTAGCATCATTTTACCAACATAGAGCAGTTTGTAATGTAATAAAAACAACCGGAGTTTGTAGGTTAACATTCACAATTCGATTGGTCGCTATGTTGGGTAGGATGAACATAGAGACCTCTAGTTTGCGCCATTATTCTTATTTGTAAAAGGCCTTTAAAATGAGGTATCACTCAATAGGGGTTGCTATTTAAAATTCTTTACTTACCCCCAAACTACCCCATTTTGGGGTTAAGGGTTGAAAATTTTGATACTTCAAAAAACTCCTCCTTTGGTTATCTAAACTTTCCCCAAAGCAAATCTGTCTATTTCCATTAATAAAAAAAATAAGAGGGGGTGGGACTTTTTATATATATATATAACATACAACAAAACTTTTATAATTTTATCAAAGAATATAAAAGTTTTTTAATGTATTCGTGAATAAAAGCGTGTAAACAAAATATTAGTTTTGAAAAATTTTATTAAAATTTTTTTGAAAATACAAAATAGCTAAAAAGTTTGAAAAATACACAATTATAGAAAAAGGTACAGAGAACTGAACTGTTAATTTATAAATTTTCTATAATCATACATTTTAGAATCAGGTAATCAGGAATGATAAAAATTGTCTTTACGTCACAAAAATTTGAACAAACAAAACCAACAAACTTGTTTGTATAAATAACATAATTTTTAGTTCAAACTATTCAAACACTTAACAATAGTTCTAAATATAGTAGTGAAAATAAATCTCCATAGACAAAACATAATAAATAATCTTCTAAAACAATAACCTCAAAAGGAATAAACAGGCCAAGCGCCAGCATAGGTCAATGACAAAGATAAACATAATTCCGTTTGGGAAGCAAGACTTTGAAGGTACAGTAAAAAATAAAATATTTGCAAAACAGGAAAATACATTATACCAAACGGAAGCTTTGAACTTCGTCTTTCCAATAATATAAAATCGAAATATTACTAATCGATATTTGACATCGCGTGAGGTGTCGCAAGTGATACCGACATGGGTCATCCTGGTCGTCATCATTTAGAATGTCTGTATCTCACTATCCATGAGGGCTACGATAATTTGGAAGGCGCAGATCGAAAGGGAAAGAAAAATACTATAAAGTAATATATCTCTCTTTGTCTCCTTGGACAATAGATAGACAGAAATGATGGACTTATAATGTATAAATGATGGAAAAAATAAGATAAAATTAATGTAATTATATTTTAACTACTTTAGCGATTTATTAAATATATTTTATTATGTTTTATGGTCTTTGGTTATGTTAATATGAAGTTTTGGATCTTTAGCTTTACAATAATCCCTAAATTATTGCATATGACGATTTTTAACGGGTGAATATTGAATTTAAACAAGTGATCTGTTCTACAATGCGTTGTCGAAAGCCAGATAGGTTCCAAAATTGTGAGGGGAGTAGGGGAGGGGGTAAGGAATCTAAGTAGGAATGAATGACAAGATTGTAACCATAATAAGTCGACCATTTTCCCCTTAATTCACCCAACTGACGTCAGGTTGTTGTATATGTGTTGCAGGGTATATGTCCAGGCAACAGACTGAGATTACTGGCCGGAGTATTCGATACAGGTCCAGCTCAAGACATTGAGTTCACAGGGGACTTCAATACGTTACAAAGACAAGGCAAACGTCGGAGTTGGCATGTACAACCCAACAAGGTAAGACAACCTTCCTTCCTGCGGTAGAGGTCATATCATGTAACTCGTTTATTTTGTTTTTCCTTGTTATTTAAAGACGCAAAACCTATCGGTCATTATCTCACCTTATGAAACAAGTTGATGGGCGGCATCGATGTACTTACTGAAAGGTTTTCACTCGTGTCGATAACTCGTGCGGTTTTCGTAAGTATAGGAATATCACATTTCCTTGGGAGTTCAGAGTATGAAATTACACGTTTGACAATAACTACTATATTTGTCATCGTAGAGAGGTAGTGTTTAGTACCATTGGATTGTATGTTGTATAGTTGTGCTTTGAGCAATATCTGTTCAAAATTGTTGGTTCCGTTTTTAGGAAAATAGTAATTTTATATTTTTTTCTGCCTCCAAATTTCAAGTTATATAAAAAAAAATTCTTACAGTCAAAAATATGCCCACATACTGCCACGTTCGAACCCCCACTTGGATCGCCACTCGCCGCGTTCGCTCACTCTGTGAGACCACTTACCACGAATCTTAACCTCGCTTTGAAACACCCCTCGTTGGGAGTTCGTGTCTGTTCAATCGCGGACAAGACCAAGTTGCTCACTTTTACAATTTTTCATAATCAAAGATATTGTAAAACTGAGTCTGTTCTCAACAACTTACAATTTGAATTTACGAAAATTCCCTGAATTTTATTTCTATTGCTCACTGATTTTACTTTTTACTTTTACTCTCTCTCTCTCTCTCTCTCTCTCTCTCTCTCTCTCTCTCTCTCTCTCTCTCTCTCTCTCTCTCTCTCTCTCTCTCTCTCTCTCTGGCAATTTAAATGTTTTAAATTTACCATGAGACGAATGACTTTTCCATTCCGTCTCAATACGGAATTTGATTAAAATTGCTCCACCCATTTGGGCTGTGGAGCGCTAGACTGGACATGCGAAAACTGATACACTGTATCAACAAACATTACGTCATTACAGTGTATGCATGAAAGTAAAAATATATTTATAGGCTAAAATTTAAAAAAAATTTCATACATTAAGCGACTCTATGAATTATTAATTTCACGCATATGTTTGTAAATGGAAAACTATTTATTGCTAACAGTAAAAAATTGTGACCACTAGAGCGATGCTCTACAAATCTCACAATACGATATGATTCACCTGGCAACACTGCTAAATTATTGTAGGATCTAGAGAACCGGTTATTTTGTGATATGATTGACGTATCTTTGTAATATTCACATTGTGTTAACATGTTTGACAGGCCTGGGTGTATAGTGGCGCCAGTAGCGGGAGAAGAGAGAAGCCGTTAATATGTAAAGTTCAATGCTGCAGACAATTGAGCTGTCTGGAAAAAAAAAATTATCGGTGCCGAGTTTCTGACAAGTAAATTTAATATTAACTTTGTTTTCTTCCCGTTTAAAATGGCGAAAAACCTTTCGGTCACTGTTACTCTTATAAAACAAGTTGATTAGTAGTGCTGACTCAACCCATCAATGTAATACAAGCTTCTAGATGTAATGACCAAAGGCTAGTAAGAGATAGTTAAATTGTATTGGTAGAGTAAGGAATCTTAACTAGTAGGATAAGTTTGTTTAAAATAGTTGTTACAAAGTAGTTGTTAGTTCTGAACCTTGTAATTGTGTATATCACTACTTGTATGACATCGGATAGGGTGTATATGTTAAAGCTCTACATATGTAAAGGAGGCTCTATTCGCTACGTCCGTGTCGGTGACTCTGCCTTGACAGGTCTCGTAACTATACAAATATCACAATTTTTTCCAGGACAAGGTTTTTATTTTTTTGGCGATAACTTCATTATTTGTCATCGTAGAGATGTGGGATTGGTACCATTAGTTGCAGAATTGAAATCTGCAAATTTGTGTTTAGTACGTTGAATAACACAAGAGATAAAAACAACAAACTATTTCATTGACCGTCATATTGATATTGTCAATTCGCTTTCAATAGGGTTCTATATAGTCACTAATTGCTTACTATAAGTCCCCTTTACCTAGTTTCGTGATCCTGACTTACGGCTTACAGACGGCGAACTGTATGTCGAAAATAACTTTTTCTGTTTTCCGATACCATGAATCGTGAATATCAGTTATAAACATATGTTTATCGATTATCTTATACTTGGAATAGATTTTAGAATTTTTAATAGACTTCATGGTTATCTTCGATCTATAAAAATTATAGAAATGTTAAACTCTATTCTGTGCAGAAACTGAGCTATCATAATATTGTGTACTACATCGAAACAATGACCAGTCATTCCAGTTCTTAAATTATTACTGGTTTTTTTCTCCAATTTTACAGCTTGTTGATTAAATTGCTGGATTCGCAAGTAAGGTACTGGATAAGTTTTTCTTTGTTTAAAAGTTAAAAACCTCTTTTCTATCGTCGCTTTATAACACCGTCAGAATCAGAAGAGAAGAAGAGTTGACCAGAAGAGACCTGGTAGGAGAGATTACACGAACAAAGTTGTAGAACAAGATAGTTCACTCAGGATTGTCACGTCCTTACTCACTAAAAATGAGCTCCTGGTGGATTTAGTAATTTTCCTTTCGAAAAATGTAGGTGGTAAAGAATTTCAAAAACTGCACATCTACAATTTTTATTGCAAGGATGGTAGCCATAATTTTTGTCATTGTTGAATTTGTTCTACAGGCGGAAATGGTCTTACAACAATATTATTCTAATTAAGGAGTCTTTTATAATTAACTCCTGGGTTTTTAGAATTTTTTTCAGGAAGGTTACCAATGAAGCGGTGGTTTGTCTTTAAAATAGTATTCAATATATTTAAGCTTGGGTAGTAATGTGATGTACATTTTGCATCAGTATTATAATTTGATACAATATTGTTACTTTTACTTATTTGGTTACTAATTAGATTTTTGGGTACCTATGTTCTGAAAATCTTTTACTTGATTTGGATAAATAATTGTTAAAACCGTTTCGGTTGCTACAAGTATATACAAGGTTCGTCATGGAGTACTGACACAGTAAAGTTTTAACACTGACTTAAAAACTGGTAGGGAGGGAAGCCCAAACATGGGAGGGCCACTTCGTTAGTCTCTAGGATGAATTGGTGGAGTACGCAACACCATGCCTTATCTGTCAAGTTATTCTGTGTTACTAAACAATTGCACAAACACAGAGGCTTTTAATTCACTTAAGTCAGTCACTAAGTCGTAACTTAACCCTTTTGTGGGTTGAAAAATGTCGTTCTTCAGTATCAGTTGTAGACGACAAACCTACCAGAAGACCACAAAATGTAAGAACCTCTGAAAATGTCATTCTTCAGTATCAGTTGTAGACGTCAAACCTACCAGAAGACCACAAAATGTAAGAACCTCTGGCAATGTCATTCTTCAGTATCAGTTGTAGACGTCAAACCTACCAGAAGACCACAAAATGTAAGAACCTCTGAAAATGTCATTCTTCAGTATCAGTTGTAGACGTCAAACCTACCAGAAGACCACAAAATGTAAGAACCTCTGGAATATATCGTTCTTCAGTATCAGTTGTAGACGACAAACCTACCGGAAGACCACAAAGTGTAAGAACCTCTGGAAATGTCGTTCTTCAGTATCAGTTGTAGACGACAAACCTGCCAGAATACCACAAAGTGTAAGAACCTCTGGAAATGTCGTTCTTCAGTATCAGTTGTAGACAACAAACCTACCGGAAGACCACAAAGTGTAAAACCTTTGAAAATGTCGTTTTTCAGTATCAGTTGTAGATGACAAACCTACCGGAAGACCACAAAGTGTAAAACCTTTGAAAATATCGTTTTTCAGTATCAGTTGTAGATAACAAACCTACCGAAAGACCACAAAGTGTAAGACCTTTGAAAATGTCGTTTTTCAGTATCAGTTGTAGATAACAAACCTACAGAAAGACCACAAAGTGTAAAACCTTTGAAAATGTCGTTTTTCAGTATCAGTTGTAGATGACAAACCTACCGAAAGACCACAAAGTGTAAAACCTTTGAAAATGTCGTTTTTCAGTATCAGTTGTAGATAACAAACCTACCGAAAGACCACAAAGTGTAAAACCTTTGAAAATGTCGTTTTTCAGTATCAGTTGTAGATAACAAACCTACCGAAAGACCACAAAGTGTAAGACCTTTGAAAATGTCGTTTTTCAGTATCAGTTGTAGATGACAAACCTACCGGAAGACCACAAAGTGTAAAACCTTTGAAAATATCGTTTTTCAGTATCAGTTGTAGATAACAAACCTACCGAAAGACCACAAAGTGTAAGACCTTTGAAAATATCGTTTTTCAGTATCAGTTGTAGATAACAAACCTACCGAAAGACCACAAAGTGTAAAACCTTTGAAAATGTCGTTTTTCAGTATCAGTTGTAGATAACAAACCTACCGAAAGACCACAAAGTGTAAAACCTTTGAAAATGTCGTTTTTCAGTATCAGTTGTAGATAACAAACCTACCGAAAGACCACAAAGTGTAAGACCTTTGAAAATGTCGTTTTTCAGTATCAGTTGTAGATGACAAACCTACCGGAAGACCACAAAGTGTAAAACCTTTGAAAATATCGTTTTTCAGTATCAGTTGTAGATAACAAACCTACCGAAAGACCACAAAGTGTAAAACCTTTGAAAATATCGTTTTTCAGTATCAGTTGTAGATGACAAACCTACCGAAAGACCACAAAGTGTAAAACCTTTGAAAATGTCGTTTTTCAGTATCAGTTGTAGATAACAAACCTACCGAAAGACCACAAAGTGTAAAACCTTTGAAAATGTCGTTTTTCAGTATCAGTTGTAGATAACAAACCTACCGAAAGACCACAAAGTGTAAGACCTTTGAAAATGTCGTTTTTCAGTATCAGTTGTAGATGACAAACCTACCGGAAGACCACAAAGTGTAAAACCTTTGAAAATATCGTTTTTCAGTATCAGTTGTAGATAACAAACCTACCGAAAGACCACAAAGTGTAAGACCTTTGAAAATATCGTTTTTCAGTATCAGTTGTAGATAACAAACCTACCGAAAGACCACAAAGTGTAAAACCTTTGAAAATGTCGTTTTTCAGTATCAGTTGTAGATAACAAACCTACCGAAAGACCACAAAGTGTAAAACCTTTGAAAATGTCGTTTTTCAGTATCAGTTGTAGATGACAAACCTACCGGAAGACCACAAAGTGTAAAACCTTTGAAAATATCGTTTTTCAGTATCAGTTGTAGATAACAAACCTACCGAAAGACCACAAAGTGTAAGACCTTTGAAAATATCGTTTTTCAGTATCAGTTGTAGATAACAAACCTACCGAAAGACCACAAAGTGTAAAACCTTTGAAAATGTCGTTTTTCAGTATCAGTTGTAGATAACAAACCTACCGAAAGACCACAAAGTGTAAAACCTTTGAAAATGTCGTTTTTCAGTATCAGTTGTAGATAACAAACCTACCGAAAGACCACAAAGTGTAAGACCTTTGAAAATGTCGTTTTTCAGTATCAGTTGTAGATGACAAACCTACCGGAAGACCACAAAGTGTAAAACCTTTGAAAATATCGTTTTTCAGTATCAGTTGTAGATAACAAACCTACCGAAAGACCACAAAGTGTAAAACCTTTGAAAATATCGTTTTTCAGTATCAGTTGTAGATGACAAACCTACCGAAAGACCACAAAGTGTAAAACCTTTGAAAATGTCGTTTTTCAGTATCAGTTGTAGATAACAAACCTACCGAAAGACCACAAAGTGTAAAACCTTTGAAAATGTCGTTTTTCAGTATCAGTTGTAGATAACAAACCTACCGAAAGACCACAAAGTGTAAGACCTTTGAAAATGTCGTTTTTCAGTATCAGTTGTAGATGACAAACCTACCGGAAGACCACAAAGTGTAAAACCTTTGAAAATATCGTTTTTCAGTATCAGTTGTAGATAACAAACCTACCGAAAGACCACAAAGTGTAAGACCTTTGAAAATATCGTTTTTCAGTATCAGTTGTAGATAACAAACCTACCGAAAGACCACAAAGTGTAAAACCTTTGAAAATGTCGTTTTTCAGTATCAGTTGTAGATAACAAACCTACCGAAAGACCACAAAGTGTAAAACCTTTGAAAATGTCGTTTTTCAGTATCAGTTGTAGATGACAAACCTACCGGAAGACCACAAAGTGTAAAACCTTTGAAAATATCGTTTTTCAGTATCAGTTGTAGACAACAAACCTACCGAAAGACCACAAAGTGTAAAACCTTTGAAAATGTCGTTTTTCAGTATCAGTTGTAGATGACAAACCTACCGGAAGACCACAAAGTGTAAAACCTTTGAAAATATCGTTTTTCAGTATCAGTTGTAGATAACAAACCTACCGAAAGACCACAAAGTGTAAAACCTTTGAAAATGTCGTTTTTCAGTATCAGTTGTAGATGACAAACCTACCGGAAGACCACAAAGTGTAAAACCTTTGAAAATATCGTTTTTCAGTATCAGTTGTAGACAACAAACCTACCGAAAGACCACAAAGTGTAAAACCTTTGAAAATGTCGTTTTTCAGTATCAGTTGTAGATGACAAACCTACCGGAAGACCACAAAGTGTAAAACCTTTGAAAATGTCGTTTTTCAGTATCAGTTGTAGATGACAAACCTACCGGAAGACCACAAAGTGTAAAACCTTTGAAAATATCGTTTTTCAGTATCAGTTGTAGACAACAAACCTAGCGAAAGACCACAAAGTGTAAAACCTTTGAAAATGTCGTTTTTCAGTATCAGTTGTAGATGACAAACCTACCGGAAGACCACAAAGTGTAAAACCTTTGAAAATATCGTTTTTCAGTATCAGTTGTAGATAACAAACCTACCGGAAGACCACAAAGTGTAAAACCTTTGAAAATGTCGTTTTTCAGTATCAGTTGTAGATAACAAACCTACCGGAAGACCACAGAGTGTAAGATCCTTTGGAAATGTCATCGTATGTAGGAGAATACATCAGATTCCTAGACGGCTGCAAAATTTTTTGCAGGGAGTTTCTTGAACTGAGAAATGGATCCTTATCTCTAAAAAAGTGTCATGAATTATGAGGCTTATTTATGTTAACGAGGATGTGGATAAACAAAATGATTGATATTGGGCTACAAATAACCCACTGCAGACACATCTGCGTCCACTCCACTAACGGTATGGTGCGTGATTTCTGCATTTCAAATCATAGACCTGTACTTCTTTGAAGATAATGATGGACCAACAGTAGCATGTTACAACTAATCGTTACAGTGAACATGTTGGGAATTTTGTTCAACTATGGTTGCAACAAGATGGCTCTACGAGTCTAACTGCTAAACAGAGCATGCTCATTTTACTGGCATCTCCCGTTCTGGCGATAAATCCTGGTCAGCTCACTCTCCAGATATCTCGACCAGTGAGTTTTTCTATGGGAATATCTTAAGGGACAATCTTTTGCAATCGACCTTACACCACAGAAGGTGAGGATTCGTCACGAAATTAACATCTCGCCTGATGTCTTTCCAAAAGTTATAGACCATTTTGTGCATCGAGGTGGAAAGGGTAAGTTTGTTGCATATAGTTTTTAAATCATAGGTGAGATAATCTCCAAAATTTACTCTTTTAAATCTGTTATATATATATATATATATATATATATATATATATAACAGTAGTGTCAATTTTCAAAAGTGTTTTTTTTTAACAAACCCTATGTATTCAAGGTTAAACCCCTCAAAAGAAGAAGTACCTACTTGTGTAGTTGTAACGGTTCAAATCAGTAAAGCGAATTTTTTTGTTACCGCCTTTACTGAGAAAAACAAGTCATCGTTGTATTAAAAGCTATCAAGGACATTGGAGGTCGGACTTATTGCCTAATTTGGAATGAGAAGTGTGTTTTTATTGTAACACTACAGTCATTGCAGTGAAAGATAAAACTCAACCTGTCTACAGACGAGTACAACGTACGTCAGATAATTTGATTGTATTATACTGGCGTCCTATCTGATTCTTTTTGAAGAAAACCTACTTTTTGAATACCGGATGGCTGTTTGGTAGCACATTGTTTTACAAGTGGCAACAAAGTAAATTGGTTTGGTTTGAAGCTCAGCAAGTCGGGGCTTTTAAAAAACGCAAGAAAACCCTAAAGCTTTTAACGACGGCGGAGGTTCATGTTGTTTTCTAATTATTCCTAAACCGTAATATTTTTTTTACTCACGATTATACGCACGGATTTGGGTCATTAATCTAGACATTTCACTGAGATTTGAACGTAATCGGTGGAATCTATTTTGAGAAATTATTTATTTTACAACAGTCCCATGATCTATTTTGGTTTTCTACCGATAACTCATGAACCGGCAATTTTGGGATGATTGTGACCAATACGTTTTGTTTGTGCCCTTTGAGGCTACACTTGAGCAACATTTTATCAAAATCATTATTGCCGATTTTGATAAAATCGTGGTTTTTTGCTTTTTTTTTAACAGCTAACCGCAAATTTTAAGTTATAAAAAACCATTAAACCTGAGATATAGATAAAATACGCCCACCTACAAAGTTTAATTAAATAGGTCCATGCTTTTGGGTTGTTGACCATTGTACTTACGTCATCATTCCAAAAACAGATTTTTAAACCCATCACATAACTTTTTCCATACTAGCTTACATAACTGTTACGAAATTAACTTCCGATAAGCTGGTAAATTAAAACGGTTACCATAGCAGCAAACATTATTTGTTGTTGTGGTAGTAGTGGACGAATTTCTATTGCAACTATCTCCAGGAGTGAGGTTTGTCCTGTGCTACCGCGGAACTGTACTCGATACCTCTTTCTCCTCTTTTCCAAATATTAACATATCACGAACACGTCTTCTTCGCTCATGTTTACAACTGATGAACTGACTCTATACAATATCTCCTGCCAACGGATCGTATTTGGTCTGCAGCAAAATTATCTTAAGATAAAAGTCGCGCATCGCAATGATCGCTCTAGTCACTGTGTAGTCGACTTTAGGTCTTATAGATAATTTAGATAAGGTGGTTATTTCAAAGTCTCGGACACACTGTTATAAGGCCACATCCATTCGACTGATTAAATAACATTGAGCTTATTGATTGGTGGACAAGCCTGTGTATAATTAAATCATAGAATTAATTAGGAAATAACCACTCTTAACCCCAACCGTAAGTGTTCCCAGACGGTTTTATGAATTAAAATAATAAGCACACAATTTGTGCTAGTTAAGGAAATTACCATAGACATGTCTGGCAGCTGTGATGACTACCGAAATAATTTCAGTTATTTTATACAGGGTGTAGATTGCAACTTTTACACGGTTGTAGTAGTGTCTCAGCAGCTTACCATAGTATATCCCGAGGAATCTTAGCTGGATCTACATACCTGTCTTTGTCTTTGATCTTTTCTATCAGAACTTTCTTGATCAACTTTTGTTCTTCTCTGATATCAATTAGTGTATTCGAGATCTTCATTTTATATTCTTTTCTTTATTTTGTATAAGGCGATGATGACTGAAAGGGTTTTCGTCTTTAAAAGAGGAGAAAGGGGGTGAAATTTCTGGAAACTTGACAATCAATACAATTTGTTTGTGTCATTAGAAGCTACACGAACAAAATATGATCCAAATAGTTTTTTCGTGTTTTTCTCTTTAATTAAAGGGGTAGGTATTAATTATTTTGATTGTTTGATAATTATTAATTTTATTGAACATTCAAATTTGATAGGAAAGACGTTTGATGTATTTTTACATTAAATATAATGGTTAAATGTATAACTGTTTGAGAAATTATTGTGCAGTTTTCACCATTAATTTTGTCTTAAAATTCTACATTGAAATGATGTATCACATGACCACCTTTCCAAATTCAAAATGGCGGATCCAAGATGACGGACCAAATTTTTGAAATAATTATAATAAAATAGTAAAATTGAAATGCGATTGTTCATCCTTTAGGCAGAGCTCACTGCACAGATAACAGGCAGACGGGTAGAATTTCAAAAATCCCTTTTTAAACCATATACCCTAAAAACTATTATATGACTATAAAAAACTCGACTGTTGATTTTTTCGACCCCCCCCCCCTATAAGTAAAAAGTAACATTACCTAAAAAACGATAATTATCATTCAAGAAGTCTCAAGTTATTTACTTCAAATGGAGTAGGTTACTCAATCACATCTACGAGATATTAAGCTGTTCTCGTATTTTTCACCCACCCTGTATATGTTTATATGAACATTTAACGCTATTAGTATTCGAAGGCTAATAGTCTAGGCCTATATTTTATATTCTTTTCTTCTTTTGGTGGTGATGACCGAGTAGTTTTCACCAACAAGAAGACAAAAAAAAGGGGGAAATGTCTTATTTTTACAACTTTTAATCTATTATCTAAGTCCTGTATTGTCTTGTATTTACAAGTGAAACTTTATTTTTGCTATTTTTGTCGTTCAAAGTTTACTTTATATCTGTAAATATGAATAACGTGTATCGAGTCCATCTTTAAGCAAGTGTTCTGTAGGAATGCAAGGAATGCGGCATTGTTCCTGCAAGTGAAGAGGAGGGAGGGGGACCACTTGACTAAGAACACATTATACATGTGCCAGTGTGACTAAGCAGGGACATACATCTCCGAGACTGACCATATGGTCGGCAAGAAGAACCGCTCTAAGGTGATTCTTTGCAGTTTTTTTCCTTCTCAAATAGCCGCATTAATCTTACGAGTATTTCTAAATCTCTCTCTCTCTCTCTCTCTCTCTCTCTCTCTCTCTCTCTCTCTCTCCCTCTCTCTCTCTCTCCCTCTCTCTCCCTCTCTCTCATGTTGACTGACAGAGAATATCAACATGATAGGATTTTGGATGGAGCTTTAGATTTTGAATTATTTTAAGTAAACAGTAAGCATCTCTTTACAGAGTGATGGCCACCTTTAGATCTTTAAAACTATGACATACAAAAGATTATAAATGGAGAACCTTCCCTACTTCTTTCTTATGGAATTTAAAAATATCCTCTCATCATTTTGAAAAATCGCCGCCATTTTCCAATGTGGCGGCCAACTTTGAGCAACACATGTATTCGGATAAAACATGTAATTTTAAGATTTATTTATAAACCCAATTGTTTAGAATCTACGGTCTATGAAAGATTGGAAATTTATTACTCGATTGTTTCCGAATTAGGTGCTTTTATTATTTTTTGTACAGACGACAACGACGACGGACGGACTGTTTGAGACTATGAAACGTGAAGATCAGTCAAAAAAGAATATAAAAAAAGTTGTTTAATTACCCTATATAGGGCTGGCTACAAGTGAAATATCTACTACAACCATTGAAGGAAGGGACTTGATTTACTGCATGTCCGTCTTTTCTCCAAACAATTAATTGTTTACTTTGTCCTTAATTTGAATGACGTGTTGACATAAGTATCATAAATAACTCCAAAACTGGCATTTTTGGGACAATGGCAAGAATAGTTTGTTTGGTTTTGTGTAAACATTCTATACCCTAGAGTGTGGTTAATAGTAGCAGCGTGGGGAGTGCTCAATTCAACACTACTAACCACAATAAAAACGTTGGGTCGTTTCTCAAATTCTTTCTCTTTCAAAAACGATAAACTACCGGTTTTTGTGTTCTCACATATAGGCCTACGGTTTTCATCAAATGTTGATCAAGATTACTTTAAAAACTCAAACAAAACGTAATAGTCTGTTTTTTTCCAAAAATACAGTTTTTACTGAACTATTGGTAAAAAACTAAAAAATCGGCCATTGAACTTACTTAATTTCTCAAAAACATTTTTTAAAACCAGTTTGCTAAATCACAGGAAAAATAATATTTGGCAAAACCTTGACGATTAAATTTTCCCCTCTCAAAATGACAGACTAACATTTGTGATGACGAATAGATAGCTTTGGTTAGGTTAGAAAGTTTGTGCAATGGTTGCACATTCTTACCTGAGTTGGCGACGCAGTGGTATCTATATCTGTACGTGATTGAAATTAATTTAATGATTCGTGAGAACAAGAAGGATAAGACATTGGTATTCAGCTTTACACTGACAAGATAAGGACGTGGAACCGTCTGGATGCTGATGTCAATGATAAGGTATTGTCGACTGGATTGCTGCCGTCTTATAAGTCTGCTTCAAAATCTATTTTTGTCTAATTTTGAGCTAAATACTAAAGACCGGATGGTTAAATGGTTAAATGAAACACAACACAATATTGAGTCTGTGTAACTGGTGAAATCATGGTCAGCAAAACTCAATAAATTGTAGAATTTTACAAGCTATTGTGTTTGAGTTTCATATGCAGGTGATTCATCAATTCATTTTTACTTTCACACATACGTAGTATAGAAAAAAATTGTCATTGGTCAAAAAATTTGTCACATTTTTTGCTGATAGATCAGATTTGATGTGTCTTCAGAATCCAAAAAGAAGTGGTTTTGGAATTGTGTGTTCTCCGTGCAGTGCACTAAACGTGGGCCGATTGTATTTTGGACATTTATTTTCATTTGTTTGATAACTCAAAATTTGAGGGTAGCTGTCATAAGAGAAAAAACACAAAATTACAATTTTCTCAGAATCATCTCTAACGGTTTTGATTAAATGTTGCTCAAGCGTAACCTCTGTAAACCCGAATAAAACGTATTGGTCACTATCGTTTCTAAAAAAAAGGGGGAACGGAAAGAGGGCCAGCGCCTTTTTAATGATACCTGTCAAATCTCCACTTGAAGAGGGTGAGCAGAAGCCGAAACTCGAAAGGATGAGGCGTTTTCGCTAAACAAATAATCTGGTGATCGACGGTTGCAAGAATCACCACAAAATTAGGTTAGGTTACATTATTATATATATAATAATACTAAAATCGGGCAATATTTTCCCCATCTTGGATTTCTATTTGTTCTATTTAGACAGGATATGCAACTATTCTGGGAATACCTTGCTTATACTCATGACTAATGGCTTTTCTAGACCCGCCCTGCTCCCCTTCCACCGCTGACCCACGCTCCTACAGTTCTCCAAAATCGCTGGTTCTTGAGTTATCGGTAAAAAAACTAAAATATCTGCCATATTTCTAAGCAGATATATATTTATTAAACGATCTCCACTCACGTCACTCATGTCAATGTTTCAGCTATGGCGGGCTACGTTGTGACGATGTCACTATAATAGTTAGGCACCGGAATCTTTCGGGTTGCAGCACACCAAGAATCCGGAGGAAATGAAAGTGCCACAGTTGCTCGACACGATTTGTCTTGAGTTCCCATAATATATTCAATTTATTTAGAGTGAAGTTTATCCAAATTATTGTTTCTGTTTCAATGTAAGTTTCGGGAAATGGAGTCCTGAGCCTCTCGGAAAGATCTAAATGTGTCCCACCGCGTTAGCTATATTTATATATCAAGATGTGTGTCTTAATTAATAGGCTCCCCAGCCTTAGACCATCGTGGTTTCTTTAATTTAATGTACGTCATCCCAAATCAGAGCTGGTAACCTGGAGTGGTTATTGGTCTGAGGGGAAAAGGTAATTTAGACCTCGAAAGGAATGGGTGAGCACATTTCCAGTAGTTAAACTTTTTTTCTTTGCATACTCCAATCCCGGTATTATATTTTTTAGTTCCCAAACACCATAATGTGTTGCATCGTAGCGTTACATATTTAAAGAAGCCTCCACTAACCAGTTTCGTGTCAGTGCCTCGATGCTACCGGATCTTGCAATTATACGGATTCACATTTTTTTAGGAAGTCCGTATTTAATGCTCAACATTCAATTATGCTTCAAGAGTGAATTGGAAGGAATAAAAATGAAACGCTAAATATACCTACAGGCTTATTTTTAGAACAAATATCTTTTGTTCTGTTTTGTCAATGTACTTCCACTAGATTTCGACCCATCCTTTGTGTTACAAACTAGGTAGGTTTGTTTTGACAAATCTTAGACTTCTCCCAGTCCATCTTCGACTGCCTACATGCATGCGCGGCATAAAGAGGTCAAAGTAGGCTATATGTTGCCTTCCCACATCATGAAGGTGTGTGTTGGCTGAACAACCTGTGGGATTTGTGCCTAGTGACACTTGTTTGTGTTTTAAAACCAAGCATCATCCTACACTTTAAAAAAATTTTAACTAATTCATTTTACAATGGAAATAATATATATTATTTATAAATTATATATCATGTAAACAAGATTATTTAAAATTATTATTTTAGAATTATTCACTTAATCTCGAGGTGCGGAAGTCCAATAGTCTGTAACTCTTGCCTTGGCTATTTTTACAACACTTTTTAAAAAGCGCAACATTTATTAAAAAGTATAAAAACTTAATCTAAACAGTTAGGAGATTTGATATTATGTTAAAAACTAATGAAATGTGTGTGTTGGGTGTATATGATACAAAGTTATGGTGGATTGTGTTTTTTTTTTAAAAAAAGGTTATTTATATTGCTTATGTTAATAAAAGTTTTTCGTTTACAGTTTTGAGTTTGTAATTATGACCTTTAATGAATTTTAATTTTATGAAAGTTGTAATAATTTTCGTTGGTTAATTTTGGCTGGATTTAATCTTGATGAATTGAGTCTGAAACGTGATTTTGTACAAGGTTGAATCAAATCCTGAAGAGATAAAAAAAGTTATATATTACATTCGCCAATGTTTCTAACCTCGAATATGATAGGCCTATATTAGCTATTTAGCTGTTTTTCACTAAACTTTAACTTTTCACTGAATCTTCTTCTAAAAAATGTATGCTGCCTCTGGATGTTTAGAATATAACCTTTTTCTTCTGCTTCGCCATAGATCATAGAGACTTCTTTTTCCTCCCAAGTGATCGTTCTTCTTTCTTTCTTTTTAACTGGTGACATATAATGTCAATTCTATCACTGTTCATGTTGCATAAAATATATTGTATTGAGATATAAAATATGAGGGGAATTTGTAACGATTACTAATTAAATTGTGTCGGCAACGTTACATTTAGGCCTAGTCTACTCACCTGCCTTGGCCCAACCCCATTTTGAGGTCTATAACACTCACCCCCAGAGCTGCACATACACCATTAGGGTATCCATTAATCAAACATTCCCAATACTCAATAACTAATTGAGACATGAGTTAAATTAGCCATTAACTATTCTCAACACGGATTGGTCCTTCGGTAAATCCCCTAACGCCATGACTCCAATTATTTAACCAGCCATGGTTAATTAGCAAATTTAATATTAAAACGAGGACCACTTTACAACACGACTGGTCGCCTGTAGGGTTGGAAAGGACTATCGTGGTCAAAATAGCACCTGTTCCAATCAGCTGTTTAGTGTCATTCCATGCAGTTAGCAAAGCAATCGGTGATCGCGGTTAGTCTTGCAACCAAGATTGTACTGGTAAGTCAACACGCGATCAAAAATTAATTTGTGTGCAATCGGAATGCGAACCTCAATAAATCGGGGCGACTGTTCTTCGGAATGCTTTACATTTTATATATTGTGGTATGAGTTTTGAAGAAATAGGTTATGTTTTTTGTTGGTGCTAGTGAATGTGTTTAATTGAGTGATTTTCATGTTAAGCATGTATAATTTTATAACTTTCGAACTTCGGTGTCGTTACATTCTGTATACACCGACATTTTGTTTGGTCCTTAGAGGCTGAGCAAAATTTGATCAAAATCGTTAGAATTTATTTAGAGAAAATCGTAGTATTCTATTTATTCTTCTAACAGCTACTCTCAAATTTTGAGTTAGTAACAAAAGTCCCAAGATAAAGCCAAATTAAGCTCCCACACCAAATTTGATTAAAATCGATCCACTCGTTTATTAACTGTAGAGGCATCATTAAAAAACTATTTTTTTTTGTACCAGGAGGATCTCTAAATGGATTTATCCGCAAAAAATGCAACATCTTTTTTATACCAGGGGATATCTAAACGAATATATCCCCAAGAAACTCAACTTCTTTTATGTACCAGGGGATCTCTAAACTAATATATCCGCAAAAAATCAACATCTTTTTTATGTCAGGTGATCTCTAAACGGATATATCTCCAAGAAATTTAACATATTTTTTTATACCAGATGATCTCTAAACGGATATGTCTGAAAGAAACTCAACCATTTTTTGTATCAGGGGATCTCTAAACTATCATATCAGCAAGAAATTCAACATCTTTTTGTACCAGGGGATTTCGAAACAGCATCTTTTGTACCAGGGGATCTCTAAACGAATATATCTGCAAGAAACTCAACCTCTTTTTGTACCAGGGGATTTCGAAACAACATCTTTTGTACCAGGGGATTTCTAAACGAATATATCTGCAAGGCACTCAGCATCTTTTTTGTACCAGGAGATCTCTAAACGGATAGATCCACAAGAAACTCAATATCGTTTTGTACCAGGGGATCTCTAAACAGATATATCCACAAGAAACTCAATATCATTTTGTACCAGGGGATCTCTAAACAGATATATCCACAAGAAACTCAATATCATTTTGTACCAGGGGATCTCTAAACGGATATATCCACAAGAAACTCAACATCATTTTGTACCAGGGGATCTCTAAACAGATAGATCCACAAGAAACTAAATATCGTTTTGTACCAGGGGATCTCTAAACAGATAGATCCACAAGAAACTCAATATCGTTTTGTACCAGGGGATCTCTAAACAGATAGATCCACAAGAAACTCAATATCGTTTTGTACCAGGGGATCTCTAAACAGATATATCCACAAGAAACTCAATATCATTTTGTACCAGGGGATCTCTAAACGGATATATCCACAAGAAACTCAATATCGTTTTGTACCAGGGAATCTCTAAACGGATATATCCACAATAAACTCAACATCTTTTTGTACCAGGGGATCTGTAAACGGATACATCCTCTAGAAACTCAATATCGTTTTGTTCCAGGGGATCTCTAAACGGATATATCCACAATAAACTCAATATCGTTTTGTACCAGGGGATCTCTAAACGGATATATCCCCAATAAACTCAACATCTTTTTGTACCAGTGGATCTCTAAATGGATATATCCTCTAGAAGCTCAACATCATTTTGTACCAGGAGATCTTTCTAAACGGATATACCAGCAAGAAACTCAACATCTTTTTGTACCAGGGGATCTCTAAATGGATATATCCTCTAGAAACTCAACATCATTTTGTACCAGGAGATCTTTCTAAACGGATATACCAGCAAGAAACTCAACATCTTTTTGTACCAGTGGATCTCTAAATGGATATATCCTCTAGAAGCTCAACATCATTTTGTACCAGGAGATCTTTCTAAACGGATATACCAGCAAGAAACTCAACATCTTTTTGTACCAGGGGATCTCTAAATGGATATATCCTCTAGAAACTCAACATCATTTTGTACCAGGGGATCTCTCTAAACGGATATATCAGCAAGAAACTCAATATTTTCTTCTTTTTTTTTAACCCCTCACATAATTTACTCTCTACGTAGGCTTTTATGTGAGAAAGAAAAAAACAACATAGTTGCAGGCTCACTTGCAACTGAGTAAGGGTGTATGAATTCCAAGGGTTTCTAGCTGGATCTACGCCTTGATTTAGACTAGAAATTTTCAACTTTTCCAACCCTGATGGTATTAGAGTATTCGAAGGCTATGAATACCTAGACGTTTTCGCCTTTAAACAATATGGAAAAATCCACCCATCAATTGGTATTTCTCCGCCCTCTCTCGAAGTCCCCAGACGAATCGATATGTGTACGCCGCGGGATGGGGAGGAGCGCAGAATCGTAACCATGGTAACACTCAATGTGACGTCATATTCACCCCTAACAAAACACTATGATGACCGCATTTATCGCATCATTTTTATTGGCATAAAAGCGACGCCACCGGCAATGACGTTCTGTATGATATGTCCGCAGTGTTATCCAATGTAGACAGACTGACGTCCCACCGAAGTCGTAAAATATAATGGGCTTTCTGGGAAATTAAGGAGATATATTATGTTAGTGACATTCCAGTTTTCTAATATATAGTTAATAATGGGCTAAATTTGATTTGTTAGTGTCATGCACGAGTCCTCAACGTAAATTGTATTTGATTAAAGTCGAGCATTTAAGTTTCATCGAGGTCAAAGTTCATTTTTGTTTTTCGGAATCGGTAAAACCAATTTTGAGAAATTACGTATGTCTCGTGGCCGATTTGTATTTTTATCCATAATTCCATATCTGGAATTTTATCAAAATCCGATGGTCAGTTTTGGTTGTATGGCAACTAGTACACAATTTTGAGTTTTCGAAAACATTTTTTGAAATGCTTCGAAATACAGTATTGCCAAAATTTGCCCACATAAAAATTTGATAAAATCCAGTTCATTCGTTATTAGGGTGTGAAGCATTTCGAAGGTTCTGAGCACCTAGATATCAATTAATTGACCCATAGTTTAACTTTCTGTAAACTACAGTACAATAGTACAGTAAATGTAACTTAGAATTTTTCTTAAAAAGGGAAAAATTAAAATGTAAACAAAAAATAATGTGAAGTTGCTTACTTTTTAGGGTCCTTAGATAAAACGAATCTGCCTGTGTGTCGCAACCAGTCCACACAGACAAGACGATAAATCCTATGTATTTCAAACTTTGCATTTAGGGCCTATATTGTTTGTTTTGTACCACATAGTAGAAGGGGGAAAAAACTATCGAGTTATAAAAAAGGGAAATATTTTGTGCAAAGTATCAAATAAAACTAGAAATTATTCTAATTACGAATATGTATGTTTATTTGACGAAAAGATAAATATTTTAGGGTTAGGCCAAATTTTAAGTGTCACTTATCATATCTCCCCCTAAGAATACGACGTTAATTTGGATTTAAAATTTAAATCCAGTGCAAAATCGTATATTATAGTTTTTGTATGACGAATACAACTTAATTTAACCAACCAAATAGAGAAATGTCTAATGAATATAAGTTTTAAAACGATTTTTGTGAGATCTGAGACAAACAATTCAATAACCATTAAAAGATGGATTGTATTTTTATTGATTTCTCTTTATTGGGGCCCGTAGATAAAATCCCCTTATAATTTCATCTACGTGACTGTCTATACAATTTAAATTGCCGCTTAGAAGACTTTATAAAAATAACTGTCCCTATACGCCTTCGGACTTTAAGTCATGTGGTTTTAACACATGCTTGACCCTTTTATTAAAAAAAATTATGCATCCCCGTTCCATGAAAAGTTGTTTTTTAAGGGGATAAAATAAAAAAAATTACATTATCCTATGTAAGTATTTTGTGTTCTTGAGCCACTCAAACTTTAAACAAATTGAAGTCCTTAAAAATCGTGTATGTAACATGGATGAAGTTCCATGATGGTCCTAGCCACAGTATTGCCTTGGGACGGCTGTGATAACTATACTGTACAGCCCCCCCCCCCATCGCGGCTTCGCCCGCACAATTTTAAGGTTGGGAATCTAACTGTTGATTTCTTAATAGTTGGCTAATTTTTTTATCGTAGAAATGATTTTGCAAATTAACGCTTCGCCCACAAACATTTAAATAGAAAATGAAACATATTATTCAGAGCTCGATATAAAGACAAATTTTCATTTTTGACTTTGTAGCTTTTGAAAAAATATTAGACTCGTATTTTTCTTTTTTCGATACTATAAAAATTAATTCAGTTACAAAGCCTTAAAGTTTGAGAAATGTCATATATATATACTCAATGCTTTAAGGCGTCATGAACGTATAAATATTCGTGACGTCACAGAACTTAGAAGCTTTGTACTTCCGTTAATTTTTGTATCGAAGAAAGCAAAAATACGTCTCTAATATTTTTTTCAAGATCTATTAAGTGATATTAATGGAATTTTTCATGAGAAATCCATATTGATTTTCAAAAATCCAAAAACGGTTAAATTCGTCATTTAAGATTGAATACAATGATATAAAAAATTTGCTGATTTGATTTTTTAAGTTAGGGAAATTTTCATAGGTGACTATAACAGTAGTTGAAAAAAGAGGCGTACTCTCTTTAATTGACCTTCCGGAAACTTATGATATGTATACATCCTAGTACATCTATATTGATTTATACGACTAGAACATCTGTCTATATTGTCCAATATTTGCAAATCAAAATTCGTTGAGTTTTGTTATTTAATGCAGATTCCAAATATGTAAGTAACTTGCATGAAATTATTCGCGATTTTTTTTTTTTTTTTTTTTTTTTTTTAATGAATATTTTGTACCTGACCATAACAATAGATAAAAAGGTGGACGTGAGCCTCTCATGGCTTACTTGTATTGTCTTCAAATTCAAACATCTGGAATATAAACAGTTATACCATTAATTCTACTGCTGCGTATTATATGTGTCATATGTTTGTGTATTTCTTATGGGAGGTGTATAATTTTCTGGAAATTTTGCGATTTCTCCACTTTAAAATCAAAATTTTGTAAAATCTTTTCTTATTGCGCACTTACATAATATAACGACGGGTCCCTCCAAATTTCAAGACTCTAGCTTTTATAGTTTAGGCTCTGCGTTGATCAGTCATCACTTTGCCTTTTATATACTGTGTATAGATTAGTCATCAGGGACTAGGACCTAGCTTCATCTATACCTTTCATTATGAGTCTTGGATTAGATCTTCCTCTTTCATCTTGTTCTCTTCTGACCCTGTCCACTATTCGAGGGACAGGGGGTCTTTATTTTATCTTCTTTTTTGTTATAATTAGGTGATGATGGTGAAGTTTTTCGTCTTTAAACAACAAGGAAAGAAATTAAAAACGTGCCAGTGTTTATGATAAAACGTGTCCTGGGATCACAATCAGGACCCATTTTACGGTTGCAGTACCAGTATTGCCATGTGGGAAGTAGATATAAATGTGCGGCGACGAGATTGTCTGGGACATTCAATTATTGTATTCCTATTGATGGGCCTGTTTATAACAGCAAGCAAGATCAACAAACCTTGTCCTATGAGAGGGGTGACATTCTGGATGAGAAAGAAGGGGAATTGTTTTGATTTATATCTCTTCTAAACAAACATCTCTGTAAGTCGATAGACGTCATTGAAACCCTACAATACAATCAGATCCTCTAAACTTAATGCCTAAAAGTTGTAATTGTAATATTGTATTGCTAGATCAAGGGATCTTACCCAGGAGGGTAATTTTGTTTAAAACCCTTTAGATCCCAGATATTTTTTCAGAGTTTCTCCATAAAGTCCCAGGCATTTTCAATGTTGTATATGGATAGAATCCCAACACGATTATGGTTCTTATGTAAGGTTTTGGAAAATAATTAATATTTTTGTTATTTAGAAAGCAATTTTAATGATTTTTGTGTCATTTTTTTGTAAAAGGTTGCTCTATAATAAACTAACAAAATAAATTTGCCATGCATATATTAAAAAAATAAAATTTTGAAAATATGTATTTTCAATTTTATTTTTATTTTCCCACAATAAATATGTAAGGAAAACAATATTAACACCAAAACAAAACACATCACACAGTAGAGTACCTATTATTGAACAACTATACCAAATTTTATTAATTTCCATCCAAAAATAAAAAAGTGAATACCTATATATTTTACAAATCCTTTACGTTTTCGGGAAATTAACTGTAGTTTGGAACATGAGCTAATAGTATGGTTTGTTATAATTTATTCTCTAAATATGGTAAATAAATTAACAATAATGGACAGAATAGATTAATAATGGAACAAAAATATAATTAATAAATAAATGGATTCTATAAAAATATAATGAAATTTTAAAATTCATGGTCCAAATAATCCAAAACTGAATAACTTTTTGGAGGAAAAATGCTTATAATTTGGATTTAAACTTAAATAGATTATTCTATTTTTAATTACTTACAGCAATTTATTAAACAATTTCAAATCTACAGAATCAACTTGTTTTGCTCAAGGCAAAGAATAGAGGTTGGAAACTAATTTTTTGCTCTAGTATCATGCTCATGAACATTCCAATTTTTGTGAAATTTGCTTTCATTTGTTTTACAAACAAAATACATTCATATTCCATTGAACTTGAAGAATATTAAGTTTCTAAACGATGGTCGACAGGATACTTACATGGGACACAATAAATAACTCTTTTTTTTCCATTTTAAAAACAGATTCTAATACTAGGGCCTACAGCAGTAGAACATATTTCGTATGTTCTTTATTTATAACTAGGTAAAAAAGTCTCATGAGGTCAGCTATTTCTGAAGAGTTAGAAAATAAATTGTCCTAAAGCAACAGTTATTTTCCTATCTGGGTTTATTTTTACTCCTTCTGAGTGTTGCATTTCAAATTTTATTTTATTTTTGTTTTTTAATTTATTAAATATTTCATAGGTTTTAGAATAAATAGAAAATTTAATTTTGCTCCCTCAATATTACAATCCTAATTAAATTTGATTACAATCATCTGCCAATCGTAGGATTTTCTTATTGTTTAGATTTGTCAACCCGTTTCGGAATTCCTCCATCTTTGAGACCTACTTTAGTACCGGATTCCTCTGTTAAGGATATACATGTACAGCTTTACAATGCACCCTACTACTACTAGACATTAATAGAGTTGTTGCTAAAAACCATTTCAAAAACCCCATGCCCTTGTGACTGTGTGGGTTAGGTCACACAATCACGTTCTATATACAGTATAACACACACACAGAACACAATTCTCACAAAAAATACGCCCAAGTATCAGATGTGTTTCAACGATAAGGTCGTCGCTACACCAATCAAACTATAACTATTACTGTATAATTTTTATCATAAGTCAAGCTCAACATTTAATACGTTCTATATATACTATTAATTTTAAGCCCCTAAGCTTTTCAATGAAACCATCCCCATCTCTTTACGTTGAGTGGGCGTTGAGGAGTCCTTTAGCAAAGGTATTATTTAGGCACTGGTGAATTAAATATAAGATATATAAAAATAATTTTAATGGTAATATTCATTCATTAGAAAACATATATATTGATAAATGTATGAATGTTAATTTTAGGTGCTGACACCACAAAAGTTTGGAGATGTGTACCTGTATGACCTGCCACCTAACAGGCAGTCACCGAATCAACCAAGATATGATGTCCCTCCAACAGCTCATGTCCTAGTTGTTGATAACAGTCAAGGTCAGTAAAGATAAACTGATTTTATATTTTGTGTAACAACACTTTTTTTAAAATTCTGTTTCTTGTTGTATAAAGGTGAAAACCTCTCGGTTAACATCGCCATGTAAAAAAAGGGGAAAAAAAGAATATATAATACAGACCTTATCTTTCAAATATTCTAATAGCATCAAGGTCGGATGAGAAGAAGAGTTGGTCAAGAGAGACCTGATAGGAAAGATGAAAGAGAGGGATTACATGAAGTCAAGATTAGGGTACATGAAAAGTGCTGTAGATCCAGCTAGGATCCCTCAAGATTGTCCCTGACTGATACTCACTATAAGTGAGACCCTGAAGGGACTTGTTGTTTTAAGTATAATTTATTGGAGGACATTTAAAAGTATTTAAATGCAGATTAATTCAAACTTAATTATTTCTATTTACTATTAATTAAGCCAACTTACCCTCCTCAAAGGCAATATGTTTAGATTCATCTATTGCAATTTAATTTAATTTTTGTAATTGTTAAGAACAATCCAACTAACATTTACCTCATTAAAATATTATTACTATTAAAATCAATGTTTTCTATGATTTTATATATCTTACATGTTTTGGTGAAACATGTTTATAAGGTTATTTTACCATTAATCAACTCTATTTTTTTTATTGTTTTACCAAAACTCTGTGTAGGCTAGGTTAGGCCAGGTTTTTTTACATATTCAAATAGACTCATGAAATTGACAAACTATTTGGCTATCAAATCGGTTTTTGCAGATTTGTGCAAACCACAATAACTCAGTGAATATGTTAAGTTAGGTCAGGTCATATTATATTCAAATAGGTAATCATAGCCTGTTTGTCATATGCATGAACCGGTAAATTAACCTCACTTTCTCGACTTGAGCTCACGTATTTCCTATATATTTACATAGCGTCTGTGCCTGCCTTGCTTTTGCTATAAACACGCCCTTAGAGTAAATTCTATTTGTTTAAACTTGACTTTTCATAATGGCGTCAAGGTTATTTTTTATTTATTTATTAATTATTCCTGAACCATGATATATTTTTAATTGCAATTTTGCACTCGAGTGTGTGTCATTAATCTTCACATATCACTTAAATTTACATGAAATTGGTAAAACTAATTTTGTCTGGGTCCTTAAAGGCTAAGTAGCAAAATTCAATCAAAAGCGAAGCTGATTTTGAGAAAATCATAAATTTGTCTTTTTCATATGGCAGTTATAATCAAATTTTGAATTATTGAAACAATAAAAGGATGTTCTTAGATATGGTCAAAATATATTCACATATCAAATAAGATTTAAGTCAGTCCATACATTTAGGGAGCTGTTGGTATTTTTGTAGGTTCATCAGGGTCATTGATAATGAGTTGAGTAGAAAGAATGGTGACACCAACAGACCCATCATTAAGTAAATGTAAGCCAAGCAGTTTTATAGATAGATCAGCCATTGGTTTTCCTCAGTTTAACTTTGAGTGGAAGAAACTATGTCTTGTGTGAAAACATAGGTTAGATTGAACAATCAGTTTTCACCATCAGCTGTATACTACTGTTTATTCTATTCTGACCAGCAACACTACCAAATAGCTGCATCTAGTTGAAGATCACATGTGTTATGAAGGATTAGACTTAGCATTTCCCTGCTTCAGGTCCAATTAGGAATATAATGGTGACAAGAGTTTAAAGAATTTGTTATTGGAAAAAAAGGTTGTGTGGTGTGATAAAATATCCAAACTAGAAATTGATCAACTTAACATCATGTGACTGTATTTGTATATTTAAATTGTTTTATTTGCGGAAGTTTTTAAATATTACACATGCATAAAATAAGTACACATTCCTTTTTCTGGTCCATTAAGCCTAGAGACCATAGCAATAATGGATGTTGTCAACTCCATGCTGATATTTTAATTAATTATAGACTACCTGTAACTTATATTTAAAATATTATTTTCAGGGCGATTTTCACGTACAGATAGTCGAGGCAGTGCAAGTGATTCTTACGATGTTCCTCCTCAGCCTACACCCATCGGTATGTCTAACTACGATTCACCTACACCTGTCCTAATCTGTTATGACACTCCAAGGACAACACCACGGAGGGATTCGACTGATAGCTATGATATTCCACGACCATTGGGTCCTCAAAATAATCTCACACCTAGTTCCTCGATATCATCACTTACTACAGACTCTATGTCAGGATCCAACAGATCAAGTCTTGCTCAGGAGTACGATGTGCCGAGATCAAGGCCAGGACCTCAGATACAACTTCATCAACTGCAGCAACAGCAACAACAGGTATGGAAATGTTCCACAATTGAAGGAATTCTAATGGTATTTTCCAATTTACTTGCAAATTGTAACTTGGTCTAATTTCTTAACTTAAAATGCAAATGTAACTTTCTTGGGACTTTTTGACTGGCTCATTAAACAGGTTATTTTAGGGAGATAGCAAGTTCTAACTTAAAATGCAAATGTGCATTACTTGGGACTTTCTGACTGGCTCATTAAACAGGTTATTTTAGGGAGATAGCAAGTTCTAACTTAAAATGCAAATGTGCATTACTTGGGACTTTTGACTGGCTCATTAACCAGGTTATTTTAGGGAGATAGCAAGTTCTTAACTTAAAATGCAAATGTGCATTACTTGGGACTTTCTGACTGGCTCATTAAACAGGTTATTTTAGGGAGATAGCAAGTTCTAACTTAAAATGCAAATGTGCATTACTTGGGACTTTTGACTGGCTCATTAACCAGGTTATTTTAGGGAAATAGAAGTTCTTAACTTAAAATGCAAATGTGCATTGCTGGGGACTTTAACCTAAAATAAAATAAAAGTATGAAAGCATGTTTGTGTGTCTTTCTGTGTTTGTATGTGTTGTGTAAGTGTGTGAATGTGTGGTACTTTGAGTTGTCTATTTAAACTTATTTTATTTTTGTATTTACTTTATTTTGTATTATTCACCTAAGGTTCCTTCACTTTTTGCATAAATGTATTCTTTTGATTTTGTTACTAAATTATATTGGTTTAGATCAGTCATGTCAAAGATACGGCCCGCGATCGCAATGTGTCACAGAAAGAAGAATCATGTTTTTTAGAGTTTTTAGACTTCACTCGATTCCTCAACGGAAGTTTTAAAATGCGCACTCTACATTTATAAGTAATTTCAAGGGCAGCGCGTGCCTAGACTTGCGAGAGAGATAGACAGTAATGCCATCTCTTTGCAACAAGCGGCAATACCCTATTATTTTTGTTGAGAACAATAGAATCTTCCACGCGTTTAACTAGACTAGAACCTTCCTTATCGATATAAAAAGAGTGTGTCGGCGTGACGTGAGTCAGTTGAGTTGACTAATCGAAGTGATACGGTCGGAGAAGGGTTTTAGTTGTACTGCGAAGTAGTGATTGTGAAGGTATTGTGCATTTGTTTGTGTCGTGCGTGTGTGATATCCATAATTGTTGTGTCGAATTCCATAATTGTTACGATTTTGGCATAATGTCACAAAAACGTAAAGTTGATAGTGAGTGCAGAGTTTTTCAGTCAAAATGGGAAATTACATATTTTTTCATAGAATGGAAAGGTAAACCACTGTGTTTGATTTGCAATCACACAGTTGCTGTTTGTAAGGAGTTTAACTTGAAGAGACACTATAATACGAATCATAAATCAAAATTAGATTTTACACTGAAAAAATAAGAATGGACACATTGTCATCTTTAAAATCTAAACTTCAAGGTCAACAATCGATGTTTACTAAAGTTAATACTAAGAGCGAAGATGCTCTGAAATCAAGTTTTATTATTGCATTAGAAATTGCGAAGAGATCAAAACCTTTCACTGATGGTGATTTTATTAAAGACTGTATGTTGAAAGTTGCCGGATGTTTCATTTCCATTTCAAAAGTCAATAATTCAAAATATTTCGCTGTCAAGAAACACTGTTGCTTAAAGAATAAATGATTTATCTCAAAATTTGGTTCTTCAACTGAAGGAGAAAATTAAGGAATTTACAAACTTTTCACTGGCTGTTGACGAGAGCACCGATACTGTTGATACAGCTCAACTTGCTATTTTTATACGAGGTATTAACAGTAACTTTGAAATACCTGAAGAACTATTAAAGTGCGTTCCATTGACAAGTACTACAATAGCAAATGATATTTATTCTGCAATTAAGCATTTGATAGCAGAATATGAACTCAACTGGAATATACTTAGCAGTACAACTGCGGATGGCGTTCCTGCCATGACTGGCAAACATTCGGGCGTTGTAACTAAATTAAAACAGAAAACATCAGGGAATTTTGTGGGATTTCACTGTATAATTCATCAGGAATCATTGGCATCCAAACATTTAAAAATGGACCATGTCATGCAACCTATAATTAAAATATTAAATTTTATAAGGAGCAGAGGACTAAATCACCGACAGTTCAGGCAGTTTTTACAAGATTTGGACGAAAACTTTTCTGATGTCCCTTATTTCACCGAAGTTCGTTGGCTCAGTCGAGGAGTAAGTAGTTTTAGAAAGATTTTTTGCATTACATGACCCTATTCAAGCTTTCATGTTAGAAAAAGGCAACCCAATTGGTTATGACAATGACTGGTGGGTTGATTGTGCCTTTTTGGTAGATATGAATAAACACTTGACTGATCTGAATGTAAAGTTACAGGGTAAAAATCGGATTGTCACTCAAATGTATTCATGTATTCAAGCCTTTGAAACAAAGTTGAGGCTTTGAACACAGTGAACCAAAAACAAATTGGATCAATATTCTCAACTTCTGCAAAATCTGATCACGGAATTCAACAATCGTTTTGAAGACTTCCACAAAATGAATGAAAAGGAATTCCCAATTTTCAACAATCCATTCGATTTTGAAGCTTCACAGGCACCAGTTCATTTGCAAATGGAGTTGATAGATCTTCAATCGGACAGTATTTTGAAAGAAAAATTTAAAGAGGTTAACGCTCTTACATTTTATACACAATATTTCAAGAGTTTGGAAAACTACCCGGAATTAAAACAGCATGCAGCATGCATTCTGTGCATGTTTGGTAGCACCTATTTATGTGAGCAGATGAAAATACTGGCATGAAAATAAATAAGAACAAACATCGCACAAGACTTACGAATGAACATCTCCAATCAATTCTTAAAATAATTACAACGAATATGATACTTGACATCAATGAGTTTGTCAAAAACAAGAGAAGTCAGGTATCTGGATCCTCGATCTCAAAATAATTACCCTCTTTTATAACTTTGATATGATTTTTAACAACCGTATATTATACTATAAAATTAAATAAATAAAGTAAAAGTTATAATAATTCAGTACATTTTTTTTTATTTGAATCTGGCCCGCCTACACATTCTAAATTTAATACATGGCCCTCTGCAAAATTGATTTTGACACCTCTGGTTTAGATACATAGTTCAATAATTGTTTATATCCCATTTCATTTTCTTTGATCCACGACATATTGGATGAATTTGTATATAATAAGAAAGCTTGTAAATGCCTAAATGAAGTGCCTACATTTTTTAAATTTTTTTTTTTTTTTACAATTTGTGATTTGTTCTCCCATCCTCTTTTTAGTTATTTGTAACAATTATTTCTTTTAAGTTGGAAGTGATGTTTAGGTTTTTATTTTGTATTTTAAGTACTTGGGCCTAATTATTTTGTTTCCCTTTGTGTTCTTTGTGGTTCACTTACATAAAACAAATTGTTCTAATTATGAATGTATTTATTCACACCTGATAAGTAAAAGTAATAAGAGTAATGTCTACTTTGTTTGGGTGGTCTTGTTAACACATCTACTGACTAAATGTTAAACTGTATTGTAATAACTAACTACTTAGTTAGTTAAAACTTTTTGGGGGCATTAAGTTTTGTTTATCAATTTTGTGGTACATCATTTTAAAGGTAATAATTTTTTTAAATTTTATATATATATATATATATATATATATATATATATATGTATATTTTATTCTACAAAGTTATTCACCACTCTATTAACTTGAAAATTGTACTAAAAGACCAGTACAAACTATCAAATATCAAAAAATCTAATCGAATCAGGGTGTCTTCTATCATATACTATATAATACATTTATAAACTCAAAAAACATTAAGATGAATTTTTTAAATCTTGAATTATTTTGTGGTATATTATTTTTAAAATACTTTTTTTAGCACAATAAATATTATGGATAATTTTCTACCATGAGTGTTATTAAGAAATGGGTTTTCTCATTGTGTTCAAAACTAAATTTCCTTTTAAATGATGCATCAGATTTTATAATTTCAAAAATTCAATCTGCTCTTTAGGATTGAATCCACACAGAAATTTTGTGGTTCACGAAAATCTGTTATAAGTGGTGAAGAAATCCAGATCGAATGAGTAAAAAACTCTTTTCGATATATGCTACTGATCAAATGAAAAATTATAAATTTCGTAATTCACAATTAAAAATAATAACAATAAATCTGATAATGGTTACAGCAACGAAATTCCGTTTTTGATGTACCACAAGAAATACTTTGGCATTTGGAAAAGTCATGAAACATGAAGATCAGTAAAAAGACGAAGGTGGACATTTTTTGTAATTACCAAACTTTATATTATTAATTTTTAACCGCCTAACTTATATTAATATATTTCTTCCCAGATTTACCTAATTGTATAGCTTATATCAGTTTTCAATATTTAACAAATAGGTCATAACAAACTGTTTGTTTGTATCAGTTATACTATCAGTCTTTACACCCACTATAACAAACTTATTTAAACAAAAATCTCTACTAATGGAAAAGAACATGTTTCATTTAAAAGCAAGTAAAAAAATTTTCCAATTCAGAGAAAAAAATAAAATCTCTAATATAAGCTGTCATTATTAATAATGTATTTAATAACATTTAACTTTTTACTATACATTTTTTGTTAATATTAACATCTGATAATAGGTTTACGATGTCCCATCTTCAAATCCTGTACCTCGAGAACTACCACTAGAATTAAGTTCAGCACTTGATTCTCTGGCGAGGCTAGAGAATGAGGCAACAGCAGCAGTCTCTCGATTGTTAGGATATGCTGGACCTCAATGGAGAGAAAAAGACAAATTAGAACCAAAACTAATGGATATTAAATTGGCTGTGGTTAGGTTAAAAACATCGTTGCATGACTTGGCAGAGTTTGGAGAAGGTGCTCTTGGAAATGCTGCCAAAGCTCCAGATAAAGGTAAAGTGATACTCTATAAAAATGAATGAAATATGCTTATTTTTTTACATAATCTCCTCCCATTTTCATTCCTTTAGTCTATTATTTAACACATTTTAGATTCCTAAACTTTTGGATCTGGTGTGTAGCCAATTTTGTTACACTGCTTCATGACTTCTTCAAAACAATGTTTCCCTCATTGCTCTTCTTTCAATCAGCTTAAAAGATGAAAATTGCTTTGGAGTTAGGTCAGGACTGAATGGTGGGTGTTCCTGCACCTCACAACCGAAATTTTGAAGGGAACTGATTATCTTGTTGATATTTTGAGTTCGAGCATTATCCTGAAGCAAAATCACAGTTTATGAAAGTTTACCACTCCTTTTGGACTTGATTTTTGCCATCAGTTTTCACAGTAACTGACAATAGTTTTCACTATTTACATTTAAATATAAAATGAATAAAAATTGAACCTTCTATCATCGTCATAAACTTTCCTGCAAACATATGAGTTTTACATTTTTTCACAATAGGCGATGAAGGATGTTTCCAGATTAAACTTTGTTACTTGCAGGCTCAAAATGATAGATCCATAAACGGTTAATAACAGAAGTGAATCTCCTTCAACTTAAAAATGTTACAAAAGCTCATGGGAGATTTTCATCTTTCTCGTTCATTGAAAGAAGAGCTGTGAAAGAATCATTTTGATTCTGATTAAGAGATCATGGAAACGGTGAAAAATTAGCTACTCATCAAAACCCAAAGTTTTTTTTTTTAAGGATGGACTAAGGTGCATGAAAGTAGAAGGTGCATATTGTGAATAAAATTTTAGATTGTTTTAAAATTTGCCTTTAATTTTTGATTAAATTTTAAGTCACTTCAATTACTTAAGACAGTATGTCATTTATTCATTCATTCATTATTATACTTAAATCAGTTAGGTTGTAAAATATTGTTAATACATACTAGACTTATTTTAAAAAAAATTGTAAAAATTAATTTTTATGTTAAGGTTTATGAGTTACATTTTCTTAAATATTGTGTTCTTCATTTGAATGAATTTATTTATTTAAAATTTATTTAATTTCTCCAATATTGTGTTACACATAAAATACATAAAACCAAGAAAATAACCAAAATAAAATCTTAAGAAAACACATAAGCATACTCTTCTTGGAATCAACACTAAATCTAAATACAAACTAAAACAAATATTATCCTTAGGTAAGCAATACAAAAGGAAAGTTTATGGTGTCCCAGCTTAATTACCTACATTAAAAAGTCAGAGACTGGGGAAAAAAGTGGCAGCTGACCTGCTCTTATACATAACCCAAATATGTGTCCAGTTTAAAATTACATAAAATGGCTTCAAAACTACATCATAAGGGAAAAAAAAACACACATTTCTTGACATTAGCGGCAAAAACCCAAATTACAAATAATAAATATAATATGTGTTTAGCCATCTTTAAATCTAGGAAATCAAAAAAAACCTTACAAAAATAATAAACCATTGTAATAAATATAAACATTTACATATAAATTCTCATGCTTAATCATTTTACTAAGTAATTTATTCAAATCAAATTTATAAAATACCATATTTGAGAGAAAGGTCTGTAGAATTTATATATGTAATAAAAAAAAATTAGTTGTATAATATTTGGAGTTAGTATTTCTGGAATCTAAAAAGTCGCTGTTAGCCGAGGTAAAATTTCTACGTAAACCCCATATTAGGCTATAGGCCTATCGTACAAGTGATTTTTTATAATTTTTCTCAAGATATGAGACAGTAATTTAGTAGACAAAATAAAAATATGAACGTGTGAAAAATAAACAATAGTGACGTATCTTTGAGACAAAATGACAACTCGCCAACGCTGATCAAGTTCACCAGTGTCTAATGATAAATTCATCCAATTAAATCATATAATATATTATGTATTTTAGACTTTTAGTTACATGAAAATGCAAGTTCAGATCTTCAGCTTTCCATTGATGCCAAATTTATTTCGATTAGACGATTTTAAGTGCATGAAATTTTGAATGGAACGTAAGACTTTTTAGTTGTCGATGCAACTGAAAATTGTCCACATACGGAAACATGTTGCACTATGCCCTTTTAAGGGTTAAAAGATGAATTTATAGTTACAAGATTTAATATTAAATGATATACAGTTGATAAGATAAGGAACCAAATAAGAGTAAAATTTCATAAACATTGTTAGGTGAAATATGTTGTTAATTTCAGAACGATCCGTTCTTTAGACCTGCCTGTCATCCCCTTTTTTATCAACAAAATTTCTTAATACTTTAAATAAACAGATTCCTAAAGGACAGAATATTCAAAATTTCGAAATTTTTTGTATGTCCTGTAACCAGTTTACAAGACATTATCCTGATAATTCTTTTCTGAATAATGAAATTGGTTTTATGAGTAATATGTCCCTCTCCATAGCATAAAATCCGTATATGTCATTTTCCATAAGATTAATCCATATTCCATTTTAGAGTTACCAAGCGCATAATAAATTGGTTTTTAGATTACATATTATGGTTCTTAACAAATAAAATATTAAAAAATTTGTTCAATATTACTTTTTATATAGGATGAATGTCATTTCTAGTTTAACCTGGAATTAACAAATAAGTCCAAGTATCTGATATTATCCACTTATTCTATTGATGGCCTTAAACATTTCTCTTTTCTACAAGCCAATTTATGGTTTTGGCTTGTTATAGTTTATAAACTACAACATTTTGAAAATATAAAATTGCTTTAATGAGAGAATTGTTTAGAATTAAAAGAAGAAGCCATGAATGATTCAATCTTCTTTTTTCTCAGAATGATTCTTTGCCTTTTTGTAATCTAATGAAAGGTTAAAGAGCAAAGAAATAATTTATTGATATAACATTGTCTCAACTGATTTGTTGTTCTTGTTTTCATTGTCTGTGGTTCATTTGCAGATTATGACTATCTACGAGCGCTGTTTGATAAGCCAGTGCTTTGGAAATTAAAGATTTGTTTTCTTACCACATATTTATAGGATGAGCCGTAATAAGATCACCACTAAAAACACTTTAGAATTTGCTGAAAAACTATTAAAAGAATCTTAAAGAAAAGTAATCACAGAACTAACGTATAAAAATATTAGCCGATAAAAACACACTCACTTTCTAAAACTATAAAACCTTACCAACAAAATGACAAAACCATAATTTACACATAATTTATGGTTATGTAGAAACGTAGAAACGGCAACGATTCACTTTTATCTTTCTAAAAAACAACCAATAATACTATAAAAACATGAGAAAAATACTATAATAACACTACGTAAAAGAGACAAACTTCATTGTGTTTTGCACAATCATTCTATAGTTGAGGCTGAGACAACTGATTAGCAAATACTTAATTTCAGAATTTATTTTTAACTAATAAAATCCACTGGATTCAGGCAGACAGTAAATGATAAAAATAGCTTTACAAGATGTACTGTGTATTTTATGTTTCTTGTAATAGTCCTAAATATAGCCGGTAGAGATCATTAGCTTACAGACTATTACATGTGAACAGCGCTCTACAATCCGCAAATACAGTGGGTAAAATCATGGAAGCACTGCTCAGTAAACCACATTGGAGTTAAGCCTTCCAAAAAGTATGATTTCTTGAATTCTGACAAATAAGTGTTTGTTTCAGCAATGACTTCCTCATTTACTGGTAATCTTGTTCCACCAAGCCATTTTTTTCATGTTTGCAATGAAAAAGAAGACCCAAAAGGCCAAATCTTGAGAAGAGTGGATTAGGGAGCAGTTCATAGCACAATCAAGCAATTTTTGCCATGGGAGTTGCAGATATATAAATTGGTGTATTGTTTATACAGTAGTAGAAGAGAACTTATTTTTATTCACCAAATAGAGCCACTTTGTCATTTATTCACCAAGTAGGATCATTTTGTCATTTATTTCCTAAGTAGGGTCACTTTGTTATTTATTCACTATTAGATTGATCTAGTAAAGAGGCATAATAATGTCCTGCCATTGTTTTTTTTCCCATACTCCTAGCATTTTTTGAAGATTATGCCATGCGAATCCCAGAAAATTGTGCTGATTAACCTTCATGGAACTTGCCTTTTGGGGTTTACATTTCTACAGACAAAATCCACTGTTTCACTGCTCTTTCATTTTTGAAGTGTGACAATGGATCCGTGTTTCATCAACGGATCCTAGGCTATACATAATCATTTTATTCAGAATGGCTAAATGAAATGCACTAATATCAACAAAACATGGAATCAAATTCAATTATTCCTACTATAGAGGGACAACTCCTGTTGACATAATCCAAGTAGTCTGTCTTTATGGGAAGATTAAGATGTTATAAAATCAAACATGTGAAGTCATGGGCCTGTTCCCAGTATTCGAAACATTGAAGAGGTATCAGAAGTGTCTAAGATCTCTTAAATCAATAAAGCCACAAAGGTGACACGGGACGTTTCATAAGAAAATTAAGGAATGGAATACTATTAATATATAAGCCTACAAATATTTAATCATTAACAAGGTTCACAGATCACTGTTTTCAAAAATAAATTGTAATAAATATCCCTCATGATTCACTCATGATATTTAACCACTACTGCGGTTTTAAATTAATATATACATCCTTAAGAGAAGAAATGTTATCATTCGGTAGAGAGGTCATTATATCTTTTAGTACTTCTAGACCAAGTTGTTGTTTGATTTTACAGTCCATTTGTTACATCAAACATTCATAATCAAAAATGTTATTTCCAGTGCTGATAGCACTTATATTTATTTAAAAGAAAATTTGAGATAAAAGTGTGGAGTCAAATTCCACAATAGAAAGGTTGTAACATCGGTGAAAAGTGAAAGTGATAGTTATATAGATTATTAATCAATTTCAAAAGACAATTTGTAATTTATACTTGTCATCAAGCTGTAGGGTCAAAGTCAGCGAATTTACAAATCAAATCTGTTAGCGCATTTCTATAGGTAGGATTTTCAATATCCACAACTATTGTGGTGGTTAAATTATTGTAGTGTACTCTAAACCATATAAATCATAAATACGTAATTAAGTACAAATAGCAATATTAGATTTTTTTATTCCATAATATATTTTTGTTTTTAGATTAAAAAATATAAATTTAAAATAATTAATGTGTTTGTACGTTCATGGTTTTTTAAATAAAATTAATATTTAAATATTTTAGTACTATAATAATAATAATTTATTAAAATTGTTTCATTTTTAGGTTTGGCAGTGAAATTAAGACCTTTAGTAAAAGCTCTCCGAACAGCTGATCTTCTCGTACAAGAAGCTGCAAGTATTCTGGACAATAAAGAGTGGTCAGCTGATCTGTTATGTAGAGATGAGATGGATAATAAAGGCTCAAGTCCACTGCCACCGGATGCTTTGGATCAGTTAGTAGCATGTGCTCGAGCTCTCACGGAGGATGTCAGGCAAACTACTTCTTTTATTCAGGTTTGTCTTTAGTATTTATTAATATGAAATAATATAATGTCTGAACTTAGTTACATAACACTGATAGCATATAATATCTTTAATTGAAGGAAGAACAGTTGTTGAATATTTTTAAACAGATATTTTCTTTCTACAGTTATGAAAGTAATTCACCCCATGAAACGAATATCTTGTATGCTGAAAATGATACAGTAAAACTCCATTTATCTGGGATCATTATTGATCTGGATATTGGATTAGAAGGTAAAATAAGATGACAAGCAATAAAACAGTGGAAATTATATTAAATACATATTTATTTGCAAAGATTTTGAAACGCATTAAAAAAAATAACGCGTTTCAACTATATATCAACTATTATATAATTTTTAGACTATATATTATAACAAACACACTCTTCTACTTTTTATTCAAATGATTTGTTATTGTTACAATCAATGTCTTTTTTATTATTATTATAATTTTTCACAATTAATTTAAATTTAATTTTGATGCTAAGGATGCACTTATCTAAATACAGCAACAGTCTAATTCCTTAATCTTACAATTGAAATGCCTACAATATTTCTTAAGCTAAACAAATGAAAATACCTGAAATAAATCACAATGACAATTAAACACAATCTAATAAGATTATACAATGCTTCCTTAACAATTAAAAAAGAAACAAAGAGCGTATAAAAATTGTTATTAGTCTGATTTATTTATATTGAATTTAATTTCACCGTAATTTCTTTAATTTAATTTATTTTAATAATTATGTGCCCAATTTAATTAATTTACTGCCCTGGCTAGCTTGTTTTATTTAAAGATTGATTTAAAATAAAATCTCTCTCTCTCTCTCGTTCGTATGGTTCTTTGGTGACTATAATTTAAACTTTAGTTACTGAATCAAAATGTTGTTGGTGGTTAATTATTTATACAAATTTTCACAGTCTACTTATTGAATCTGAAGTCCTTTCACAATCTGAAGCGGGGTTGTTTGGTGGTTGTTCCAGGGGATAAGCTCGATGTTGATTTGGTGTCCAATAATCTCCTTTATTCTCGCAAAGCAGTAATCTGGTCTGGCAATCACTTGGGGGTACTCACGTTGAATTCTCGCAGAATCCTTCTTCTTATTCTCGACGCTGATATTTCATCTAATAACTTTTCGCTGACTATATATACTTTACGATGCATTCTTTAACTTTAACTAATTCACTGTTCGACGTATTTCTTTAAATTTTTTATTAAACTGTTCGACGTTTTTCTTTTACTTTAACTAACTCGCTTCTCTGCATAATTTCTTTTAATTTAAACACTTCAATTTCGACGCACTTTCTTTAATTTAATATTCTTCGTGATTATATTCAAATGTTTACCAATTTCCCAGAAGATTTTACAATTTATTATAAAAGTTTTAACAAAATTTGAAGAACAGTTAACTAGTAGAAAACAACCTTGTACAAAATATCTTGAAGAACCACCTCGTTTTCTTCTCTGGAACCTATATTTATAGTTTCCTTATTTTCAACAGTCACACCACGACTTTATTATTTCATTGGTACGATTTAAAGTTTACTGGAATTTAGAAAGTGACGCTTTCTTCTAATTGGTTGATTTAAACTTTTTCCGTTGACCTTTCCATACTCCAACGTATCTCTAAATGAGTTCCTTGCCTTTAAACTTTTCAGTTTTTTTTTTTTTGAAGTATGGGCTTGTCCATGAGCTGTCAACTCTTTTATTTCTTGTCAAATTAATGACTTGCCGTTCACTGACCCTAGCCAGCACCTTTTCGTTACAATATATACTCGTATTTGGGCATATTACAAATACATTAACTTAAAAATTCAAAAATACATAAATAAAAGCATTCTATTATTTAAAAATATATAATATTTCATTGTTTTAAATATGAAGCTTGATTTTACACTGCCATGGTTCGTAAACGCTTCACATTAAACAGTTATACAACATCACATTGGAGTTGCTGTTCTATCTATTTTAAGATGTTTTCCAAATAACTATATATCCATGAATATGTCGGGTATTTTGTTCCGATTTACCTGCTGTCTTTATCATCATCATCTATGAAATCGCACCAAATAACATGTTCTATTATAAGCAGGAAGGGACATTTTTGTCCATTTCAGCAAATTATTTTCTTTTGGAAAATAATAAGAATAATATAGGTTTATTTCAGAGAAACCCCTACGTAAAATAAGTCAAAACAATTAATATAAAAAACAAAACAAAGAACATCTTACACATAATTCATTAATAATAATAGTAATAAAAACATAATATAACAATTGCATTACAAATTTTTTAATTAAAAGTTTAATGCTATAAATAGATTCATTTGTAAAGTAAACCATATCATTGACATTGCCCGGGGAATGATCTCTATGAAATTTGAAATTTTAGCTAAGCTTGGCTGCTTTGGTTTAACCTTCCAATTTGTATTAGGATTAGAAATTATCAAGGATTAGAAAGATAAACAAAGTCTCACTCAGCAGCAAGTCTCTCATTTTAAATGAATTGTTTTCTTCTGAATTTATCCAACGAATTTAAAAACTGACTGAATTTTTAAATACATGGGATCCATTCTCTTATTAATTATAAATTTTTTGTTTGTTTGTGGCATAGTTTAATTTCTTTGGGTAAATGGTTAAATAATCTTGGCCCAGTGTAAGAAAAATATCTCTGAAACTGGCCAATATTTTGTCTTTAGTGAAACATGAATCTTAAACCTCATCTGCAACTGCTCCCTTGTCTCTGTAATTGTATTATTAAGTATTTTGATAATGGAGTATATCTGAAACATGTCAACAAACGTGAGATTAACGAAGCTAGGAAAGGCGGAACAATGTACTCATTTGAATTATAACATTCCTAGCTGAAATAAAAATGTTATACAAAGTTTATGTATTTCTTTGTAATGTTTGTTTTAATAACTTGTTAATGTACAGGGAAACTCAACCTTATTATTTAAACGTGGAGCTTCGCCAGCTGGGAGTGGAGAATGGATGGAAGATTATGATTATGTCAACTTAGAATCAAGAGAAAGTGTAGCAAGACAACACGCAGAGATACGTGAAGCATTACCTGCAGAATTACGTAAGTCGTATGATGTTCTGGTACGAGAAGCAGAATCAGCAGCTGTTGCGAACAATGACAAGAAACCTGAAGACACGTTAGATCCTAATGATATGCAGGTAAGACAAAGAAATACATCATTAATCCTCTAGCATATGCACCTCTTGTATGGTGGTGTATGCACACAAGATATTGTCAGTTTTGTGTGTGTCATAAAGGTAATTTTTTTTTAAATCAATCAAATACCTTGTTTTCCTACATATGTAAAGGAACAAATATATATTTGTTATATCTGTTATATATGTATAGCTGAATAACTTAAAGAAAAAGCCTAATGTTGAGGTGCCGAATTATAACAGAATAATAATAATATACTTTAAATTAATTATTGAAAAGCCACATATTAAGGTGCCAAAATTATAAGAGAAAAATATTAACTTTAATGAGAAAAGTTTCAAAAGTATGAAATGAAAAAAATATTTTTCTCAGCTTTTCAGACCAAATTAAAAATTATAAAGAATAATAATTATTATTATTATCAAGATGGCTCATAGTAGATGGCACAGTTCTTCAGTCATTTTATTTTAGCCTATCTTGTACAGTAACTTGCTATTTAACTCAATTGAAATGATGGTGCACAAAATGCAATAACAAAATTATTAATTTATTTAACATATAACTCTAACAAAAACATAGATATTGCATACAATTCTTTAAAATATTGTATATAATATCTACTCACTGTATTGATAAATTATTCTAAACAAATCCTTAATAACAGTTAAATACATCTTTCTCATTCTCAGAGTTTTCGAGTACTGTCTCGTTTAAATTTGCATGTTTCTCCACTAAATCGATCTTACAACCAATTCTTACATTAAATATATACACAAACATAAAAATGAACCTGATTTATTTATTGGTTACTATACAAATTAACTTCAAATTATATTAGTTTTTTTTAAATTATTCAATATTATTATTTGAAATTTTTTAATAGTTTAATTCAAAAGGGTGTGTGATCACCTAATACAAATTATATGAATATTTCTTTCTGACTAACTTCACAATTAATTTTGCCCTGGTAAATTATTTATTTATTTCTTCTTATATCATTATTTACTGTGTTTGGGTATGACAACCTTATTATTACCTTGTCCATTACAAAAAACTCCATGTTTCTTCTCTTTCAAGATCTCCAGGCCAACAACTTAGTGTCCTTTTTAAAAATTGATGCCAAAACAACTTTAAAACTGTACCTAGTTACGAACTGTTACAGTGTGGTATGAAGTAGCACAGGAGGTTATTGCTAGTCACCAAATTTTGTCTGTTTACTTCATACTTCACAATTATATTTTCCTTTTTTTAACATTTAATTTTTCTCAGGTTCTGACATTATTTTTGATCATAATTAACTAAATAATTATTTCTTATTTAATTCTAATTACAGTAGACTCCCGTAAGTTCGGCCACCTCGGGACTGGACCCTTGGCCGAACTTAAAAGTGGCCGAACTAACCAATCCCTATCAAAAAAATGCCTATTTATTGTTTGTAAGGATCGTGTTGTGAATCGATGTGTATAGGAAAAGTTAGCAAACACAAAACACTTGCACATTCTGTAGAATACAACACAGAGGGACACTCTGACATATATTTAACACACATGAAAAGACAGAAGGTTAAAAAAACACTACAAAACAATATTTACAGAACTGTAGGTCTAATAAAATTAAAAAATATTACAGACATAATGTACATTGGTGGTTTGGCTTCTTAAACACTTAAAAAAAAATCTGTTATTTTTTTCTGAACTTTCTTTTCTAATGATTTTTTATGTGCAAAGTCACGCCACTTTTTAATAAACATTACATCGACGGCAGTTGCTTCTTTTTGCTGTTCGATATATGTAGCTGCCAGTTGCAAAGCTGCTTTGCCTTCAGCATGGCTCATTTTATTTTCTTCATCTTCCTCTTCAATCTCAGCAGTATCTGCGTCGTTATCCTTCTCATTTTCCTGGTGAAAGACACACTCGGCGATTTCGTCGTCGTTCAAAACCTTGTTGTCTAGCTCCTTTTCAAAGTTGATCCACTCCAAAACATCTTCTTCAACAATGGGACCACAGTTTGGTAGTTGCTCATGGTCGTGCAATAGAGCTGCATTGTCATCAGGTTCTTTAACAAGAATGTTGTTTGGCTCATCTGCTGTTGTGTTTTCTTGGTCAATCTTATCTTCTATATTTGGCCAAAGTTTTTTCCAAGACTTTACAAACGTCGACGGTGGTATTTCGTCGTATGCCTTGGCCGACAAGTACACAACATCCTTCATATTAACTGACTTCAGCACTTTTAAGAGGTCTAAGCTGTCATCAGCCTCCAGTTTGGAAAGAACTTCAGAAAGTAATTTACGGCGATAATTCCTTTTGAAGCACTCAATGACCCCTTGGTCCATCGGCTGTTGAAGACTGGTTATATTGGGTGGCAGGCACAGCAGTTTAATTTCTTTTTCACCGTTACACTGAATATCTTTTGGTGAGTAGGCGCGTTGTCAAGAAGTAGAAGTGCTTTAGTGGGCAGTTTTGATCCACGCTGATTTCTGCTACCGATAATACACTGGGAGAGTTTCCATGTTTATATTCTTAAACGCTCTCGGTTTTGCTGCTTTACCAATGACAAATAGGGGTATCTTGTGAGTCCCCAAAGCATTTGAACACAAGGCGACCGTCATCCTCTCTTTGCTGACTGTAAATCCTGTAGCAGATTTTTCTTGCGGGGTGGCAAAGGTTTTTCTGGGCAGAAGTTTAATATTTAACCCAGTTTCGTCGATGTTATATATTTGCTCTGGGCACAAGTTTTCATCATTGATGATTTTTTTAAATCTTGCAGAAAAATTGGTGGCCGCTGTTGGGTCTGCTGACAACTTCTCACCACAAACTCCAATAAAATGGACTCTTTGTCTCTTTTTCCATCGAGAGAGCCATCCCTCACTATCCGAGAACGCCTCTTCTGGTTGAAGCTTTGAGTGCAAGATCATAGCCTTTTCTTTTAGGATTGATCTACTTAATGGCGTTCCTCATCTTCGTTCTTGAACGAACCACAACCACAGAGCATCTTCCACCAATTCGTGTTTGGCCTTCCTCAGTGTGCAACGCTTTTCTAGAACTTTTTCAGTTTCAATTTGTGTACAAAAGCCTTCGATAGTTTTTCTATTGCACCGCCAGTCGTTGACTGTACTTTTGCCCACGTTTAAATCCTTGCAAATACTTTGCACAGATTCTCCTTTGTCTAATCTTTCCAGAGCTTGTAGTCTCTGTTCCATTGACTTGTAACTTATGTTTACGCTTTTCACTCATTTTAAAAACAGTTTAATACACTCAAAAACAATGAAAAACAAGAGTATATACACAACAGACGTACAGTAACAGTAAAACAACAAGTATATACACAACAGTAAAAAACGCAAGTGAAATAAAAATCACTGACTGTAGGCCTACTGTAAGGATGAGCGCCACACGACTGCACAGTATGAATACACGGTGCGAACTGATGAACTAAACAAAGAATACAATAAACAAGTTAAGACTTGCTGTGTTTGCTAGCGTCTGGCTGGCGCGCGCCTAGTGCGTGACTCATGTTCAGAGAGCCGGCTGGACTAAGCGGAGACCGAACTAACCGAGGCCGAACTTACGGGATTTTACTGTATTCATTTTTGTTTGCACTTTAAGGTAAATTCTCCCTGTGACCTCATAACTCAAGCTATGTCACATCTTCCTTGACGATTTTAATTTAAAACAAAAATGGCTAACTTTTCACTGTTTATATTTATGTTTAACACAATTTCAATTAAGTATTATTTATCTAAACATCTTGTTATCTTAAATCTTATTATTGCTGATTGAATTTTTCTCAAATTTGATTATATATATATTGGTATTCAGTTTATTATAATTAATTAATGCTTTGGATGAATGTTTATACTGGATATCTCTACTTTTCAAGTTGGTATTATCTTCCTTTGTTTATTTCATTTCAAATTACTTATTAGTTATTATTTGTACTATTATTTCAGTGATTATCTAGTCCTTATAATTTTAGTTTACTACTCTCCCCCTCTTTTATACTTTATCCTTTAAATTTATTTGTCTTCCCAGTTTTGATAACCTACCTAAATTAACAATTTGCACAGGCTACCTTCAAATTGTTGCAATATATTATTATAATTGTTGTATATATAAAAATCTTTAAAAAATATGAAATTCTGTTTCAATTTTTTATAGAACAAGTAGCTAGGCCATTCAAATTTTCAAGATGTAAAGATCACATCAAAATAAGAAATCATCTAATGCAAAAGTTAAGTCTAAGGATGGTCAGTCCAGTACCATCCATTTTTTTTTAAGGCGATAACCTCTGCCATCATCATCATCTTATAAAAAAGGAAGAAATTAAATAAAAATTAAAGATCTCCTAGCCATCGAATTTTGTAACAATGTCACGTCGGAAAAGAACAAGAATTGGTCTAGAGAGATAGGAAAGATAATAGAGGATGATCTAACCCAAAACAGCATTAAAAAGGTTTAGATTCAACTATGATCTCTCTGGTTTGCCACACCTGTTCTCAATTTAGGTGAAATCCTGATGGTTTAATTTAATACCATCTAGATAATTCATGAAGTTGATGCTGTTTCATTTTGACTGCAATCAAAACAATTGTTAATTTCATGACCATGATAATTTTGGTTTGATAAAATAGGTTACTATATCTTAGAAGGTTACAATATCACATTTTTACTCCAGGATACATGTAGTGTAATTGATCTTAACATTACATGGCCTCAGGATACTGAAAAAGTGATTTTTGACGATCTTTCTGTCTGTTGTAGTTGTTGTCTGTATGTAAACATAATATCGGTCACAAAAATTAAGAACATGAAATTTGGTATACAGAATTATAGTATGTTAATAAAGAACTTTATTGAAATTCACAAAATACTAATTAAAAATATTAAACTAGCGTTAATTTAAAATAATTTTTATTCATATGTCATATGTTATTCAACTTATAAACATATGAAATTTAATAAAAATTTGTATATTTCAATTCTGCATGTAATGGTCTAACCCCATTTCTCTAATATTTGAACCTTGACCCCCCTATGAAAATGTAATATTCATATAGTTATGAGATCTGGCAAGGCGACTCACCTATACGAATGAAGACCGTTATTACATCTATTTGGGTCTAACCGTTTTAAACCTAAGGCTCCTTGATCTATCAATACAATTTAACATTTCTTACAAGATCCAAGACACCAAATTTTGGGGATTAAATTTAGAGGTGCTTGTTTTACATTATATGATGAAAGACAAATATTAATGTATCTATATCTAATAAGATAACTTTTTGTTAAGGTTCTATCATTCTATGCAGCACAGTGTGCAACACATAGCTCACATCTTACACATGCTATTGATGCTTTCCTTCAGACTGTTGAACATAATCAGCCTCCTAAAGTGTTTCTCGCGCATGGTAAGTTCGTAGTTCTCAGTGCGCATAGGTTAGTTCATATAGGCGATACTGTACATCGCAATGTAATCAGACAAGACTTAAGAACCAAAGTACTACAGTGTGCAAATTCTTTATCAGAAGCATTAGCAGCGACTGTTCATAAAACGAAGAAAGCAGCTTTGCAATTTCCTAGCGTAACTGCTGTGCAAGAGATGGTAGACTCTGTCGTAGATATTTCTCATTTAGCACGAGATCTTAAAATGAGCTTGAAATTTGCATCACAACAAGCTTAGATTTTGTACATTATGTTTATAGAATATATTCTTGTTTTGTTTTACAGTGTTTAAATTATATGTAACAATTTAAAATAGTGTTCCTTAAATAGTGATGGTTTATTTGCAGCTATGACAACAGTATCAGTGTTAAAATGTTATATATTGTGTGTATATATTTAAAAAGAAAATAATTTTCCATCTTATGATATTGATATACTGTACTTTCATTTTCAATTAAAGAAGATTTAGTAAATCTATTATGTAGCAACGATATAAATTAAAAAGTATTTTACTTAGAGTAACACAAATACAAATTTCACTTTAAAAAATTAAGCAAAATGATTAGAATTTTAATATTTTTTGTAAGTTTTGACAGTATATATGGAAGTAATGTGTATTTATTTTACATTAAATCAGAGTTTCCCTGTATTGGATGTGATAAGCAGAACAGATCTAGCATAAATTATGGTATAAATTATCAGGGAAAGTGTAAAACAGTAGAAGAGGCCATACTATTAAGTGGGGGGGGGGAGTGGTGTACTACTGTGCCTAAAAACATCTGCTAATTAATCCTTTAAGTATCTAATATATATTTAGATGTGCAACACATATTCCTCTCTTAAATTGTTTGCTTTAGTTAGTCATTCTATAGCAGTAACCCATATTACATTTTACTTTTTCCATTTTAACTCAAGGAGAAGCCAAGTGTTTTTAGACCTACCTGTCGTTAAATTTGTGGTATAATCTGCTTTTCCTCTACCATGACAACCAACTCCAGTTTCTCCATAAATACTAGGCCATAACTGATATAGAACTATAGGATTAAATAAAGCACTGACGCTAAACTTTCAAAAATTTAATAATATAAATATGCTAAAATTGTTTCGCCTTGCTGCATCTTCAAGCAACTGATAATTAACAAGTTTTTACAACTATTTATACATACACAAGGAACAAGGAAACTGAAGTACAATAAAGAGAGTGAAGTGAAGTAGGAGGGGTTGGGTTAATGAACTAGATGTTAACTAGGATAAGTTATATGATGGGTTTTAGAAGGGGTGAAGAATTTAATACAATTTGGTTATTTAAGTTAAAATTAGGCCTATCTAAAATTGATCTATTAATTTCTAAACATTCTAAATTATTTAATCTATCGTTTTGTTTTCAATATGTAAGAGTTTAACATTCAGTTTAGGATCAAAATTATGAACTAAGCCCAAAAGGTGGGTAGCAAAATTAGAGTTTCTATAGGCATGATTTCAGCTATTAAATTTTTGAAACTTTAGCTTTAGTGCTTTATTTAATTCTATAATATGGAGTTTCAACATGAAATATCTGCTGTTACATTAAATATGATAGTAGAACTCTTCTGATTAATATAAAAACTTGAAATAATTAATTTCAAAGGAAGCCATGGTATTTGGAAATAATTTATTCAGCTTAACAAAGAAGATTAGTAAAATATTTATGGATGTCTATTTACAAGTACTGTATTTTATGCAGTAAAATGATCGTACAAAATGTATAACATATATCAAACGAATATTTGGTTTATACTATAACAAAATACTAATTAAATGTCCAAAACTAAATTACCAAAACCCCAAATGGTGAATATTTTAACATCTGGCACAAATAAAATCAAACAAATGCATAACAATATTTGGAGGGAGACTAGATGGAAAGCCTCTCTGCCAGGAAGAAATATTTACATGATCCCACCAGAAATCAATAATCTTGGAGTGTCAACAACATCAACAGACAAACTCAAACTTTCATATCTAGAGCAAGAAAAGAGCGTATCATAACAGATACAGATTCAACTTGACTGATTCCCCCTTGTGTAAAAGATCTAATTTCAGAATAGAAACACTTGAAGATATACAACTGGAGTTTACACATTATATAAGAATCCTGTAAAATACAAGCTGATGGAGCTTCTTCAAAACGTGAAGCAGAAAATAATAACTATACTGAGCAGTAAGAAACTATTTATGATCAAGAGTATGTGATGTATACAGGATGATATTGGATGCAAGTAACAAGAAGTAAGTAAGTGTAATTTTATAACTGTTCATTTGAGTGACAAATACAAAAATAAAAATAAACTAAACTCTAAGGCACAACAGGCCATGAAGATCTAGGCTTGCCTGACAGCTTTACATGTAATTTGTGTTTAACATATCAACATGTCCCATTGCTGTTGTTCTAACTTCTCAGCTAGAGTTCGCTGCTAATTGTAGCTTTGCAATTTTTTTCACGAACTGGGTCAACTCTATAAAGTTTGAATCCCCACGGGGATTGAATCCGGAACCTCTCACTTGTAAAGCCAGAGTATTAACTACTAGACTAGCCAGGGGTTCAAATACGAGAATTATATTCCCTAATATATGTAATCTTTACAATATTTTTTAAATAAATATTTGTCTTATTATTATTATTATTATTTTTTTTTTCTTAATTAGGTCAAATTATTACTAATTATTTTATCAAATTCTATAAACACATTATAAATCATCTATGGAATCCTACTGATATTTAGTTTCACATATTTGGATGTTGATTGTAAAGACATTCAGTCTATCTGTTTTTCTTTTTTTAGCAATCTGGCTTAGTAGACCATATCCATTAGGCCGGATAGTCATGAGCCTAGTATATTTTAAAATGCGATTATTTACAAACTAAAGACTCTTTTGACATTTTATAGCCACGAACTTATAGACTCTAACTGAAGATAATTTCAAATATTATGTTATTGTTGATAAGGATTGTTTGACAGAATAAAGATTCATAACAGATATTTCAAATATCTAGTATCAGAAAGGCTGTTAACTTTAAAAATATATTGATGCGCACAGGTTTGAATTTATACTGGTAGTATAATTTTGATAAATTGTAAATATATTGTATATACTTTTGTTTTATATTAAAACTTCTTAAAATACAGGATGTCGAAACTTAGATCCTGAATAGCTTTATTGTAGTTTTTAGCTAGGTATTTGTATAAAAATAAACCAGACGAACAAAAAACTTTAAGGAATAAGCTGCTAATATTGAAAATGATTTTACCATAGGTAAAATATTAAGATGTTTATTAGTTTACTAGAGAAAATAGTAAATTTATGTATATTTATTGCGATAAAGATTTTGAGGCCTTTTTTTAATAATCGACCTTGACCTGCTAAATATAGAATTTAATATGACTCAATCAATTAATTTCTAAAGTTCCTATTAACAACTTATTTTATTTTAAGGTTAACTGAGTTAAAGTGCTTTCTATTTAACATATTTGTAACAAAATTGTCTTGTACAAATATAATTAGTTAGAAAATACTAAATAAATAATAATAACGATTATGCTAACTATTCACCAAATTAAAAACATTAAACAAATTTTCTTGTTTATTAACTATGTTAAAAATATTCACAACCTTTAAAATGTTGAGGTAAAGTTGTGTAAAATTCTTAATCAGTAATTAATCAAATCGCTAATTTCCATAATCATAAAACATCTCAACAAAATGACATTTCAAACGATTAAGTCATCTTTAGTTGTAATCAACAACATAGTCATTTTCTTGTAGTGAAAATTGCTATTTTTCATTAAGAATACAAAACATGTTATTTTTTTTAATGTTCTGTTGAATCAAACTATTCAAATCGATAGTACACAAAAAGGATTAATTTAGGATATTTCTAAATTTTATTGTCAAACATTTAGATATCTCTATTCCAACCAGCTTATGGTCATACTCTTCTAGATGTAACCTACCCTTGCTGTAACTTTCTTAAAGGATGTTACTAGAGAAAATTTAAGGGTAGATTAGTTTATTGTTGCAACAGTATGAACACGTCCGGTTAGATTAAGAACAAGTTGTATAGAAATACATTTTCTCTGAGTAACTCAATAAAATTATTTCAGTTATACATTAAAATTAATATATCGTAATAAAAATGTATTACATATATTTGAATATAAAAATTTAATCTAACTGCAGTATTGTTGTGACAAGAAATCTAACCTAGCCTTTTCATTAGGTTACAGGTAGTTTAGATATTTACGGCTAGCAATATGGATCAAACAGTCGAACAAAGTAGTAAAACTTAATTGACCAACAATAATAAAATAGTCTACAACTTCAGGTGTTCATCTAGACTGAAGTTTTCGAAGTATATAGTATATTGATGAATGTTATATAATTTATTATTTTACTGTGAATAAAATATTTAAATAAATTATGTTAAATTATTGTTACAATTGGTTTATGTTCATAATGATTTAAATATAGATTAGTACAAACCGACCAGAGAAATATAATTTAAACTCAAATTCTTTTTGTTCGTATAAGTTACTAATACTTCATTTATTTTAGTATATAGAAAATAATTCAATTAATGTATTTTAATAATAGTCAGATTAGTATGAATTTTAAGCAAACAAGAGGTATATTTTCTGTACTGTATTTGTATTTAAACTCAGATATAATTACGTTGCTTACTGTTAATTTAACAAAGTATTTATGCCAAATTTCTCAAGTAATTTTTAAATAAATGAGGTCAAGGTCATTTATATTTTTTTAAATAAATTTTGCATCACGTTGAACTTATAGAGAACTACAGATATGTAACTATAATAATGTAGAATTATAGCTAACTTATAATTTTTGTATAAACTCTTCGATTTGTTTTTAGTATCACAATAATTAATAGAGTTCTGTAAAATGGTTAAAATGTAATATTTTAAAAAGATTTCATATTTGTATTTAAATAATTTAAAATGTAAAAAAAGAAATACAACATTTGTGATTTATGAGACATATTTTATATTTTTTTTTGTTTGAAACTCAAGTTTAAATTATTATATTTCTTTCTTTTTTTAAAACAAAATCTAGAACATTCAAATTATTTACAAAGGTAAAAGAAAAGGAAGCAATACAAATTACCTTAACCCAAGGTAAAATTTTGTAATGTATTTTCATGAAGACTCGATGTGGGTCTTATGGAAGTTTCTTGAGCCACAGATGATCAGTTATCAGAATTTAACGAAACTCTCACTTTTACTTACACAATATATTCATATATTATAGGGTAAGTTTGATAATCCCAAAAAATGTCGACCTCCATTTTCCCACTGATTTTCACATTTCATGTCCTCAGGAAACAAAAGAAATGATTTTTGACGTGCTGTTCATACATTATTGTCGTTTGTACGTAAGCATGTTAAACGACCACAAAAATTAAGATAGGAACATGAAATTTGGTATAGGAAACTTATATTGGTGGTTTATAGAACCCTACGAAATTCAGAAAAATCTAATTATAAATATCAAAATTAACAGGCCATTTAACCCTTTGGCCGCTGCATGTCCAGCGCATCTGACTAGCCTAGATCGCCGAGGCCGAAATCACAGTTTTTGTAGTACTCTATATAAATTGTACTAAAAACCATGCTATTGAAGTTAGAACAATAAGTTTTTTTTGTTATTTTTGTTTTTAGCTATACTATAGGATAAACATATCAAAACAAAGTTCATTCAATTTTTTATATTCAAAAAGTACTAAAACCAATGAAATTTTTATTTTGAACTCAAAAATCAATATAAACAAAAAATATTTTATTCATAAAATTTATTTTTTTATTCAAGTAAATGTAATAATGGAGACCTGTAAAAAAATTCAAGAAAACATAATGATAAACAACAAAGCAATAAACTATTTTCTAAAACATGGAAAAAACGATTTACAGCATATTTTTACCTTATGTAATACAGAGTTAATAATGCAGACTCTGTAGATGTTTGGACAGTTAGTTGTATGGGTTTGTACACTTTTAACACACGTAAAACGTAAATAAGTAACCTAGAAATATATAAAAAAACTGGAAAACTAAAAATATATTTACACTACAGAGTGTTTATAAAAGAACGCCTTGATTTAAAGTTTTATTAGTACACAGTAAAGTTAAATTAATAGTTATTAAACCTATATATTATTAAATAGAATGTTCTCAAGTTTTTTTTTTCATACCTAATAAAGTTCTATATGAGCACCATTTGTTGCCCTGGCCATGTCTAAACGATATTCAGTTTCTTTCCAGGTATTCAGCAGCATATCAGGCGTGACAGATGCTACAGCTTCAACAATCCTCTCCCTCAGATGAGCAATGTCACGGATCTTCTCGGAATACACAATATTTTTTACATGTCCCCAAAGGAAAAAATCTAGTGGAGTCAGATCTGGGCTCCTTGGTGGCCATGCAAGTGGCCCACATCTACCAATCCACCTATTAGGAAAACGCAAGTTCAACGCATCACGGACACGGTTGCTGTAGTGAGGTGGCGCGCCATCTTGCTGGAAGAAAATTGGTCCCTTTTCTTGTTCAATATCATCTATTTGTGGGAAAACTATAGTTCTAACATATCGCAATAAATATTCCCATTAATTGTCTGCGAAGATGAAAGGTCCGACGATACGATCATGCATCAATCCACACCAAACATTGACTTTGGGCGAGTCTCGCTGATGTTCTATAAATTCATGCGGTGGCTGTGACCCCCAAATCCTACAATGTGTTGATTGACAGACCCACTTACGTGAAATGTCACCTCATCAGTAAACATGACATTTTCCAGGAAGTTCTCATTTTCTTCAATGCTGTCCAAAATGAAGACTGCGAAATCGACTCTTTTCATTTTGTCAGTGATCTTGATTTCATGCAGAAGTTGAATCTTATACACACGTAATTTAAGCCTCTTTCGCACCACTTTATACAGTGTAGACTTAGGTATTCCCAACTCCAAACTTCATCTTGCCAATGACTTTTTAGGGCTACGAGTACAAGACGTACGGATTCGTTCCACATTCTGTTCAGAGACTTCAGGCCTACCCGGTGACTTCCCTTTTAAGACACTACCTGTTTCCCGAAACTGATTATACCAATTGAGAATAGTTTTGTTAGTAGGTGTAACACCGCCATATTCACGTCTATAATTACGCTGAACTGTGATCACTGAACTTGATTGAATAAACCAAATTACACATTGAGCTTTTTCCTGTGGCGTAGCCATGACTGTTGAATAGTGACTGTCCAGCGCTCTTCCCCCACCACGCTCGCTCCAAGGTCATGCACAGGTGCCAACTGCGATTGAATATTAGCCAAAAAATCTTGACAATATACTGAACTCAATTTCGAAAACCAAAAAGTTTATTGCTAGTTTCGTTTTTTAATTATGATTTTTTTAAATCAAGGAATTCTTTTATAAACACACTGTATTATGTACAACATTATTTGTGTTCAATCACTTTCTCTTTTTAGCACCTGTGCTTAGTCAAGCATATGAGATGAACTCCTTTGTTACAGTTTTTGCAACCATAACGAGTTTTCTTCCTTTTGCCTCCAGAACTGGTACTTTGAGCACTACATACTGAACAATTACGCTGTTTATTTTCTGCTAAAAGATAAAGAGGCTTATCACCAAAACCTGTATGTTGTGCCGGGTGGGGATCGCTGAGCCATTCCTCGGTGATCGCTTCAATAATTAAACGTTTTTATTTTAGTCTAGAAAGAGGATTATCTGAGTTAATTTTATAAAGAATGTAGAGGTTCACAATCATATTAGAAAGAAAAAAATTGAAGTCTATTTGCTTAAATAACAAAAATATAGCGATATTACGAAACGTCCTTTTAAAAGGACGTCGGCGGGATTTGGCCGAAAAGTTGATGTCCTTTTAAAATGACGTCAGCGGTAAAAGGGTTAAAGAATATGTATGTTGTTAATGCCTATTTTCATATCCATCTTATATCTTATTAAACTTATAATACATAATTAGATACAAATTTGTAGATTTAAATTCTACATGTAATGGGTAGCAACTCCACACATTTACAACATCAAATAACACATTTATTGTTTAAAACATTAATTTTGAAATCTGACTTCTCAAGAAAATGTGTTATTCCTATAGTTATGAGATCTGGCAGGTCCTAGTCACTGACACTTTATTTATGTACAGTTTCGAGGCTAACTAGGTTTGAGGCACTAACACATGAGAAGCGAGTTGGAGACTTTTGAATATATACACATTTTTGAGGGCCTAGCCAACATCAAGAAAGTAGTGATGTGCACAATTACAAGAAAACCTGTGTAACAACTGATTTAAATGAACTTACCCTAATGGATAAAACCCCTTGTTATGTCAATAGAATTTAACATTTCCTACAAAGCCTAAGAAACAAATTTTTGGCCATTGCATTTAGAATATCTGCTTGTATTACATTGTATGATAGGGCTGGGTAAGTATCATTAACTTGTTTAATTTACATTTGCGAAATATATTACCTCGAATCTAATTTGAAAAATAGCTTTTTATGTGGAGCAATCTATGTTTTTTCCAACTTGCAGTATGTTCCCTTTATTCGGTACGCGACCTACAAGTAGGTCGCCCACCGGTTAATGGGTGATTTCAGTCACCAGGCACCAACTATAAAACACGTATTTTGCAATTCAACATTACGCACACTTAGAATGGTCCTATCACAATAAATAAGATACCGTTGGAAAGCTAATGTTCCGTAGATGCATAATCATGCAAAAAAAAAAAAATTACCACAAAATGTTATAAATAATATTCCAAAAATTGGTGAAGTTCGCATATTTTTGATGCGTAAAATCGTAAATTTCAACTCTGCGGTTTTTAGTAAACGCGACGCCAATTTTCCCCATATGAATACAAATCCATTTTTCTGTCAATTAAGTCAACCAAAACACTGTTCTATAGATCACATGTATCTCTTTCTAACCGTAGATTACAAATTTTTCTGTGTCTCACAGATCCAGAGATATTTCTACTTGACGATAGTACAAACTTGACGCGACGAAATTCATTTGGCATTCGGTGCAGTTTACGAAATGACATAATTCATACATTACATTTGATATTTTGTATTCGTTCTTTATAGTATGTTGTAGAGGAAATTTCATTCTGGGTCAATCCATTAAAAATCACCCAGACCATGTTGCTCACCATTTTTGTTTTTCTTAATTTTTTTACCAGTTATCTACTGTTATTAGGTGAGCTAAAAACTGTGTTTAAAAATTTTTTTTGACCTGTAGTTTTTTTTTTTGGCGGCCATTTTAAGTTTGCTTTCGAACCCATTTTCAGTTGAAAACGAGATTTGTGTAAATGTTAATAACTCTGTTAGTTTTAAAGATATCATAACCAAATAAAAACCAGAATTTGTAGAATAAAATTTTCTAGATTTTTTGTCATTACATAATTTTACCTAAATGGTAAGGAAAATGGAGGAAAAAATGTGTATCTACGAAGTTTAAATTAACTAAAATCAAGAACTTTGGTACTGCAAAATCACCAAAAGGAAGTAAGACTCAGATTCAAATTTTTTTTCTTGAGTAGATTTATAATAGGTTGACTTGCTGTAAAAATATCAAGTTTGAGAACTTTGTCCTTTTTTTAATATAAACTTCCAAATTTGGCAAAATCACAAATTTTACTCATATTTGAAGAAGTTCATCTCAAAAAGGTCTACAAGTTGGTACCATTTGATATAGGCAAATACTTACTTAGAAGGTTTTGTTTTGATCTCGAAACATAGCAATTGTGTGACATAAATACTGTAATATTAGGCGTGGCGCATATTATTTTGGGGTTAGATATTTGTTATTTTGAAGGTTTGTGTTTACAAATTGTGTATACAAGTTACAATATATGTGTTTTTATTCCTAAAGTTTATGTTTTTGAGTGAATTTCTAGTTTGTGAATGGTTTATATTTGGGATAACCTAGAGGTATTTTGTAAATTTAGGCTATAAGCAAATTTTCTTATATTGAGTGTTTTACTTGATTATACAAGTGTATATGTGTGTTATTCTTTATAAAGTTTATTGTTTTAGTGACATCTAGTGATTTTGTCTTAGGCCTAGCTTTAGAAAGTTACTACTGTAATTACGCCTAAATTGTTGAGGTGTCTAACCTAACCTCACTTGTGAAAGTTACCTTTTTAGGGGAAATCGGTATTTTTATTGTGAAAATATAACAAATTATTTTTTTCCCCCTAAATATATTCACAAATATATTACAAATCTCTAGTAATCGTTGAAAAAAATCCAAAAAAATCTATTTGTATGGTGTAATTTACGATATTGTGAAATTATTCTCTTTTTACTCTTCGATTTTTTGGTATTTGACCAAAAAACTCCAAATGTGATACATCTAACTTTTTTTTTTCACTACACACCTACATTCTATGCACCTTTCTGAACATAATGATATATAGACTTTTGTATAAAATATATATTACTATTTTTGGTAAATTGTTGAAAATAAAATGACCAATGTCCCATTTTTTGTAAACAAATTTTTTAAATTTTGAAAATGTAACAATTTCCCCCCCCCCTAAATATATTGACAAATATTACACAAAACTATTGTATATCTTAGAAAAAGGTAGTAAGCTATTGATTTTGGATGATAGGCCTACAGGTTTTTCTGAAAAATGATAACATCATTTTTTGACATGTAACATACTTACTCCAAAACCATTTCAAAATTTTTTTTTTAATTACATAGATGAATTCTATGAATCTTTCTGAAAAAAATTATGTCATAAGTTAGGTTTTGTATAAAAATAATATATTTTATTAATTTTTAAACAAACGAAGAAAATTAACATGTGCCGGTTCCAGGGTTTGGAACACCCACAAATTGCATCCTAGAAAAGGTGGTTGGTTGGATGGAAAATGACAGAGCTAGATGAAACTGAAGTGAATTGCACAAAAAGACCAATTTCTTTTATTCTTCAACAACTCCTTTGAAAAACTATTAAAATAATTGGTATTTTTAGTATGTTTTATTAGATTTCTTTATTAATAAACGTTCTAACACATTATGGTAAAAAATTTAAATGAGTCTTTAAAGATTTCCAAATTTAAATAATGTTGGTAGATTTTGCTGACATGAATTTGACTGATGTTTCAATCAATCTGCCAAAACTTCTAAATATAAACCTAACAGTAGTCAATCCAGTTAGGAGTGAACCCATTAGGTAGTTGAGGAGACAACATCACTCGAAAACATAACCTCAAAATTGACAATCTTAAATTTTTGTTAGTTCATTTCATTGTTGAGCCTTCTATATATAAATATAAAATAAGAAAAATCGTTTTTCCGCCTAAAAAACCTGACTAATTTGCAAAAGTTGAAAATTGTTCATGTTTAGCAATTAATTTCTCGGAATCCATAGAAGGTATTTACAATTTGAAAGAACCAAATGAAAGCTTGAACTTTCTTCTTTATGAAAGAAAATATTCAAATCATTCGGATTATTAAGCCGCGTTTACACTGGAGTTGCAGACATTTAGTCTGCAATTTTTTGTCTGCAACATTTTGTTGCCGACTTTTTATTGCAGCGTAATTAGTCACTGCAACTTTTGTCGGCAACAAATATTGCCAACATTTGTTGCAATTCTTTGATCTTTACTTTACCGACTCTCGGTGGAAAACAAAAATTTAGTTGCAGACACCCCAAATCTGTCTGCAACTTGTTTTGTTGCAGACAAAATTAGAGCTGTTTACATTTACGCAACAAAAATCGGCAATATTTTGTCGGCAACACGTGTTTGCAACTCCAGTGTAAACGCGGCTTTAGTTGCTGAGATATAAACGTTTTAAAAGAGGCTTAAAAGTGTCAAAACTGGTTTTGTTAGAAATGAACATTTTTCATCACTTTTAAACTGATATTTCTTCCAAACTAGCAGCGATACCGAAAAGATTTATTCAGTGAATGTTCTGTTTTGGATTCTGCATCTATTGATGTATATATCATTGAAAATATATTTAAAAAATAATAATTTTAAACCTTGCTAATTATTTCTTCAAGTTACCTACATAAAGTAAATCTTGTAATGGAAGTGCTGCACTCTACACTCCATACTAATGAACTAGCTTAAACTAACCTACAAATACTTGTATAAAAATGAAAATGACTCCGAATTTTATGGATATTTTCAATTTCTGAAAGGACAGTTCGATTCAGAATTAAATTCTGCATCTTTAAAAGTTAATATAAATCTAAAATTAGAAAAAATCGTTTTTCGGCCTAAAAAACAGTCAAGGGGTGTACATTACGATTTTGGAAAGTTGGAAAATTGGCTATTTTCTCGGTTTAATTACTCAGAAACTATAAGAGATATTTTCAAATTGAAAAAACCACAGAAAACTTTCTTCTTTCCTCATGTAAAAGTTCATATCCCTACGATGTATAGTAAGAGATCTACAGGCATTTTAAAAAGGTATTGCAAGTGGTGTAACGTGAAATGTTTAAATCTGGTATTTTTATTGACATATAAATTGCAATAACTCTTAAACCATTTGAGATTGTAAAGTGATTTTTTCAGAGTTTACTCTCTTTTCAATTCTAAAAGTGACAAAACGGGTTTTGTTAAAAATGGACATTTTTCGTCACGTTTAAACTCATATTTCTTATGATACTTAGCGATACGGAAAAGATTTTTTCAGTGAATGTTCTGCTTTGGAGTCTGCGTCTATTGATGTATATATAATTGAAATTAAAAAAATTATATTAAACCTTGCTATTTATTTCTTCAAGTTACGTACAGTAAATCTTGTAATGGAAGTGCTGCACTCTACACTACATACTAATGAACTAGCTTAAACTAACCTACAAATACTTGTAGAAAAATGAAAATAACTCCGAATAATGAATATTTTCAACAGTTCGATTCAGAATATAAATTCTGCATCTTTAGATGGTAATATAAATATAAAATAAGAAAAATCGTTTATTTATAAGAAAAAATAGGCCTAAAAAACAGTCAAGGGGTAACTTACTATTTTGCAAAAACTATCTGTACTTTTTTGGAACTCTCAAAGAATTAAAAACAAAAAATTAGAATTTCTTTGCTTTGTGCAAAGAAATAACTATAAAATAGCTTTAATTTCAGAAACACACTTAAAGCCACACAATAAATATACTCTTGCAAATTTTAAAATATACCGCACGGACAGAACAAACAGGGCCGGAGGAGATACAGCTGTAATAATACATAAGCATATAAAACATGTTATCCCCCAGGCAATATAGACACCCGACACCCGTGATATAGATTCCTATTACCTTCTAACAAAGTTGTCATCGCCGGGGACTTAAATTCAAAACACACGTGCTGGGGCTGCAAACATACAAATTCAAGTGGGGGAATTCTTTACCGCTACATCAAAACATACAATGCTATACTACTGGCTCCCACTGAACCAACACACCTTAGCACTGACAACACAGAGGACATCCTTGACTTGGCTATTGCTAGGGGTTTGACGGTATCACCGCAGCTGCACGTAGATAGGGATCTGATATCAGATCACTATCCTGTCATAATGGCGGTGGCCTTGCAATCCTATTAGCAAGGAGCCAAGAGAGGTGCTGAACTACAGACTTGCTGATTGGGAGATGTTCCGTCAGCAAGTGGATAGCTCATTACCTAACTCTGATGAGGTTCTGTCTCCTCAGGACATTTACAATGCTGTTTATAAACTAACGGCAGCCATACAGGATGCGACAAAAGCTGCAGTCCCGAATAAATGCCAGCCTCGGCACCCACGTTCATACCACGGCATATACTTGCGCTCATCAAGCGCCGCAATAGGCTAAGAAGGGCATTACAGCAGGGAGTAAATAGATGTACACTACGTACACAACTAAACCATCTCAAGAGACAAATTAACATGGAACTAACTGAATTTCGTGCTGAAGGCTTCCAAGCTGAATTGGTCAGTCTAGATGTCAGTGAGAAACCTGTATGGCCACTTGTAAAACACTTTACACGTGCACCTATGTGCTATCCTCCACTAATAGGCCCTCATGAACAGGTGGGGGACCCGGATGATAAGATAAATCTATTTGCAGACTCCCTGGAACAAGCATTTCAACCAAATATTCAGCCCTCTGACCCAGTTTTCACTGACACGGTTGAAAACAACACTTTACAATTCACCTACTCTCCTCACCAACACTCTATACACAAAACAACCCTCACAGAAATTAAGTGGGCGATTTCACACACAAAGGCCAGGAAAGCTCCTGGGCCAGACACTATTGGAAATACAACAATCAAAAACTTACCGGAGAAAGTGCTCAGGTTCTTTACAAACATATGTAATGCAATTCTCCGCACTCAACATTTCCCTCCTGCTTGGAAAGAAGCTAAAATATTAGTTTTTTCCAAGCTGGGGAAGGACAAGCATACGCCCGAATCCTACAGACCCATTAGTTTACTGAATACAATGAGCAAGGTCTTTGAGAAGATCCTGCTCAAACGTATCAACAAACATATACACACACAACATCTTGAAGTCGGAGCAATTCGGTTTCAGAACCAAATACTCCACAACACTTCAACTGCTGAGAGTTTTTGAATACGCTAGCAGGGGTTTCAATGATAATCAATCGACTGGGTCAGTCTTCCTGCACATTGAAAAGGCCTTTGATAGGGTTTGGCACATAGCAAACTTAGGCAATACAACTTCCCAGACGGGCTGATATACCTCATTAGGTCTTACCTAGCAGACCGCAAGTTCAGGGTTGATGTAGACCTAACAACATCCACACAGAAGACAATACAAGCTGGCGTGCCTCAAAATCGCTCATCGGGCCCGTGTTGTTCAATATCTACATCAACGACATTCCAAAACTTGATAACACCAATATATATGCTGACGACACCGCGATATCCGCACAGTCTTGGGAACCATGTAAGGATCTACGGTATGTTACAAACTTCACTAAATAATATAGAGTCATGGCTTAGTGCCTGGAGAGTAAAGGTAAATGTGTCCAAGCACCAGACGTTTTTGCTATCTATAAGAAACTAACATACCATTATTACGCCCCTACGCTTATTCAACGAAGACATACACTGGCAGGGTCAGGTCAAGTACCTCAGGGTTTTCCTAGATAGGAAACTGACTTGGTCCGCCTACATATCTGACTCAATTAAAAGAGTAAACATGACACTGTCACTATTTTATTTATCCATTGCTCAATAAAACAGGTTCTCTTGAATTGAGAACAGCCACCACAATCTATTTATCTGTACACAAATTTCACCTCTTTGCTTTCTAGCTCCATTTCAGACCAAAGGGTGCACCGTAGCGGCATGACCCAAGCTGTCGCCACCAGGGCGCAGTTGCATGCAGTCTAATCTTGCACACTTATTTCAGTATCGAGTAGGCAGCAGAAAAAGATGTAGCTTGTAGCTCCTCCAATAAATTCTCTAACAAGGTATTTGTAGGTAACTCCCATCCTTCACCTTGCACGCCTTATCTACCATACCTGGACTCCTGCATGATCTTTGCGCGAGGTTTTACCTGACTGGACTCTGTCAAATCAGGTCTTTACCTCACCCTTCGCGTGGATACATAAAGTTCTGCTTTCTTCCACATTTATACTCTTGATATGCCCATGGAAAGAGCTTCTCAGCTTGGTAGATGGAAAACCTTTCCTGTTTCCTTGTCCCATGCGATAGGGTTACTAAGAGGAAGAAAGGTGGTTTTTAGTAAGTAAGAATCTCACACTATTGGGAAGAGCGGATTTCTCCCTTTGTCTTTTGAAGATTTTCCACATATCCTGCGAAATTTGAAAAAAATGGTGGGAGGGTAGGGTACATAGGTAGTTGAAGAGACAACATCACTCTTAAAGAAACATAACCTCAAAATTGACAATCTTAAGTTTTTGTTAGTTCCTTTCATTGAGCCCTCTGCAGGAAATATTCCTGTTCTAAATCAGGTTGACTTGAAAAAAAAAATTCAGCCTTCGTCCCAAAAGTGTTGTTCATGAAAAGTTTTTCCTATACTACAGAAATGCTAAGTGTACAAAGCAGGTTGTAGGACTCAACAAATTGGATCTTTGGCAAAACAAATTACCATTTTTCTAAAGCTCCAGAATACTGAACAATAAATACACTGGTCATTGCTTGTGACAGTCTTCCACATCTTTACTAGCAGATAAGGATCCTGACATTCTAACCATTAAACGACATGGAGGCTAGAAGTCCATATTGGAAGTAAGACTAAATGCACAAGCATATTTTATACAAACTATAAAAATTTGCCTAAAAGTGATGATGTAGAAATAGTTATGGAGTCAAACATTACAGAAAATGCAAGGTTAGGCCAAAACAATGTAAATACCTCCAATACTTTTTCAACTGCTGCTGTAACTTTTGTAAATGTAAAAATTGTGTCCAATATTTACTCTAAATATATTATATATAACTTTTTTTCATTAAGAAGTTAAATTACTATGCTTTGTCATGCTTTCTCAATTTTAGTTCATGTAATAAATTATTAGTTGTTATTATTAATGTATTATGTGTGGCCGTAAGTAAAATCTTGTATGTAACGTGTAGTAATGCCGACCGAACTCATGTGATTGCTGCAACTCAGCTTCACCCCGTTATGCAACATTACTACTCGTTCGGTAATAGTGCACTTACTACACTTGTTACATAAAGAGCTATAATAGTCCAGTAACTTGACATGACCAGTTGTTAGACCTACCAAGTTTTGTTTCTGGTGGGAAATGTTAAGCTATTCGCCTTAAGGCCCATTCTATACGAGCGTAAATGCGTCGCGTTAACGCCAACGCCCGACAATAGTGGTGACATTCTATACGGGCGCTAAATGCGTCGCGCTGAGCGCGAAAACCGTCAGTTCAGTCACCAATATGGATGCTGTGCAGATCGCTGCTTTAGGTTTTCAGTACCTGCTGGAAGTGTTTGTGGAAAACAGTAAGAGAGAGGATAGACGTTGGGGTACTCACCCTGTTCTCAGCAACAGATTGTCAACTGTTACTTTTCATGTGATGTTTGAGAAAAGTTTATTGGCATAGTCTTTCGACTTAACATCAAACACTGCTGGTCTCTTCTCCACTTCAACAATAAGTTTCTCAATGTCATACATTGCTTAAGTCTAAATCAAACAATCACACACTCAGATACGCTTGAAACACCGTTTCACTCGAAAAAGTCGAAAACCACGTGACAACAACGCTGGCGCTAAAAGCGTTCGTATAGATGCTACCCGTCTCGTGCAGCGTTGTTTGCGCCGCGTTGCTAGCGCTGCCAGCAAGGCAGGCGGCGTTAATATCGTCAACGCCGAATGAACAGGGTAACGCTGGGCGTAGAATGCGCTCGTATAGATGTTACAACTTGACTTGTATTGACTTCCAAAACGAAAAATAACGCGACGCATTCAACGCTCGAATAGAATGGGCCTAAGATTGCACGAAACATATCATTATTTTGTTTTGGAAAATTATAAATTATTATGGTAACTGTTTACAAAGAAAGTTAATGTTTTTTTTGACATCTTCTACACTTCTTATTTCTTTATAATAAAATAAGTTTTCAACGTGGATTTAATTTGTTCACCGAAAAATCGCAATTTCAAAACTACAGAATTCAATGCATTTTATACGTCACGAAAGTCAAGCAACATCGAGCATGGATGGGTGACCGCTTGGGAAATAACACACAATTTTTTGTTTACAAATTTAAGCGTAGGTCAGGTGGCTATATATTAACCTTACCTTATACATTTTACATTGTAAGGTAAAAATTAACGTACATACCTATTTTAACGCGTAATTCACTTAATGGACCTTAACCTAGAAAAGTTGAAATCATGTTTTATTTCCCATGAAAAAGTAAACTCCACTTTGAAAACTTATTTTATTATTAAGAAACAAGGTACGTAGATGTTTTAAAAAAAAAAATCTCGAAAAAAGCAATAACTTTATTTGTAAACAATTACCTATTATTATTATATATTTATCAAAAAATTACTTTGACATAAAAACAGAGAAAATAGAACACAAGTATTTCAATACTGGCACGCAGTTAATTACCTAACTTTAAATATTATTCATGTTGAATAGAAATACTTTACAAAAAGGAAAAGAGTTGTCATGTCTAATCACCAGATGGCTGTGGAAATCAAGTCCAAGTCTCCTTGCGCAATTATTTAGGCTAATATAAAACAAACAGAAAGATAGGTATGGAGCACTCACAGAATCGAATAGTTGGAGAAAACTAGAGAGTTATAGAATAATAAACAACATTAAATGTGTAGGAGGGTTAAGATGACAGAAAGGAGGCCCCACAAGAGTAAGTTCTTGGTGTTGGGAATTTACAAATGGAAGAAAATGAAAGTCGATATAAATAAAAATTGGACATAATTATATGGTTACAGATTTTATTTTAAACATGGCTACAATTATTGTCTTTTACAGTTAGAATATGAGACTTCATACAATGTTACTTAAAAACTTTAACAACTGCATGATGGTGTCACATAATAATAAATTTATAAGTAGCAATTACCAGTAGGCTAATATAAATTGAGAAAAACTATTATGACAATATTGGTGGTACATGAAATAGTAAAACAAATTATTCTAGTTTAAAAATTAAAAACAATTATATCATAATTTGTAAGAAATCATATAAATTATTAAACAAAGGTTAGGCCTATATAGACATTTGAAATAATATACAGGAAGTAAAATCTTATTTTTAACTTTACCATAAGTAAATGTTTTAATTTTGAGTCTTCAGCCACTTAAAAACCTCTCAATTTTATTAGATTTTTGTAGGTCAAGAAGATCCCTTTTCATAGCATACGCATGTTCACCATTAGAATAATAATTATGTTTAACTTCTGAAACTACAAATTTCAAAGTATTTATATATAACTTCAGTGCTGCTCGATTGCTTTGTTTGACATGCAATGTAACATATTTTGCATAAAAACATTCAACCATAATTGATTCCACTTGTTTTATTAATTTCTGTGCCAATCCTAATCTACGAAATGATCCTTTAATGCCAAGAGAAATAACATGACCATGATGGAATTCGTCGTTTTCTTGCTGCTCCATTTTTGCTAGTATATACCCAACAATTTGTCCTTTATCATTTTCCGCTACATAGTTTAACTGTGGCCAAGAGAGCACATAGTAAAATAAATGTTTCATTTGATAGGTTTGCGGTAAACAGAGTAAATTACAATGTTGCAAATTTAACAAATCTTCTGGTTTAACACACCGAATATTCATCGTTTAAAAAAATGAAAATACAGTTTTTATATATTATGGTAGATAGTAAGTGCAGTATTTAAAATAAACTGTATGAATAAATATGTTCTCTTTTGTAGACTTCAAGAGCTATAACAGCTATAAATATTGTAGAACACTTTTTTATCTCAAATAGCATAATTTCACAATATTTAAACAAGTCTTGTAACAAGCTCCCATACTCTATTTTTCAATATAAACAAGACTTATACCATAATCAACATTTTAACTTTTGTTTTAGAAATCCATCAAAACTAATTTAAAATATCTTATTATTTAACACGGTAGAAATATAGTTTATTAAGTCTAGGATTTTTGTTGGATGATTTTACAAGCAGTGACAAAGCACGAATTATCACAATTTTTGTGGTATTAACCTCAAATAATTAAGTAGGCCTATTATTATGATTGTTAAATTTCATAAAAAGTAAAATATAAAGTAAATTATGAAACTGCTAACCCTACATCTGTTAGCTCTAATGTCTGATAAACAAACTCACTAAATGCTCTTCTACTTCTTTAACAAATTATAATTGATTCTTTGAAATTGAACATTTCAAACTTCAAACTTGTACACTCAATTCCATCTCCATCTAAAAGTTAGATTTTCGAGAGATAAATCACGATTGTAAAATCAAGTTAGCGTTGCATGCCCTAGATTTGTGTGTGTGTGTGTGTAATTATTATGCAATATATGCACATATTTAATTGAGAATATAAAAATATCAACATGACCATCTTAGATTAAAAAATTGTGTTTATACAGTGAAATTAAAAAACTATATTTTGTAGGACCACACTTGCTTCATATCATAAAGAGATACTTATTTAAAAAATGTTTTATGTCTATTCTAGTAGGTTTTTGTGATTACAGTGATATATACACCACAACTTTGAAAAGATACAAGTAATTTTATTGATATTTATAGGAATAATGAAAAAAGTCAGGGCAAAAACAGGTTTATTCTGATCCAGAGTGAAACTACACAAAGTGACTTGTGTGATAGCTTATTTTATTCGTTAGAGTATCTAGATCAAAGATGTAAACAGTTTTTTTTTTTGCGGAAACTTAATAATTAGTTTATTTATTGAATATAAACGATAAGAATTATGTCTGAATAAACGTAATACAAAATAAGGGACTGGGTTCGTAAATCGATGAAGTTTTTTTATTTTAAAGTCATTTTCCATGTTTTTGGGGTCGCTCTTTCCAATTCTGATGTCCAAAAAGTGCGCATCCTAGAGGGCGCTACAGGAAAAAATAATATAAGATGCAGGTAATGACAAATTAAAATTAAATGAAATAAGGCATTATTTTGGTGAATTCGTGTCATTCTTCTATTTCAATACCATTTTTTAAGTTCTTTGGTTCGCTCGTTCTGATACTGATAAGCATAAATGTTGAGTTAACCATTCCTGGAATCGAAAGGAAAAAAGAAGAAGAAATTCCAGAGTTGCTGCGGCGGACGTCTTTGGAGTACATCAACGAAAAATACCGTGGATTTCACTGGATGTATCAGTCAGGAGAGAGGAAAAGAAAGCTGGGGCTGCCTTCTATGACCAGAAAACAGACACGGAGTTTTTAATGCCTCGAAATCTACCTGTAGTACAGACACTGAACTGCTTGCAATTAGTGGTGCGCTTGCTTACATTGACTCTTTCCCTATCAATAATGTGTGCATTTTCTCTGACTTTAGATCGACCCTGCAAATAATACCAAAGCATAGGCCAACAAGTTTCCACTATCGAATCAAAGAAATTCACAATATTATCGGGAAGAAATGTTGCATTTCAGTGAATACCAAGTCACAGTGATATATCTGGCTATGAGAGAGCTGATTGCCTGGCCAACCATGCGACAAATCTACAACCTGCACCCCAGAGACAAACATCTCATGGTGATTGTCTGCGACAAATTCGGAAAGAGTTTAAAGATATCTGGATAGAGCGATAAAGGGTAGGTGCACTGGGGCGCTCCTTTTTCAGGATCCAAAAAAAGCATTCTGAACCTTCACTGTACAGGAATGTTGCATGATCAACGGCAACTTTTGCTGCTCGAATAAGATTGGGTCACATTGTTACCCAGGCTTACCTGAGCAGATTTCATTTGGTAGAGTCCTTCAGATGTTTAGCTTGCATGAAGGAGGAAGAAACAATTGAACATATCCTCCTACGTTGTGAGTCAACAACTCCGTAAGGAATAGGTATTTGATGGTGATTCTTCCGACAGACCTACTGTGAAATGTATTGCTTCTTGAGACATTTTATACAAACGAAAGGCGTCGCTGTAAGCAGTATTTGAAGAAAAGTTAGCGAATGATAAGCCCAAAACATTAGCAACTTTATAGTTATTTGTAGTCAAAGCTCCAACCCCTGATTAAGTCCCAATAAGGGAGCAGAGGGCAGAGGATCACAAACAGAATGTAACTGCTTCCACACCATTGATATGGGTGTGGTTCTTGATATTGGGCCCATGATTCCCTCCTACTCTGCCTAAACACTCTGGTTTTGTTAGAACTAACACTGGATTGTGATTTTTGTTTATAACATGTCCCGTTATCAGTGTTAATTTGACAATTTTTAGTGGTGAAGGCACAGACATAGCTTTGGATGTAATAGCTTTTGTAGATTTGGCAAGAAGGTCAACTTTAGAAGAAGTCAGCAAGTTAACAGAAATACCGCTTTGGATTGAAATTAATTGTTTTATTTGCTCACCAAGTAAACGAACCATCTCGCTCAGTTCCTTACATGATGAACATGAATTAGGGGCTGCGGTTGATGTCGCAATTACATAAGATTTTCCTACAGTGAGAGGAAGAGCAATTCTTTGCCTGTATACTTTCTTAACTTCTGGAAAGGAGAGTTTCCCTTTGGCAACAATTTATAAAATCACTTTCTCAACTTGATATAGGACATTTTGGTGAACGTGCAGGATGATCACTGTTGCGATTTCACACTATACCCAATATTACACCCTTCATTTTTGTGAACTTTTACACCACACTAATCACAAACTTTTCTGTTTAGAGCAAGTGCTGCTAACATGTCCAAATCCTTGGAATTGAAAACAATGCCTTGGATTTGGAATGTACAATCTAACTGTTAGATTGTAGAATCCAGCAAACACTGCTCAGGATATTGGGTACAGCAATATTAAATAGTTAATATTGGGTACAGTTAATATTAAAGAGCCAGTTGGTTTTTCTCTTACCATTTTCTGTACGAAAATTTCTTTCAATATTAATAATGTGTTATTTGGTGACTCTTTCTCTACTTCCTCCATGCTATCGTTCAATAGGTCACAACAGGAAATACCGTCTCTAGAAGAATGCAAACCCTGATGAAGTTCAACACACACGTTAACAACATCGAAAAAGGACATCAATAGAGAGTATCTCTATTTATCAGAGTCAGTCTGTATTAATAAAGTCCCATTTCACAGTTTCCTAATGGATTGAATAACTCCTGCAGCACCTGTAATAGCTTTATTATCAACAAAGTGGGAGATCTTTAACAGATCTGAGCCCTCAGTACTGCTGCGGACAATAAGGAATCTGGAAGCAGGTACCTGGATCCTTATATCCAAATTTGTCACACACAAACTATTCGGTCGATGTTGAAAATTGTCTTTTTTCACCTCCCGGTGTGATGTTAGTAAAAATACAGACCATAAAAGAATTTACCAGCACACGGTGTTGGTCGGTTGCAGATGAGACTCTGAGATTGGTTATACACTTTTAATCATTTCCAAACCCAACTCTGGGCCCCAGAGTATCCTCTTTAACCAGACCAGACGGGTTCAGTTCAGGCCCGCAACTGGAGAGGGAGGATCCAACTCCTCCCCCATTGCGAACATTTCCTAACCAATGACCGAAGTGTCTGACTACTGAACAGAAACTGTGCTTACGTCTTTGACAAAGTAGACTCACATGAGCTTACCAGATTCAAAGATTGTCACGATTTGGTCTGGTAAGCACTTCCAGATGCGCTGCGGCTCTGCATGGTAAAAAAATCCCTATATATTAATGTACAGTGTACAGTAGGGCCCCGATTATCTGAGCTAATGTAGACCAGAGGAAACTCGGATAACACGGGCAGACAGACCGGCAAATGAGAGCGTCCCCCGCCGCCATTGAAATCAAAGGTAGCATAAGCGTTTTTGGCTGGCAGTCTGTGTTACGGGCGTTACAAAGACGTTTTGGGGTTGATACAGTAATAAAGATGTAAAATTGAATTAAAATATTGAGTTCACTTTATTATGAAACCCACAGTACTGCACTGTACTAAATATTAAGTTCATAATATAAAAAATACAGAAATATGCTGTACTGAACAGCAAATAAAAATAAAGTTTTTGTAAATCAAAATTCTAGCCTACAAATCTAAAACAAGGTCAATGGTGAATATGAAAATACACTTAAAAAGAGCTACAGTATTGAAAACTGTTTTGTACTGGTACTTTACCAATGAAAATTGAATTTTAAAACTAAGCCTACTTCTTGAAAAAGATCATCAGAGTTTTCTGCTTCACTGAACTGATCCGCTTCTTTGCAGTACAGTAAAATATCGAGTAAAATGAGTGGAGTGGTACTGTACAGTGTACAAACACTCGGTTAGTCGGGGCCCTACTGTATATGTTTTCCTTGTGATATGTGAAGAGTATCAGCCTCTACCAAATGTAAAAAATAAATGATTGTTGTATATGTGTTTATATCCAGAGAAGATGTGTTAAATGTTCTACTCCTGTATAACTTGGGTTCAGCAAGACACGCTAAATCCTTCTAAATAGGTGCAGCTAGTCTGCACATCTCTGCGATGAGAACCTTAAGTTAAGGTGAAAGTGTAACTGTATATATATATATATATAGATATAAGAGCTGCAGGTGTTAGGCGAGTGGTTGATGGTGCGGCTAACAAAAAAATATTATGTCTACACCAATATATTACCATCAGACAGTAATGATTGGAACTTTGGTGTTAAAAAACTGACCAATGTGAAGGGGCCTCCAGAAACTTGGATGCAACCAACTTTCATAAATTTTCAGAATTTATGTCTTGGGTTATAGATTGTGGGCTACTAAAAAATGAATGAAACGACAGCTTGATTCCTGTACAAAAGACTATTGTACTATTGCTGACGGTGTTTTGGATAGACATGCTGTCACAAGAGTATAATTAGTGCAATCTATTGCAGTAAATGAAGCTAACTTATTAAAAGGTCAACAAAAAGCCTGGAAAATTTCGACAGGAATTAATTGTATTCGCATAAAGAATAAAAAATCAATATAGTAAACACGATATTCCTAAAGAAAAATGTAACCATTGGCGTAATTTATGAACCACTGACAAAGATAATGAATAGTCAGAAACGTAATATTTGATCCTATGACATTTTATTCAATATAGAAATAACAAAGAGACGAACAACATCAAAAAGATCCACTAAGAAGTGCAGTTGTCACATTTCTAGAATTTTAATTGCAGGCGACAAAGTTTTAAACAAAGGTATCGACCTTTTCCAATTGAATTTCATCTACTGTTTTACAATTAACGTGATCCCAGTAGAAAGCTAACCAGACGATTGTTTGGAGGTGGCAAAGATATAAGCTGTTTGGATGAAGCGCGTAAGAAGCACAATATTGCTTACAGCATGTTCTCGGGCAGATGTAGAGAAGCAGACAGAATATTAGTGGAATGGGCTTGGAGCTGAGTAAAATCGGAAAACTCGTCTATGGATGAACATCCAGTATGGTATCTCAAACTGAATCCAAAAAGTTGAGGTTTGTGTCTCAAACCGTATCCAAAAGACAGAAGTTTCTATCTCAAACCGCATCCAAAAGACAAGGGTCTGGATATGAATAGTAGATTGAAAAGTACCAAAAAGAAGAAGATAGAAAAAACTTTGATTCATTACCGAACAGACCTTTTACAAATATTGATTTGGAGAAATACGCCATGAAACTGAGTATACCGCATTTCAGAAGTGTTAATATATGAATAGCCTTCTCACGAGACCATTGAAAAATGAATCTGCTATCGTAAACCTAGACAGTATCACGGATAATGGTAAACATTGCCTGTGTTATAAAAAGTGTAGAGTACTATGATAGTTTCGGAAATCTTAGACCACCAATCGAACTAACTACATATTTTAGTTCCAATGCTAATTCACTATAATTATAAGTGACATCAGAGTGACAATTCAGTCGTCTGCGGACATTTATTTGTTCTTATATTTTCTATTGCTTTGTGATTTAAACGGTAATATTTCTACTTTCGTATGATTTCTTTCCACCGGTTCATCTATCCGATGACGATTAGGAAATCTTACTTACTTTACTTTACTTTATCCAACGCCATCTGTCCTTGGCAGTTCGGCCACTAGACGACGAGCCTCCCAGTAGCGTATTGCGATGTCATCGGGCATGTTCGTGAGGTTGGTGCATGTCATAAGATGAAGGACGTCCATCCAGGAGGACTGGCAGAGAGGACAGCAGTCATTTGGGGCCAGGTCGATTCTGTGCAGATGGGCCTGAAGATAGTCGTGCCCAGTCGTTGTTCTAAAGAGAGCAACGGCAGTGGATCTTTCCAGTCGTCTTGATATTGGTCCATCGGAGGCGAGACATTCCCAGGTCTTCCCCATACTTTGCTCCTTCACGTAATTGGTGGTAAACCTGTTTATGGCGGTCGTGATTTTGTTGTTTGCTGCTCTCAGAGTTGTGGTGTTGTTAGATTGGGTGGATTTAGCGCCTTGCTTGGCTAAGTTGTCAGCTCGCTCGTTTCCCGGAACTCCGACGTGGCTTGGGACCCACTGCAACGTTATTGTCCATCCAGAGCTGATGAGTTCTGCAAACTGTTCACGGCACTGGGCAGTGCGGAGGCAATCAGTGGGGCTGTCGCTGCTCAACGTTAAAATTGCTGCCTGAGAGTCAATGAAAAATGCGGCTTTTTGAGATGGTAGGGTTAGTTTAAATAGAGTTGTAGCAGCTTCATAGATGGCGCGTACTTCTCCATCGTAGTTGGTAGAATTTAGCCAATTAGGAAATCGGTCTTATTGATCTTGCTATGTACTACAACGGAAATTCGTTGTATGGGATTATATTTTGGTCAAAAAAGAAAAAACAAAATCTATTCCTAATACAAGGTTTGGATAAGTTGTAAGCGACTTTGCTGTTCACTGCGAGTCAGTGAAACTGACCTATGACTCGGTCTAAAGTCAACTTTCGCCTACCCGTTATGACAGTAAAATCGTATGTCGGTAGATTTTGAATAAAAAATCTCCAATTGATGAATTATGAAAATATGAAATAATACTGTTATAGGATGTGTAATTGTAGTACAAGTTGTACGCAATATAGATCAGTTACGGATATTTCATAGAAATTAGCAGACGCTGCAATAAATTTGAATGAAGAATCTAAAAATTTTCAAAATTGGTAAAAAATGAAAAATCTTGATATTTTTGAAAATAAAAAAGAATTCTAAGAATAAAATATTCTTAGAGAAATTTTGAAAATTGTAATAACTAAAAAGTTAGGTGAAATGATAAAGATTAAAAATTGAATAAAACAGAAATAAAAGTAAATTTTGATACAGGTTTGTATAGAGATAATTGATAAAGCAAAGGTTTACAAATAATTAAAGAAAAATTACAAAATTAATTAAAATTTAAAAGTTATAGTTTTCACACCTTTTTGGGGTCAGGGATATAGACAAAGATCTAAAATTTGGAAAACCTGTTTAGAGTTAAGTATGTAACAAGATATGCAAGTCTCAGTGTATTCAGTATATAATAACCCCCCCCCCCCCCCAAATGAAGAAGTGTGAAAACAGGTGTGAAAAAAACCAGGATCTAAAGGTTACAGAGAGTCATCGCTGCGGCTAGTAAATTTGTTACACAAGGCGAACAATTTAGTGAAGTTTCAGAACTGTAATGTAAAAAGTGTGAGAAATCAAAATCGTAAATCACACTAAAAATTGCGTAACAGATTACAGGTGAACGGGCGGGCCGATAATCACCACGCGAACTTCTCGCGAAAGCTCAGATCAAGACCTACAAGATGCTGGAGATTAAAACACTAAAAAGTAATAAATAAAACCATTAAATGAAAATTTAGGAAAAACAATAGAGAATTGTACATTTGCAAGTCGAAATATGTAGAGGCTGAAACGTCATAGCTTCGTGACGTCGAACTGGGCGGAGCTAAGGATACCAACTACTTTACGTTTAAATAGAAAAGGATAATTTTATTACTAGAAATTAATTAAAATAATGGGATTTAAGGACTTGGACCATAGCAAACCAACCATAAATAAACAGGCATAACAAATAGAAGAAGAAATTTATAAAAAAAATTACGTATAAAAGGTGAAAAAAGGAAATATCGTATTATCCCTGTGAGGGAAATAAATTGGTACGAGAATATGGTAGTTTTTGGCTATAAATATAGCTGCACGCGACTTGGTCGCTCTCTCTTAAAAAAGTTCTTCGTAATTACTACAGGGTTACTATGCTCGATCTCTCGTAAAAAATTTTCATTTAAATACTACGGGGTGGCTATGCCGAGTGCTCTCTCATCTTAAAAATTATTTAAAGGTATAAGGTGTTATACTATGCCCGAAGTTATGGTGATAAATTTGTAAAAAAAAAAGTCTCTTATTTCATATTACGTTTAATCGGACATCATTCTTATTGTTTATATTTAATAAATAAACAAATTATTAAGTTTCCGGGAAAAAACTGTTTACATCTTTGATCTAGACACTCTAACGAATAAAATGAGCTATGACACAACTCATTTCATTTCACTCTGGATCAGAGAAAATCCCGTTTTTTGCCCTGACTAATATACATAAATTGTATCATTATTACTGAAATATAAATTTTACATTTAACTCACTAATATATAGCCTATAATAAATTTTACTTATATCATATGGAACTAAATATAACAACAGAAATTATTACTAATTATTATTTCCTGCACATCCAAATTGATAACAATACTGTATTTGCTCTTGTACGACGCGCCCCTGCGTAAGACGCACACCCCAATAACGAGAGTAGGTTTTTATGAAAAAAATATAATGTAGGTAGGTAATATTAGAGAGCTCATATTAAAAAAAACCGTATAATTAACCAACAAAATTTAATTACTTAATTAGGTATGAAACTTACATATACGGCAACTACAGTGATATGAAACAAAAATGACGAGTCTGTGTCGTTTACAGTATACTACGTATACGCACTAAAATCCGATGAAAAAGGCTGACTGTTTTTACCAAATCTCCATCGCTACTTGAATCTCCTTTTCTGATGGAACATCATCTTCGTCATCCCATATGGCACAATCTTCGTTTCCATCTAGGCTATTGGAAATGCAGCATTTCTTGAAGCTCTTCACAACTAGATTGGTTGGAATAAAGTCCCATGCAGCTATGACCCACTCATACATTAATGTGAGATTAGGCTTTTTCAGCCTCCCTGTAAGAGTTGTTTCATTGCACTGTAGTCGCCATCCATTCCAAATAGAAATGCTTCAAACGAGCTTTGAAGGGCTGATTGCAAACATCGAGTGGCTGGAGTACGGATGTCATTCCACCAGGAATACAAACTTGTTTAGTGTTTCACAACCAGAATAACAATACAAATAAAAAATAAATAATGAATTTTTGAAAAAAAAAAAGAAGAAATTAAAAGTTAGTTGAAAAAGGATAACTTCAAAGTGAAAAAAAATTCTAAAACTAATCAGTAAGATCAAATAAATGGAAAAATATTAATAAAAATTATATTTAAAATATTTTAGGGAGGGGAGATAAATTTTGTAAAAAAGCAGATAAATAATTAAAATAAGGTAACAATAAAATAAGTATGGAAGGAAAATAGTATGCAGAAGAGAAAAGTGTTAGAACTCAGAAATTTTAATTTAATTAATCTAAAAAATCGCAATTGTAAAGAAGACAATAGCGCTGATGTGAAAATCGTCTATTTACATAGAATTGTAAAATTTGTTCAATAAAAATCTAAGTTTGGTCTTTAAGTTGTTTTTATGAAATATACCAAGGTGATAAATAAAAGGTATTAAAACAATCATATTCATTGGACCTTTGTTATTAACTTACTCTAATTTATGCTCATTTACAAAAATTTCATTTGAAAAGTATGAACATAAGGTGCAATCACAGACCATATAATAAAGCACAGCAAGACACAACTACTTTTTACAATAAATATACATTAAATTCACTACAGTGTATTTTAGTCATTTATAAATACGTAGATATAACATTAAAAAATAAAATTATAAATATATTGTACAAAATCCCTTATACAAATATTTGGTTATTAATATACTATTATAAAATTAAGCTTGCAGTACAAATCATAATTTATATATAAAATATAACGAATTAAATAAAAATTAAATTACATTTTACAGTTTGAATAAATAAACTAGTTATAGGAGATGATATCAATAGCAGAACATTCAAATAAGACCCAGTTCTACAATCTGAGAAAATTTTCGTTAGTTATCCGGTGGATAACTTCAACCTACCGACAATTCCAGCATACAAGATTATTCAATTCTACAATCCTTTTTATTATTCTGCTGGTAGGTATCTACATGTTATCATCAAAAAGCAGTTGGTAACACCCATAGGGATTGAAAACAAACTAAACTGAAAAATGCAAAATATTTATTTTTATGGTTATGTCTGTTGAAGGTTGAAGCTACTTTACAATTTTTGAATATTTAGTTTGTATTACAAAGTAGATCTGCAAGAAAGAAGGAAATATTTAAAATAAAAGAAAGGACAAAAAAATTTAGGACAAACGCAACAATTTAGTAGTCAGAATATTCATCCAAACCTAACCTAATTTCTAAATATGAAACATTGTCCATTTCTATATCATCATTATTAAAAGATGTTATTGAATAAAGATAGTAACAATTTTCTTGGATAACTACTTAACAGGAGCTTCCACTAGTTGATAACTTTATCAGGAGTATAATGAAATTTATTTAACCTTCATACAATATACATTGGGAGATTGTAGACCTGGCTCTAAATAATTTAAACTTGAAAAAAATTATAGGTAAGTAATGTTAAGATTTGTGTTTCCTACTTCCTGGATTAAATTAGAAGTCGAAAACAGTATAATTGAGGGGAGAAAAATATGGAATGTGTTTAATTTCACACAAAGAAATGTAAACACAAGAATACTATGTAAAATAATACAAATGCTATAACTTCATGTATTGAACTTGTCAACACAATTAAATTTGTACGTTATAAACAATCTTCTGAAAAACAATCACACATTAAGTCTTTAAAAGATTTGTTAGCATGAATACCGAGTCCTTTCAAATAACTAAAATAACGGTTTGCACGTTTAGTGTATGTTGCTAAACGTAATTGTTCTGCACGACCTAAAGTCCTAAGAGCAGGAAAGTAGTCTGAAGTTACAGCATGATGGCAGCAATGTTGTGATAATGATACACCAGGAAGAAACAAGTTGTTTGCTTTCTTTAGTAAGCTAGACCACCTGTGCAATAAATATAAACACATACATATAAATAAGAAATGGGATAAAAAAGTAGTAAATGACTAAATTTTTCTAAAAAGATACACATTAATTTTTCCCTTGTTGTTTAAAAGTAAAAAACCTCTCAGTCCTCATCACTTAAAACAACAACATAAAATAAACCCATAGCTCTTGAATAAAGGTACAGGGTCAGAAAAAAATTCTAGCTAAAGTTTGTCAAGAGAGACTTGATAGGAAATATGAAAGAAAGGGCTCCAACTTAAGGTCTAGATCCAGCTAGGTTTGCTAGGGATTGATATGTCTGTACTCACTAAAGTAAGCCACTGAGGGTAGTGGGTGTTTTTATTATTAATCTTTTTATTTTAATCTTCAATTCGAGGTAAAAATATAATTTCCTACAGAATATGAGGCAGACGGGATGTTTTAATGTGTAGAAGTGAATTTCATTAAATTATTTTACTTCTAAGTCTTATTTTAAAACAATTATATCTATTATACCTGGTACAAATTCATCAGCCCTGAAATTAACAGTAGTTTGAATTAAGAGTAGTTGTCCTACAGTTTTGAGATAGAACCTAAAATAAATATAATACACTTTTGCACAATCACATAATATAGCATGTCTGTCTTATATGCTGTAGGGAATTATATTTTTATCTCAAATTGAAAAAAAAAAAAAAAAAAAAAAAAAAAAAAAAAAAAAAAAAAAAAAAAAAAAAAAAAAAAAAAGACCACCCACTAAAAACCTAGCAAATAATCTTTCTTCCGATCTTTTACAGGCCATAGATTCTAAACGGTTGAGTTTAACAAAAAATACCAAAGAATAATAGTTTTAAAATTGTATGTTCTAGCCAAAACACACAGTGTTACTATTTAAAAAAATAAAGTACCCTGCTATATTGGAAAATGATGACAACTCTTCAAAACTGTCCCTTATTTAACGTTTATTGTATCTTATAGTTTTAGAAATCTTAATTGGTGGCCATCTTAAGTTGATCACCCTGTGTATTATACATTTAAAGGCACTAAAATAAACCCTCAAGAAATAAATAGATTTGAAATTAATGGCATATATAAAAATATGTCAAAAGTAGTGACACATAAGTAAAGATAAACTTTAACAATATTAAGTCTAAATATCGTTAACTACCTTTTCTCAGAGCTAGTGGAGTATCGTAAAGGTAAAGTTTCTTCATTTTCTAGGATTACAGTTCTTACAAGCCAGTTGAACAAGTCAAAATTCAATGTCTCCTCGAAGTCATGCTGTACGTCTTGTTCTGACAAATAGGTTGCATCAACTTGTGTTATTTGCCATGGTTTAGGACAGGGATCATTTAACCAACACTGAAAAGAAAAAAAACTTAAATAAACATAAACAATGCAAAAAGAGACGGATATAATTTTTTTCAAAGACAAGTCTATGCAATGAAAAATATTAATTATTATTCAACTCAGTTCCAACTCATGAGCTCAATGCATCAAACCTTAAAAAAAGTTTTTGTGTAAAATAATTTTAAATAACTATGATAATTAAATATATTAAAAGAAACATTAGATACAAATATGTTTTCCTTTGTTGATTAAAGGTGAAATTCTTTCTATAAAAACAGGAAGAAAAGAACATAAAATAAAGACCCCTAGCACTTGTATATAATAGCGTCAGGGTCGGAAGAGAACAAGTTTTTCCTCTACCCATTTTCTATATTGCCCATTCCAAAACAAAATATCAAGATTAAACTGATTATATTTCAATCTAAAATTTAGTGGAAGCTTAATAAAACTCAAGCTTGTTAAAAGAGACGACAAATATTCAAGCTTGAGCTTGTTAAAAGGTAAATTGAAGATCAAAATCGTTCAAGAATGTAAAAGGCTCGAGCTCGGCTACATTTATCTGAGGCTTGGTCAAATTAAAAAACCCGGGATAGAACATCCCTCTTATGAATGATAAGGGTTTATCATTTTCTTTAAAATCTTACATTTTGTCTGAAATAATTTTTTTTTTTTACATTTTTACAAGAAATAAAAAATATATAGATTATTAGATGAGCACTTTATGTTCCCATCTTTATTAGGATTATGGATAAGGGGATATCAGAGTAGAGAGCTTGTTTGTACAAGAATAAAATAATTGGTAGACTTCTTAAATCAAAATGTTTTCTAATGAAACTTTACTAGTATTAAATCATTTTAATATTGTATTTGTGATGTTCTAAAATTTGATAAAAGCAAATCTTTACATATTGAAAAATGTGTACATCCTTTAATGTTAGATAAGAAAAATAAGAATGATAATATACTCCAAGCACCTGTATACATACCTTTTGATCTATTGGTGATAACACATCTATAGATGCCAAACTATCAGTTAATTTAGCAATTGATTTCATGTCAGATTTATTTTTCTCTTTATCAACCATTTCCACACTTTCTTCTTTCAAGAAATCATTTACAAGTAATGTAGGAAGCTGAAATTTCATACTGTACTTAGCAGGCCAGTTCCACCACAAAGATGTTAAACTCCTTTCATTTATTGTCTGGAAACAAACCGATATAATATTTTATTTTACAAATTTTTCATCGAGAGAGAGAGAGAGAGAGAGAGAGAGAGAGAGAATTGGGGGTTTGTCAAGGAGAAAGTCTTTTCTTGAAAGACATACACATTAAAGAACAAGAAATAATTCATCGCTTGCACATTTCATAATGACAAAGATCTTCGCAATCATGTTTGTATGGGCACCCTTATAAGGAGTGTCCCACAAAGATGTCGCTATTTTTCAATTACTATGCCAGACATATGGAAAACTCTACAAACTTGATACTTATGTTATGTTACTGTAAGCATGGGACATCTTCCAACCAAAATAAATAATAAATATTAAGTTTAAATAAAGTACAAGTAATATTAATGTAGCAATAATATTCAGAATAAATATTAGAGATAAATAAAAAAAAGTGTAAAGTGTTCTAAAACAATGTAAAACATTGAAAGTTTAAAAACATTGAAAGTTTAAATTTCAAACTGTGCGCGCCGATAAAGAATTAACAGACATGAATAAAGGAAATATGAGACCTGGAAAAACTTTCCATGAGTCAGCGAGCGTTAGCTTCGCCAGGGAAGAATATCCCATGATGCCTTTCGGGAGCGTCTTTCTAACAAGGAAGAAGAAAGCGTTGCTAAGAGTCTTTGTCAGGATCCTGCACGATATAGTCGTAATAGAAGTTGGCTGGACAGACTCGTTTTCAGTCCAAGATGGAAAATCTCCGTTAATAATGAAGTTAGAAGGACTCAAAGTTATGGACAATGGTTACTCGTGAGTAAGGTGTAAAATACTTGAGAATATAATTTCAACGATTTAATTGGGAACATTTTAAGAACTTTGATTTTGAACAATAACTTGCACATGTATATTTTCTATATTTCACATAATTGTATGCTAATGATGTTTTTATTTGGATAATAATGTCTTTGTTTTTGAATAATACAATAAAGGGAAGGTTTCTTGTTATAAATATGTCTGGCTAAGATAATTTGTGTTAACCTGTACCACGTTGTATGAATAGCTGCTAGTACAAATGAATTTGATACCCTACCCTTCAGGTAAATAGTAATGAAGTTGTAAGAACGCAGACTTATAACTATAAATAATCTAAATTTTTGTTTTAAAGCACTTGATGTTATTGAATAAATACATAAGTTAACTTCACTCCACTTACACATGGCGCCCGAAAATACTTATCATTTCGAAAAAGCAGTTAGGATTATAGCGTGGTACATGGTTATACGCATTTCTGAAATTAATATTAAAATAAATTCAAATAAGGGGATAATTGTAGAGTATAAAAATAACATAATTGAGAATTTATAATAGGTAATATTTAAGATGGAAACAGATGAAAATAATTTAGACGAATCCGGTTTAGGAGTTAGCTTTACTGAGTCTGAAAGCATGGCAGAGACAAATATCTTAGAACAGGTTAAGTCGCCCAAAGAAGAGAATGTAATATCATTAAATGATCTGGTAGGATTACTAACGAGTATGAATAATAATTTTGATAGCAAATTTGAAAAATCTGAAAGTAACTTTAAACAAATAAGAGACGATATGAAATTAAATAAATTGGATAGTGACAATAAATTTGAAAAGTCTGAAAATAATTTTAAGGAAATGAATGATAAATTTGACAATAAATTTGAAAAATCTGAAAATAATTTTAAAGAAATGAAGGTAGCTATGAATAATCAATCTGAGAAATGTGAGGTTAATTTTAGACAATTAAAAGAAGATATAAATTCAAATAAGGTTGAAATAAATGATAGATTAGAAAACCTTAATTGTAAATTTGAACAAATGATAGTTGAGAGAAGAATAGGCTTTGAAAATTTAGTTAAGAAATTTGACACAGTAAGTAATAAATTTAACAAAGACGTTAAGAATGAAATTAGTAATGAACAAGTTGTAGTAATAGACCATATAAATTGTAATTTATCCAAAGAAATTCACATTTTAAAACAAAACAGTAATTATGACGTTGAGCCTACACTAGGGTTAAAGAAAGAAAATGATGTTAGTGTTCTAGTAGAAGATAGTTCATTGAAAACAGATATTGATGTGAGTAAGTTAGGCTATGTTGAGATAAATAGCATAGACAATGTAATTGAGGTTAAGAAATTGGTAAACAATAATTTTAATAACATGGAAGTACAGGTAGATTTTAAAATAAAGAAACGATGTAATTATATGATAATGGGTTATGAGGAAGTTTTTATTAAAAAGATTAGGAATGAATTTAGAATACAGGATCATGAAAATAAGTGTATCATTGAAAAAGAAAGTTTTAATAAAGATAAAATTAGGCTACAAGGGTGTTATGGGGAACTATATATAAAGACATTAGTTGATTCTACGGAGATAGTTAAAGAAATTAGGAGCATAGAGGGGGTAAATTATGAACAGTATTTTAGAAAGTGGACTTATAGGTTACGGCAGGAATACAAGATGAAATTTAGTGTTAGCAAAGTTGTTAGACTAGGCCAGAACCATAAGAAAAAGTTAATGTCGGAAAAAGTGTTTAGATTGGGTGTAAACCATAAAAAGAAAAGAAATACTGATCAGGAAGACAGTAAAATTAAAAATAAAGTAATATAATGTAACAGACAGGACAGTAACGTAATTAATCATAAATGGATGTGCAGATGTAATAAATTTTAATGTGAATTTGAATTAAGTTGTTTTTAAATAAAAAGTAGAATCTAGATAGATTTCTAAATAAATAATATATAACCTGAGATAAATAGACTAAATTATGATAATAAAATGTTATATTAACTAAAACGAGGACAGTTTAGGCTAAATTAGGAGGAGCAACCTAGAGTAAATATTCACCATCCCAATGGAAGGTGCATCCTGAAGGACATATTTACCAAATTCATAAAATTAAATAATTTTAAAATGTACGATGTTTTGAGGGGGTGATTAATATTAATGGGTTGAAATAAAATTATAAGTGAACCAAAAAAGAACTTCGGAAAACAGTGTCACAGGGGTTCATTAACCTAAGGTCATTGTGGGGTTCTTACTGAACCAAGTAGGTACTGAATATTCAAACTCATTTTGACCAAAGGGAGGTGAATTCTGTAGTGACATAAGTGTTTATTAGTATGATCAGAATGACATAGAAATGGTAGAGAATGGTTCAAGTGGTTAAATATTAGATATTGATGGATAAAATTAAAACAAATTTTTAAAATTTCAACTAAAATAAATTAAAATAATAATAAATGGTAATATGTTTAAATGTAAAACACAATTAAGATTAATATTGATTATAAGCTTTAAAACCCGTTTAGGCCAGTTTTAGAAATTAATATTTGTAAAGAAACAAATATGAAACTTGAATAAATAAAAAATTGAATTGAAGATAGGCTTAAAACCCATTTAGGCCAGTGTTGGAAATTGATATTTGTACACAAACAAATACGAAACTTAATTAAGTATAATATAATTTTACGATAGAGCTTTAAAACCCGTTTAGGCCAAACTTAGAATTAGTATTTGAGGAAAGAACAAATACGCAAATTTAAATAAATGAAACATGATTTATAAAGTATATACTTTAGAAAATCAATAAATTTTAGAATTTTGATATCTATATTTCAACTTAACTCATAAATATTCAATAACAAATAAACCTTTTAGCGATAGAATCAGAAGAAACTTTAAATTGATGATTAGATGATACATAACTTCAGAATAAAATTTTTTAAAATTAAACCGAGTTGAAAAGTGGATAGAAGCCAAGACTACTCCAAATAAAAATAAGATTTATATAATAATAAACATAATTTACATCTGACATATAATAAGATATGATTAATAAGAATAAACTTAATGGTGATGAATGATGAAGAATGATTGTGAGTATGAGCACTAAAAATGCTAAAAAAAAAACTTAGTTTTAAGAAAAAACATCCATTACAACAAACTATGAGGACTTGTCCGATTAATTACTACTCGTAATGGATGTAGAAAATGATGGTATGTTGCCTTGTGCACATAGGAGATGCTAATGAACAATTTGGATGGAAAACCTTCCATTCAAATTACTAATTACCAGGGCGTAGCTGTAACGATCATAGTTCGACGAAGCTCCAAAAAACTCTATGTACCAATACGGTGATTTTTGTTTGTTGGTATCAAAGAACCTTCGCTAAATTAAGTAGGAGTTTTTTTGTTTGTTGGTGTCAAATAACCTTCATGTATCACTGCGGTGACATCTGTTTGTTGGTAACAAATAACCATCACGTATTTTTAAGGGTTAAAAACAATAAAGACAGTATAGGCTAGGTTCGTACATTTCAGACGGTTAGGTTGGGTTGATAATTTTTTATATACATTAGATAAATAAGAAGTAAATAAATAAATGATAATGATTAAGATACTTGACTTGATTCTTAATAATAATAATATAGATAAAGTTCAGCAGAAGAACTTAAGTGAACAATGGTAAAGTCATAGATATAACTTTAAACATTTTATAATAATAATACAGGATTTACAAATGGCTAAAAAATAATAACAAATAATTCAGTGGTGATTATATTTTAAATAAGATGAGATGTTTTGATGAAACTTTGATGAATATTAATAAATAGATGATGTAGATTTCTAAGAGAGTGAATAATAGATAAATTTTTTTTGAGGAAATGTTGAGAGAATGTTAATGAAATTTTTAGTAAGGAGGATGATTTCAGGAAGATAATAAATAGTTTGGATTGTGATTTAGTATTTGGTAATAGGAATTGTTAATGAATAATAATATGTAGTTTTTTTAATAAATCAGTAAGAGTAATGAGGTTTTTGAGGGGGTCAGTTGATGATGTTCTGCGATAAGGTTCGACGATAAATAATAGACTAGGGGTTCCAATGTGACGCTAGATCTTTCAATGGTGTTCTACGAGTTTTTCTACGATTTTGCTGCGATGATATATTTGATTAGGGGTTCCAAAATGGACGCTAATCCTTGATAATAATTTTTAGAGATTCCAAAGGGAATACTCTCACTCTACGAGGTTGATGATTTTTTTTATAAGACAAGAGAGTCTTATTGGTGAACTGATTTATTAAAATTTTTTTTTTCTTTAAAATGAAAGTAGGCAATGTACCAAATAACTGTTAGAGATGAAGTACAGATAGATTCCTGAAATCCTAGGTAAATGAAATAATAATAAGATAATTTGATTAAGAGATAAACATGATAGGGAGATATGAATTCTCAATTATGAATTTGAGGGATGGGTTTTTGATTGGAAAAGAAATCTTCTTTTTAGCCATAAAATAAATATGTTTGTATGTTTTAAAAAATTTTTTATAATGTGATATGTTTCATAAATTTGTTAACATGTAATAATAATAAAGATAGATGATTTTGATTTTTAAAAGATGTAATAATAATAAAGATAGATGATTTTGATTTTGAAGATGCAATGTTTGTAATGAATAAAGATGACTTAGTAATCATGAAAGAGTTAATAATAAAAAATTGTAATGATGAAGAAGTGAATCATAAAAGATGATGATTTGAAATAATAATAATTGATTGTGTTGATGAACAAGTTTAATGATGTATTTTGAAATGATGTTGATATGTGATGTTGATTTTATGATATGAAAATTTTGAGAAATTTGTTTGTCTATGATTTGATGATTATTTCTGTTGTTCACATGTACTATGTTATACAATTTTCTGCTGTTGTAAAATAATAATAAAAATTAACAATGATGCTACGTATGCACTCTTGATCATGTTTTGACATATGATGTCTAATTGTTGTGCTTTTAAATATCATTTGCATTATGATATGATTTGAAAATTATCTACTTGTTCACATTTTATATGTTTTAATATTGTCTGTTATGACTAGTTTACACATTGAAAATGATTTTATGCTGTATACCTTGTAATATGATGTGTTACTTGATTCATTTAAAAAATTCATATTGGTTATGTCATGAATAATATACTTTGTATCACATTCTGTAATATGAATTTTACTTGACTTTTGATTTGTGTATTTGGATGTGTCATGAACAATATTATGTTTGTTAAAAACATGTTGAGAAATGATTACTGTTTATGTTGAATGTACCATTTTTAGAATTTATCATATTTTTGAAAATTGTCTAATACTTAGAAATAATTAATGATGTTTTTGAAAAATATATAACAATGCAAAGAATTTATTATGCTTTTGAAATCTAAATGATGTTGTAACCTTTTGATATTTGGTGTTTTTAAAAAATTGTTAAATGATAAATTAAAATTTTTTCGAAATTGTTATTAGAACTAATCTTGTTCTCCGTAAAAGGTGGCAAGGGGTTGGAATGTCCCAGCTTCCATGTCTGTTTCTTCGAGATTCTTATTTCTGCGTAATGAGAATCTCGAAGGAGGGGGTTTCTGTAAGCATGGGACATCTTCCAACCAAAATAAATAATAAATATTAAGTTTAAATAAAGTACAAGTAATATTAATGTAGCAATAATATTCAGAATAAATATTAGAGATAAATAAAAAAAAGTGTAAAGTGTTCTAAAACAATGTAAAACATTGAAAGTTTAAAAACATTGAAAGTTTAAATTTCAAACTGTGCGCGCCGATAAAGAATTAACAGACATGAATAAAGGAAATATGAGACCTGGAAAAACTTTCCATGAGTCAGCGAGCGTTAGCTTCGCCAGGGAAGAATATCCCATGATGCCTTTCGGGAGCGTCTTTCTAACAAGGAAGAAGAAAGCGTTGCTAAGAGTCTTTGTCAGGATCCTGCACGATATAGTCGTAATAGAAGTTGGCTGGACAGACTCGTTTTCAGTCCAAGATGGAAAATCTCCGTTAATAATGAAGTTAGAAGGACTCAAAGTTATGGACAATGGTTACTCGTGAGTAAGGTGTAAAATACTTGAGAATATAATTTCAACGATTTAATTGGGAACATTTTAAGAACTTTGATTTTGAACAATAACTTGCACATGTATATTTTCTATATTTCACATAATTGTATGCTAATGATGTTTTTATTTGGATAATAATGTCTTTGTTTTTGAATAATACAATAAAGGGAAGGTTTCTTGTTATAAATATGTCTGGCTAAGATAATTTGTGTTAACCTGTACCACGTTGTATGAATAGCTGCTAGTACAAATGAATTTGATACCCTACCCTTCAGGTAAATAGTAATGAAGTTGTAAGAACGCAGACTTATAACTATAAATAATCTAAATTTTTGTTTTAAAGCACTTGATGTTATTGAATAAATACATAAGTTAACTTCACTCCACTTACATTACATTGATATGTAAAAAAAGTAGAGGGTTTAATTTTTGTATGGTCAATAAAACATAATGGCGGAATAACAAAATAATGGTACGTTTTCAATAAAATGATTTTATTTGCTTAACTATTACAAATGTCAATGGCTATAGACTGATATATATATATATATATATATATATATATATATGAATAAACTTTTTCTTTTAAAAAGCCTCATAGGAAAAAACCGCAAACAGTCAAGTCTAGGGATCTTGGAGGCTAGTCCATGAAGTTGCTCCCAAGACCTATCTAATGTTTGGGAAGAGCTCCATGCTGTTAGAAAAAAAGTCGTTCATCTCCGGTAGAATAGTTAATATTGATAGGTCTCCAGTAATTGTCTGATGTGATATGTCATATAATACACAATCCTTGGTGATGGTATAAATTTATATTCAATTTAGAATATGTTCTAACTACTAGTGTTTATAATCATTAGTTTCATAATTTTAAAAATTATAAACTACAAATAAATAAAGAATTACAACATCCAATGAGCCTTGTACTTAATAACAATATGAAAGAAGTAATCTCCAAACCATAAATAAAACACTAACACAGTTAACATTAGAAAGTTTAATAAACCATTATTTACATTTCGGTAACATAGCTACCATCCTCAGAGGGATATAAATCAATATCAAAAATATTACATAAATATAAATAATATGTACATAAAGGTTTATGAAACTTTCTAACATTAATTGTTTTAGTGTTTTATACGTGGTTTGGGGATTACTTCCCAAGATATATATTACAAGATATATTACAAGGTAATACAAGATAAATTGCAATACAAAGTTACTCAATTTACTACCAAAAAACATTTACTACCAAAACTAACATTTTTTTTTTCTTAGCAAAAGATAGCATGCTAGAGAAAGATTTCAATATCATAACACGACAAGTGCAAACTGCCATCTCTCCCTTCTATCCCACCAATCTTTGTTATTCATTTACTGACATAATTGTTGTTTGTATAGGACTGGCTGAATGTTTGTCCATTTCTAATGTTTATATGTTCCTTTACAAATGTATCAGTCTCTGTTTTACAAATCATTATTTCTTTACTAGTTTTCTGACAAATTAAAATTTTCCCTGTCTCCAAACAAAATTTCTTGATTTTTCAAAAAAAGTGATATTCCCTCAGAAAAGTAAAATTTCTTAACCTTTTCAGGTTTTTCCAGTCACTAACCAGCCTAATAACCTATTATTAATTTATATTTATTTTAAGTTGTAATATTAATTTTATATTATTATTGTCTCTCAACGATAGCAAAGTTTACAAAGACATATTTTATATAAATGTTTAAAATAAGCCTCTCCCATCTTCTTATCACATAGTCAGAACCAAAGCCAACTTGCACAGAAAAACATGAGTCTGAAGTATAATTTGAAACAACACAATTGTGCCACTCTTCTACTAGAATGCAGACCTTAACTATTTATTTCAACACCTTAAGATTTTAATTCCAATGTTTAGCTTATAGATTAGAGAAATTTCAGTACTAATGTATGTCAACTAATCCCTTTTTTCAGGTATCTTTACCTTTTACTTACTGCAATTTAAGGCGATCACACATCAACAAGTAATTCAAAGGGATACTACATGAACACCATTAAAGAATATGTTAATTTATAGATGTACCAAATGATGTATTTATTGGACAACAAATATGATATTCGACACCATCATTGAATCTAATTCTGCCCTCATTGACTGAAAATAATAATCAGGACAACATAACCTATTCCAGTGTCGACTTGCCGATTAAACATGTACATAGTTAAAAATGTGTCAGGTGAAAATAGTACACACATTCCTTTTTCGTGTGTACTATTTATTGTTAGTATCTAGTATCTAGTCTAAAATATTGTTCTGTTTGTTTAATTTAGTTATCATATTTTTATACACATTGTTTAAGCAATATATTAATCTGAACTCTTCAAATGTTAAGTAGTTTGAATTATAAAAGATTTGGAAGTCTTGTAATTAAAGTTTAGTTATATTTATTACAAGTAAATCCTTTTTACTAATAATGTGTTTAAAAGATCATTAATCAGTTACAATATTTATGACCTCAACATGGAATGATATGTGTTTTTTTGATTGAATGTATGGGTTCATTATGTTTCTTTTACTCTGATGATGGGTGATCACATGAAACTGCAGTAGGTATGATAAGAGATATCTGAAAAAATGGATTAGTTGACATACATTAGTACTAAAATTATATTTAAAGACTAAAATTCTGTATTGCCAAGAAAACAGAGGAATGGACAAATCCGTTGAAAGTAGTGTTAAAAGTAGAAAATAATTCATTTAAGAACAATAATTTTGTATAATCAATATCACAATAATTATTTAAAATGTCAATTTAGTTAAATAACAATTCATGTACCTGCGACATTTTGGACTGCATTATTAGCTGTAGTTGAAGTAAGCTTCGACGCACATCTCCATTACTCCATTCAACTAAACTGTGCGACTGATCTGCTGATAGTTGTACACCCTCTACTAATGCCACAATACGAAGCCACAACGCTGTAACAATACAATTCTATATAATATTGTTTCATTTTATTCTATCTATATATTTTCTAATAATTTTTAGATACAACTAATACAATATAATGTTGTTATTTCATGATGATGGTATTGCTCATATTATTGATATGTTTAATCAGATGTTTACTATCATTTGTATATATAAAAAGTAGAACATGAAGTTTCGAGAGTATAAATGAACACCAGTTATCAACTGAGAACATGAAAAAATGAGAAACGCCAACATATCTTAGTAGAATGTTAGAAACTAAAACTACAAACCTAAGATAGAAACCGAGTCCTAAAATTAGGCCTCAGCAATCAAAATAAACCTAAATACAAACTTGACCAGGAAAAACCACAAATCACAGTACAAAGGAATGGCAAACAAATGGTCGGCAAGTAACGATTGTGTGGTAAACAATGGCCTAACGGTTTAATGAATAAAACAAATTAAAATAAGAAACTCAGGATACTAAAAACTGTATGAATAAATGACATTGGCGAGACAAAATGTTCCACATTAGCGAGACACATTCCTCAAAATCATTATTAGTATTGCATTATATTATTATTATTCCTTATGTTTCTTCTATCGCAGACTATTCTAAAAACAAATCTGTAAAGAATTAGTATGTAACGTAACAATTTCTAGTCAATCTGAAACTATGAGGTACGTCCAGAAAGTAAGTACCGTTTGTATATATTACTGTAGCAGCGCTACGATCACAGTTCGGCACATCCATGGAAGTTACTTTGAGTCAAGGACAAGTAGATGACGTCATTCTGACATCACTGTTTGTTGTTTATGCTATGTAGTGCTTGTTTAGAATGGCGAAGTTGATTAAAAATCACACTGCTTGTGTGATAAGATCTGTAATTCGGTTTCTGAATGCAAAGAACAATAAACCAGTCGATTTTCATTGACAGATCTGCCAGGTTTACAGAGAAAATATGATGAGTGATTCAATGGTAAGGAGATGGGCCAACAGTTCAATGAAGGACGTGATCAAGTACACGATGACAAACGAAGTGGGCGTCCGTCTTTGGTTAGTAATTAAGTGTTTCGTTCAGTATGAGAAAAGATTAAGGAAAACCACAAGTTTACAATTTCTGATCTTTCTATATAATTTCCGTAAATTTTAGATCACTTCTTCATGAAATTGTTTCTGTAAAACTGCTTTTTCAAAAACTTTGTGGTCACTTGGTGCCAAAATCTCTTACAGAGCAGCACAAAAATCAGCGTCAGAGCAGTGGACTTGACTTTCGACATGTTACGACAAATGATAACTTCCTGAGCCAGATAGTGATCTGGGATGAGACTTAGGTTGTTTATGAAACCCCTAAATCAAAATGATAATCGATGGAATGAAAGCACACTTCGTCACCAGCAAAGACTAAAACCAAGCAAACTTGACAACTCAAAAAATTATGTGCACAGTGTTTTGAGACAGACACGGTATTCTACCAGGGAATTTTTTTCGCGAGGTGAACCGATCAATGCAAATGTTTACTGCGAGACGCTTAGGAAACTGCATCTCGTAATATGTAATAAACGCCAAGGATGGTCACAAATGTTATTGTTTTGATTCATGACAATGCCCGATGTTACTCTGTGAACATGACAAGACAACTCTTATAGAACTTCGACTGGGACCAGTTTGACCATCCTCCGTACAGACCTCACTTCACCCTTACCGAATTTCATCTCTTTTTGCACCTAAAATCGGTCCTTGGTGGTCATAACTTCAACAACAATTATGAGTTTAAAGAACATCTTTGACAACATAAGTGACAAATGTTTTATAAAGAAGGTATACAAAAACTTTTGCTGCGCTATGACAAGTACCTACAAAATAATGGAAGTTACGAAGAAAAATAGTTATTTAGTTTTGTTTTTATTATCAAACAGAACTTGCTTTCTGGACATACCTCGTAAATTGAAGTTACTTGCCAAATCACGTTAAGGGGTTAAAAAATTAACAACATGTATATGAAGCTTTTTTTATATAATTTAAGATAAGTTTGAAATGATTTATAAATATGAATAATATGATTAACATTATGTTAAATATGAAATGATATGGTTTAAATGAGCATTTGTCACCATTTGTGTATATAAAACTAATACATGGCATTTCGAGAGTGAAACTCCCACTATCAAGTGATAAACCTAGAGCATAAAAAAAAGTGAAAAACACCACCTTTTTCTTTTACGTGTTAGATATTTCATAACGAGAGTAAATTTATACTCTCAAAACATCATCTATTAATCTTTATATACACAAATGATGGAAAATCTCTGATTAAACAATATCGATAATAGAGCCGAGTCGATACCAGAACTGACCCAGTATTACCTATACTGATCCTTTGAGACCAATTTCCGAAGACAATACTAGGAAGGGAGGAGGGGTTAATACAGAAAAGCGGCTTGGAGAGAGAGGTATGATTCCCAATACACATTTTATGAAGTGGCGGAAGGGGGTAAAGAAAAAACAGATGAAGGAAATGGGAAAAAGAAGCTTTGAATGAAAGGTGATAAAATTTTGAAAAATATAAATTTGCATATTGTTAGACAAACCACAGGGAAAATAAATTTTTAAAATATTTATGATTTTTTTATTTTGAAATGTAGGAGTTACTGGAATATATATTTTCTCAGCCATACATGGTGAATTCAGATCTGTTGTCTGGGTGTTATTTGAGGCGGTTGCTCGATTCAGTGATAATTCTGCCTTGTTCAGACATTAATTTTAAACTTTTTATAAAATTATCAATTACAGTATATTTATATATTATGTTATTTGTAACTGTTTATTTGTGTATTGTTTGTGTTTTACTTTTAAAAATGTATGAATAGTTTCTTAAATGAAGCCTTGCTATACAGAAAAATAAATTTGTCAACACTGATAAACAGAACAAATAAATAAAAAGATATTTTCTTGAAACTGATCAACATATATGAGAAAGTAAAATAGAGAAAACTAATAAAACTTATTTATCTGAATAAGTCCTGATGGTATTTAAACTTATATAATACTACAATTTTCATATTAACAAATATTATCTTACCCAGTTTGGAAGAACGAGGCTTATTGAATGTTAGTTGTAGCTGATTAACAGATTCAAACTTTGTAAGATGCATACACTTCTGATCATTTACAGTTAGAATTACAGGTCTTTTTGATGTTGAAACTAATGATGCAATGGCAGATACAAATCCTTCGTCATGATTGGGAAACAATATATCTGCCTGTAAGCAATAACTATGAGTTAAATTACATAACAACGCTGAATTATTATAAAACTAATGCAAGTTTATAAATTTTTGTTACCAATATCTCAAATTACAGCAATTTTAATTTATTTATACGCATAAATGACAAATAGTTGAATAATGAAGTATATGTATACACAACCTCAAAAATAAAACAATATTCATCAAAAAATTCTTTAATAACCCAACAGGATTACTGGTTTCAACATTCAACAACATCAACAGATCCTTTGCCTCTTTCGATTCTGTGTGGACGTCGTCGTGAAATTGCATGGGATCTGTACATTCCATAATGCAATAAAATGTGTGATGACATTTAAATTCTTTTAAACACTACCAATTTCTTTTAAAAATTGCTTAAAACATTAATTTTTTATTCCTGTAACTAAATAGATTAAAATTGAAAGTAATAAATTTACAATTTGTTGAGGACTTGTAAACTCTTAGTTCTTTTTTTCTTTTCATGTTGTTGAAAGACAAAAAATCTTTCGGTTTCATCACCTAAATACCCTCTTCCAGCCTTCAAATACTTTACAAGATAGACAAAAGTTTTTTAATGTAGTCATGAATAAAAGTAAAAAAAAAAATTAATTAATTAAAAAAACTTTTATGAGAAGAAATCAATTTTTATAATAAAAATACATAATAGCTAAAAATTTTGGCCTATTTTGAAAAATTCACAAAAAAAAAAACAGTTATTTTATCCAAAACCCAACTTGTTATATATCGTTATTTAGAAAAAGGTGCATGTAGAATTGAACTGTGAATTTATAAATTTTTTAGAATAATTCATTTTAGTCAGGTAATCAAGAATGATAAAAATTATATTTTGGTCACAAAAATTTGAACAAAAAATCACTAACATAGTTGTATAAAATAGGAGAAATTTTTAAAACAATTCAAACACTTAACAATAGTTGTAGTACAGGGTTCTCCAACTGTCGGCCCGCGATGCTGTTTTGTGCGGAGCGAGAGAACTTATCAGATATAAAAAAAAAGAAATCAGAAAACTACTTTGAAATGTCTTCCTTTTGAAGTAGATTTTATAAACAAACTTATACCAAACATTCTGGTTTGTAATTTAAAGTTATTAATATTAATAGAAATTAATATCAATATTAATAATAGAAATTAATATCAATATTAATAATAGAAATTAATAGAAAAATTAAATGAAATTAAAAAATTAATTTAATCAGTCAGGGTACCCTATATATGGCCCGCAACCACTTTCAATGTTTAATTTTGGCCCTTGAGGCTTTGTAAGTTGAACATCCCTGTTGTAGAATATAGTTATAAAGATAAATCCACATTAATAAAACATAATAAAGAAATCACTATAAATTACAAAATAATAAACTCACAAAATAATAACCTCAAATACACTAAAGACGTTTAGCGGTAGCATAGAAATTGGCTATTTAGGTCAATGATAAAGCGAAACATGATTCCTTTCAGAATGATGACTTTTATTGTACAGTTGTAACAAAATTATTGCAACACTGTGAAATATCAATATACCAAAAAACTCTGAATAGACTTTCCAATGATATAAAAATTATTACAAAAATCAAAATATTACTAATCAATATTTGACATCGCGCCAGGTTAATAGAAATAGTACAGCCGGAGTCCAGCAGGTCCCGATCTGGTAGAATGTCTGTATCTCACTAACTATAACTGCTACGATAATTTCGAAGCATAACCGAAAGAGGGAAAAAAATACTATAAAATAGTGTCAGTTCCACTTGATAAAACAGAAATATTATATGTCTTACTCAGAAATGGACAAAAATGGTGTAAGTTATTTTAGTCTTCTGCTTCAATAAATGTTCCCATGTTATTCGCTAGTGATGAAACATACTAATTTAGTCTACATAAAATAACCTACATATTTATTGTTTTATGGACTTTAAGTTATATGAATATCAAAGTTTAGAACATTAGCTTTACAATGCTATGATTTTTTTAATGGGTGAAATGTTGAATTGAAAAAGCGATCTATGCGACTACATATTGTGAATTGATAATTCATTACTGCAGTTTTACAACAATGTGTTGTCGTCGACTGCTAGTTCCAGGGTTAATAGCATCAGAGTCAAAAGAGAACAAGTCAAGAGAGACCTGACAGAAAAGATGACTCAAGTAAGGGGGAACTAACCCAAGAATGCTATAGATCCAACAACCTTGTCAAGCTATTGAAGGTTCATAGTTCTTAAATTGTACTTGAGAGACTACGGCATATTTTGATCCTTTTGGGTAATTTCATAGAAATCAGGGGAATATATGCGAGACTCAGCCACGACAGGCTTCGAGCCATCTTTGAGTTTTGAATATGTGGTTAAAAAAATAACAAAGGACATAGAAGATAAGTTAACAACTCCCATACTTCACAAATGGTGAAAAGTATTTGAACAAGTAAAACATGATTATCAGAACTCATTGAATTTTTTTATATGTCGGTTATGGAAAAATAATAAATGATAACTTTAATCAAACCACTGACAAAGTTTGATTAGGAGGTGTTAATACCAATGTAGGACTAAAATTTAAATACACAAATTAATTTGTGGAATAAATAAAAAATAGCTCAAATCTACTTTATTTAATTATTAGCATAAATCAAGAATCAAATACACTAAGAAAATAATAAATCTGGCTATAAATATATTTACAACAACCTGTGTTTAGAAAGCAAGTGTTATAATAGGCCAATAATTTTTACACTTCCTAGACTATCCTCCAATTAAATTTTTAACTAGATCCAACAATGGAAACTACAGAAAATCACCTCCCAAAAAAAGTACCAAAGTTAAAAAATTTTCTAAAGCTCCTTTAACTACTGTCGGCGAGAGTAAAGAAGTCCCCTCAGCCAGGACGGTATGCACCAGTGTGTTGATGTAACCGCACGTTATTTGCAGGCGCTCGGCTTGAGGGCTGGGCTCCACGCTGTCCAAACAATTCGTGTCGCAGGGAGTTTTATTTCTGCTAATATGGCATCCCTGTACAACGGCTGTTGAGTGACCCATCGCAAGTAGAAATTTTTTTTTGTTGCTCTCTATACTCCTTTATTTTGAGTAGATATTGTCTTCTCCATTGCACTATGTCTTCCCTTTCAATAAGGATCGACCTGCGTTGCCTTTTCACAAACTTAAAGCCTAGATCGTTCATAAGTTTTCTCATTGTACGAGCACTTACGTTTGGAAGATCGGCATCAGCGTTTATCATTGCAGTGATCTAACACAATTAAATAGATACAATGAAGGAAAATGTCACTTCGCCATTTTACATGTTTTGCGACAGTTAATGTGAGCGCAGAATGTCGTGTGCGACGGAGCGTGGTGCCGACTCAAGTAAGCGCTTGTAATTTTCGGATAGGCCAGAGCTCAGGGGACTTCTTTACTCTCACGAGTGAATTTACCAAAGAATAAAAAAGTCCACAAATCCGAAAACATCACAAAAATTGGGATTTCCAATACAAAATTTTAAAGCTAGGTGTCATATTGGAAAATGGCGGCCAATTTAAAAGTTTATAAAATGGATTTTTAAATTCCATGAAAAAGTAATGAATGATCCTTATTAAAAATTTTTTATAAGATTAATAGTTTGAGATACCAATAGTCCCCATAGTAAAATGATCACTCTGCATAGTGAAAAAAATGATCAAATTTATCTCATGAGTATGATCAAGAACATTTTATCAAGTCTGCATGTCCTACATGATGGTTGTCAAAATAACTACTACTTAATAACATTACAAATTCATTAATAATATGACAATAACACAATTCAAAAATTATTCAAGATAGAAAGTGAACAGAAAGAATAATAATAATTAAATACACGGCATTTAAAAAACTGAAAATCAATAATAATTGTTTCAATGACTTACATCTTCAACTAACAATAAAGAAGTCTTTCCTAAATGAGTAGGCCTAGTCTCAATTGAGTCGGTTCTTAATTTCTTCTTCTTCTTTAGTTTAATCGATGAGCCTAAAAAATTTAAATGAAAAATATTGAGTTCAAAATAAAGTCAATTTTTTACATGTAATTTGACTCTGTGAATAGAGAATTTTTTTGAAAACACTTAAAAAAAGTATGAATTTGAAAATATAGGTAATATATAAAAAAAAGTATGAATTTGAAAATATAGGTAATATATAAAAATATGAGGGAAGAGGTAAATAAAATGAACTTACTTGGATTAAATATACCCAGCATAGACTGAGAACTATCTACATTATGAGACTGGGTAGACTCGGAAAACTCGGACAAAAGACGTTTCCCCGTACGATTACACGAAGAATTGATCTCTAGAACCTAATAAAACAAAACAAACAAGATAATTTAAATATTATTCATATAGTGAGACAATTTATAAGATCCAAGATTACATATGGTTGGAACGTATGTGGTGGAGCAACTACAACTCATTAAAAAAACTTGAAATCATTTAGAACTCAGTTATTCGCATTTGCCTTGGTTGTCTAAAAACCACACAATTAACACTATGCAGGCTGAACTGAATATCATGTCTCTTAACTATTCATTGAGAAGAAACGAGCCTTGAAGCTCACGAAAAATATTTCGCTATAGAAAATGCATCTATCTAAGTATTTAAAAGCAAGCTTGGATACAAACAAACAATTCTTCAGATATGAGTTCATTGAATTTGAGCAAAAAGACACACACCTTTCTTTCTGGAAGAAATCTCTGTGTCACCCTGGCTATGGAAATCTTTTACTATAAATAATAACCAACTAGAAAGGGGTAACAAAACAAGACTATCCCATGATCCTGTAGCAAGCGGCTCTCGAAGCAATCCACAAATAATATCCAGAGTTTCTTCATTTTTACACAGACATAGACAATCACAATTCAGGGTCTGGTGTCTGCATCCCAAAATTGGGATTCAAATTCTATGTGTCTTCAACAGCCTCTTCCAGTATAGAAACTGAGCTTCTGGCAATATACTCAGCTCTTCAACATTGTAAAGAACTTTAAGTGGCAAGGGTATGCATATTTACCGAAACAAAATCAGCACTTCATGTACTAGAAAAGTACAAATCATCTTATTTGACTCACACCAAAGAAATACAAACAATCCTGCAAGCGGCAACTAACAACACTGTCATTAGTGGATACCACATCAATGTGGTGTACTTGGGAATGAAAGATACAATGGAATTCCAAAGAAAGCAGAAACATTTGACCTTAATAATAAGTAATTCTGTAATTTTTTGAGTTATATGTCGCGATACACATTCTCAGTATAACTCATTATCACGATAGGGCCAATTTCAATCGTATAATATTACAATACACATTATTGGGATATTTTTTAAATTGTGTTTTATAATGAATAAAACCATCTTAATTCGTAGTATCTTTGCCTCAACCTAAACCAAAATTTACACATGACTTTGAATTTTGTACAAGATGTAGATTTAAGACAAATACAACAAAGAGTGGCTGAATGCGAGGAAGAACTGCCCAACATATTTTCTGAATACAACAAGAACGTAGTGATGTTAGTTACAGTGGACTCAGCAGAAAACTGCAAACGTCTGCAGGATTCAAGTCAGAATTCAACACCTAACAATGGAAAAATATCTGTATAGCTACGGCCTTACACATTCTCAGTATTGTATGCACTCCATGAGAGATAAGGAGATATTTAACATATTCTATTTGACTGCAATGATAAGAACAAGGTTGAGGAATTTGACTAAGGAATTACAAACACATAAACAAACATCCCAAATTACTCCATGTGTATTGGAGAAACCCTATTTTGATGGTCACTGCTGTTAAATTGTATGAGATGCATCGTGTTGTCGGGATCATCTGAGGCTGGATGCACACAGTAAGAAGTATTCACATTATATTAATGTGAGTTTATTCAATATTAACAAAGTTTAAATTACAGTAGGGCTAGATTATCAGAGCTAATGTGGACCAGAGGACACTCGGATAACTAGAAACTCGATAACATGTGTAGTCAGACCGGCGAACGAGAGCGTCCCCCGCCACCATTGAAATCAATGGTAGAGTGTGCGTTATTGGCCGCTGGTCTGTGTTACGGGCTTTACAAAGACATTTTGGGGTTGATACAGTAATAAATAAAGACGTAAAATTGAATTAAAATATTGAGTTCACTTTATTATGAAACCCACAGTACTGCACTGTACTAAATATTACGTTCATAATATAAAAAATACAGAAATATGCTGTAATGAACAGCAAATAAAAATACAATTTTTGTAAATCAAAATTCTAGCCTACAAATCTAAAACAAGGTCAATGACGAATATTAAAAAACACTTAAAAGGAGGTACAGTATTGAAAACTGTTTTGTACTGGTACTTTACCAATAAAAATTGAACTTTAAAACTAAGCCTACTTCTTGAAAAAGTTTATCAGTTTTCTGCTTTACTGGACTGGCCCGCTTCTTTGCAGCACAATAGCAGCGGTCACCCCACTCCGCTCGCTCGCTACGGTACTTTACAGTGTACCAACACTCGGTTAAACCGTAACCTCGGATAATCAGGGCCCTACTGTATATGATTATCCTTTACCCATTTCAGAACTGCATCGCTAATATTGACAACTATATAATGGAAAAAATAAATCATATTGCACTTTTATCATTTGAACTGTAACACAACCAGCAAGTATTTCTAAATATATTTATGTATTTATAATATATAAATACCTACTGGTTGTGTTACAGTTCAAATGATAAAAGTGCAATATTAATAATATATAGACAGTATATATATAGACAGGGTGATGCAAAAGTTCCAAAACCCCTTCGTAATTTTAAACCTGTTATACGTATTAACTCTAAACTTTTAGGCAGTTATATTGGGAAAATTCTGTACCTTTTAGAGGTATAAATGAATTCCACTCTTGGTTGGGGGTGGGGGGTTGCAAGTCAAATTTTTTAAATAGCAACTTCTATTGAGTGATGCCTCATTTTAAAGCTCTTGATGAGGCGAGAAAATTGGTGTAAAGTAAAACCCTCTCCTATACCCTAATCCAAAATGGTGGAGCCAAGAAGTTCAGATTTTTCTATATATTGTATTCTACATTAATTGGATGTGTATTAATTTTAAGATGCAAAAACAATGCACAATTTTTTTTAATCTACATTACGATTTAGAAAAAAATAACTCTTTTTCTAAAGAAAATTTTCAAAAGAGATTGTCATTATCATTTTCTGACCAGACTGATATAACGGGTCACGATCATCCCTAAATAAATGTTCAAAATCATCTAGAGGCTAAAATAGTCAATATCCGAATAACCTTGAAGTAATCTGTCCATTTCGCTACTTCTTAGGTTTTCTTCCGCCATTTAAAAGCAATATATTGATCCAAAACACTACTTTACACTTGTAACTATAATAATAACCTTAAACGAAAAAGAAAAAAATAATAACATGAAACGAACAACAGACACAAAAAATAAAAAAATTGATGAAAGTAGCGAGGTAATATCACACACAATATTAGTACACTTGTAAACTTCAAATCTAAACAGATTGTTGTCATCTGTTTAGTTAGCCAAAATGAACTTTTTTTCTAACCACCACTAAATATTATTGGATATATACCTCACAGTATTTTAAAACATCGAAATACTATATTAAATGTTGAGCTTGACTTATGAGAAAAACTATACAGTATAACAAACACACAGAACACAATTCTCATAAAAAAATATGCCTAAGTATCAGACACGTTTCAACGACAAAGTCGTCCTCTTCAGGATACACCAGCTACACCAACCAAACCACAACTCTCATTAGCTTACAACAACTCATTAGTTGGTTTGGTTGGTGTAGCTGGTATATCACTGAAGAGGACGACCTTGTCGTTGAAACGCGTCTGATACTTAGGCGTATTTTTTTATGAGAATTGTGTTCTGTGTGTTTGTTATTATACTGTATCGAAATACTATATAGCAAATGACAAATAAATGAAATAAACTAGGCAACATGCAGTAGCGATGGATAATTACCATGACATTTTTCGCACAGAAATATAGTGGCGATAAATAGTCACAGTAGCACTTCTTACACGAAAAAAATGGTACGATAGATCGTCACCGTGGATTCAAAGGGTTAACATATGTCTAAATTATTATTATCTTATTCCTCTTTAAAAAATTTAATACACATGTGTAAACACGTGTAAAACAAATTAGATATGTATGTTTTATGTTAAGGCGAAAAACCATCACAGTCATTATCACCTTCACAAACAAGGAGCATAAGATCCTTCTCAACATAAATCTAACATATAGAATAAAAGACTAAACAAAAAAAAAAATAAATTTGAATAAAATTAACAACACAGAAACTAGTTAACAATCGTAAATTTTTATAAAGTTTAATATACATCATCTTAAAAGGCTGTAATGAAGCTGTGGAACAAGTTAACAAAGATATAAACTATGATAAAAACAACAATTAAAATATTACAGGAGTGTAAAAGGACCCTGCAAAAGGTTAACAATGTTAAAATTGTTATAATATTTAATAAGAGACACAACTCAAAAACTTATTTATTTCACAAAAATTTCACTATGCTCTAATGAATTACAAGAAATTCTGCAGTTTAGGGACTCAATTACAAACTTTTAAACACCATAGAACATCAATATTTTTTTTAAAAACTAGTACGAATACAGAATTGGGTTCGAGTACTAGAAAACTGTGATTTTTTTTTTTTGTAGGGTTTTTTCCAAACATTACCAATTTAAATTCAAGACCATGTAAAACATTGATATTTCAGGAGACCAATATTTTATCAATTGTGAGAATTTACACTTTTCTTGTCGTATATAGTGTCGTTTTATTTCTATCTTCATTGCATTATAAGTAAAAAAATACAATACTTCTTATGAAATATCATATACGGTAAGTAAATTACGAGTAAAAAGGAGTTTTTTATTTAGCAATCAACGAAAAATTTTAAAAGAATAAACATACAGGCACACAGACAATGGTGTTTAGAGATTCTATATTCGAACGTTAGGCACGATTATTAATGAAATTATAATCTCTCAAAATTAGGACCTGTCCTTCAAAGTCTTATATGATTCCCTATCTAATTAGGTACAATAAATAAGATCAAGACTAAGTTAGCTTCACCCTTCGTTTAATATGCTAGTAGCATCAACTTCCTTGAGTAAACAACAACAAACACTCCTTCCTTTATTCTTTGTCAGTCACATAAATGCAGGTGTGTATGTGTGTGTGTGTGTGTGTGTGTGGTGTATTTTAATTCTATAACATGTACTAACCTTTCAATTTATATGATACTACATTACTCAGAATATAAATACTGTATATGAATTGTTGTGTCAAACAACAAATATATACATGTCTTAAGATTGTGTCCAAATATTTAGATAACTTGTATGCGGGGCAGAAGTTAAACTTTACAAGAGATCTTATCGGTATATCAGGCTTATATACTTTGGGTAAGCTTTTCGGGTGGGGGGGGGGCATGAGGGGGTGAATCATTTTTAGAGATCTGATGTTGTTATCCGAGAGCAAAGTCTTACAAGGTTTTGTTTACTTCCTTGTTGTAGTTGGTCGTGGGATCTTAGATAATTTAACAATGTTATTATCGACAATGAAGTTGTTTACTTTAAAGTTGTAAGCCTTCCGGTTTATGACAACGATAGAGTTGTCTTTATCAGCCTTTGTTATGAATGCGTTGTATTGTTCCAGTTTATACATCGCGGTATGTCATTAATTCTGAAAACGTTCTATTGCAATTAGGTCCATAAACAGGGCTTTTTAACTTGTTATTAATGGTGACCCCTTGCAGTTCGGTTATATGTAGTGTTTTTATGGCGGCTTCTGCATGAATAATTTCTGAAAACAGATTGTTGTTTCCCTTGTGTGGGAAATTATATTTTAGGCCTTTGTTGAGAAATTTATTTTCGTCACTCATAATGGAATGTCTGTATGATTAATGACATGAGAAAAAAAACTTCAGTTAGACAGTGCAGCAAAGCTGTACAAAAAATAGTTAAGCTGAAAATACAGAAAGTGTCAAAAGTGACGAGTCACCTGGAAATAGAGAAATTAGTGCAAGAATTATTTGAATTGATAAATTTAAATGACGATTATCCGGGATATCAGATACGATGAGATTGTTGAGTGCTTTAAACAATCTGTGGAAGAGGACTCAAATTCTGACGATGAGAAAGATACTGCAACCATAATCATCACACATTCAGAGGCATCATTTATTATTTGGAGCATCAAAACAAAATGAACCCAGCAGAAGTTCATCGCTGAAGCAGAAAAATATAATGTACTTTTTTAAAAGCAGTAGGACTAATATAATTTAAGGTCTGTTGTTTTATTTTGAATCATTTAATTTTAATTGTTCAGTTGTATAAATATAACACAAAATAAAATAAATAATTACATTGTTTCTGTAACTTTCTAACATAAATTATTTGATTTTCCTTAAAAACTAACAAGTGCACTTAGTATTTACACAGTAAAAAACTGCAAATTTTGTTTATCCGAAACAGGTCTGTTCCCATCAACTGTGAATAAACAAGGTTTCAGTGTATCATTAAAAAAATGTATACATATTTTGTACATGGTACATCTATTTTTAAATCAAACAACTAGTTTACTGAACTAGATATTTCTTTTTTTGTTCTAAATGTCTCTACTCTATGCCTTTAAAAAAAAGAGAAATCACCATAATAAAGAGTAATAATACATATGGAGAAACTAATACATATGGAAATTTCTTGATTCGGATGAATTCACAATGGTAAAACACTTCCATTAAACCTGTTGGCTATAGAAGTGTTTTAAGACTTAAGAAAAAAGGAAGAAATTCTAATAAAAACAAAATATTTAAATTATAAAAATCAAAACTACAAGTTTTGTTTGTTTAAAGGCAATGTATCTCACTGTCATCAGACTTTTAAAAAAAAAAGGGGGTATAAAATAGAGGGCATATCCATCAAAGTACATGTCCAATCCGAAAAAAGGTGTGGCCTCATATATACCAATGCTTAGACTTAAATTATATTCAGTTCTAAAATTTATTTGTTTTACCTCACAGTCTAATTCGTTAGCAATAGCATAAACAGCACAAGTTTTGCCACATCCATAAGGCCCTGCAAGTATCGCCATGTTGTTCATACAAGGTTTATCTTCTCCTCCACTGTCACTTTCAATAAATTCATCGCCACTACTTATACTGCCTTCTAGAAAAATATATTTATAAGAGTTTGAATGATGTCACTCTTTAAATTACAAATAATGAACTATTTACAATTTTTGAAAATAGTGTTTATAACTATACAAGATTGATTATATAAAACAATATTCACCATTAAAAAAAATTATGTTTTGTAAATTGGTTCTTTTGCTGACATAAAACCTTTGTAACATATAACACAATGTATACTGTAACAACCCAAAATTCAATTTTATAAATAAATTCATTCAGGGTACCATATCATAAATCACCATACCCTGAATCCACCCTTTTGAAAATAAATCACCAAATAATTTTAAAAATATATATCAAAATTACCTTAGACCATAGCAAAATAAATATGTATCGAAAAACAGCAATTTCTGTAAATAAATTATATGAATATAAAAAATGCAGTAATATTGACATCCTGGTTACTATGGTTCAAAAAAAAAGGAACAGGGAACAACAATGACGAAGATCATTCTGGGGATCAAAGCTGAGAAGGCATTCAGACTCCAATTTTTGGTATTACATAAAATTCAATTTAAATATACATCAAGAAAAAAATCATAACCAATATAGTAAGAATTTAAAAATTAACTGTTTTTAAGAAGAATTGGTGAGTCGAGATTAAATTGAATATCTTTAAAATATTGTGAAACTACGTCATAAGTTACCTACATCATATTGGCCAATCTAAATACAATCCAAATTTAACATTCCACAAACTGTGATTTTAAATATAAACCCTAATTGTATCACTTATTCATCCTAGTCACCCATCCACCATAATCATTTAGCCTTAGTGTTTTGCTGAATAACAATATTATGTACTATATATAAGCCTAGAATTAAATCATTGAACTTCAATTAAGTTGTGAAAGTGAAAGAAATATAATATAAACTACATACAAAGATTTTAAATAGTAAAAGCTAGCCAAGGCAAAACAAACTAAAGTATCTCAAAAGACAAATTAGTCATTTGTATAAACATTTAAATACATGAAATGGCATTGAGGTTAGCCACTAATTTACTTAATTTTATAATTTTCGCAGAATTGTTACTACGTTCTTTCCACCTGATTACTGTGTGGTCTACGGATTGGTGAGAACACCGGTGTAATATTTTGTTCCTTAAGATCGTTGATCTACTTGTGGCTGGTAAATTGTGTGCCATGATCACTTTGGATCCTTAGGGGCTCTCCATATTTGGTAAAGTAATTATTGAGCAATGCATTAAGTGTGGTAGAACGTTTGAATGAATAAATTTTGACGAATTTTGTAAATGTGTTAATTGTCACCAGTAAGTATTGCATGCTACGCTTGCCAGTCGGTAGTTTGCCAAAGAAGTTAATAATGGAAATTTGTTGGTTAGGTCCGTAAGTTTTGATCATTTTTGTCTCTTCGTAGCAAGTCTGGTTTGGGTGTTAACATCTTTGGCAGATGTCACTTATCGCTAGCAATTGTCTGATATGTCTATTCATGGTCTTGAAAATGAAATCTTCTTGTAGTAGTCAGATGTATTTGTTAGCCCCACAATGTAAGCAGTCGTTGTCGACTTCTTTGATGATAGTGTTATTAAGGTGTTTTGGAATTATTATTTTCCATTTGTCACTGTGTTTTCTGAGTAATATGTTGGAATGAAGTTGATATTTTTGTGTTAGTGGTATGTCTGTGGTGTCGTCATCTTCAATTGGGACATCTGTTTTAAGTCTGTCATTAATTGGTTGATTATGGTGTTCTGTATTTTGTTTATGTAAAATGTGTTGTGTGTGATGTCAGTGGTGTGTACAGAGTCACATGCAATTCTACTCAATGTATCGGCCATAGGATTATCTCTACCGCTAGCTACAATGTTTTGTATGGCGAGGATCCTACTTGAAATTCTTGAACTGGTTAGCTTACAAATTCTGTATGAATGTGAGAGAGTGATGGTCAGTGAGTATTGTGAGTTAAACCTAACAATATCTGGCGTCCTTTCTGAAGGCAGAACACTACAGATTGGAGTTCCTTTTTCATTGTGTAATAGCACAAGTCACTACCCTTCAATGTTCGGTCCATAAACAGAATGGTGTACAAATAAATTAGTTTTTTTTAAAATTTTATTATTATTTTTTTTTTATGTGAGGTGGGCTAGTGGGTTTATAAAATCAGAATAGTGGTCTATGAAGCGGTTATAGTAATTACAAGTGCCTATGAATTGTTTTAATCCTTCCCACGCGGCAAACGAGTATAGCCGCAATGGTAGACTTTGACCCAAACGCAAATGACGATTAAAGTCGCAAAAATATATTTTAGCCTATGGTTAGTTAATTAGTTCATCAAAGTTCCGGTAGAATGCAGAGGCATGTCCGCTGTCTATTCAGGAATAGAAAAAGTTTTGTTGAAAGTTCTACGCCTTGAGGCAGTGGAGGGAGACGCTATTTTGTCTGGAATTGCCCGGTGGCGCACGCACTCTATAGCTTCTACAGAGTGGATAACGGCTATACTCGCAGTCTCATTAGTCCGATAGGCGACGACCTCCATGTTTGCATTTGAGCATTGTTTTGAAGAAGTATTGTTTTTTTTTTTTAAACATTACCTTGTATTTTTTATATATTATTTCACATATAACTGTTCCAATTTACAAAAATTAATAAAAACATTTTTTTTTTGCAATTTTTTACTATTTTGTTGTATGTAATAAAAAAATGTTAAATGTAGCCGAAAACCAATGATGACATTTTTTAAAAATTAACCTTTCACATACAAAACTAAAACAAAAATTAACTTTGGAAGAAGGAAAAAAAAAAAAAAAAAAATTAAGTTCTTTCAGCGTTGAGGTGAAATAAGGCAAATTTTATTCAGCGTGCAAAGGGTTAATTGTCTCGAATTTTTTGGAGAAAGAAAATGGGTTAAGGCTCCAATGTTGTTATCGTCTGGTTGCAGTCCATGTGTTTTAAGTTTATGTCCTAAGAAGGCTATTTCTTGTCAGCATAAGAAGGATTTTTGTAAATTAATGATCCTGGTTCTTTGAATCATTGCAACAAATTCCGAAGATGTGATAGGTGTTTGTCAAAATTGATTGGAAGAAAATGTCAATAGGCCATCGACATAAATGAGTGTTTTTTCTGTCGATTTCCTCCCCAATTTTTCACTAATGCTGCCTTTGATGTACTTAACCCAAATGGAACTCTTCAAAAACAGTAGGTTGTTTCGATGCTGAAAAGCAGTATATTTATTTGATACCGCTGTTAGGGGTATTTGCCAATATAAACTTGTGAAGTCGATGGTTGACAGCCAACTAGTGTTTTTGCACCTTGCTAATAATTCGTTGATTCTATAATTGTGTTCAAAATCAAGGATAATTAATGAATTTAATTTTGAAACATCTAGACAGAGTCTGACAGTTTGATCCTTTTTTATTACTACCAAGATGGGATTGACGTATACATCTTTGTATGATTTGTAACGCTTCCATTTCTTGTATTTTTTCGTCAACTGTTTGTAGGAATGGGGTAATTTTGTTTAATGTACAGTATATTAGTGTTAAGTTTGATCTCGTGAGTTTATTATTCAGACCGGGTAGTTCTGAAAATATGTGTTTATATTCCCAGATTAGCTTCATTAGTTGTATTTTTTGTGTAGTGTTTAGTAAAGTGCTGGTATTAAGTGTGTTTTCCACCATGTGTATGTTTGAAGATTGTAGTCGATCATAGTAGTAGTAGTAGTAGTAGTAGTAGTATATAAGACATAATCAGTGATAGACTACTTTTCTGTGTTGCTCCCGATTTTGCTTGATTGTGTGTGGTTTTGTGTATTGTATTGTTGTGAAAATAGGTGACAAGTTTCTGTAATAGATACTCTACAGGTCTGTTTTTTTTTTAAAGAGAAAACCTTTAATAATTATTTCAATTGTTCATGTTTAGGTACATAAATTATTTGCTGATTGAATACAGTGAAGGGATTTGTTTGTTCAAGATTAAAATAATTGTAGATGGGATCGATCTATGTGAATGTTGATTGTGATTGTTGACAAAGTGGTTATCTGTTGGTACATTGGACACTCGACTGAGCCTAGGTGGTTATTGTTGAGTTTTGATTGTTCAAACAGTTATTATTTATCTGGCTTGTGGAAGGTAGGTTTTATTGGGAATGAATAGTACAATTTTTTTTTTTTTTTTTTTTTTTTTTTTTTTTTTTTTTTTTGTGAGGGATTTGATGATTTAGAAATTAATGATGCTTTAACAGAGTAATTAAAGATCCTGTGAATTGGAAAGTGTGAACATGGTAATAACAGAACTTACCACAGATCTGGATTTTGCCAGAAAGCAAAATTTGGAATTAATGCTTAATGGAAAAAGTAGAAGAAAATTTACAACTTTATAGACAATTTAGGGAAGTTGCAGACCTTCCCAACTCGGACTGGGTTCAATTAAAAAGGGGATCTAAAGTCAGTCCCCTATAAAATAGTACTGTTTCCCAAAAGTTTAATACTAGAAATTCTTTTTCCCCACTTTCTGATCTTAATGAACATCCAGTAAAAAAACTTGGAGATAATAAATAGTCCCAGATAAAGCTATAAATTTAAATTTAAATAATGGCATGTCATCTGGCTCCTGTTTTTATCTAAACCGCTAGTCAAACTGAATGACAAAACACTAAAAGAAGCCGACACGAGTCCTGCAATTATAAAGAAGAAGATTATTGTGGTTGGTGATAATCACGGAAGTAAAGTATCCTACATTTTATCAAATAAGCTGAGGGAGAAATTTGAAGTTGTAAGATTTGTATATCTGGGTGCATCCATAAAAGTGATAGCAGAAGCTGCTATACAAAGGTTGCTGAAAATTTAACAGAGGAAGACCACCTAATCCTTTTTGGTGGGGCCAATGATATTTCCTTTGGGAATGACTTTTGTGGTGTTTTAAGCGATTCATTGGCTAAAATCTTCCCAATTACATATAAGACGACTAATTTAATAATAACTGTTCCCAGGTCTAAAAGGACCATTCTAAGAAAGCCTCTTGTAGACTATGCAAAATAACTTTATTCATGCCAAAGTAAATGAGGAACAAAGAAAAAATGTTAAAAATATTTCTGTAAATTTTATAAATGAAAGACTCTATTCCCTTGACTTTACAAAAACTGAATACTTGAATCTAAGAGGTAAACGGATAGTGTCAGATAGGCTTGTATCACATTCAACTAAATCATTGAGTGGGTGTATAAAAAACCTACATTTCTGGAGAGTCCAAGAAGAAAAAATTATCAACAGAACTCCACTTGTCGCCCAAAAAAAGGTCCAAAGCAGCCGGATAGAGAGAAGACACATTTAGAAAGATGGCTCCTGACTGGCAGAACTGTTGTAGCAGATGCATTTCGGAAGACAAATAGTGATATTTTAGGTTAAATTTAAATGGTAGTAGGGATAACTTTGTAAACTCAGGTAATAGGTCCGATACTCACAACCAGAAGCAGGGAAACAAATTTTCAGTTATCTGTTTTGCATAAGAGTGTTAAAATTAGTATAAAATTAAGTTAAGTTTAAGATTATAGTGTTTTAATGTGTTCTGTCATGAATGTTAGCCTGACATCCTGGTGGTAACAGAGCATTCTTTCCCTGATCATGGTATTGATTGTTTTTGTAATGAGGGATATGATCAGGTAGACAGCTTTTGTACAAAAGTAAAAAAGGAGGTGGGGTAGTAATTTTTGCAAAAAATGGGATTCTTCACAAACCATTCAAAAATTTTGAGTCTGTCGCGTAGGTACTCATTTCGAGTTTTCCTGTTGTAAGGTTGTTATGAAAGAGAGGTTTTTAATTGTTTTGGGAGTGGATAGAGCTCCAGGGGTGATATCTCAATGTTTATAAATAAACTTAATGATATTTACTTTTTTTTTTGTCGAAAAGTACAATTTTGTATTGTGTGGGAATTTAAACATTGATTTATTGGGAAATGATAGAAGTAAATACAGGCTGTTGGATCTGCTTGCTACTTTTGGCTTGAAGTGGTCCTTAAACTCGTCTATGAGGGTTGTTGGAAATTCTGCCACATGTATTGATAATGTCATTTCAAACATTCCCTGTAGTGTGTTGGACGTGGAGATCTTATAATCTGAGATTTCTGACCATAATGAGCAGGTGATTGGCATTGTAGAGTTGCCCCCCCCCCCCCCAATAAGAGTTTGTCATCTAAAAAATTAGTTAGAGATCTGAGACCTGAGACCTGAGAGTATTGCAATATTTATCTTAAAAATGGAGAATTGGAATATTTTGAGGGCAGAGATAATATCAATGAAAGTTTTGAATCTTTTATGGATGTGTTTATGTATGACTTGTTGCTTGTCCTCTGAAAGAATTGGAAGTAAGGCAAATAACCCTTAAGAAATGTAATTGGATTACAAAAGGAATTTTGATATCCAGAAATTATTTGAAGTTTTTGCATGAGATTTCTAAATTGAACTCTAGACTGATTAAAAAAAAAAAATTACAATAAATATAAAAAACTTACAAAAAGGTTATTAGGATAGCTAAATCTATGAACATAAATAAAAAGTTAGTCAAATAATATCGCAAAGGCGTCCTGGGCAGAAATAAATAAATTGAGAGGTTATGGAACTACTAGATATGCACCTATTGAATTAAAGCTAGAAAATTTAATTTATTACAATACAGTAAATCTGGCTAATGTTTTTAATGATTTTTTAAATATTTTTTATATCAATTTTACACAATAAAGATAGGACACCCGTTCCGGAAAAGAAGTGTGATGAATGGTGGTATCGTCTATGGTGTTATCTTCCGTAACAGTGGAGGAAACAAAGTAATTAATGAATTTCAAAACATAACAAGATTTGAATGGCATTTCTATGTGTCTCGTAAAACAATGCTCTACAGAACTAGCAGAGCCACTGGGCTTACCTGGTAAATATCTCTTTTTATGAAGGAACTTTTCCAGATATTCTTAAATGTGAAAAGATTGTACATTACCTATATTTAAGAAAGGGGACAGAAAGGTCAGTAATAATTACAGACCTATAGATAGACTTTTATTTTTTCTTACTAGATTTGATATGTTGCCGAAAGAACAGTTGGGTTTTATTTAACTGATTTTATTGTCAGAGGCCTTGAGAATAAGAAAAAGGTTATGAGTATATTTCTTAACTTATAAAAAACTTTTGACTTTGTGGATTTTAGAATCTTGTTTGAAAAGGTTGAAAGATCTGAGGACTATCACTCTTATGGATTAAATCTTTTATGGGCGGTAGAACTCAGCTGAATCTACATATATCACTGATTGCTTTTATTCCTTGGACATGCTGGATTTTCAAATTGTATCATCGTAATGTCTGGTTAAAAAGTGTATAATTTCTTCCTCACTTATGTTTTGTGTTAGTGACTTTAGGGTATTGACTTTTCTATAAAATATTCACATCAGTTCAATCCCCCATGTCTGTTATATTTTCTATTTGTTATTTTATGTATGTACGAATTATGCTGTTCCAATATTTTTCTAAAAATAGTGAGCAAAATGTGTCTACATTTATGATTTGTTCTAGTATAATTTGATACCATTGTAGAGCAGAATCTTGTAATCCTGTTTCCAAAATGTTGTATAATGATGTGGTGTAGGAAACTGACTTTGAGTTACGCCTATTGTTTTTATGGTGTAATTTCTGATCTTATCTGTATCCTACAGTTTCAGTGATATTCCCATGACATTTTGATAATTGTAGTGTAGGTGTATTATTTTCTGTTCACGTCACGTGACTTCATCACTAGCTTCTAATAGTTCTAATTCTGTGTTTGTATTCTCCGTGATTTTTCGTTGTGTATTAACGTAAGAATTTGTGTGTCATATTAGGTGAAAGATTTGTATTTATCTGAGTGTTATATTCAATGTCTATATCAATTTTAATTTCAATGTTTGTTGGAAGTCTGTTTGGTTTTTGGCTCCATTACAGCGAAACTGGAATTTGTTCTGTGGGATATACATCACGGCTTGTTGCTTCCGACTCTATGGCAACGTCAACATATCTTGCGTTCAGTTTCGGGTTAGAACTATAATAATCTTGAAATACCTTTAGCACAAATTTCATTAAACTGTTTTAAATGGTGTCCTGAGGTAATTTTCATAAGTCTATTTACATAGCTGAAATTCAATATCGTTATAGAGTGGAAGAGAACGGCTGCATGACTAAAGGAGAGCTTAGCCATTAATATGCAAACTCTGGATACCGGGTGACCTCTAGTTTTAATTTTTAATGTGGTCACACTTGGGTAAGTGGAGTTCTGCTCAGATTGACCACATACTTCCTTGGTTAACCATAACCAAACTAACCTAGGGAAACTGAATATAGCAGATCCATGGAGTGAAATAAACATAGACATATGAAGGATGATAGTGCTAATTCTAACCTCACTGTATCCACTCCTTAATCTTAAAACTGCTGGTCATGTAATTTCCACATCTTACAGACAAGAGGTTTAGGTTGTTTGGAGTACAAGTCTAAATTTAACTCTCACAAGATAAGCTAATTGGTGGATTATTAAAACTCATTAAGGGGATTATTCTGCTAGATTAGACCTCTAGAAGTCATGATGCTGAGTGTCACGACCCCCCTAACCCCTTTTTACAAATTTAAATCTACAAATATAATGGTACTATTATAATTAATAAATATCCACACTACAAACTACCCAAACCATTAAAAAGAATAATAAAATGTAACCATCATCACAATTGATAATATCCAAAAATGAGCGAACACGTTAGAATAATATATCTCTACAAAAATTGTAAATTAAAAATACGATAAATATAAGAATTCCTAGAATAGCCATCTTAAAACAACAGCTGTTCATTTTAGATGTAGGAAAACAGATTTCAAAGTACGTGGAGTAGTACAATAAACTATTTGAGTTTCATAATAATTTTCAATTAACGTAAAGTAAAGTCAATTTGTAACAAACGAACTAATAAATCCAAAACGAGATATCAAATAGACGTAGTGTACATTATATGCAAAGACACAGCCTGCACTCGGCAAGTGGAGAAGTGAAATCCAGCCGGAAGACCACGTGATAATCAGTAGCCAATCACAACACGCTAATAGCGATCAAAAGGATTTTTAAAACAAGACAAAGCCGCGAACCTAAGCGTCGGTTTTGGAGAAAGAGACGCATCTGGACAGCCAAAGAAAAAAGATGTGTTAAGCGTGGGTGAAGTTATTTTAATATTTTAAATAGAAAATACAGTGTCAGTGATTAAAGAACAGTGAAATCTGGTAATATGAAACTTATTATAATACTAAATCAATAAAGAAACTGTGAACAACTAATAAATTAATAGATAAATTCAAAAGAAATACTTCAATCTGGACAAGCCTAACCTACAGGCAAAATCTTAAATAAGAGATCATAAAAATTGTTTTTCATAAAATTTTATGCAGAGTATTAATTTTTTTATAGAATGCGTATATATAATAGACTATTTTAGAATAGCCAGCACGATAACCCCAAACCCGAGATACATTTATAATATTCAGAAATTTTTAACTAAACCCAGCAACCATAAAGTTATATATCAAACTATTGTATTTTCTTGTTGCTAAATACTGAGCTAAGCCTAGGCAGATTAATAAAAACAATTGTATGTGTTACTAACCAATATGTCTGAAAATCTAACCAACAAAATTTTTATGAGAATGAAACTATGTCTTTTTGATGAATTTTTTATTATATGATTGTAAATGAACATTAAATTATTAATTGATAATTAATAAATGATAAAATTGTTGTACAATAAAATTAGTGTGGAGTCATTTATTTGTAAAGTTAATTGCTCATAAAGCTAACCAAATAAGTTCTCCCATTCTATATCAAACAAACTAACAAAATAATTATTAATATATTTATAATATATATATATATATATATATATATATATATATATATATATATATATATATTTTATAACACCAAATAAGAAAGGTGGGTTGTTATACAAACCTCAATAATTTACAAAACAAAAACAATAATTTAAAACAAAATAAATAATAGCAATGTTGTTTTCACCCTAACTTTTTAATCTTGTCTTGTACTCAATCACATGTTGAAGTTAAGCTCTACCAAATTCACATATGGAAATTTCACTTCATATATTTCTTTTAACAACATATGATAGTGCCTCTACCCCCACAAATATCCTTGTTTCAGTTAATCTGAACTTTGGAAGTACACATAACATATTGGTTTATTAGACAATGTTCAAACTATTTGCAGCCACCATATAACTACCTCGTTTTCTTATGTTCTTCTGAACCTGAAGCCATGATTTCAATTTATTAATGTTCTCTGTGTTTCCAATTATCTCTGATACCATTTCAGGTTTGTACACTTCAGTCCAAACTTCGGAACTATTTCCGAATCTCTTCTTCTTATTTCGTAAGCTTTTGTACACTGCATTAACTGCCATATCAGGTTCCTAGACAACAATGCCAGAAAAACATAATTAAATAACTGACAAGAATTTAACCCTGCAAATAAATTCTTGCATATATATTTTGTGTGTGGTTCTATAAGATGCAAAGGAACTTAAACTCACAAAAAAACAATTTTGGCTCAATAGAAAAAATAATAAAAACTTAATTTTGTAAATCATATCTGTTACATGCACATTGTTTAAATCATAAATAAATATTAAGTTAAGGTGATTAAAAAAGTAAATAAAATATGAATTATTTGTCAACCATTGAGCTTACTACCTAACAAGTCTATTAGCGTGGTACTTGGGGCCTCATAAACTTCAACCAGAGATTGCATGCTCCCTTTAAGCCTAGCCAGGTCAATTGATTTCAGTACCTTTGAATAGTTTGAGAATTTTGTCGTCTGTACAAGTATTTTTTTTTTTTTTTTCATCACTGGCTACAAGAGTTCATAGAATCTCCTTCTCCTGTACTCTAGTAACTAGGAGTCAATGAAGATTTGTCTGCCTGCCTGCAATTTGACAGTTTTGGTCTCCATGGAAGAGACCAACTTTCTATATGTGTTCCCTGAAATGGCCAAGTCTGGTTATGAAAATACTACCTGTGGTTTGAGATGTTCTCATTTAAGCCTGATTAGAACCTTTGTTAGAGCCAATCTTGGTCTCTTGAAGAGATGCTAGCACATTTTGCTGGGAGGATAATGGTACTATCTTCAATGTTGTCCATTCTTGAGATATTAGTTGGGTCCAATTTCATAGGCTTGTATCCTACAAAGTGGGTCATACACTCAATGTCCTGCCACCTGTAGTGTTGCACACAACAACAATGCTAGGGATAGGAGGCACTCCCACACCAGTCTGGAGTCAACTTCAACTGAATCAAGTGAACTTCGACAGGATCAGAATTCACCTATCCTGGTAACCTCAGTATTTCAGTTTGGAATATAGTAGAGGACCTTCCAAGGCCGAGCTAATATTGATATCAGATGAGGCACTGTAGACGCCATACCCAAAATCCTGCCCCATTAATGATCCATCATTGTACCACACTAGATCATCCATAACATATCCCTTTTTTTGCCCAGTTATCTCAGGAGTAACTAAATATATAGTCAGATAATATTTATTTTTAATAACTCAAAACTAAGGGTATCTGTAATAAGTCCAATTAACCAAATTTAAATTTTCTCACTCTAATAATTTTGATCAAATGTAATCCATAACAATAAAAAGAAAATATAATAATTGTTACATTTCCAAAAAAAAATTAAGGAGTTATTTAACACGTTAGTGCTACGAGCGCCGATCAGTCTCCATGCGGTGTTAGGTTATCTATGCGGCAGACGCCGATAGGCGCTTTGTGTAACAATAGTTTTAGTAGGAAATTACCAGCTGATAGTTTACTTTTGAGGTTATATTATTGTGTAATGTCGTTGTTAGGATCTTTGTTGATATTTTAGTGTCATTCGTTCGTGGTTACAAGAAAGTTCATAATACAAAAAATGTCGGATGAAAATCCAGATGCATCTTCGTTTAGAAAACGAAAATATAATGAAGATTTTGTAGCTATCAACCTGAAACCTCTTAGCCCCAAAATATGGAACACTTATCTTCTAAATGTCAAGTAGGCCAAAACGGACGGGTGATGATGAGAAAGAAATGTAAACATTGCAAGATGGAAAATAACCGTTGGAAGGATACAATCTTCCATTGCTTAGTCTGCCCTGGCCAACCTGGCTTATGCCTGACTCCGTGTTTCAAAAACTATCATAAGGAATAAGCCTAGACCTAAATTAAATAGTATCGATATGATTATAAATAATTACCACATTCATTGTTATGCAGTCAAGTACAAATAAATAATTGTTCTTTTAAGTTTTTGATATTTGTGAATGTAATAGCTTTGTAAAGTTGTTGAAAAGTGTAATATAAATATTTGATTTTTATTCTAAATTATTTTATTTTGTCCAAAATCCTGATAAAATTACTAATTTATATTATAACACAAGGTATTCAAAAATAGAATAGTGTGCATTCAGTAGAAGAACTAAAAATTGCATGAACGCCTATGGGCGCCCGCAGCACTCGATGCAAAATACTGAAAAAATTTGTGCTGGGGGCGGCGGACGCCTATGGGCGTCCATAAGTTTTATTTATATATTTTGAGTATATGTAACATAGAGCAAAGATTTTATTTTAGCATAAATGAAGCAAATTTTTAATGTATTTTGGAAAATAGCAATGCAGCTCCTGGGGAAAGTTTTGTAACACTACTGGTAGCACTGAACGTGTTAAGGGTTAATTTCAAAATATTAGCAATGTAGTAATTAATAATGCAACACCATTATTTTCCACAATCTAGTCACCAACACAAGTGCACCAGAGGCTACATTTATTTTGCACAAAAATATTATGCAAGAATTCTTTAACATAATAATACTAACAATATAATCTAACAAAAACATTCAAATTACAAGTTTAGATTAAATTTTATACAACTTTACCTGATTTGATAACTCTTTTAAGTATGCCTTGATGTTTTCAGGAGGTCTTAACATAGACTGTGGTAATATACAAGACTCATTAGTCAATGAAAATGAGGAAAGTAGTACACCTTCCCACTGGGATAATGGTGGAGCTAAAGGTAAATCTGATACAGGTTTACATAAATTCCAAACATCGTTATCTGTCTCTTGTTGTTGAACGTGAGTTACAATTGGAAACTGAGCAGGGTTACCAACTATACTTTCACTAAAACAAAAACCACAAACCACTATGATCAACTTTTTTAACTCTTTAAAAAGAATAAAAAATTACAATTAAATAGATGGTTATTATTGCAATGAATAAAAACAGCTAAATATAAAAATAACAGACTAAATAACAATGATACATCAGGGCTGTTCTGAAAATAAGTTCCATTTCTGTCTGGGGCATGGAGAAGTGAGGATAGTGGCATGATGTTTGAACAGCTGTGTAATGATAGTGGACCATAGCATGATTTATTTAGCTGTAGAATTGAATACTTTAGATTATTTTATTAATGATATGATATAATGCCCAATAGTTTTCAATGCCATAGCACGTGGGAAGATTTGAGAAACTGAATCAATATTATCATGTTAGTGATCCTAAATATAAAATAAATAATAGAAATAATCCAAAATACGACTGTTTATTGAAGGTTAGGCCAGTCATAAATATAACGAGCAACTTAAAAATATAAAGCAAATTTTTATTTAGTTATGGAAGTTTGAAGGTAAACTGAATTAAATTAAACGGAATGAGGCACTCAGTATCCGGGGGGAGGTTAACCAACTTGAGATTACATTAGTTGCTCTTTTCATGTTTTGAACAATATTTTTTGGAAAGATGACCAATACGTTTTGTTTGGTTTTAAAGGTTCTTCTAAGACAAAATTTGTTAGATCCAATTTTGCTCTAATAGGGGAAATCCATTAAGTTTTAGTGAAATTTCCAAAATCACCACAATCAGCCATATGTAAAATAAAATTACAGTGACCAAGATTTATTTGTACATGTTTCACAAGTCTAAAGATCAAACAGTGCGAGTCATTTTATGTTGATTTTCATTTACTTCTTATGCATATTTTATACACCTAAGACTAATGATGGAGATGAGAAACAATCATAAACGACAGAAAAAGAAATGGGGTTAGGTCTCTCTCTTTCAGAAACATACCTTGATATATGGTGCTGCCTTCCTAACAATCAAATGCACAAAATAAAAATAAAAGAAGATATTAAAATCTAAAACAAATTAAGAAACAAACTAAACTTACCTCCTAAAATAATCTACTTTGCGTTTTACAGACTCAGGTGCTCCACTTCCAAGAAACTTTACTTTAGCTTCTAGTTTTACAGGATCTAGAGCAGTCTTTGGGGTTTTTTCTTCTTTTGCAAATAATGAATACATTCTCACTGAAAAAACGACAACTGGCTATTGTTCAAACATACTTCATTACTCTTACTATTAGGGTCTTATACTAACATTGTAGACATAAACTAAGGAAACATTCAAAATGTTAAAAATAATAATTAAGACTATTATTTAAATATACCTGAAAAATTAAGAATTGCACTAGCTGAAAAGTTACATGAGTGTTATTTGAAGGTTGTTGTCATTCGAACATAATAATTAGGAATAACTGTTGATGTGAAATAAAATTAATTTAAATGGTTCCCATTGGAATCTGAATTAAAAGACATATTATTATATATCATAATATCACAGGGATTAACTCTTAGCTAACTTACCAATCACACCTAAAATTAATTTTTAGAGGAAAATATTAGTTTGTTAAAATTTTTCATTTTTTAGGTTATTTGACTATATTTATACAAGGAAATTTTTTAAATGTTTAAAATATTTATTTATATCTACTACATGAATTGTTATAATTATTTCAAATTAAAAAAAAAAAAAAAAAAAAAAAAAAAAAAAAAAATTAAATGAAAAATTAGCAAATCAAATTGAGTATTATTATATTAATCTTAGACTCACATCAACTCTTGAAAGTAATTACTACAGGTAAACAAAGCAAACACAGTTTTGACTGTTTGTGTTATGACTACATTCACAAAATCGTTCCTAGTCTCCGTCTATAGGCCTATATCATTTCTGTGTTGTGCTAACCTCTACCAGTCAATTTACAATCTATATTTATTAAGATTTATACTAAGGACTGAAGGTACTTAGTATAAATCTTGCGTTTATTAAATGAAACACAAACACAATATTTAGTAAATATTCTACATTTAATTGAGTATTGTCAATAAATTCGCATGATAAGACTATATTTATTGGTACATACTATTCATTTTTTTTTTTAATATATTACATTAAATACAAATTTCTGAAATCTGTAAAAATCTACAGTACTGCAGATTTTTTTGTGAAATTATATTGTTTGGTAAAGATTCAAAGCCATAAAAAAAGGATTGGAAAACAGAATCAAACAGATTGAAAATGAAGCTGACAATATTATAGACATGGATTCCGATAAGGCTGAAGCCTTTTGGCTCCCATGACAGAAGAAAGACTGGAATAATAGCGGAAATAAAAGAGACAATCTTGGGACTCAGTAGTACTGATGACATAAACAACAAGATGCTGAAGAACAGCTCCCAAACTCTACTGCATGCAATTTTGACTTTATTTAACAAAGTTTTGATACTGGGAAAATAATCTTTAAAAAATGGAAAATGTACATCATCATACCTCTTGTAGAGAAATAAGATCCTATTGATCTATTCCACTTGCCTCGTGTATGAGAAAGCTGCAGTAAAGAATCATAAACACAAGACTAACATGAAAACTGGAATTCTTTTGAACATCTGATGAGAGATTTCCAATTAAGGTTATAGCGTCAAAGAGGCTGATATATAAATGATGAGGGTATATATATAAAATGCACATTGTTATATATAACCAATAAAATCTATGATTGGTTAAAAACAATGGCATACAGTAGCAGTTTAAGTAGATTCCGTGGAAGCATACAACAAAGTACCCCCCACAAAATGATACTGTTGCAGTATGAAGTTGCGAATAGGAGAGAAAATGCTACAATACTTGGTAACTTTCTGAGAAATCGATTGATTCAGGAATACTATAAATTATTGAAAGGTTGAAAATGGGATTACAATAGGCATATATAATTAGCCCTATCCCATATAATATAGCAATCCATGACATTGATAAAGATCTTCCATCAGAAATGCATTGTGTGATATATTGCTAATGTCAGATCACCCAAAGCAATTGATGCTTAACCAGACAACTCAATGGTGTAAAAATGGTCACTCAAAACCACACCAATAAAAACAGAATGAGGTTTCTTTCTAAGAAGAAACACACATCGACTTCTTACCATTCCTTACAATTAACAATTCTGAACAGAGGATGAACTATATTTCTAAACTGTTGTGAGCCACAATTAGAAAGAAAAAACTATGTTGGAGAACATATACAGTTTGATGGATCGATGTTAAAAGCTGTTGCTAGTAGATAATAAGCACCAAGTTACCTTAAAGCAGTTTCACATAGCTTCCATCAGAACGAAAATGACCTACTGGAGTGAGGTCCAAATGAAAAGAATAGAGCTTATACAATCAACAGCCTTAAGAGCCAGCCTGATAATGAGATAGTCAATTTTGCTGTGAACATAGCTACAGTATAAACAACCTCATTGGTGTATTGGTCTCTAATGTCTTACCTTAGAAAAAAAAGGAAAGCAAATTGTGTTCCAGTGGACTCCAACTAGCTGTGGGGTGGGTAGAATGAGATAGCTACAGTACAAGCAACTCAATTCTCATTTGCAAGAGGGAGTGAAATTGTTCCAGAGGAATTTCCTCCTACTAGTGACGGAGGACACAACACACTAGTAGATGGCTATACTAGATTCAAACAGTACCTGCGGATCAAATACTATAAAAATGTGTCAAGAGCTACAGTCACATTCACTGTAAGAGTCAGAATTGGAAATATTGTCATTGGTCAATACTTACACTGCTTTAACTAAAACAACTCTTCGACCTGCTAATCTTGTCAGCCGGAGAGGGAAACTATTGAACAAATACTAACAAAGTGTAACACTCAGAACCCAGTAAGAAACACCTAAAAGTCATGATTGGAGAGGATTGAAGAAACAGATCTTCACCGACAAGAACTACTGAGCACTTGCAGCACACAAATACTATCTACATAAAGCTGTCAGTATCACCTGATGTTTCAAGCCTGCTATAAGAACTACATAATTATATTTTTAAATCCTTAAAAATTCAATGATTTTAATAAGTCGGAAAATCAAAATTATCCAAAAAATCAGAAAAAAAAATGTGTCCTAAAGAGTCTAAATCCAGAAAAATCGCCGAAAACTTCTTTTAAATATTATTGACTAATGAATTTGCCGAACCAATTTAAAAAATTCAAAATGTACACCAGTTTCTCAAAAACAAGGGGAAATTGAGTTTGATCAAAACAAAAAATGTTTATTTTTAAAAAATTTGAAAATGTTCGATGACCCGGATGTATAGTCGCTACATTTTTCATTAATACATTCCTTAATTCTCTAAATATGCCCTAAAAACTTTTGTTGTAGACACTACAAATTGTGTTGATGACTCCTAAAAAAAAATCATGTAAATCTGACAAGGAAAGAATCAATATATGTGAGGCGGAAAGTAATAAGGGACCTCATGTCGGCAATTTCCGGTTTTGAGTTATTATTACTTTTTAATAAAGCAGTAAATTCTGAACAATTTAGTAAAAAAATTATGTCTCTATGATTTTTTTTGACTAAGTTACGGGGTTTTGAAATTTTTAAAATGAAAAGAGGCATTTTAAGAAAAACACATTTGAAATTTCAAAATAGCGCAGAATCTTTATTTTTCATATTTAAGAAATGATTTATACATTAAAAAAAAGGTAAAAGTGTCCTTTTTCAAATGGAATGAAAGAAAGTCCTTAAATATTTGGGTTTTTTTTTTAAACTGAGCGCTTCCTCTTCTTTTTTGAAGATCCTGGAAGGGGCTGAGGTATGTCTTGGTCCAGGCCGCCATTTGCTTCAACCTGCTGGGGCTCAGCTTCCTCCAAAGGCTCTAGTTGAGGACATAACACATCCTTACACTCTTCCTTGCAGAAGTCTCGAATATTTTTGAAGAGATATTTCTTGCGATTTCTAGATATTCCTTCTGGGACTATCTCCTCTGGAAAACCACCAGGTCCATTTTCATCGGGAAATATGTTGTGAATGAATTCAGTTCCATTGATCTCAATTTTGCAGTTGACTTTGCCTTTTAATTCCGTATTAAACTCAAAGTGGTTGTATTTTGTTATGAGGGGCACTTTCTTGGCACCATAGGTATGGAAAACTCACATAACATTGAACAAGCTCATACAACTACAGTCGTCCGCATTGCAAGTAGCTGCTTGTATGGATGCCAACCTACGCTACTATAATACTCGTATTAAGATGTTTTAAATTAAACAGACGAACAAATGTTTTGTGGATTTATTTATTCATAACAGTAATAAGTAATAGCTTATGAGAATAAATTCTCAAAGAATTGAGTGTGAGGCACTAGCGTGACTGTAGGCCTAACATTAGTGAAAGAAAGAGGGTTTATACTCTTGAAAAGGAAAAGGTACCTGAAGTCGGGTAGGGATATTCATAACTAGAAAACATTTTGTTTTTACGAGAAACCTGTTGTAGTTCTCTCAATCACCGCTAGAATTCAGGAGAGATTAGTTTCTAAAATAATACAAAGTAGCCTGTGTGATTGAGAAAAGGGACCTCTTGTCGGCAATGTTATTTCTCCATAAGCGACTTGAGGTACCTTTTCTAACAAATGGCATTAGTTGCTATAACAATTATTTTCGGTATTTTATCGAATCGAAACTGTTTTGTAATCGATTATAACCTGTACAGGACGAAACAAAGATCGAAGAATCGCAAAAATATGAGAATCGATAATTTCGACCCGTTCGACTTATTTCGACTGTACTGAAAAATTTACTTTGCCGACATGAGGTCCCTTATTACTTTCCGCCTCACATATATTATATTACCTACGGTTATCTTTTAATATATATATATATATATATATATATTTGGAAGTGAAAAAATGGGAAAAGGGTTTATTTTTTTAAATTATTTAAATTGATGAAACTTGTTATCTCAATATTTAATAATTATTGACTTTTCATTTCTACTGAAAAAGATAACCAATCATTAATTCTTGAATTATACAGATTTTGTTTTTAAAACCCATGTAACAATACACATGCCATGAAAGTTTTACATAGTTTTACCTGATGTGGAGGATTTCTCTGCTTTAATAGTAGTATATGTTTTTTCTATTTTTTCATTACTTTTCTCATTACTAGACTGGGAATTGCTGTAAGAACTCATATCGGAGCTATCATCCAACATTTTGTGTCCTGAACTGAAAGTATTTTCTTCAATAGACAGGTCTACTAACTCAGATTGGGTATTAGAATCCACCAACCTAGATTCTAAAATGTAAAACCATATAATCACAATAAACAATATTCAGCAAAACATATTCTTACATTTAAGACTAATAAATGAATGCAGAAGTCAGCGATCAAAGTGTTTACAATCACAGATTTACACAAAGTAGGAATTCAACAATAGTAGGCCTATTGGAACTCACTACAAAGTGACTTCAAGCTTTATTTTTTCATCATTTATTTCTGCATTCAAACGGTTATGATTTTATATTTTAATTACTGGATATAAACATATTTATTATATTTTGTGTGTCCATATAATCCATATTAAAGTTTGTTTACAGTATTTTTACAATTACATATTAACACAAATACAACAACAGTAAATTTAGTTAACGAAAGTAAATTCTCATAAAATTTATCAGAAAACTAAAACAATGACATATTACAGGGTCCTACAACAAAAACTGAAATTAATTTAAACAAAACTTTCAAGCAATATAAATTTTTATGTTTGGTTTTTTATTTCACAAGACTACACTATATATGCTAAGACAGTGTAATTTAATAAAAAGAAACCTAAAAATAAAATAATTAATTCTTAAAATACTAATAGAGTAACAGATAAATCAATAAAACAAAAAGAAACACATAAAATAAAATCGAATACTATAATGTAACCATAAATATACAAACAAGTCCTGTAAAATTATGCATTTCAGAGGTAATACCGGTTTTGGAGTTAACTTCACAAAATTAAGCTAAATTACAAGGTTAAAAGAAAAAATATTTTTTGAAAAAGAAAGGACAACTAAAAATATTAAAATTAAAATGTGTCCGTCAATTATTTTTTCTTATTTGATATAATTTCGTTCATACACACATGTAATCCCTATGCCAAAACCCTTAACAGATGCTGAACATCCTTCTATTGCACAATCAACAGCCATAAGTCATAACCGTAAAAAAATTTCAATTTACAAAGTTATTAATCAATAAGAATTATTCTACCATTTGGAACATATACTTCATTGATATATAAACACGATTACATTATATACACAATACAATACAAAATTATAATAAGGACAATAAAATCAACCACGAAATAAAACCTATTAAATTAATATTTTTCAGACTAACGCTCAAGATGGGGAAAAATGACTCACCAGTTTAAAAAATTGATCATATACAACTTATGTAAACAATTATCGTGTAGTTTGAATAATTAATGATGATGTTATAGAAGATACAATATTTTCTTCCGTTTTCTGTTTAACAAAGATAAAATATCAAATTTTGCACTAAATATAAACTGTAAAACAAAACTTTATCCTAATCCTATTGAGTTTGAATACATAATTTGTTCCATGCACACACAAACGTAAATTCCCCCCACCCACTTACATGAGCACACATGGGATGCACATACATACCCGTGTGCATACACACACACACACACACACACACTAACTACATTTAATCTATGGAAAAGAATATACACAAAAATATTATCTAGTTCCTACGAATATTCTCAAACCAGTTTTTGAATCTATTTTTATTTAAATAAGTTTTAATATGGAACGAATTAAATAAACTACAGTTAACACAGGCTTTGGACAAAAATGACATAGTACATTAAATTTTCTAAGTGTTAACAACAATACTGTAATTTTTTAAATTTTCAATGTGCTCTTTCCAAGCAAAATTTGTATCAATAGTAACACCTAAATATTCGATATAATTAATATGATACGATTTATACTACTGACCGACGGTACTTGGGAGAACTCCATTTTCAGGAAAGTAAACCACAGCACAATTTTTAGTAAATTGTACCTTTTTGTTTTGCTTAGGTTTTTGAGAAAAATAGAATTTTATATGATTTATGAGCAGTTTATATATATATATATATATATATATATATATATTTAGTCAGCTACCAACTTTAATACAAAAACCAAGCACATTTAAAATTTCATTAAACACACGCTTTATAGAAACACTTTTTTAGAGACTCTTTAAACTAATATTTCCAGTAAAATCTGATAATATATATTTCTGCTAAGTTACTCTTTCTAAACTTTTTGTTGTAAAAATCACAAAATTAATATTTTTCGGTGGCAAAGAATAAAATATTTGACCCTTACGCACTTAAATTTTAGATAACTACTTTAGCTTAATTCAAATTATTATAGTTGTAATCAAATTCATTCAAATTAATAGTTGACTTACCAGAAGTAGGAGTGAGTCGCACACGCATGGTCCATGATTTTGATGCAGATACAGAAATCTTCTTTACATTATTTTCTGGTGTTTTACAAACAACAGGAGTTTTATGCATGGTACCGGCTTTGAAATAATTTTCAATAGCGCTAGTTTTTTTCTTCGGTGTAATTTTATCATCATTTACACAAACAGATAAATCATTTGAAACTTCAGTAATTGAATTGGTAAAACAATCATCTAACTTTATTACCTCAGAACTAAGAACATCTATCTTATCAGAAGCCTTCATCAGAGCTTTCGTTTTGAGCCCACTACTTTTGCTAATTGACGATAATTTATCTAAACTATTTCTACATTTTGATCTTTTTGGTTCAATTTTTGGAGGGGAATGTATCAACGCTTCAACTTTTATTTTATTATGTTGTTGTCTTGTCATTGCGATTTCTTTATCAACTTTGTTGAAATAACTGAATAAACTATTACCCTGACTTTTATCTGAAGGTGACACTTTTGAATTGTCTAAATTTTGATCTGATTTGCATTCTTTATCTGATAAAGAAGTTTTAATTTTTTTCTTGATTTTTTTTGTATCAAATATTTCAAGAGAACTGTTCAATTCAGAGTCTGTAATATCTTCAACAATTTGTTTATTTAAATTGTTCTTTTTGGAGTCCGAAAGACAATTTTTTGTTCCTTTTAGGTCGTTATTATCTTCTATAGATTCATTGTTCGATTTTTTAAAAATTAATGGTTGTTCTGGGAGAATAGATTTTTCAACTACTTTCTTAGGTAATTTACTTTGCAACGAACCTTTTCTTTTGGTTTTTAAACTGCTGCTTTTACTTTCATTCTGCTTTTCACTTATTATAGGACTAGACATATCTTGAAGAGGAAGTTTCGGAGAAGTAGATTTTTCAACTATTTTCTCAGACAATTTAGTTTGTAAGCTACTTTTTCTTTTCGTTTTTGAATTTATGATTTTACTGTCATTCTGCTTGTCACATATTTCAGGTCTATATATATCTTGATCCCTTGTATTATTTTCTGTAACATTTTTGTGTTTACTATTTAGATTTTTTGAATGGTTTCTATTAATTTGTTCGTTTTCAGATTTTTTCTTCTTTGACGTAAAACTTACTTCTTCATTAATTGATTTTCTTTTCATACTTTTTGAAATCGTTATTAAGTTATTGCTAGATTTCTTATTACAATTAAGCTGATTATTCTGTTTATACTTTTTGGTTTCAATTACTTTATTAATATCATTATCATTACTACAAATTTTTATGTTTAAATTTTGATCTGATTTGCATTCTTTATCTGATAAAGTAGTTTTAATTTTTTTCTTGATTTTGTTTGTTTCAAATATTTCAAGAGAATTGTTCAATTCAGAGTCTGTAATAGTTTCAACCATTTGTTGTTTTAAAGTGATATTTTTGGAACCCGAAAGGCATTTTGTTGCTTTTCCCATTTTTTTCTCAATACACTCCTTACTTTGTTTTACATTTGTTGAATTATCATCTGAATCATCACAAGGCTCATGACTGTTAGATTTTGCCGAATCAAATTTGAGTTTTTTTCGAGACTGTAATCTTTTTCGTTTCGTTGGCTTAACTTCATCTTCATTACTACATTTAACGATAGGTTTATTTTTATTTTTTCCGCTACAACTGGTTTTCTCAAATAAAACCTTTACTGAAGCTTGTTTTTTGTTCCTACTTAAACTCCTATCTACAGGACACTCGTTATCTTCGTTTGGAGATGTAAAATAATGTGTGATAGTTTTCATTTTAATCTGAAATCAAACAACAAATTTAATATAAATTCAATAAGGATTGAAATCCATGAACTATAAAAGCAAATTAATAGATCTCATTGTTTAACTTCAGTTAGTCTGTGTTTAAAAATAGTATTGTTTTAAATACTTTCAGAAGGCGTGACTTGTATTTAACAAAGGAGAAGTGAGTCGAGTGTGACATGAAATACACCCACAGTATTATATATGAAAATGACACATGCACAATTCCTTTGGCAGAAACCTGACTAGAAAACATAACACAGTAGGGGAATTAAATTCAAGCCTTCAATGGTATTCGAGTCATTTAGTATTAGATCATTCAAATTAGTTTAATTTGTGGCCATCTACAGTTTTGTTTCACTTTTAATCAATTTTTGATTAATTTTTATTTTAAAGTAGGGTCCGCCAATATTCTATATTATATATATCATCATTGGCTCATGGAATTTCAAAATGCGATAATTCTGAGCAATTACTTGGTCAACCCCAAACTTTTTCATATTTTACTACGGTCATAAGGATGTTCTCAGAAAGCAAGAAACATATAATTCAAGGCCCGCAAGGCTATCGTACAAGTTGCCGAGCGATAAGAAGGTTCAAAGTCCACGCGATAACAGTGGCTTGCGGGAGACGCGCGGAAGGCCAGTTGTGACAGTACCGTTATGGCTAGTGGTTCCTCCGATAATCCTTTTTTATGTGACGGGTGTGAGAACACGTTACTTAGTTTCACGGTTTTAAGTGAAGATCAGGAAAAGTTAACACGTTTTTTGTACGAACACAGCGTTTTGCAACGTACCAAAGTGTGTCCAACATGTGGCGGGTCGATGACGTTAAATGAAGAAAAACAGACGTTTAACTGTTGGAATAGAATCGAGTCAGTGAATAGTAGTTTCACATACATCTCTACATTATCGTAGTAAAATATGAAAAAGTTTAGGGTTGACCAAGTAATTGCTCGGAATTACCATGCTTACTTTGCGAGATAATTATATAGGCTATCATGACAGGTTTGGCCAGGTAGCTATATATATATATATATATATATATAACCACCTGGCCAAACCTTTCGTTGGTAAACGGATTGAAACCGGAACACGACGCCATTAGAACTGATTTCAAAGGACCGCTTCATATCGCAGCATTGATATCGCACCTGTACGATGGCCTTGCGGGCCTTGAATTATATGTTTCTTGCTTTCTGAGAACATCCTTATGACCGTAGTAAAATATGAAAAAGTTTGGGGTTGACCAAGTAATTGCTCAGAATTACCCAAAATGCGTTGGCTTTAGCATTCCTTTGCTATTAAAGACCTAACTGTCACATGGTTTTATAGTTTGTCTCGTATAACTTGATAGCGGGAATAAACAATCGAAACAGTAACTGACTGCTAGTAATGTTAGAAGATTATGATAATACTAAGCCGCCGGCGTCACACAAGAAGCGTTATATAAACAGACTAATTTTGTTTAGTTGATAGTGGTAATACTATTAAGACGTTAAAACATGTGTTTAAGAGAAGTAACAGTTTATATTTGTAAAAAGATAGCTGATTTAAACAAAACCTGTTTCATCACTTTTTCTCTCAATCATTGCCAAAATTATTGGATTAGAGGTAGCTACTGTTTTTAGGATATTAAAGGAATTTAAAGAAAAAGGAAACTATTCATCCCAAGTAGAGGCAAAAATTAAATATTGTTGATAAAGTTGGCGACTTGGAAAAAACTGCAATAAGATTTAATGTTCACGAATTATACTGCAAAAATGAAAATTGAGTTCAATATTGTTACAAACTGTTAATTCTGATAATGATTTGCATAATTTTTCGTGTGCTACCTTTCACAGGCTACTAAAAGTTCTAAAATTTAAGTTTGCATTAAGGAGAAGTCACAGTTTCTTTAATAGAGAGAAGTGACATTATTAAATGGCGTCATGATTATTTTTTAAAAAAATGACAGTTTTGAAAAAGAAAAACTCAAAATTTATTATTTGGGTGAAACATGGGTAAATGTTAGGTATACAAAGAAAAATGGTCGTGTTGATACTGATGTGAAATCCATACAGATGTTTTTTTAAGAGGGTTAACAACTAGCTTAAAAAATCTTACCGTGAAAAGTAAAAGACTAACCGTAGCCCATATAGAAAGTGATTCAGGGTTTCTACCAGGGGTTTATGGCTTTTTTAAGTTAAAATCAAGCATTGAATATCTGAATATCACAAGGAGATAACGGGTAGTGTGTTTGAATAATAGTTTTGAAAAATTGTAACGATTATTAAGCCAAAGTTGTAACAGTTATGTTTATGGACAATGCAACCAACCCTAGCGTCTAAGGTGAAAAAATTCCCAGAACCATAGTCAGAAAAGATTAAGGGGTTGCAGAATAAAAATGTTTTCGTTATAATAGTAGCCTGTTAGATTCATTTTTAGACTAGGAACAAAAATAAAAAGTGACTATAAATATAAAGTTGACGAAATAGTTAAAATGCATGATTGTACAGTGCTCCATTTACTTCCTTATCATTGTAATCCCAAGAGAATTAGCGTCGTCTCAGGTTAAAGTTATGTGGCCTCAAATAATAAAAACATTTATGTTAAAAGAAATAACAATAAAGATGTGGAAAAATTTATACAAGAAACAAACATGTGGCATTCTGAATACCAATATGAGGAATTGTTATAAACTTCATTGTTAACCTCGATGGTGACTCTACCAGTGATGACTCTTATTCAGATTACCCTACTTCAGAAGCCCTATCTGGCGTAGAGAAGCTACTACGTAAACAAATTTGTATTGTCTTTAATCAGTTTAAAATCATTGGACAATATTAATACAAATTCCTTGTAGAATATCTTAGAATAAAAATAAAACTTTAAGAACTCTTCAATTGAATATTGGTAAAATTAAGAACGAAAGATTTTTAAATGGGTATAATAGAATCTAAATTAGATTATAGTGTTTGTGATAAAATATAATTTATAAAGATATTTCAAGTTGCAAGTATGTATCGTATAAAAAGTAAAATATAAAACAACTCGTATGTCTCCCGCTAAATTAAAATGTCCAGTACACATCAAAAGTCTGTTTGCTATGAGACAGACTATAGTTTCGAACTTACTTGAAATGAGCAGTTCCCTATATTTTATTTTATAACTCCTTATCCTTTAATCAAAAGGAACTGAATCTCCAAAGTTTAATTTTAGATCACCCACTATTTGAGCCCCCCCCCCCTCTCATTTATAATTCTTAATAGAATTTGGCTTTTGCTTGGAAAGACTATATAAATGTTTGCACACTTTATATTATAATAAATTTAAAAGTTAATCAAGAATTATTGGGAATTTATTGTTAATTTTTTGTCTTAATATAATTACTATTTTATTTATACAAAATTTAATAAGTTCCAGTTGAAAGATGTTTGCTAATTTATTTTATTGTATTTATCAAAATGATTATATTTTAGGATATTAAAAAAAAAAAAAAAAAAAAATAGTAAAAGGCTGTCTGTAGAAACAGAAGTTTATCTAAAAATAATGAATAAGAGGACTAGATGTCATTGGGAGAAGTTTAGATGTTAGTGAGATATAGCCTATATACTTTAAAGTTATGCAATGAATATTGATGCCTACATTTCATTCAAACATTTAGAGTTGCATCTTTGTAATGTATCCAATATTGTGTTCAGCAATTAAAAAAACAAACAAACACTTTAAACCCATTACTAATAAACATTCATGGTCCAAAAATGTCTATAGACTCAAAATATCAAGAACCACTAAAAACATCATATGTACATCTTTTCAATTCATTTATTCCATCTTTTTTAAACACTTAAAAAACAAACACAAACAGAACAATAAATAAAAATAATCAATAATATTACATTCAAATTCTTATACAATAAATTAAAATACAGTGCAGTCACACAATGCAATAAAACAACCATAGAGACAGTACACTCAGTACAATATAAAATCTAAAAAAAAAGAATAATAATTAATAAACATTAATATATACACCCTACAATCTAAAAATCTAGATATCATAATTTAATTTCTAATAATAACATTTAAGCCTACTACAAGGATCACTTCTATTTAACGAAGTTCAAGAGATAGTGCACAAACTCCTTCTCCAAATAAAACTATCAAGACAACAGTACTTGTCTAGGCTGCTTTTATGTCTTATATTTTGATATTGACCTGCAGAATGTGTTTCTATAATTGTGTATGTCCTTGTTCTGGAAGGTGACCACACTTGAATTTGAAATAGAGAATTACTTAAAGTATATACATACTCGGAAGTGTAAGAATTCCAAGTTCCCAAGACATTTTTAGATTACTGGAATTTCCTTAGTCCTGCTATAAGCCTAATAACGTTCTGCAGAACAATATTCTGAACAGATAAATTCCCTCATAGTAAGATTACATAGCTCAGATGAAGATACACTAACCCATAGTAAGCAGTTAAAACAATAGAGGGTGAAGAATATTGATTTAAATTTCTCAGTGCAAATACTCCTGGAGTGATTTTGTAGTGTCTATATGATTATTTCAAAAAAGCTTATTATCAATATGGAGACTTAAGAGCTTTGGTAAGTTTAACACTTCTAATTCTATCTCTCACAGAAAGAGACTTGATGCCTTGTTTAAGTCATGGTTTAAATTAAAATACATGTACCAATACTTAGACTTTTAAGGATTTAATGACAAATTATTTACAGCCAAGCACTTACCTCAACTGGACCTCTATAGACATCCTTTCTACAACACGCATTGTGTTGTGTCCTACTACATATATGTGATTCTAAACATAAACATAGAAGTGGTTCGAAGCCCAATGTGTCCACATTTATTACACAACAATTTGAACTTTGACACAGTCAAATCCTTTTGAAAGGTTCAGAAAAATACTCATAACTTTACTTTTTTTATACCCAGACCTTCCACAATAAAGTTTTGAAAGTCTACAATAAAAGTAACTCAACTATTGCATCCACTTTAGTTGCCTTTTTTGCAAATAAGCCATATTGGCCACTAAATTTTATTATATTACAACTTTCTAAATAACAAAGTTTTTTTGAAAACTTTACTAAACAGGTAATAAAGACAGTTTACCTACAGTGCCTGTAGTTATTTATATCTTCCTTGCCTCTCTTTTTAAAGAGAAAGGACCTTAGAATATTTTAATTTGTAAGGCAATTTGAAAATGAAGAATTAACTAAAACCTGAAGAGTTCATAAGAGCACTGTTTGATGAACCACAAAGAAATTCTATCAATATCATCAGTAGCTTTGTTATTCTTCAAACTGCTAAACACCCCAGGAAACCTCTACTACACACACAGGCAGATGCAACATTGATACTCCCACCAATATGATTTCCTACATTATCAAAAGATCTGCTACTTAATATATTTATAGGCTACTAAAAAAATAATAATAATAAATCAGCAAAAAGAGATGGTTCAGAATAATTTGATCCATCAACCTTCAATTTAATATCCCCAGATTTGAAAATGTTTAATGTATCCCTGGAAACTAGAAACTCTAACTTTTGAGGTATTCTAAAATATTGGGAATTACCTGAGGTATAAGATATACCTTTCGAATTCTTAATGAGAAGATAGTCATGTGACATTTCGATTAACACTGCATTTTTCCCCTGTAAACAATGGTGCAATTAAAATTCAAAAGGGTTGTACCGTTTCCAAGAAATCAGTAGGTCAACGATGTAGGATTCGACTTAAAAGTTGTAATGAGAAGATAGTCATGCGACATGTTGTTTAACACTGCCTTTTTTTCTCCTAAACACTAATAAGGCAGTGGTTAATCAACGTGTAGCATGATTATTTTCTCATTACAACTTTTAAATCGACTCCTACATCTTTGACCTACTGATTTCTTGGAAACTGTACAACTCTTTTGAATTTTAATTGGACCATTCTTTTTAACAGAAAAAGACAGTAATTTATATATTACCTGACCTACGCCTAAATTTGTTTAAAAAAATAAATTGTGCGTTATTTCTCAAGCAGTCACCCATCCAAGTACTAATCACGCTCAATGTTGCTTGACTTTGGTGACCTATAAATGCATTGCATTCTGTAGTTTTCAAATTGCAATTTTTCGGTGAAAAGTTAGCTATGTGTTGAAAACTTATTTTATTATTAAGAAATAAGTCATGTAGTACATATGATTTTTTTTTAAATCTCCTAAATACGAGTAAATTTCTTTGTAAACAATTACCTAATGCATATTTACTGGGGTGATTTATATAAAGAAAATAAGGGTAACTGTCTATTGTACGTTAACATTGATTTATATTATTAAAAATTATGAAATCGTTAACTATTTACCTTTGTATTTAAATAATCAGTTCATAATATTTGTCGGACAAAACGTTTAAAGTCACAAAATTCATTATTTAACTGTCAATAACACATTCAAAACAAGGTAATGTACCTGTTGTTAGGTTATGACATGTTAACTAATTACTTTATTTCCAAACAATGATATCATTTTTGATTTCGGAAGGCACTTTTAAAGTCACAAAATGCATTTCTTTATTAAAAAATAGGCGATATTAAATCAACTTGAAAGTTAGTTAGCGTCTATATTGTGTTAGTTACGCAATGTGATGGGCAATAACAAAGCCGAGGTATGGTAAGGTGGCAATATATATATATTTATATATATTCACTTAAACAGACGTAATAAAGTAATTATCTTTTATCATTGAAAATATGTTTCTTACCGTATTATTAGGTGGATATAATTTCGCGGCCTCAAAGAAGAAGTTGTATTATATATATCTTCTCTTAAATTTACTCGGCTAAACATCCAGCATTGAAAAGTTTTATATATATTTGAAATTTGGCCTCTGCATGTTCTATATTGATGGTGTTAGCACCGGATACAGGTCAACAAAATTGATGGTGTGGTTGACTGTTAGATGATTGAAATTATATGATGTCAGTGTGTTATATGCTCCCCAAGAATCTGTTATAATCGTAGTTTTTGGTTTGACCCACTTTCTCACAGCCACGATTTATTTCCTTTTCCCGAACTTCACCTCGTCAATTTCGACAATCTCACCAAGCCATCCAATTTTAACAGAATTGCAGATGGTATCATTTATATATACCTCTCGAATAAATGAGAATCAATCTACAACTGTGTTTGCATGAAGGCGCAGATTAGATTGTAAAAGAGATTGACGAGGTGGATTTAAGAAAAGAAATGAATAAATTAGACGAAATACAGAGTTTTGTTGGGTAGTCAAGATTTCCTAACAAAAGTTCCTACTTTTGCAGAAACATATTTTTGTCCCTACTTTTGTCATTGACACATTTTCGCCTTTTCACTTATCTTTATATGACATTTAATAAACAAAATTTTAATTACAACACTACTATTGCACTTTTTACAAAATGTTCATTCATTAAAAACTTTATGTCAAATATAAAATTATTCTATTCGGCGTCATTGTATTCTCCAGCATCAAAAGATCGAACCTCACAAATACACAACATTTTTAATATGTAAAACTAAATATTTTTATACAGAAATACGCCAATTAATCGAATTTGCACATATGCTATAATAATAATAATAGAGACGATTCTTCAACCTTACAATATTAAGCTGTAATGCGCAAGTATAATATATATATTATCTACCAAGACTTAATAAAACAAGCGATCATTGATTCTTTCTTTGCAAGATGCAGCATTATATATATATAGGCCTATCGTCACCTAGCTAGACCTAATGAAACAAGAGATCATACATTCAATGACTTAGTAGTTACTTAGCCTAATTTTTAGTTTATAATTAATTTTAATTATATGGTTGCATTCACCAGAAAAAGTACTACTACTTTAGTTAAGAGAGCAGCATCCTCACACTATGTTAATAGGTAATAATATTATTTGTTCACGATCATGCCCTTAACTGATCAATTACTGATACATCCATCCTACCAGTAGGCTATTAACTTGTGCAGTCATAACCTAAGTTTGATTTCTTACTTTTATATTTCTTATTTTCTAGTAAAATAATGATTTTGAGACTTTAAACGTTACGTCCGACAAATATTATGAACTGATTATTTAAATACAAGATAAATAGTTAACAATTTCATAATTTTTAATAATAAATAACAATGACATACAATAGACATTTACGAAAATAGGTTTAGTTTAAAGTGGAAAAGTTACTCCATACATATACAAATTCCAATACCCATTTCAATAAGCACAATGAAACAAAACACACTTAAAACAACCTTCTGTTGGTAGATGCCTTGAGCCACAAAATTTAACCTAACCTGCCCATTTTATTTTTAATAAAAAAATGTGAAAAAGTGCCTTTGTTTTACCATAGCAGCATTAAAAAGAAGAATAACAATTATTAAATTTTAAATTGTAATAAAAACAAAAGAAACTAAGTTTAGATTGAAATAATAACCTCCTACTTACAAAAGAAACCAATAATCATCGAAAGGTTGTTTAGTCTACATGGGGTAACTATTTTGTAAAAATTACTTATTAAGTGAAAATTTTAAATTTAAAATTTTTAATAAACATATTCTATTGACAAGAGTAATTTTAACACGATAAAAAAGATTAAAAAGATATGCACAAACAGCTTCCAGTAATAAAACTATAAACTAAGCAAAACAACTATGAATTGGCGGGAATAGAATGTCAATTGATGCCACCTAGATAGACATGATACATATTATATATTGTATATAATAATAGATACCTTGTTTGGGGATATAATAATGGAATTGAGGTATATTATTTTTGTGGTGTTGAAATTTAATTTATGCTTTTTAGTATTGATTTATTCAGATCTATAGTACAGAGAAACGAAAATATAAGTAATACAAGTACACTGTTGTAATAAAACTTCTAAATTAACTGGGTGTCTTGTGTTAGAAAAAACTGTACGCATAAATTTAAACGTTATAGCACTTTACAACTTATTAGCTTTTAGGTATATTATCTTCCGGCATAGTAGAAAGTTTAAACGACAACAAAAATGAATCTATAAAAACGACATGCTGTAGTAACTTTTGCATTTTGAAAGCTCTATTCAACGCACAGAATGAACTATAATATACTGTATTCAAATCTATCATTCACAGACCTTAAGTGAAAGATGTGAAGCTTTGACTTGTTATAAATCATTAAAAAATTACCTCTGCCTAGTGAAAAGGGATTGAGAAAAAAAAAATTCCAAATTGTAATTGTGATATTTATGTTTATAGGTTATTGTGTACGTTTTCGTTCAAGTTTATTAAAACATCATGAATAATATTCCTTTATCTAAAGGACAAAAGGTATTATTTTTATGGAAATCCGGTTCCTCAACAGAAAATTTACAAATAACTGCTGATAAGCTTCAAGAATTAATTGGAAGTGAAGGAAAACTTCAACTAGAAAATGAGGACCGATTATTGTTGGGTAAATTGTGCAGTCTAGGTTGTGGTTGTAACAAGAGTAAATATGTATTGTTCCTGTCATTACTATCTTCTCGCAAAATTTCGGCAATTTGTTTTGTATATACCTTCTGATGTAACAATTCCATCACCATTTCTTATGCCTACACTTTTTATGTTTCACAATACCTTATTAACTTTAAAATCATCAAAATTGAGCATTTTTTGCCATTCTAAACTATGCATTCTTTCTATTGCATATAGGTTTAATTAATTACGCATATTGAAATCGCTTGTGGGGTGCTTACACACTTCAATAACTTTCACAGGTTCATCATATTATAACGCTTCTATGATATAAGATGCATGAAAACTAGCTTTCTAAAGGATTATAAACCTTCCTTGACCTGTAGTCTTTAAGTAGGTTTGGTTTGATAACCATATATCTCATTATATATACCTTTATATATAAAATATATATACCTTCCCAGACCTGTATTTACTTAAGTACTGTATGAAGTCATTGAAAGTGTTATGTAATCAGTCTTACCTTAATATTTTGGTGGATATAATTGTGCAGCCTTGAGTAAGAAATGGTGAATTCTTTCTACGGGTTCAAAATGTTATTTCACATATAATTGTTCTATATCTACATCTTGAAACTCTCCTATACCAATAAGCAATAATTCGTACTGATTACACGACATGATTTACATTAAATGACATTTATTTTGACAGTCCCTTAAACAGACCTATTTTCTCAGACGAAAACATCGATAGAAATGACAAAAAATTGATTAATGAGTTGTCACATAGAGTAACGCAAAGAGCCTAATGCCATGAAATCGTCATTTTAAATCGCTGGTTTTGGACAGACATTATGGATTTCAGTCATTCAAAAGTGAAACGTGTTGTAAAGGAGTATCGAAATGTTGAAAAAAAAGCATTTGAAAGACGAATTGCCTATATTTTGTGAGTAAATTGCAACGACAGAAACAATACATATTTACCATAAGTTATAAATTCCAGACTTATGTTTTTATAAATCACTTTAAACAAATGTTATCAATTAGAGGTAAATATGTAGTGTTCCTGTTGATGCTATTTTCTTGCTAAATTTATACAATTTGTGTTTTAAATACATTCTGTTTTAACAATTACATCATACTTTATTACGCTGTATATATTTTTTACTTTTCACAATAGCCTACCTTATTTCAGATCAAAATTGAGTATTTCTAGACATTATAAACTACGCAACCACTCTATGCATTTACTTTTCATAGATTATGGATATTGAAATCACTCATGGGGTGTACGCACACTACAATCAATTTCACAGGTTCATATTACTACGCTTCTATGATTTAAGAAGCGAGAACTAGGTGTTGGAAGGTTAATATATATTTATCTTGCCAGATTTAGTAAAGGAACTATAGGTCTAGTAATAGTAGTATCCTCCCTAGACCTTAATTAGGTCTGGTTAGATACAGTAATTGACATCTAGTTTGACAGTTCTTTAAACAGACCTATTTTCACGTATGAATATAAACATTAAGGGATGAGACAATAAATAGATTCACGAATTGTCATACGCAGTAACGTAAAGAGCCGAACTGACCTCAAAAGACGCATTGTAAATACTGTAGTCTGTTTGTGGCAGATACGGTATAATGGATTTCAGTGATTCAAAAATGAAAATTGTGTAAAAGGATCAAAAGGATGATATAATTGTTGCAAAACAAGGTAGGAAGAACATGAATTGCCTACATTTAGCTAGTAAATAGCAATGGCAGGAACTCTACATATTTACCCAATAAGATTTTTAATTGCTATACATGTAGTCACTAACACTCTGAAGTTATCGATTATTTTAACTCCATTTAGTGTATAGATTAAGATAATTTCGTTTTGAATGTATTTTTGGTACTTACGTATTAACGCCACCGCAGCAGAAGTTGCGCTAATGCACATGCGCCAATAAAGAGCAATAATAATTATATATCAAGGTAGCTATATATATAAACGCACACACACATGCCTAAAAAACTATCAAATCTAACGTATTTGTAGGTTAACGACTTTTATAAAGCTCATGTTTATCCGTGATCTAATTTCAAATTATTAACTTCAATAAACTTACGAAAGGTTTGGCCAGGTGGTTATATAATATATATATATATATATATATATATATATATATATATCACAAAGTAAGCAAATTATTAACTTCAATAATAATTATTGCTCTTGGCGCATGCGCATTAGCGCAACTTCTGCTGCCGTGGCGTTAATACATAAGTACCGTATTTTTATGACAACTAATCCTTTGTAGGTAAATGTCTAGTGTAGGTTCCGTGGCGATATGATATTGAAATTTAATGAAATCGTGTTATTATACCTCATTTTGAAAAAATTGGACTTCCTTTAGCTGGAAGGACCCTTTTCAAGTATCAAAATCCAATTTTTTTCTAAAAATAAGCAATTTACAAGTTTGCATTCGATGATTAGAATACACCATGAGCCTATGTGTCTAGGTTTCATAAGTTATCCATAGCTTATAGAATAGCATCTCCTTATATATAGTCCTAGTAAAGGAACTAAAGGTCTGGTAAAGTAAAAAAGTTTGCATATTTTTTAGCACCTGAAATCTGGGGTAAGCTTCAATACATAATTACAGATTCTACTAATGATTCATTAAAGGGAAACATTTTTTGTTACAGTAACAAAATGTTTTTCTTGAAAATTGTTAGCCAAAGCCTAATTGTTAGAAACAATTTATGTGCGGGGAACCTATTATTTCCTTCCTTATATTATTTAGTATGTGTAATATATGAGTCAGACGCGAATTTGAGGGATTGCCAATTATGTTTAACTTATAAATAGGTAGATTTTGTAGTTTTAAAATTGTAATTTTTCATTGAAAAAGTGAATCCTGCATAATTATGTAGGCAGGGTTTAGGTCTTGTCATCTAAAATAAGGCCTACTATGATTGATGATAACTTATCATTTTCTGGATAATACGAAGGATCATTTATTTTTCACTATCTTTGCTAAATAAATCTGATAATTCAGAAGCAAGAAAAACATTATCATCAGATGTTTCAACTTTAAGCTATCTATCATTTTTACTTGAACCAATGTCAATAATGCCAATGCCAATGTTAATGAGAAAAGTAGTTATATGATTAGGAGACGTAAAAATACATTCAAAACATATCAATTGTTAGTATACTACATACTTTATTTTTAATTAATAATATATTTTAATTCGGAATACACTTTTTCACTCAAAAATTACAAATTGAAAACTACGAAATGCACGTAGGTTATGTACACATAGGAATGGAAATTCATAACTTCAAAATGAAGACTTAATATCAACACATTCACGTATCGTATTACATATTATGTACATTAGGCTACATGTCTTATGAGATGTTAATATTAAAACCTAATGTTCCATACAAGTTGTTTCTGTCATTTATGCATATCTGGTTCAAATGAACTTTTATACTACCACAGGGTCGTGTGCTCGCAGGGGTAATATGCCATCAATATGCTGATCTATGTGATCTATATCTATACTCCTGCTACCATCCAAAAATGGTATTTGTACTTATGTGCCTTCCAATTACCATAACCTTTTATTTTGTATAACTTATGATGGTTATTTCTGCACAAAACTGTAGACCACTTTAAACAAATCTTTAATTTAATGACATAAATTTACTTAACATATCTTTAACCATTATCATAAGTGTATTATTTTTATTTTCCAGTTTATGTTATTTTACAGATCTACTTGTACATTGCTGTACAGTATTTATCTATATTTTATTATAATTATTACCAATTGTTAATAACTTGTCACTACATATAAATAAATAATATACTGTATATCAAATTTAGGTCTACTATAAAATCCTTAATAAAAACATTACAATATCGTTTTTATTTTTAGCCATTTATTATGTAGTATATTTTTTTATGGTTCATTTTAACACCAATTCCCATTACTAGCAATTATTATAGTTCTATATTTTAACTTTTCTGTTTAATTTTAATTTAAAACTATTATTCATTATGATTTTTATATTGACAGCTAATTATGATGCTTCCACATTTGACGTTGTGGTGTCCGGTGTTGAGTCACCTTCGAGTTCTATGCATTCAAATGAAATATTGGGATATTTATTGAAAATTGTGAGACCAAATGGCACACTTCTCTTTCGTGTACTTATTGCTGATGGAGAATCATCTCATATAAAGTAATATATTAATTTATGTTAACTAATCAGTTATTGCTTTATGAATAATAGACCTAGATATTGGTTACGCACATAGTTATGGTTTACCTTATTTTTTAGAACATATCCAGATTTTATTCTTATTCATATATTTATCCAGATATTCATATATTTTATACGTAGTCAGTTTCACAAAATTCACATTCGGTATTATAAATGATTTTGGTAGCCCGATTTCCAACATATTATTTATAGCCTATATCTTATTTTTAACAATATTTATTCAAAACTTAAAAATCAAGTCCATTCATAATTTTTTTTTTTTATTATTATACATTTTTCACATTCTGAAAACATATTTGACAGTTCAGATTTTATTACCATATATTTTATTATAAGCAGTCAATTTTTTTCAATAACAGCCATCAGGTCCGTCAATTTCAAGTGTTCCACACAAAAAAATTAGTTGTTTGACCATTTTATAATTAAATGAATTTTTCGATTGTGGATTCCTACATGATTATAGAACCCAAAAATTAAAATTAAAATTTTTTTATTCATGGATAAAATAAAGCTTAAAGTTTCAAAATATTTTAATAATATAAATGACCTACAATTGTTTCGCCTTGCGGCATCATCGGGCAACTGATAATTAACTGGTATTGATAACTATTTATACATACACAAGTAACAGGAAACTGAAATACAATAGAAAAATCGGGTAAGGTAGGGAGAATGACCTAGCAGGTAGATGAAGGTTGATGAACTATGTTAAGGATGGGTTTTAGAAGGTGTGACGAATTTAATACAATTTGGCCATTTAAGTTGAAAATAGGCCTAAGTGTAAATAGATCTATTTATCTGTAAACATTCTAAATTATTAATCTATTGCTTTTATTTTCTATATGTAAGAGTTTAACATTCAATTTCGGATCAAAACTATGACTTGAGTCCAAAAGGTGGTTAGCAATGTTAGAGTTTCTATAGGCATGTTTCCAGCTATTTACATGTTCTTTAATCCTAACTTTTATAGATCTACCTGATTGACCTATGTACTCAGTCACAACCTTGACAAGATATTTTATAAACTCCACTATTTTCTAACAAGTGTTAGCTACAATTGTTAGATAATAGTGGAGTTTATAAAATATCTTGTCAAGGTTGTGACTCTGAGTACATAGGTCAATCAGGTAGATCTATAAAAATTAGGATTAAGAACATGTAAATGTATGGCTGCAATTGGAGTTGGGAAAGGGTAACAAACTAAAATTATTATTTTTGGGTTCTGTAATCATGTAGGAATCATAAAACTACATTTTTTTAAAAAATTATAAAATGATCAAGCAACATCTACTGGATCACTTGAAATGGACGGACTTCACTGGGAAATAAACCTTGACCACTATCTCTAAAACCTTGATTTACACTGAATTTATAGCACAAGCAAAGCTAGTTTAGGCCTTAATTTGAATATATAAATGGCGTTCATGGTTCATTTTGACTGACAGTTAATGAACTGACATTTTTGGTGATGAATTAGTTTTGGTCAGTTTTGAGTATGGGTGAGCGAGAAAGATTGTACAATGTTTTTTCACCATTTATTTTATTTATTTACTGTTCCCTTCCTTGAATAGTATAGTTGTTAATCTCTTTATATATATATATATATATATATATATATATATATATATGTCTCTATGCCCTCACTTCTACTCATATACATATATACGAAATGTGGTTACCCGCACTTTGTTATTGTAAATATTGATCTAAACAGCATGTGTTACATTCTAGTGGCAGTTATTCATATTTTAACAGCACTAGAAATGTTAATCTTCATTGCTGCTGCTATCTAGACCATTTTATTAGAACTATGTTAGTTACACAGGGTTGACTAAACTATCAATTTGGGCATTTGTATCTCATTGTGTTTCTGAACCTTTTGTGATCCTAAATTTGATAACCTAATTCTCCCAACACAGCAACTTTGTCATGTTTTTAAAAAGACATGAACAGAAGCGACAAGAGTCTTGCTACCAGTGTGTTGAGTATGATGTTGGGACTGTGTGTAGTGCTGTGCTTCGCGGAGTTCCACGAACTCAAAAATTACTAGATTTAAACACTTTTTGGGCATATTATAATAATTTTGATATAAGAACGTTTTTTACATATTGTAATAATTTCTGTATAAGAACTTTTTAATACCGGTATTGTAATAATTTTGGTATAAAAACTTGTCTTAATTTTAACAATTTCGGTACAAGAACTTTTTTACGTCTTTTAAATAATTTAGGTATAAGAACTTTTTGTACATATTTTAATAATTGTGTTTTAAATATTGCAAGTAAATTTATTCAATGTATATTTTTTAATTCACCTCAAAACCCCCCATCTTCCCCTTCCCTCTCTTTACCAACAAAACGTTTAATGTTAAGTTTATACATCAAGTAATCACCTATTTCTAAGTCATTGTGCCAATATTTCATTTCATGTGCTAATTTACTGTAGTAGTTATAAAACAGTCCAAGTGCCAAAAACCCCCAGTAGTAAGTTATAGGAGTCAGATAGAAAACACAGCAGTCAAGGGGTTAACACCAGATATTTGTACTTAAAGCACAAAAGAGTTTTTAAAATATCACAAATTTTGTAAACAAATGTTAGGGAGAGCGAACTCTTCTACGTTTACTTTTCTCTCCCAAGAAATGCATGCAATACACTTGGAAACTTTAAAAAATATATAACATTTTTAGTTGTATCAGTAATTCTTAAATTGTATTGTGTTTGTAAGATTTTATCTTGATAGGGAACTAAACATGTGAACAAAACAAAATACATCTTTTTTATACTAAGAACATCTTCTATGTGTTTGAGATCTTACATTTCAAACTTCAACCATTTCCGATATATTTCCTATGTTCTGTTTTTATATCCTATATTGTTTCCAACATATCCCTAAGTACCAGCAGGTTAAATGAAAATATATTTTGGTTTTAGATCTGAATCAGAAGCCCTATCTATATTAAAACTCCAAGGATGGGTTGATATCAATTCTACATCGGTAAATATTTCAGATGATGAGAAAGAAATGTTATTAAAGGATTTAAAATTGAATAATTCATTCAAGGTCATACAACTAAAGGCTAAAAAACCTAATTTCGAAGTAAGTACTTTTTTATTAAGTTATTTGTAGTCTTATAACTTTCATTAACATTTTATTCAATTTTATTTAATAAATATATTTCAGCAATAGATATTTCTTGTTTTGTATAATGATTAGATTAATACTCATCCTGATTATATCTGTTTTCAGTCTACTAATAAGCCCAAATTTGTTAAAAAATAGAAAGTACCTGCCACAAGGGAAAATGTGTAAATATACGATTTTCTCAAAAAAACACATTAAAGATGTTTTGAATATTCAATTTTTTTGTTATAAATCAAAGAACCATTGCAGTCATCATCAACTTCCAAAAATAATTATAAATCTAACAAATAAAACTAAAACGATAACATATCATATGAATAAAATTAACAACACTAAAACTAGTTACCAATCATAAATTTAGATATAATTAAATTTGTGCAACAACTTAAATATGTTACACATTTTATATAAGCCTATAAAAGTGCCCCACAACAAGTTAATAAGGATAAAATTTGTTAAAACTCAATTGAAAACAAATACAATATTATAGGGCTGTAAAGGGGTCTCCATCGAGTTAACAAGAATAAAATATTATGAAACTCGAAACTCAATAGACGATAAAAGAGATGTTGTAAATAGGCCCTGGAACAAATTAACGAGGATAAACTTTGATAAAACTCAATAGACAATATAATAGAATATTACAAGGGTCTAATAGGGGCCATGCAATGAGTTAACAATGATAAAATTCTATGAAATTTAACAGACAACAAAAATAGTATATTACAAGGCTGTAATGGGGCCCTGCAATGAGATAAGAATGGTAAAATTATAGAGCTTTAATGAGGCCCAGCAACAAGTTAATAAGAATAGACTTTGATGAAACTTATTAGACAACAAAATAGAATATTACAAGGCTGTAATGAGGCCCTGCAATGAGATAAGAATGGTAAAATTCAATAGACAACTAAATTCAAACAATGATAACATTTGATGAAACTCAACAGTCAACAAAAGAGTATATTACAAGGCTGTAATGGGGCCCTGAAAAGAGCTAATAATGATAATTCAATAAAGAACTAAATTCAATATTACATTTCTATAAAGAGCCCTTGCAATGAACTAACAATTGATGAAACAACAGACAACAAAAGAGAATATTACAAGGCTGTAATGGGGCCTGCAATGAGCTAACTATGATAAAATTTGAGAAACTCAACAGACAACAAAAAAGAATATTACAAGGCTGTAATTGGGCCCTGCAATGAACTAATAATGATAAAATTTGATGAAACTCAATAAACAAAATAAAATATTATAGGACTGTAAAGAGGCCCTGCAACGAGTTAATGACAATAAAATTTATTGAAACTCAGTAGAATATTACAGGTTTAATATTATGGTTAGAATATTAAAACCATTGTAGTCATCATCGCCTACACCTCAGCAGAATGAGCATTATGGTGGATTCCTGTATTCCATCAGAAATCCATGTATAATCATAAAATGACTAATGCAGACTGGTAACCATCACTTTCTCTCGGCGACTGGCATGAATAATGTATGGTCCCAAGTAGAACTATTAGACCCTTTGCCCCTTAAGATCCCAAACAAAACATATTGGTCTGTCTTTGAAAACTTATTGATTATGTTGGTGTGGAAGTCATTGGCAAAAAACCTTCAAAAGAACTATAAAAGATCTAATTTCTCAAAATAAGCTCTACAAATTTTTATCAAATTTTGAGTTAATAACCAAAACTTCTAGTATACAAAAGTACAAGTAAAAACATTTTATAATTCAGGACTAATTGTGAAAGAATTTCTACTACAGTAGAACCTCTGTTAACCGGCCTCGGATTAACCGGTCCTCGGATTAACCGGCCTATATTGTAGTGTACTGGTTGGATGAGAGTTTCCGAAAATAAATTGTAATTGAAACACCAAAGCGGCGGCGATATCAAACAACTTTGTCGATAGCGGTATCCCATTGTCGGCAGCGTAAAAACACCGCGGCACCAAAGCGGCGGCGATATCAAACGACTTTGTCGATAGCGGTATCTCATTGTCGGCGGCATAAAAACACCGCGACACCAAAGCAGCGGCGAATCAAACGGTTTTGTCGATAGCGGTATCCTATTGTTGGCGGCATAAAAACACCGCGGCATCGGTATAGCAAACATACACCCACAAAAACGTTTGATGGGCCGTTTTTTTTCCACGAATCATTTTAGTATACATTATGGAAAATATAACATTTCTTTTCAGTTTTCGGAAGCATGTGTTGGTTTCGTTTGAGACGCGGTTAAATGTGTCAAAAGACTTGACAGAGGGGAATCTGTAAAAAAGCTTTGTAGTGTTTAATTTTTTCATGTTTGATGTATAATATACAAAACATAATATATACGATACATTTATGTACAATTAAATGAGTTGCAATAACATCTTAATTGCATAATTCTTAGTGCTACCTGATTAAATAAGCTTTCTTTGAACGAAAACCGATTTTTCATGGGAACCTCGGATTAACCAGGCAACCGGCCCGGGACCGGTTATATTTAGAACTACTGTACCATTATTAAACATTTGATTTAGGTCAATTATAAGATAAGTATTTTTAGGACGAGTTTATGGCAGAAGTGTAGAAAGTAAATGTTTGATTTAAATATAAGTACATGGTTTACTAGGGCCAGGTTGACAAGACGAGCAAAGTTAGTAAAGGTTTTATGAAGGGGTATAACATATTGCAATGGTTTGCATCATGAACAAACCTTGCAAGAGTTAAAATGTCCAAAAAATCTAAATTATTGTAAATATTATAAGTGTTTTTTTTCCTATCGAATGACATAGAGATTGCTAACCACTATTACAAAGTTAGCGTCTAAAGCGGTAGCGATTCAGTAACATGATAGGACAAGATGAGTCTTGTGTATAAAAAACAATGGACTTTAAAATTTAAAAAAATTTCAAAATACTTTTAAATTAATATAATAAGAAAAACAAACTGTTTACAAATGTATTAAAAGGATTTTATAAGCATTATCAAATAAAAAACTAAAACAAAGAAACAAGAAAACAATAAAACAAAATTTAAATTATAAGAAAATTTAAAAAAGTAAAAATGTCTCAATTAAGTTGAATCAGCAATAATTAGATACCAATGATCAAAATTTGATAATTAAAAGTACCCAAGCAGTAAAACGGTTTAAAAAAGTTATTTTTGGGGTTTTTTTTTTTTTAAATAAAAGACAAAATAATAAAGTTACTTAAATAATAATAATAAATATGAATTATGCTAGAAATAAAGCATATACTCGTGTTTGTATATATAGTGATAAAATTTCATCAAAATCTAATGAATATTTAATGAGATAAAAAATAAAGTTCAGTTTAACCAAATCAAAAGTAGAGTTTATAAGTGAAATACTAGGTTTAAATGAAAGTACTAAGTAAGAATGGGTAATAAAAGACCAAGCGAATCGAATATATGACATAAATGGGGGATTTATTGTATATAAAAAGATACACCTATAAATGACGATCTTTGAAGAATGATAATTTTAGTATACGAACAGACATGGAAGAAAACTCTTTTTTGTTTCAAGTGAAAAGGAACAGGAAAATCAAGAATAAATAATAATTTGGATTTCAAAAAAGTATGAATTACAAAGATTGTGCATAACTCGAGAAAGTTTTTATTGGACAACCAAAAATCAAGTTTGTATGTAACGAGAAGAACAAGAGGAAGAGAATGTCATCAACTATTCAAGAGTTATGTCGATTTTAAGGAAATTTGAACAAAATTGTCAATTTTCAAGATAGGACAGAAAATCTACCATTTAGAGTTTGTCATCCGCACTTTTGGGGAAGCAGTGTGTCACAACAGCAGTTTGGGGATCTTCAACTTTGGAACTAATAAATTTAGAGTTAATATTTTAACAAATTATTAATATAGGATAATTACTGAGATAAAACAATAAACTAGATGATTGGTATCTAAAAAAATGTGATAGCATAATAAGACTATGGCGTTTTAAAATTAAAAATGGATAATCGAAAGAAAGGAATATAATTCTGATTAAAGGTGCTTAAGTTGGCATGGATTTTATCTATTCGAGTAGAGTGCAGCTTTGTTGCACAGAATTCGGTTACTCTAATTTTGACTGCAGCTACATTTGTGAAGATATATTTCTCAATGAATTAACTTTTCATAACCCTTAGAATGACTACAAAGTGAAATCAACATGTTTTAGAGACGGTAGGAGTGAAAACTTTGTTTTAAATTTAATAAATACACAATTTTAAATAATATAAAAATCAATATAACATTTACTTAAAAATTAAAATCACATAAAAGTAAATAACTTGTGAGATATAATCATCATTAAGAAGAATTGCTGAGAAACAATGAAGAAGTATCACTGAACCGGACATATCTCATCAACCAAACATCCGATATTGGAGGAACTTGAAGATTCTCCACTACAAGAATTGCTGTGCCAATACCAAGGACTTCATCTCTACAGTATTTTATCTCTAATATAGATTATAAGCTACTAAATTATAAATTTGAAAAAATATACCCAAATTTAAAGGAATTTTTAATTTAAATATTTGAAGAAAAGAAAATTTAACTCAAATGATTTTTTTAAACAAAATATAAGCTTTCTATGGTCATTTAGATATAATGAATAAAGTTTTGTTTTTTTAATTTAACCTGTTGATGAGTGCGGCCGTTCCTGAACGTCCCAAATAGCCACCAGCTGGTTAGTAAGTATTTACAAGAAAATTGTTGTCAAGGAGTAAGAAAAAAAAATTTGAAAATAGTTGTTTTATTGGTTACAAATGTATAATAATAATATCATATTGAGTTAAAAACTTGTAAGAATAAAAATTTACACTGATAAATTTTTTTACTGATAGCGGTATCCCATTGTCGGCGGCATAAAAACACCGTGGCATAGTCACCCGTCGGTATAGCAGACATACACAGACAAAAACGTTTGATGGGCCGCTTTTTTTCCACGAATCAATTTAGTATAGCCTACATTATGGAAAATATAACATTTCTTTTCAGTTTTCTTGGAAGCGTGTGTTGGTTTCGTTTACTGATAGCGGTATCCCATTGTCGGCGGCATAAAAACACCGTGGCATTGTCACCCGTCGGTATAGCAGACATACACAGACAAAAACGTTTGATGGGCCGCTTTTTTTCCACGAATCAATTTAGTATAGCCTACATTATGGAAAATATAACATTTCTTTTCAGTTTTCTTGGAAGCGTGTGTTGGTTTCGTTTGAGACGCGGTTAAATGTGTCAAAAGACTAGACAGAGGGGAATCTGTAAAAAAGCTTTGTAGTGTAATTTTTCATGTTTGATGTATAATATACGTAACATAATATAATGATACAAATCACTTATACTAGACAAGGAACATAGGCACAGGTGTGTGTAGGGGGGAATCAACCGCGGAGAAGACGATGCCATCGCCTACATTTACGCGCCAATCAATACGCATGGTGAATTCTCCTGAAACCACGCCCCCTGGAGTTGTCCTGCCTTACAATTGTGAAAAACCCGATTTCATGTGTTCTTAATACTATTTCTTGTTGAATTGTGACAACACAATAAGCCATGACTAATTTGTTTTATGATAAATACTTTTATTGCTCAGACGTAACCTAAAACGTTCCGGAACGTCCATACTCATTTACGCAAACAGCACAGAGGACGTTCAAGAACGGCCGTACTCGTTAATCGGTATTTTCCTGTACTCTTCAACAGGTTAATAATATTAGTAAGATATTTTTTCATTTTGTTATATTGCAATTAGTATGATATTACAAATTACCATCATCAATAGTCAGTTGTTGTATAGTTTAAAAAACTGACTAGTGACAATGGTAACTTGTAATATCATACTAATGTATAACGATTTATAAAAAAACAAAAATCAAATATTGTATGTTTTTGAAGAGAGAAATATAGCTCACTTGTTATGTAGTGGCGCTTGAAGGAAAGCTATTCTAGCTTGGAGTGGGGAGGCCAGCCCTGGTAGGGGAAGTGTCTACCCGGGTATACTTATAAATATTGCTTATGCGCTCTTGTGCCTGGCTGTGAATAATTTTCTTGCCACCAATTTTTGTTCTGTTTTGGTACAATTCCATATTAATAACAAAAGCAACAACACTACACAAGGTATTAACAAATCACTATTGATCACATGTTATTCGTAATACACTGTCTAGAAACGCACTGACGAAAGGACGGCGAAACACTAACTCACTTGCTTCCCTCACCACTAAAAAGTGACGGGAATCTGTTTGCCCAATGAAGGTCAAGCGCCACTACATACCAAATGACTTCTAAACAATTAAGAAAAAAGAATATATATATATATATATATATATATATATATATATATAATTGATATTACATCAATTTATCTTGTTTTGATTGTACCTTTGTATATTTTCAGTAATACTGAAATTAATTTTAAATTAAAATGCTAATTTTAAATTAGTATTAAGAATATCAAATTTCATCAAATAAATATAGATTTTTACGAAATACTCTTTCAAATGACACTCTGAGTCATTTAAACTCAATTTGTGTCTCAATTAAAACACAATAATTGAGCTAGTAAAGTCAATTTCAAATTACTTTTTTTTATTACTTACAAACTGGTAAATTAATTTTTTATAATAGATTAACCAATATTTAGAGTAGTTTAATTCTTGATTCTTAATTTCTAATTAAAGTTTACAATTTAGAATTTTTTTGAAAACCTGAAAGGGTTAAAAGAGATTAAAACGTTCAAATTGTGCAAAGTTGTTTGATTGATTTTTTAGGTTGGAACATTACGCCTACTAAATTTAATGAAACCCGCACCAATCTCTACATCAGTTGCACTATCTTCTTCAGTTACTGACAATTGGAAGCTGGATGATACTCTAGATTATGAAAGCGTTAAAAGAGATTAAACGTTCAAATTGTGCAAAGTTGTTTGATTGATTTTTTAGGTTGGAGCATGAAGCCTACTAAATTTAAAGAAATCTGCACCATTCTCTGCATCAGCTGCAGTATCTTCTTCAATTTATGACAATTATAAGCTGGATGATACTGTAGATTATGAAAGCGTTAAAAATGTTTAAACATTCAAATTGTGCAGTTTTTGTTTGATTGATTTTTTAGGTTGGAGCATTAAGCCTACTAAATTTAAAGAAACCATCATCAGTCTCTAAATCAGCAACAGTACCTTCTTCAGTTTCTGACATTTGGAAGCTGGATGATACTGTTGATGATGAAATCATAGACTCTGATCAACTTCTAGATCAAGATGACCTTAAGAAACCTGATCCTGCATCTCTCAAGGGTAGGCTTTTGTTTCATATAAATTTATTATATATTTTTGCATAAATTACTTTAATAATGTTTTCTATCATTTACATTTAGGCAAAGACCATGTCTTTTTTTTTTTTTTTTTTTTTTTTTTCATTTCTGAAAATTTGATCGTAATATTAAATGTTTGGATTGAATTTAAAGAGAAAATAAGTGTGTGCAAAAATATGTTGTTTTATTTTTTTAAATAATAAATGGTGAAAAATATTACACAAACTTTCTTATCACCCATCTCAAAAAACAAATAAAAATAAACCTAAACTATGGACGCATCTTTGGGGGGGGGGGGGAAATGTATATTTAAATAAGAGCCTAAACTTGCTTTGCTCTTCAACATAAATAGTATTTGATTAAAATGAGGTTTTAAGGGTGGGAATTCAATAATGGTCTATTTTTTTTTTATAATTATTCCTGAGCTGTAATATATATATTTACTTGGGATTAAGTACATGGGTTTAAGTCATTAATCTCATATTTCAATAAATTTTAATGAAAATTTAAAAGCCAATTTTAAGAAATTGCGTAATTAACCCTAGGGTGATTTTTTACCAATTACTCACAAACTGCATTTATGGAGAGTTGGCATGACCAATATGTTTATTTGGCTACACTTATGCAAAATCGTTAGACTCAGTTTTGAGAAAACATAATAATTGTGGATTTTTCCAGTTATTTTGAGTTTTTTCTCCTAAATTTTGAATTATCAACAAAAAAATACAGAGATATGACCAAATATACTCCTCATACTATATTTCATTAAAATTAGTCTTATACTCCATATATCGTCGCTTAAGAAACAATACAGCCTAACTAACATTTCATCAACTTTACAGGAGGGACAAAAAACTGTTTATTTTCAAGTATATTTAAGGGATATTTAATATAATGCTATTTTAATTCGAAAAAGTTGGTTTGAATTCCTTTTCTGTCTTTGAAAAAGATAAATCTAATTTAATAAATTTACTTCGTTAGTATTGGTTCTTATCAGGTTGTAGATAGGCGTTATTGATTCTTAATGAATTTTAGATAGGCGGTATTGGCTAGTAAATAATTGCAGTTAGGCGGTATTGGTTGGTTGTTTTTTGTTATTTGGGTGGCATTAAAATAAAAACTTCATTTTACTTTTGACTATCTAGAACATTTTAATAATGCAGACAGAAATACATTATTTACAAAAATTGTCTTTGATAATGACAAAGTAAGCCATTAAACAGTCTTGTACTCAGTATTTTATTTTCTACACTCCTTTCTTTTGTTCTTACTATTAGTTTAACTGTCACCGCCGAACTACTAAAGGTCTATGAAGACAATACCGCCTAACTACAATAACAGTTTTGCACTCTTGTTTTTCCAAAAATTGATCACGAAAATTAATTGCTAGTAAGAAATCGGTTTCCGTTATCACGAGAGATGCCAACACTAACAAAATAAAAAACGTATAAACTATTAAAACTACCAAATTGAAGTACTACTCAAGCAGGCGACACTGCGTCACTTTTCTCTATACGAAAGCATGGAGCTTACTGAAGTTAGGCGGTGTTGTTTCTAAGCATTCTGCTTTGTGTAGATAGGCGCTTTCTTTACAGCATGATTTTGCTGCTATCTGATTTTTTTTCAGCCAAACTACGGTACGTTTGCTAGTTGATGCGGGAGATCCGGCAGATTACGCTGGTATCAATAACTCAATTTCGCTAAAAATGTAAGTTAGGCGTTATTGTTTCTTAAGCGACGATATGTGAAAACATAAAAAGGATTGTATCACAGTTATTGACACACAAAAAATGAAAAATCATTCCACATTATTGCTTTTAATTCAACTATTATTTTTAAAGATACATTTTTAAAGACTATTACATTTTTTAAGATACTTTAAATAAAGGAAAATGATTGTGGCCAATGATTTGATTTGTGATAAAAAAATATTATCAGTCAGTTTTATAATAATAGGAAATATTTTATGTTTTTGATATTCTTGTACCTTAGACATATTTATGGAGTAAATTTTTAAGTTGCTGTTTAATATTTGTAAATATAATGGTCGAGATTTGTTGTTTAAAGGCCATACTAAATAAATGAATTAAGTTTAAAATCTGACATCATAATATTTGCAGTTTGTGGAACAACGGGGAAAAGAAAAGCCTGCAAGAATTGCTCCTGTGGACTTGCTGACGAACTGGCAGCTGATAATGAAATACCTAAACAGCAAGAACCCCAAATTAAAACTTCATCGTGTGGGAATGTAAGCATTGTTAATTTTATTTAACCGAATTTAACTATTTAAATCAAATTGAATAAAGGTCAGGTATATTTTGGTACTATAAAAAATATTTTATCCCATTTAAAAAAAAAAATTGTTTTTTAGGTTAGTAACTTTCATTTTTCACTAAAATTGTATTACAAAACCCGATCGATCAATTTTGAGATATGCAATTTTTGGCTCATTTCTACTGTTTAACAAAAATTTTAATATTCAAGATGTTGACCAATTTTGTAATTTGATTAACATGTTTCTAATCCTATCCAAGATAACAAGTTGATGGGCATCGTCATTGTACTTACCCAGCTCCATCATAGAATGTAATAATACAAACAGAACCTCTAAATGTAATGACTAAAAACCTTATCGAATCTTGTAACTATACAAGATTATTTACATTAACTTTGCTATTTGTCAATACAGAGATGTGGGGTTGGTACCATTACATGCAGAATTGAAATCTCCAATTTAAGTTGAATAACACACAAGATATCAACTCACTATAGTATCTCATGTTCCAATCTTACTTTTGTCTTTGCTATTGTGCTTACGAACAGATGACGATATGTTGAAAATAATTTTTACGTTTTCCTGAAACGTCGAATCATAAAGATTAGTCAAAAACTGAAGTCGAATTTTTTCCAATTAGCAAACTTGCTTTATACTTCCTATAACTGGGTAAATAAAATAATAAAACCATGTGGCTATAAGGCGAGGTCTCAGCCATTGTTAGGTCTGTCTCTTTAGTACAATAAATATTAGTAAAGCAAGTTTCGTAATCCTTATTAGCAGAATGGATAGTAGGCTTGTTTCCAAAATGGGAAATCGCTCTACGAGTAATTGTAGAATTATATATCTGCTTGTTACATTTGTTTCATTTTGAGTGGATAAAACCATACATAGTCTATGGACTATATTCTATCCAATCAAAATAAATGTAGTCCATAGTCATGGGCCAAGTAGTATTAGTACGATAGAAAATGGTTGAAAATTAGCTACCCAACTATACACCCAATTATTAGGTTAAGACATTACTAAAAATTAAACATTTAAAATTATTAATTAATTTGTATTACTTTAATTGGTCAGTCGGCTTTCCTTCTTTGTCTTGTTCACGATTGCCATTTTGGTTATTATTTAGCCTGTAACATAGTAAATAATAGGATTAAAAGACGCGACGTGATTGGCTCTGTGGAAAATAGGTCAATGAAGCTGATTGGTCGTAGCGTATGCAATTGTGGTAAAATTAAGTAAGGAAATCTGTAAATTATTAACAAAAAGCATCCAAGAAAATAATTTTGTACAATATTTAGTTTTAGTATGATTTATAATAAATGTTTTAATGAAAGACAATATAAAAGTGATTTTTAACAATATATTTGATGAAATGATGTGTCAAGGACTTTTTTGGAGGAAACGACACACAGAAAATCTCGTGGTTTCAGTCAGTCGTATTAAGAAGGTTGGAGCAGTAAGATGTATTTGTTGAGTTGCACTAAGGAGCTTGAGGTGACAAAAATGTTTGTTAAGTTGGAATTAGGAGCTTGAACTGTAAAGGTAAAGAGTGTTTTCAAGTGATAAAATCTCATTACAATACAACTGAAAAGTTATAGTGGACAATAGACTCATGTAATTTTCCAAGACATTAATATTTGATAATTCATGTTACAAGAATATAGAACGATTATTCTATACGTCTGTGTTAGAAAAAACTATATACCGCGAGGTAAAATGATTTCAGAAAGACTGAACGTGTTAGTAAGTTATGAACATTCTCAAACTATTCGAGAAAACGACTTTTGAATGATGGAGAACCAATAAGGAGCTGTAGAACTTCAACTTGCTGGACGTCAGTTTTCTTCTCGTGTTCAGACATTATATATTTTTTTGTCGGTGTTTTGGTATAGACACTATACATTACCTATTTGATTAATAATCTGTATTATGTTTTAAGTTAATTTTTGTACATGTTTGTTTACTTAAAAAATCCTTTACAGTAGAACCCCTCTTAACCGGTCTAGTCGGGACTGACACCCGGGCCGGTTACCCGTTTGACCGGTTAATCCGAGGCTCCCGTGAAAAATCGGTTTTCGTCCAAAGAAAGCTTATTTAATTAGGTAACACTAAAAATTATGCAATAAAGATGTTATTGCAACTCATTTTATTGTACATAAATGTATCGTATATATTATGTTATGTATATTATACATCAAACATGAAAAAATTAAACACTACAAAGCTTTTTTACAGATTCCCCCCTGTCAAGTCTTTTGACACATTTAACCGCGTCTCAAACGAAACCAACACAAGCTTCCAAGAAAAAGAAATGTTATATTTTCCATAATGTAGGCTATACTAAATTGATTCGTGGAAAAAAAGCGGCCCATCAAACGTTTTTGTCTGTGTATGTCTGCTATACCGACGGGTGCCAATGCCGCGGTGTTTTTATGCCGCCGACAATGGGATACGCTATCGCCAAAGTCGTGTGACTCTCCGCTGCTTTGGTGCCGCCGACAATGCGATACCGATATCGACAAAGTCGTTTGACTCGCCGCTGCTTTTGTGCCGCGGTGTTTTTGCGTCGCCGACAATGGGATACCGCTATCGACAAAGTCGTTTGATATCGCCGCCACTTTGGTACCTCGGTGTTTTTACGCTGCCAACATTGGGATACCGCTACCGACAAAGTCGTTTGATATCGCCGCCGCTTTGGTGTTTCAATTACAATTTATTTTCGGAAACTCTCATCCAACCAGTACACTACGATATAGGCCGGTTAATCCGAGGACCGGTTAATCCGAGGCTGGTTAACAGAGGTTCTACTGTATATTAGATTATTTCAAGAAGAAATAATTAAAAAATGAAATTTTTAAATACTAAATTAGAATCTTCTTCAGAGAGCTGCAAAGTTACTCAAATTTTCATGAATTAAATTCCTGTTGCAACATTTTTTAATAGAAGCATTTGAAATATAAAGTTGATTAATTTGAAAATAATAAAAAGGAAACATAAATCAATGATTTGTTTATTAAAACTAAACGATAACTAGTAATTACAAATATGATTTTTTGTTAATGATATTTGTAGGATGTTTCTTTGAATAATTAATAAATATTTATGTAAAATTTCAGCAGAAAAAAAGACTTGGAATCTTTATTTAAATCACCTGAGCCAAGTACGTTTTAAAAAGAACTCAAGACCCTGAGACTTCAAAATAAATTTAAATTCAACTTTTCAAAATTGACGAGAACTCGTCTGGCGCCCATTGTCGAGCAATTTTAAACTCAATCTTAAATAACTTCGCATTTTTTTTTTTTGGTTTTTGTAATAAATAAAATAAAACCAGACAGTTTTATATTTATTACAAGCCATGGTCCCGTGGTTTGTAATAATACTTGAAATGGCCGTCAACAAGACAAGGCAGGATATCTGACAAACCAATTAATGTAATACATGTTAAAAGCTTCCAGTAAGGCGAACAACGTTAAAAAAATATTATAATATACATTTCTCCTAAGGCATACATAATTAATTCGTGTACATTTTTCTACGACTACTACCAATGTCTTTAACTTCAAAATAACTTTTTAAAATAGAATTCAGCTGAAACATATCAGCAGTAATTAAGACAATGCTAGGAGTGGACGAAAATGTACCAAAATCAATTTGGAAATTCACTTACCATATTTGGCATCAATAGATTGTTAACTGCAACTCAACATTATATAATTTCTTCATATAGCAACTTTTTTACTCCAATGCTATCTAAATATTTTGTAGCAGAAATGATTTCTTATGAATTATTTATTTATTTTTTAGTTCCTGTGTGTATTTTATTTTCAATAATGTCTCCTATATATATATCACTGTTTGATTAGACTTCCATTTGTTCTCTTTCTTCTGATTAGAAAGGCTGTGGATTTATGATAGCTTATATAAGGCCCATAAGTATGCCTTATTAAATAACTTATTTATTTTAATTGAGTCATTGATTAGGTATAGTAGGATAAAGTTAACATCAACCAATATTGAGATGCAATGTTGATAAGTTCGAGTATACTTGACATGACTGTTAAGGGGGTATGGAGGAGTGGGGCAAATCTAATGAGAGGGAGAGAAATGGGAGTATCATTACGAAGTCAAAATAAGTATATTATTGTAAATGTGTTTAAGAAGATTGTAGAAGAAAATACGAAAATGTCAATGAATGATGTTAAAAACAAAGTTGCTGGACTTATGTGAAATACTATTAAATATGGTAAAAAAAAAAAAATTTTTAAAAATCATAAGATAATTATATAAATATATAAATATTGAGCTTGACTTGTGAGATAATATTAAACACAAGATCTCACAAAAATTACGTTTACTTAATCAAACATGTTTCAACGACAAGGTCGCCATCCTTAGTGATACATGAGCTACAATGACTAAACTATAATAGAATTGAACAAATGTGGACAAAAAATGGGACTTTTTCAACACCTGAAAAACCCCGAAGATCTTTAATTAAAAAAGTAAATATTGATAACTTTCAGAAAAGCATGTTACAAAATATAGTTAATAATATCTATTTAAAATATAACAAACTACCGTGTTTGAAATCACTAATGGCAGTTTTAAGAACTGAATACACGGAACTTTAATTGAATTTCACGACTGAAACCTACACAAAATAATTAAAAATATAGGTTTCCAATGGAGAAAAACCGATGAAAAAATTAATTATTTAAAAATAATGAGAGACTATAGATTTGAAGGGTGACCAATAATTTTTTTCTGACAAAACCTACATTCACACTATTTTTGTTAAAAGGGTAATCATTGTCCACATGAAGGTAATGAGTACAGTAGTGTTCCAAACCCATGGCTTGTTGAGTGAAAAGGTGGTTATCACAACAACATGAATACCAAAAATTATGAAATTGGCTTGAAAATAATTTAATACCTAATTTAAAACACGGTTGATTTTGGTCATAGACAATGCATCTTATAACAAAAAATTAAATCCTTGTCCAAATTCAAACTGCAAAAAGCAAATAATGTTAGAATGGTTAAGAAGGATGTATGAAAAATAGCTTTTCGATAATCTTTATATCCATGATTTTTACATCATGCCTATGACCATTCATCTTGGTGTTTAGGTTGTTTGTGGTTAGGGTAATATTCTACAAACTTCCAACCATATCAAGGGGGAATCTTCTGTGGTCAACACTTAGCACAGATCCACCCTAGATTAAACCAATTAATTCAGTCTTCTTTTTATACTCTCCTCTTATAACAAAATCTTTGCTAGGTAAGTAGTTTTGGGTTAAGTTAACAATATCAAATTAGATTGTCTTTTATATTGATTAATGATACAAATTTCAAATGATTTATCCGTCAAAATGTTTCTTTATTTCAAAAATACACTATCTCGGTGAAGGGGAGCTCCCAAGAAATCCTGTTTTATACGCAAGAAAAGTTATTTAAATTTTAATTTATTATGAAAATAATTTAGTCAAATTGTTCACTATGTGTTTCCTTACCACTATTTCTACGTTCAACTTCGGTCGATATGACCGCGAAATTCACTCTTCCTCGCACACACAAAAAATACACATCTTGCTCTGTCGGCGTTTCTCTCGGCACTCTCTTCAAAAAAGGACGCTCCGGTATCTTCAAGCTTGCCGGCTACAACTGCACTGATTGAGTTGTCCATTCTGATTGGCCGGTGAATCCGTTGTCAAGGCAACGAGTTCGTTGTGTCATGAAATTATTTTGAGTGTTTTAACTTTTTAGCTATATTTTAATTCCAAAAATGATTTGTAACAATTTTAATTATTCAAATAAACACTTTATATCGAATTTTTACTTTGCATAATCTTTTTTAATATAGGTCAAAATTTTACCACGTAATCTACAATTAGAATTCAAAATGTCTAACTTTCTGATTATAAATTATTTGATAATGGTCTAATTTTACAAATTTATATATTTTACAACTACCAGTATTTCTATGGTTTCTTCCATTTTTTCAACCCAATTTTAAATTTGGAAGAGGTTATATGTATTCCCTACTTGTTTATTAGACTTGCTTCTATTAATTTGTACCATTATACTCTACTGATTGAAAAAATAAATAGTGTAAACTAAATATATCAGAACTTTGTGTTTTTTTCTGTATTTTATAATTTGTGTACTATGAGCTAATACCAAAGACCATTTTCCAAGCTAAGCCTGTGTCTCCCATCCATACAAAATCTAAACTAATAGGTTATGTGCCCTATTAAACTCTAACCAAAAATACTATGTATCAAAAAGACAAAGTAATGATGATATAATATAAATAAATAGATAATTAATATTGATGCATTAAGGAAATTTGTTTTATACAATACTATTTATATTATTAATACTATTATGAATTACACTTAGCAATTCTATTTGGCTAGCCTTTTCTTTTAAAAATCTTAAACGAATAATTTAGTTTTATCACAATATAAAATAATGTTTTTTAAAAATTATTATTTCGTTAGTCCACTCAGTTCTTTTTAGCACACACAAATTAAAAGAATTTTACACCTAATACATACTTAAAGTGAATGAATGATTAATTTGTGAAATATGATGATTATGAGATGAATATAATCCATATAGATGTCTTTTTGAAATGTTAAATAATAAATCGATGGGTAAGTTCACTCGCTAATTGAAACACATATTCCATTTGCAGACTTCCATTTACTCATCAGCATGTAGGTATACAAATTCCGATTTTTTTCTTTTTTTTTTTTTTCCTTAATCATTATTATACTTAATTATTGCTCAATCATTGGTTCCAAATATTTAACAAAACCTGTCCTCCATTCAATCTTTTTTTAAATTATATTGTCCCGTTATCAACCTCCAAACAAGCCTTCCTCTCTTACTTATTCCATTTACAATTTTGTTTACATTTTGCTGTTGTTATTCACTTGTCACTTTAATTACATGTCACATTATATATTTACAAATAAAAATTATTATGATGATGTATGATATGAATGATTTTATGTTAATGGATCATATGGTATGAAATATGATTATTTATAATTTTATTTCTGTTAGATGGAAGTTTATTTACATTATTTATAACTGTGGAATTTCACAATGATGATAATGGAAAAGAAAAAAAGCTGCTTTAAAGTGTAACATACTTCTATTTCAATTTGATGGTCCCTACTTCTCACTCCCTCTCGTCCACAACTGCTAGTTACTTTAGATATTAATTTGTGTTTATCTCTGTTGCAGTGTTACTTAGGGGATGCATTCCGTTGTGCAAGTTGTCCTTACTTGGGTATGCCTGCCTTCAAGCCTGGTGAGAAGATACAGCTCTCTGATAGACAGCTCAAAGCAGATGCTTAACTCTCTCTCTAAATATTGATTAAATTCTGTATTATTGTAAAATTATTTTTAACTTTAGTATTTATTAAAAATTCAATGTCACTATTTGTGGAAACTTTACCCAAAGCATATCTGCATTTATAATTACCACTCTGTGTGCCTATTAAAACAAATATTAAGGATAAGAAAAAGGAAAAAAAATTATAAATAATATGGTATTATTTTGAATTATGTTTAAAATTATTTTTATGGGTATAATTGAAACTTTAGTAATGAGTATTTAAGTAAAGAAAACTAAGGGAAGGTAAATTTTGGGAAATCTTAAATTAGTTTAAGTTTAAGAGTTCAGTAAGGAGTATTACTACATGTAGTTATAAAAGTTTTTAGCAGATGTACTTCTGTTCTTGTGTGTAAATAAACTACCATTTTAATTGTATGAAATGTTGTCCTTTTTTTTAACCTCCTTTTTAAAAAATAAATAAATTGTGCACAAATTTTCTCATTGGATTACATTGATTTAGTCTACTATTCGTCTTAAAACGAAAATAGTTTTAAGTTCGGAAAATAGAGGGTCTAGTATTGCTATTTAACAGCTGACTTCCAGTAACTTCAATAGCAGCATACCTCGACTCCACCCACACTAGTGCATTTTGAACCTGAACCCATAAAATTCTAATTATTGAATCTCACTTCACATTATAATACGCTCAGACTTCTGCAATGGTTATATTTATATATAAATATGCTTCTTCAATACAAATATAATCTTTGACATATGCTCAGAAAATAAAAATGCATATGTATTTTGACATTTCATAAACTTGAACTGTTTTTTTCCTAAATTGAGTCTTCAATTGCTTATATTGGTCACTTGGACAGCGGTATCATCACCCCTCCTGTATATCGAAACTAAAAACATCATCAAATGTTTTCTTACTTCTGACTGAAAACTATAAAATGATATAGGCTACCTCACAGTCAGTAAATGATTTGCCTTACTTTTGATGAGTACTTACACTTCGGTTCAGTACAAAGACTTTAATGTTCAGGGAATGTTTTCAGGTGGGTGTTAACGAATGACCCTCTAAATTATAGTACGAAATATTTTTACTCGCTGGCACAGACATAGTGCATTAACAATGTATTGAATTTATTAAATGAAAACCAGATGTAGAGATTTTAATAGAGTTTTTCCTTGTCATTTAAAGGTGAAAACCTCTGAAGAAAATAGAAAAGAATAGAGCTTAAAATAAAGACCATTGAATATTCAAATAGCTTAGTAGACATTTCATCCAAGACTAAATAAAGAAAAATGTAGATACTCTGATGAAAGGAGTTCTCTGTCACATTTCTTTTTCTCACTTACTACAAACAAAAATGTTTTTCTACATAGTGTTGGTAGGATGGAATTCCAACTAAAGTCGAAATTATATTAAGTAATTGAAATAGATAGAATTAACTCGCATAAGAAACTAATATCAAAACAATATTGATCCAGTTTTTACAAATTACAGAGGAAAGCATGGTATTTGCAAAAATAAATCTAGAAACTCTGTTTAATCAAAATATTTTGTTTACCAAAGAAATCAAACGCTAATTGTTCTGAAGACATTAAATCCAGAATTTGCTGTGCTTATAATAACGCCTGGAATTTGACAATGCCAATGTAGTTCCTTAATATCCGTTTGTCCTTGGTGAATGAAGAGCAGCTGTGGAGGTAACTCCTGAAATAATAAATATATCCATCAATCAATTTGAAAAGAAATGGATTCTAGAAATAAACTTTTCTTCTGGTGAGTAGTAATGGACGTAGGCTATAAAACACTACAAAATATAATGGAGGAAGGAGGGTGGTAATAAATGTCAAACAATTTTGTATCTTACTAATTTATAGCCACATGTAGGTGTAGAATGAGTGGTACAAAATCGTAGAGTAAATTGAAAAAAAAATCAATTTGAATACAAACGCAAGTAAAACACGAAAATGCATTCCAATAAAAACAAAACATGCATAGACAAATTTGAGTTAGTTTATTATGAACTAGATTCAGTAAATTGAACATGAACTTAAATTTACAGATAATAGCAATTAATAATTATTATTCAAAATTCATAGATACAACAACACAAAATTATAAGATTGTCTTCATTGATATTCATAAATGAGAAAATGATTAAAGTTCATGTAATGTCCAACACAAATCAATATAATCACTCTATGACTGATTGAATTAAATTATTGAAATTATCCTCATGTTACTAGATTGAAATTCAATTATCTTAGAACAATTATTACTTCATAAGTACGTGTAAATTATCAATTGTTTGCTCACGGCTGCTCAAAGATCCTAAAATGACTGTCTCTATCAGTTATTCTTACTTAACTAGATAATAGTGTAAACACAAAACAAATCTTAAAATCAGGGTGGGGATGGTGCCAACTTTTCCCAAGTATGGGGTGCAAGAAAAACAAGAATTAAATATGGCCTATGTCTAGATAGTCAAAGTAAAATTATCTCTAGCTATAGTTTATTTTAAATATGGTAGAAAGAGAAATGTATATTCAAAAGACACAAAATGGAAATATTAATATTCAAATTCACAGTAAATAAATTCATTTATAAGGTTCAACTACACAAAGAAGATATTTACTTATTACACTTTAAACTCATAAGTCCAATATCAAAATTAGATGGAAACATTCTTAAAGCAGATTTAAATTCATCCCTCATATTATTATCTACAATTATTTATAGTATGACGAAGTGTATAATGTCGCACTATATCTCGATGTCTTACTACACGACCCGTTAAAGTGCGTCTTAAAGGCATTTTAATAACAAACTCATTCAAATTAGACCTAGCACAATTGATATAAAACAAATATTGCAAAATAATTAAATGTAGGTACACAAAAAATAAACATAATGAATATGCTAGAGGAAAGTTTATTTTATTTTTTTTTTCCATTCCTTTTATTACATTTAAATAAACAAAACATGATTCAGAAAAAGATATTAAGATAAAAAATAAAGCTTTCCTTAACAACAAACTAAAACAAAACAAATAAATTGACATATGACATAATAATACATTACTTTAAATTAAAATACACAACAGGAAAGAAAAACCAAAACAATATTACTTCTAAATCCTAAACATAAACAATTTAAGATAAACAAAAAATATACTGTATGGAATAAAGCAGCCTCCATGGGTCTACCCGTTTTGAGGCTGCATATCTCAAGTACAAATAGAAAAAAAAAAAGAAATAACAGAATTCAAGAGACCATCGGGAGCAGTTAAACTATTAATAAATTTAATATTTATTACAAATATTATAATTTGTTAAGTAATAATTTGTTCTATGATAATTAATTATGAACATCTATTTGGATCTAATACATAAATATAAGGTGGTAAAAACTTACACTACATAACATACAAACACTCACATACCATAATAGTCCATACATATTCTCTCTCATACCAATATATACACATCTCTATCTCAAAGTTTAACATGATAAAAATAAATACAAAAATAAACAAAATTATTAAGAGAAAAAAACACTTCCACACCCCTATCACATCTCTTACACTCATCCACTCATCAAAACAAAATTAGAATGGTAATGCATTCCTATATCACAACCTCCAACAGACCTTCAACACAGTCCATGCCCAAAAGCCAGCTTTTCAAAAGAATTAGATATTTGTTTAGGTTTGTGCAGGATTTAATATTTTCTGGAAGTTGGTTATATATTCTAGGTGCGACTACAGAGTAAAATTTTGAATAGATTGTCAATTTTGCTCTGGGTACAAAAACTTCGTTCCTTTGTCTAAGCAAGTAATCATTTCTGTACTGCAGATCTGAAAAGCATCCACTCCTTATATAAAAAATTTTCATAACCTTAAATATATATAAATATCTAAGAGGTAATATAGATAGCTGTCGAAATAATGGCAGTGATGAAACGTTCCTCCTTTTATGCATGATCAGTCTTATCAACATTTTTTGTACTATTATCACAGGATTATTGCTCGTGATATATTTATGTACCTCCCCAACAACAGATTCCGTATTCCAATCTAGTATGAACCATTGAAAAATATATTTTACGCAGAACATATCTAGGAACAATTCCCTTCATGTGAAAAAAAACACGTAAGATTCTATTTAACTTGGATTGCAGTGCCTTTATATGGAATTTCCATGACAGACCTTCATCCAAAACCACTCCTAAATATTTACACGATTTAACTTGTTCTATTACAATACAAGAACTACATGTCATATTTCTTATTACACACTTCATGCACTTATACCGTAGAGGTGTGTAAACAATTTCGACTCTCCTCTCAAATTAAAATTCAAATAACAGGTTTTTTTAGTATTCAAGCTCATGTAATGTTTTGAAAACCACCACCTTAGAGCATCTAGGTCTGCTTGCATAGCTGACTGTACTTCCTGCAATGTGTTCCTAACGTAACACAAAGCTGTATCATCTGCAAAAGCATATATGTTTCCTTGCAGCCTCCCTTTACATAAATTATTTACATATATAATAAACAAAATATCTCCTAGCACTGATCCCTGGGGGACTCCGTACTTATTCTTTTCCATCCCACCAACACTTCCCAAAATTTTCACACATTGTTCCCTATCAGTCAAATAACTCGAAAACCAATTACTAACAATACCTCTGACACCACATTTTGACAAAATATCTAATAGAAGATTGTGATCAACACAATCAAAAGCCTTTGTCACATCCAGAAACATACTACCAACGCTCTTCCCACAATTTATCCCACCCATAATATCATCCATAAAATTGAGCATAGCAGTTTCTGTATTGCTACCTGCTAAAAAACCGAACTGATTTTTACTAAAGAATTTAGTCTTGCGCAGAAAGGATAACAACCTTGACTTCATACATTTCTCCAAAATTTTAGATATAGATGATATTAAAGATATTGGCCTATATTGACCAGGTAACTGTTTATCACCATTTTTATAAATTGGTATAACCACAGCTCTTTTAAGCTTCTTAGGGAAAATACCGGAGACTAAACTTAAATTACATAAATATGAGAAGACATCAGAAATCAGCTCTGAGACAACTTTTAAAGCTATTGAGCTTATTCCGGGAGCTTTGTTGTTTTTTAAAGTTGCTATGAGTTTTACAATTTCAGCTGGGGTTACTGGCTCAATAAACATAGACCGTTCTTGAGAAGCCATGGGAAAAATATCCATGATAGAACTACAGGACTCAAATACAATACCATTTCTAATTTCTTCAACCACACTTACAAAGTATTTATTAAACATATTCGATAAATCTAAGGAATTAGTGACAATACCTCCATTCTCACTTCTTAAATTAATTTCGACATTTTTTCTCCTTTGACCAGTAATTTCATCAATGATTTGCCATTCCTTTTTTGAATCACCGTTACATTTTTTGAATAAATTATCAAAATAAAGTTGTTTGTGTTTTTTTAGTTTCAAAGTGTAACTTTTTTCTAAAGGATTTATAAAAACTTATTAATTTTGATTTGTTTGGATGAATTTTACTTTTTTGTGTAATTCATTACGTTTTATTATTTGTTGACACAAGTAATCTGTTATCCATGGCTTAAGTTTTTTTAGGGATTTCTTTTGTTGATAAATTTCTCTTTCACTTTCTTTCAAACAAACCATAAACTTTGAAATAAACAAATCAAAAGCATTATTTACATCATTCTGTGAGTAAACCTCGGACCAATCCACCTCAGCTATATGCCCAAGAAATAAAGAATAATCAATACGAGGGATCCTTAGCCCTACTGTGCCATTATCAGCTATATTATTATTACCATAGGTTAGGCCTACTACAACAAGATTATGATCTGTTATTCCAAAGTCCAAAACAGCTGTTTCTACGTCATATAAATCTACTCGCTTAAACCTGACCAAAATATGGTCTTATATACTTTCATGTTGAGACGCACTGCCCAAATCTCTCAAGTTAAAAACACTTATTTCCACTTTACATCGTCATTAAATAGGCACTATATAAAAAAACAAATAAATACCACTTAACACTTTGTTTAAAATTTTACTTGAAATATATTTTGTTGATATAGGTTACAAAGAATAATTCTTCGGTTACACATTCCCTATTGCCATTTCATATGTCTGAAACATCTGTTCTTCATGTTTTGCTAGCATTTGTTATGACAACAGCTGTCAAAATATAATGATTCAATCAATTACCGGTCTTCCATTGAAACTTTGAAGGCCTGTGGGGTGTAGCCCTGAGGGCCGATGTAAATTATAATGGGTTTCTGCTCATCTACAGGACATTACCTTTCTAACAGTATGCGCGAATTTCTCCTACGATGCACACAAGCTGAGAAAAAAGGGGGACAAGTTTTGTGCTTGCCTATTAATATAAAGATTTAAATTTAGGTAATTTGATGGATTGTCTGTTTGGAATTTTCATCACTAGAGTTCGTGAAGGTAGTTTTGTTTGAATGGAATACCTGAGATTCCTGATTTGGATTATGTTCTTCTCAACATCATTGTGAATTGTTTAAGCTAGTAATGAAAATCACTTTCTTATTTATGGTTTAAAACTTATTTTGCTATAGTTTTCTTCAATAAGGTCGATCCATATCAAACTAATTAAAGTACAACATAAGTTCGAGAAAAAGTGTAATAAAAAATTGTTTTGAAAAATAAAACAAAGCTCAAATAATTTTCTACATAACCAAGGCAAAACTACAAGAAATTAATGACAAAGTGTCTTGTTTCAATTCACAAGCACAATAGTCTTTAATATAAATCTGTAGTGCCTTCTTTTGACTGTGAGACCTTTCCAACAAGATGAAGAGGAGTTGGTTTGAGTAGCTAATGATATAACAGCCACTTATAAGATTTTTATCTATGCCATGAGATTAGGCTATTTCCCCAATCGCATGCTATTTTAGGTATGACCCATGGATATTTGACATAGAATATAACAATGAATCTCTTTAAATAAAATGTCTAACTAACACACTGGGACCCTTTGAAATTCAACTTAACAATAAATAATCAGGGAACTTACAATAATACCGGTACTATACATATTTAAATGTTATTTTTTAAGCATATTTTATTAATAACAGTGAATAATTGAAGTAGGTCTATGATATGAATATTATGTTAAACATCGATTGAATGTTATTGATGGTGAAAATAGAAGTTTTTTATCCATGCTCATTTCTAGGCTTGTCTCTAAATTAAATTATTGCACTTAGACAGCTTAATCTATTATGAAGACAAAAATAAAGATTAAATTGATAATTACTGGTATTTCTTCAGCATCTCCTTCAGTATCCCTTTCAACAGCCAAGTCCCAAAGTGCAATTTGGTTATCAGCTCCTCCAGAAGCAAACACAGATGATTCACTAGGGTGCCACTCAACAGTAGTCACTGGTTCAGTGTGATGTTTCAGTGTCGCCACTGCATTTCCAGTCTACAACATTATCAACAAATGAAGACTTATTATTGTAAAATTGAAGAAACAACATTGACAATTGGAAAATTAATAGTGAAAAAACATTACAAAATGTTTCTCACTTATCCAAAACCAAACATAAACTAAGCTAATTGTCACGGTAAATGTCAGTTCAGCCCTGCACTGGACAATTAGTTCAGACTGACTCCGCCGGATATAAGGGAGTAAACCCTGAAATAAAATCTCTAATCTCAAAGTTTAGTCTACCCATGCTGAAGAGATAAATGCCACAGGTTAAGTGTCTCTAACGGATAATGCTTTCTGAGATACCAGGCGCCCTCTAGAGTATTTAGCCTTCCCTGGGCATGCGGAGCACTCTCCAGGTTGACCAATAGTTCCCTAGCTAATCGTGGGATTTTTATGGAGAAAATACAAACCGAAAAACATAAGACTGAAGAACCAGCAGCCAAGGGCTCCAGCTCTTGCACTACTACAGCAGTAAAAACCAAGAGCAGTGTTTCTGAGACATCTACTGTGACATCCCAATGGACGTGAGTTCAAGGTCACCTCCTACTATTGATATGGAGGAGGAAGTTCTTCTACTCAACCCCATCAGCGACAATAATTCGCAAATTCAGCCTGAGATCGATCAGGCTACTCAGCATGGCAATTAAAGATAAGAAGAAGAGACCAAATCAATGCGCAAGAAGGCGCTTAAAGCCAAATTTGCAGCTAGAGCCAAATCCTTCGATCCCAGAGAATGGAATAAGTCCAGGTACAGGACTGGCCCTGGCACCAGCTCCAAGAACCAAACTGTTAAGGCTACGGAAGCTGGTTCCATCTCTGACCACTCCAAAGGTAATGGAAGGTGTGAGGAAAAGAGTGGGGACAAGTCCTTTACCCCACCCCCTTCAACCAGTAGTACGAAGACAAGATCGCAGAAGGTAAAACAAGTGGGGGATCATACCTCCACAAGGTCTCAAACATTCAGCGATGCCGTATCATCAACAAAAATAGCAGTAGCCCCAAGGAACTATTCCGATCACGTAGACTGAGGACCTGTGACTTAATCTGTAATTAAAGATCGTGGGGGTGTTCTAAAAGCTTGCTGACGGTTCACATCCTAGGTTTCCAGGTTATTATATAAAAAGCTTATTTATTGTAATTCTCTGCCTAATATACGAAACTTGTGTAATTTTTAGAAAGGGGATACATAGCTTGCCATTACTGAATTTTTGTTTCAGAGACATAACGTCAGTCCAGATCAGCTGGCAGTGTAGGGGTGAGAAACAAGGCCTTATTAATGAGCTCGATCTACATCCTCTATGACGCTAAGACATTACCACCTACAAGGGAACTAGAACTGATCGTACAATATAGTGCAGTTGGTACCAGATGGCTACTTATTGGCAGCGGCGTCAATTCACCATCACGGGCTGGGAAAGTTGTGATAGCTACCTCAGAAGTGAGTCTTTACTTTGCTTTCTCATATATTATGTTTGTTCTCATTAAACATATGTTTAATAATCTATATGTATCAAATGTTGGTAACAGCCTTACATTTAGGAATAGAATAAGAGAGGAAGTTATTGATGTTACAATATGTTCCGAGAATGTGCTAGCACTGGTCAAAGAATGGCAATTCTTAGACGAACCCACACTTTCTAATCATAGGTATATCCAATTTCAACTGGATACAAAGTTAAGTATAGAGTCCTTTGGAAATCCACCAAGGTGACAAAGGTTTATGGTCACAATATAAAGATGACCTTGCCAACAGGTTTGTGTTATTAGATAAGGTTAAAAATTTACAGATCTACATAATGCAGCGTCACAGATTGGAGACAGCATTATAGACTGTATAAAGATAATTGGCAGGTAAGCATTAAAAAGGTGAAGAATGGGGCAACATGATGGAACAAAGATCAAGAGCCCCTGAGAAGGTAGACTCGAAGTCTTTTCAACAAACCAAAATGCAGCCAGAAGTGGAGAGCGTATCATTTAGCTCTTACTGTGAATGGCAAAATGCTCAAAAAGACTAAGCAAGAATCCTGAAGGGCATTCACTCAAGAGATGAAAAGTTTTTAAGGATTCAGCAAGGCTAAAATGGGTTTTGGCCACCAGGCCTCTGTGCATCCTGTGGGTACTTTAATGAAGGAGAATATACAAAAACAATGAGGGAAAGTTAGGTCTTCTTTTAGAAACTCATTTTTCTAATTGTATGGTGTGTAATGATGCCGACGGAGGGCGCCAGACAATTGAGAATAGCCCTTGGCTAAAGGTGGCTTGAGAGGATTGGACGCATTGTTACAGTTTCAAACATTAAATGAGGAATACAGAGATTCAGCCCATTTAAATCGTCTGAAGGAGACAGGATATTTCCTGCCTTACTGCAGAGGGGCCAGACTCACTTTCTGTCAAAATCTGTGACATCTGCAGAGCCAGTATAGCTTACGAGTATATACCGTGGGCCTGGAGAATCAGCAGGGTGGTTTTATCCCGAACCGTGGTCGTCCAGATCATATTCATCCCAAATCTTTTAGGCCAATCAGTCTTATCTCATTTATCCTTAAAACTCGGGAGAGAGACTGGTTGGTAGATACATAAAGAAAGTAGGTTCTGTCAGGAAACCCACTCCATAGGAACCAACACACTTATCAGCCTGGGAAGATAAAGTATTTATTAAAAGTTAACAAGTAAAACTTTAAATGGAGAAATTAATATTGATTATTACATAAATTATAAATCACATTTTAGCCTTTTAAACCTTCAAAAATACAATCCATATTCACTTTGGACTTGAACATTTTCATATTAAATGTTGTAATATTGTTTTCCGTCTTAGTACATAACATACTAAGAGACACAGGCTTACCTTGTAAAGTGGTTCTTGGTATTACCTAGTAGTTCACAAACAGAAAAACACATAATTAAACACTGAAGTTCTGAAATATTTCGTAAACACTGTTCACTCTCTCAATCAGTAGAGAATATAAAAAGAAAATTAGAATGTTATAATTTGGTTGCAGAAGATGGATCTGTGTTGAGTGTTGAACCATAAATGAATGTTTTATTATTTTTGTTATTGTTATTACTTCCTTTTTTAAATTAATTATATTAATTTTGAGTAAGCAGGTTCACTATATTTTGTGACCCATTGATGAGTCAGTTCCCATCTTGTTAGTTCTGAGGGGTTGCATTCTGGAAGGATTGATTTTATAGTTTTTGTTGTGAAGCAGTATCACAAGTGGCAACATAGTAGGTTGCTGCCATGTTGTCCAGTTAGTTTCTCTATATCTATAATTTTATCATGTCTGTGGCAATTCTGGTCCTTAAGTTGTTTGTGGTTAGACCAATATATTGAGCTGAGCAAAACCTGCACAGTAGTTTGTAAATAACTTTTTTTTTCTAGTACATTTGTTATGACCTTTTATTTTAAATTCTTTTTTATTCGAAAAACTATTGACGTTGTTGGAGGAAAGAATATGCTATGTGCGGTATTAAACTCTAACCTATATAATATGCTAAGTAATTCACACAAATATATTAAGTCCGAATTAGTAACCCTGAGAGAAAGGAGGATCTAAAATTAAATTAAAACAATTTAAAACTCACCATTATAATAATTTCAGATCTATGTTTAATTCAATAATTTAATGGATACGTATTTTGAATAATTATTGAGATTTAAATCAAATAAGTTATACATTTGTAACCCAAAACTGTGTTGATTAACCAAAAACTTCTAGTTATTAACTAAAATATTAAACATAAAGATAAATAAACATAAAATATGTACTACAGTATATTTTACATGAGGAAAAATTATTATACATCCGGCAACACTGGTAAGCCTAATGATATAAAAATACAAACTAGAGACAATAAAAATACCTTAAACTGTCTAAGATCCCAAGTGTGTAAGAACCCATCATCACCTCCAGATACAATTAAAGGGTCATTTTTGTTCCAACTGATGACATTTACATCACTCTCATGTGCAGTTACTTGGAGCTTGCAAGCCTTTGTCGGTATCTCCCTTGTATCCCAGATACGAATCCTAGAACCCATTAAAATATCTGAGTACATTGAATTCCTCATAATTACTTTAATTTTTACTTTCTCACATAGGGTATTACAGAGTAAATATAAAAATGTGTAATGGAATTAAGAAATCCTTTTGATGGTGTAGGATGGACAGAATAGTACAATAAAAGAAAATTTAGCTTAAAAAACACATTTTTTTACTAGTTTAAAAAAAAGAAGATTTTTGTTTACTTTTTCACATACGAGTATACATAGTTACTATTGAAAAAGTTACATGATGGGTCCAAAATACAATGTTGAGATTTTTGTAGAGTTATCTGTTTTGAAGTGCCCCGAACCATATAAAATTATTTTTTAAATGATGTCTGTCATATGTGCCATGCTCTACAGCCCACAACCATAAACATATTATAATATAATGTTGTATGTGGGCATATTTTGACCATATCTTGGGACTTTTTTTTATAACCCAAAATAATGATGTTCTCAAAATTGTCTATAGTGATTTTAATCAAATCACATAGCCAAACAAAATGTATTGATCGCTTATCTCTCGTCATATGCTGATTTATGAGTTATCAGTAAAAATAATAATAACTCGGGTATGGTGCTATTAAAATCTATGTAATTTCTCATAATCGGCTAATTTCGTAAAAATTTTAATGGAATGTGAAGATTAAAGACCCAGACTTGTGGAAAATTGCAACATAATTAAAAGCTTCATTTTAATAAAATATAATTTATACTGATGACGAGTTTATGGTATAAGTGAAGAAAGTGTAAGTGATATTTAAATTATAAATATTGATTCAAAGAAGGAATCATGGTTCATTTTTATTGGACTAACAATTATCAAAATCACATTTTTGACAGCAAATAGTTTTGTTTGGTAAGTATTTCTCGGTTATAAATAAGTACATGTGAGAAAGTATTTATTACTCAATTTAAAATAATTGTATTGTTTTAAAACAAGGCTTTACACATAAAGATTCTAGTTACTATTCTGGGTTACTTACTTTAATAATCACTTTCTTTAAATATATAATATATACTATACAGTGGAACTTGGTTATAACAGCATCGGCTGTAACGTCAACTCGGGTTTAACGTCACATTTTATACAGACCGGCCAAAATTGAACATTTTATGTTATACGAAAACCCGTTTATATCGTCAACAAATATCGCGGCACTCGGCTATAGCGTCAAACATTTTGCGATTCTTATGTTGCAAAAGTGGTAGTGTGCTTGTATTATGTCCCAAAATTCATAGAAACAATGTGTAGAAACAACAAAAGCAAAAACAGGTCACAAGCCGGACGTTGAGCTGGTGACGGGATAAAACTCTTTTGTGTAATTGGTGTCTCGAGGGGGCGGGGGCTGTCCCGCATACCTGGGTCTTATCCCTTCCCACCCCTACATTCTACAAGGTCAATGACTGTGGTGACACAGGCACACTGTACTGTATTGTTTGTTTCATTAGTTACGGTAAATCATCAGTCACATCACTACCTACCTCCGTGTGAGCATCGCGTGTGTTGACAGTTGTTTTATACGTCGTTAGTTGTGTTTTGTTTGTGCAATGTCAAGTTGTGGTGTCAAACGGAAGGTGCTTCCTATCAAGGAAAAAGTGTGGTTGATCAGAGCGGTGGAAAGTGGAAGAAAAATTGCTGATGTGTGTCGTGAGTTTGGTCTGGTAAATTCTACAGTAGGTTCAATTTTAAAGAATAAAGACAAAATTTTAACCGCGTTTAAGGAAGACTGAGAAAACGTAAAAAAAATAAGAAAGTGCCAACATAGTGATGTGGATGAGGCGTTGCTTAAATGGTTTAAGCAATGCCGCAGAGCCAACATTCCTATTAGTGGACCAATTCTTAAAGAAAAAGCGACTGACTTTGGACAAATATTCGGTTCTAATTTTACATGTTCAAACGGCTGGCTTGATCGTTTCAAAGCGAGACATTCAATCTCCTTTGCGAAGATTTGTGGCGAAGCAAAAAGTGTTGATCAGAACGTTACGAGTGAATGGGTGCAGAAGACGTGGCCAACTCTAAGTGAAGGTTACAAAGACGAAGACATTTTCAACGGAGATGAAACCGGAATTTTCTTCAAGTTAACTCCGGACAAGACATTACAATTTAAAAACGAAAAGTGTGTTGGTGGAAAACTTTCCAAGTAGAGAATAACGGCCTTCGTTTGTGCAAACATGACAGGAACTGAAAAAAGAAAGCTTTTAGTGATCGGAAAGAGTTTGCGCCCAAGATGTTTTAAAAACGTAAAAAAACTACCGGTGAATTACACTGCTAACAAAAAAGCGTGGATGACTTCTGCCATATTTGAAGAAGAGTTAAGGAAGTGGGATCAACAGTTATCTTTAAAAAACAGAAAAATTCTTCTTCTAGTTGACAATTGTGCAGCACATCCGAAATTAAATTTAACCAACATAAATCTTGTTTTTTTCCCTGCCAACTGTACAAGTATTCTTCAGCCCATGGACCAAGGTGTCATAAGAAGTCTAAAGTGTCACTACCGGAAATTCTTGTTAAAAAAAATTATTCTTAGCATGGACACCGCACAGCCCGTGAACATCTCAATATTGGACGCCATTAGGTTCCTAGACAAGTCCTGGAATAATGTAACGCCGATAACCATTTCGAAGTGCTTCCGCAAAGCTCAATTGGGATCTACAGCTTCACTTGAAAATTATGACGAAGATGATGAACTGCCTCTTTCAACGTGGATTGCACAGTTTAATGTTGACCAGAGCAACTTTGGAAATGATATTGATTCATACGCTTCAGTGGATGATCAAGTAGAAACATTCCAAATGTTGAGTGATGCAGAGATCGTCGCAGATGTTCAGAAGAAGGATGCCGAAGATAGTCCTGATGAAGATGATGACCAGAGCGCAGAAGACTTCGTTTGTCCGTCTGTTCAAGAAGCAATGAAGGCTGCTGAGACTCTCTCCCGGTTCTTTAGCTTCAGGGAAACGACTGCTTCAACACTCAGTGCGCTTCAAGAGGTTTGTTGCACAACGGAGAGAATTTATTTTTCTGAAAGGACCGTTCAAAAGAAGATCACAGATTTTTTTCAACAGTAAAGTAAGATTTTTATTATAAAATATTTAATTGTGAAAACGTATAATTTTTTTATTAATGTTTTTTTTATTATATTCCAATGTACGAGTAAATTTCAATAAACAGTGTTGTACTGTATATAGCAGAACATTTGCGTTTTTACTCTGTCCTTTCACTCAGATTTAAGGCTGCTTTTTTATAACGTCACTCGGATATAACGTTAAAAAACTTCCGGTCCCTTTGATGACGTTATAACCAAGTTCCACTGTATATATATATATATATATATATATATCATTATAATTTTATTATACATACAAAATATGGCTCACGTTTTATCAACAGAAGCAGAAGCAAGTACATGTCTTTCATTAGGCGACCACTGCAAATCTTCTACAGAGTCAGTGTGACCAATTAAAGGCCTCTGGTCAACTTTCCAAGAAGCTGCGTTATCGGGAGTCCAAATGTGAATATTTCGTCGACAGTCTCCAGTAGCTAACATACCTATATATGAAAGCATTATATGCCATGAATGAATCTAGATAATAAATTTTAGTAGTTATATTATTTAAAGTTTAAAAATAATGTTAAATTATATTGTAAACTTTGTAAGTTGTAATATAACAATTTCCTTTTTCTTTTATTTTTAAACACTCTTAAATAAAAGTAAAATAGAAATTATTATTGCAAAGGTAGCCGGGTCATCAGATAGCGTGCTAAAATTAATATAAGTACACTGGGCAAATCTCAATCTAGGCTAGCCATTTTTGACAATTAATTCTAAAAAACTAATTTATTAAAACTAAGCAAACTACACTAAAACCAATATTAAACTAAACTACATTGTATTGCCACAACCTGTTGGACTAACGTAAAAGGCATATCATAGCTGTGTATTAGTTCAACTAATAATATTACGATTAGAAAAACGCCATGCACCCAGATATAAACCCTAGGGCCGTACCGGCCCTATTCCTTGGGATTTAGGTAGGCATAGTAAAATATAACGGAACTAAAATGAAACAAGAAGAACCCTGAGCAGACGTCTTCCCTCACTCGTGGTTAGAACACTACTCCTCATTATGAAGTTCGTTCCTCGCATACCGGATAGAAATGGGGGAGGGGGAGGCCAATGGTGCCTAAATCACCACATTAAATTTTATTTGGCGATGAACGTACTGGCTGATAAAAAATATATATAGGCTAGACTTAATAGTCAGGTATATTTTGAGTTTAACAATAATCAATATTCCATGTGTATGTAAAAATTTAAATAATGACAAGTATTATATAAATAATAATAAATTTCATTCATAATAATTAAAAAAGGTAAAATCATAAAATTTCAAAGAAAATGGAGGAACAGAAAATATACAACAAATGGAAGAAATTAAGAGGAAAGGTAGACCTAGGAAGGGACGAAGCGATACAAGATACAAATGATCAGGAACACATAGTGTTTTGGTTTGTTTAAAGGTAAAAAAATGTTTAGTCATCATTTCCTTAGAAAAAACAAGAAAAATCCCTAGTCCTTGAATACTCTAATAGTGTTAGGGTTAAAAAAAGATCAAGAGTTGGTCAAGAGAGATTTGATAGGAAAGATGACAGAGGAATATAACCCAAGATTATACGACACAAAAGCTTGAGCAAGGTAATTGATAAAAGAAATATATTGGTTGGTAAATTTCAAATTACCAACCAGTTTAATAGTGGTTTAAAATTTCAAATAGTAGCAGTTTAAATTAGTTCTTTTAATCTAGTAGTAAGTTAAATTCTTACAAGACTTTTAACTAATACCTTATACAGCTTGAAAACCTACAACAAATATATCTATATCCATTTTCTGCCATAATAATTAAGATAATTAATGGTAAAATCATAAACCTTAACTACACAACAAAAAGTTTTTGTTAAAAATCAGTTTTAATGATCTAATTTTACAATTTTAATCATCTAATTTTTATATTAAGTGTAAACACAGTTGGTACTTGGTGAAATTCCACATTAAGGTAAATACTAACTCACATGTAAATTTCACAAATCAACATATATTGGCACAATTAAGCATCATAGATGTCTGAAGATACTTAATTGTGAAACAGATGTCACAATATATGTTGATTTGTGAAATGTTACATGTGAGTTAGTATTTATCTAATTTTTAATTTTTTTTTTTTTTTGGAGATTTAAAGTGAAAAACCATTTCGGTCATTATTGCCTTATCTAATTTTTACTTTTTCGCATAAACATAGTATAGAGATTGTTATAAGATTGGGTAAAAAATTGATGCCAAGTTGCTTGCAGATATATTCATTTTAAAGTCCCTCGTTTTTTGTCCAAAAAAGTAGTTTTTTTAATATATTATTTTATCACTTATTGCCTGTCATTTGCACAAAAATACAAAATTACGATTTTCTTTAAATCAACTATAAACAATTATAAAATTTTACTCAAATTTAGCCTCTAATAACTCAAACAAAATCTATTGGTTGAAATCTTTATAAAAATGTCTGTTTTAATTATTGGTAAGAAACAAAAATATAAATCAGAGATGGGGGCTGTTTATATTCGACATTCGCTTCTATCGATTTGATTCAAACAGTAAACTATAAAGATTATGACTCAAACATGTGTGGAAAATCATAAGTAAAATAATGTATTTAGGTATAATTATTTTTTTTTAACAAAAAAAATGGATATGGAGCTGTTTATAAATGACATACCTCACGAAATCACTTCTACAGATTTCATTCAAATAATAAAATATAAAGATTACCGACTTAAACCCTGTGTAATATCGTAAGTAAATTAATGTAAATGTTCCATTTTATAAACACAATGAATCCCACACAAGCTTGTTAGGTTTCATTTTTTCACATGAACAGCTAGAGAAAGGATGGTTCACGCGGTCAGAGCCCTACTTGGTTGGATAAGAATACAGACTATGAGAGGTCACCAAGTATCATACAGGTTCCAAATACAACACCTTTTCCCCAATGCCATTCACCCTATCAGCACAGATCGCTTTACACTTTAGGGTTGGGTTGAAAACGAAAGAAAAGAAGAGGATGAAGACATGGTAGATAAAGAAATATACACTAACACAGAAGTGGGAAGTAGTGCAACTCACAAAAAATCCCACTAGGCGATGGGTTCACCAACCCTAACACCATAAAAGTGGGTACCAGAATACTCCAACCAAGTATTATCAATGTTAAATGTGCTGAAACGTAACTTACCTGGAGATGTTGGGCACCAATCTACAGCATACCCTTCAGTTTGATGACCATTAAACACAAAGAGAGGTTTCACATTTTCTCCAGCTTTGTTGTTCTTTTTTCTTGTACTCAACTCTATTGGATCATCCAAAGCTTGGAGTTGGGATTTAAGATCAAGAATAGTAACTTTTCCCACTTCCGACCACACAGCAGCCAACATTGTGGCATTGTACATGGTGGACTAAAAATTAAAAAACAACCATATGGATTAAGAAAACAATGTAGTTTTACATAATATAATACTGGAAATATGTTCAGTTTTTGTTTAAACATACACATTTTGTATTATTTGTTTAATCATCAGAATAAAATAGAATAAAACATATTACCTTATTACAATACATAGAATAAGGCATCACCTTATTACAGTAAGATTATCATAACATACTGTATTTTTAACAATGAGCTTATGTCTGTTAGACTGACATTTCTAACATCTTAAACATACACACCATTACAAATACATGTATACACAAACACACAATTATATATCAAAATATCCATTAGGTTAACACTAGGCATACACACAATTATAAATATATGTATAAACATTCACACAATTATGTAGTATCAAAATAAACATTAAGTAGAATTTATTTATTCTTTATTATTCCATCTAATCCTTAGTTTACTTAGGGATGTAGGCAGAGTTAGATAACCTCATGGAATACAGATGGAAATTCAGCAGATTATTATGATAACAATATTAATTTGGATATGGACATCAAGTGAATATGGGCATGGCAATCCCCAAGGTCATTAGCTAGCTCTACACCTTTTTCAACTTAGTCTTAAGTTATATTTTAAATATAATGGAATTATACATTTGGAATCTAGTATCCCCCCCTATGGTAACAGCAAATCTCCAGTGCTTTCAATATATACACTGAAGTTCAATTTTTAACAACTGAGTTTCTCTTTAGTACAATCTGTGCTGTATGTGGCGACTCATAATGTTGAAACACAGAATTCTAGATAGATTTTATATCTCTTTGGCAGTCAAAACTTCTCATTGCTTTCAAATTGCTCTGACCTTAGCAATTTTTCAACGTTAGAAAAAATTGTGATAAACACTAGAAGACAAATATGGGCAGAACGGAGGATGGTCAAACAACTCCGTTTTAAAATTTCCAGTTTGCTTTGTGTGTGTACGACAATATGAAAAAAATAATACCAGAACTCAAAATGCCACGCTGTTTGTTCTTAATGACTCTTCTCCAGCTTCCTTAAAGCATCACAGTAAACTGGAAAGTTTATTGTAGTGCCTTGTTAAAAAAAAAAAAAAAAAAAATCCACATTTTCTCAGAAGTACACATTCTCTGTCCCAAAAGAAAGTTGCCATGAGTTTTCTTGCACAAAATTTTTGTTGATATTTTAAAAGTTTTTGATGTTTTTTCTCTGTGTTGACATATAACACTCCAAGTCTCGCCGCCTGTCACAATGACTCGATAAAATTATGAACTTCCGTATTGTAACAGAAAAAGAAAGTAACGCTGCAAACATGCTCTTGGTTTTGTGATCATCAGTGAGAAATTTAGGAACTCAGCACACATAAAACATGCCAGTTACCATTTTGTACAAAACTGTTTGTGATACCTGAGTGAAAAGCGCTGATAATTCTGTAATTTTGATAAAGCCGTTTCACAGATTTTCTCATTCATCTTTTCAACAAGTTCATCTGTCACAACAAATGGCCGTCCACTTCTTTATTTGCCATAGACCTAAACAAACAATTATTTGTTGTCTATCCATCCCGAACAAACAGCATCATTTTCTAACAGCACTATCACTCATAATTATCTTTCAATACACTGTACAAGATTCAAGATGTAATATCTACTGCCGTACATTTCCTTACTTACATAAAATGAGGAATAGTGCATACTTTGCAATTGACAGGATTTTCAGTGATAGTGGCCATTTCAAACAACTGTATTGGCATGACAACAAGCTGAATAACCTCCCCCACTAGCACTGCCTGATGTGTGCTGCTGAGCCTTACAGAACTTACTTTCTGGGTAGCCCTCATATATAATTAGTCAAAAACAAAAATGAATTTTTAAATTTATTAAATAAAGAATGAAATAAATGTTACTTACACGGATCCTATTTACAGCTCCATGATGTTTAATCATAACTGTCTCCATGACTGGTTTTGACGTTGCTTTGTCTTCTTCATCACTGTCTTCTTCTTCTTCATCCTCATCACTGTCCTCTTCTTGTGTTTTATTCATGTTAGAAAGCTATAAAACTATTAATAAATTATTCGTTTATTCCAGAAGTTGGTAAAAAATTAAATATAATACAAAAATTGAATCTTAATTGAACATCTTAACCATTAATTAAATATACGTGAAAAAATTGAAAGCTGAGAAAATATGCCTTTTTTCTTGTTTAAAGGCAAAAACCTCTTAGCCATCATTGCTTTATAAAAAATAAAAAGTAAAGAAGATAAAATAAAAGATCCCTAGCCCTTGAATAGGTACTTTAATAGTGTCAAAGTCAGAAGAGAAGAAGAGTTGATCAGGAAAGAACACACAGGAAAGATGAAAGAGACTAATCTAACAAAGACTGTGTGAAAAAGGTGTAAATCCAGCTAGATTCCCTAAGGTTTTCTGACCCATACTCACTATAGTGAGCACCTTAAGATCTAACTGATTCAAAATCATCACTCGGCACACTTACAAAATATTAAGCCAGTCTCTTATTTTGTACACATCGAGAAAAGAGAACAAATGTTTCAAAATTTGAAAAAACTTATTGTCATTTAGTGAATATAAGGTCACAGTGACATAATGGAAAATGAGGTTGTGGTGTATAGCAATTCAAATACAGCCAAAACAACATCTGAAGATTACAACGAATGCCTGTGGTAAACAGATTAAATACAAACATGAATAGTTAAACTCCTTAACCCTTTGAAGAGTACATGAAAATACCGATTAACGAGTACGGCCGTTCTTGAACGTTCTCTGTGCTGTTTGCGTAAATGAGTATGGACGTTCCGGAACTTTTTAGGTAACGTCTGAGCAATAAAAGTATTTATCATAAAACAAATTAGTCATGGCTTATTGTGTTGTCACAATTCAACAAGAAATAGTATTAAGAACAGATGAAATCGGGTTTTTTACAAGTGTAAGGCAGGACAACTCCAGGGGGCGTGGTTTCAGGAGAATTCACCATGCGTATTGATTGGCGCGTAAATGTAGGTGATGGCATCGTCTTCTCCGCGGTTGTTTCCCCCCTACACACACCTGTGCCTATGTTCCTTGTCTAGTATAAGTGATTTGTATCATTATATTATGTTACGTATATTATACATCAAACATGAAAAATTAAACACTACAAAGCTTTTTTACAGATTCCCCTCTGTCTAGTCTTTTGACACATTTAGCCGCGTCTCAAACGAAACCAACACACGATTCCAAGAAAATTGAAAAGAAATGTTATATTTTCCATAATGTAGGCTATACTAAATTGATTCGTGGAAAAAAAGCGGCCCATCAAACGTTTTTGTCTGTGTATGTCTGCTATACCGACGGGTGACAATGCCACGGTGTTTTTATGCCGCCGACAATGGGATACCGTTATCAGCAAATGAAACCAACACACGCTTCCAAGAAAACTGAAAAGAAATGTTATATTTTCCATAATGTAGGCTATACTAAATTGATTCGTGGAAAAAAAGCGGCCCATCAAACGTTTTTGTCTATGTATGTCTGCTATACCGACGGGTGACAATGATTTTTCAGTGCAAATTTTTTTTAAAGTACATTTATCAGTGTAAATTTTTATTCTTACAAGTTTTTAACACAATATTATTATATTATTATACATTTGTAACCAATAAAACAACTATTTTCAATTTTTTTTTCTTACTCCTTAACAACAATTTTCTTTGTAAATACTTACTAACCAGCTGTTGGCTATTTGGGACGTTCAGGAACGGCCGCACTCGTCAAAGGGTTAAAAATCACCTTATAGGTAGGGCTTTTTTCTCCTTGTTGCTTAAAGACAAAAAACTTCTTGGTCGTCATCACCTTATAAAAAAAGGAAGAAAATAAGATACAATAAAGAACCCTAGCCCTCAAATACTCTAACAGCAATAGGTTCAGATAAAAACAAGATTTGGTCAAGAGCGACCCGATAGGAAAGATGAAAGAGAAAGATCTAACCCAAGACCGGATGAAGAAAGGCCTTGGATCCCTCAGGATTCCCATGCCCGTATTAACTATAGTAACAAGTATAAAACTGTATGATATACAACAGGAGCCAACCAAGTGATCCTTGATAGAATATATAAGTAGAAACGTTGTCAGCACAAGCTATAACCACTTCAATACTTGCAGACTCTCTATACTGTGGTAGTTATAAGAGAGAGATGGAGATATTCCAGCATATTCTGTTTGACTGCAAAAAAAATGAAGAGCTCTTTAAAAATAAGATAAAAACCACTCATTGGACAGATAAAATGAGAAACACATCTTTGTTGATCATAGCTGTTAAAGTGTATGTTATATACCACTTGAAGCAACAAGAAATACGTTAGTAATCAATTAAATACAGAAATTTAATAACTGGTGTTAGGTTATAAATTATAATCTAGGGACAAAATATAAATTATCCGCTCTATTCTCCAATTATTAAAGAATTCTTCAGTCTGATATAAATAAAATATCATATAAATAAAATTCTTCAGTCCAGAAGAAAAATATAAATTTAGAAAATCCCAATTCTCAAAGGCAAAGCTGTACATAATTTAGGTTCTAAATTTCAGGTAGAGTTTTAAGTTTTTAGGTGTGTCTTTAAATGATCATATTTTATTATATCTCTTCTAATTATCTTATTTAGGTTCTGGTTGGGTTGATGGCTAGATAATATTAAGCAAAATTGTATACATTATTAAAGTAAGAAATGTCATAATTCTAAGCTCTTTACACATATATTTGTAAGGAGTCTTGATAATAAATTAGTAATCGATTGTACTTTTTTAAGCAGGCACAGTGTATTTAAATTTCGCTTAAATGAATTTTTCTAAATTTCAATTCAATACACCAGTTGTGAAAAACTGAACTAAATAAACCATTTTTACATTTATAAAGTATTAGAATTGCAAGTTTTAACCAATTTTGTAATAAAAAAAGAATTTCTTTTAATAGTTTTAAATGCAAAAGGTGTTTAAATAGCCATTCCAAGTTTAGGTTATACAGGGAGCGGCAGAAATACCTGACGGTTTTTGTTTGTGCACAGTACGGCAGTCGTGTGAAGGGGGTGGTGGGGAGCGTGGCGTTCTCAAGGCCACTCGAGGGAGTTTCAGTTGCCATGGAGCAGTGGTCCAATGAGCATCGTGTGTTCTTCGTTGAGACATATTTTAAAAGTGGTGATTCTGTTATTGTCACACAAATTTGATGGACGATGAAACAATTCTTGTAATGAGTGATGAGGCTCATTTTCATCTTGATGAGTATGTCATCAAACAAAATTTTCGCCATTGGTCAGACACAAACCCACAAGGGTTACATGAACGCCCCCTGCATAGTTCCAAAGTCACAGTGTGGTGCGGGGTTACTAAGAAGTGTGTTATCGGGCCGTACTTTTTTGAGGAAGGAGGGTGAACAGTTACGGTAAACCAAGAACGTTAATTGAGAATGTTGGACACTTTCTTAGTTCCTGAACTTAAAAGAAAACGTCTTGGTTTAAATAAGATGTAGTTCCAACAAGACGGAGCTACTGCCCATGCAGCAAATGCTGTAATGGGTTATTTGAGGGTAAAGTTTCGAGGCCGCGTCATCTCTCGAAACGGCGACATCGCTCGGCCCGCTCATTCCTACGACCTGAGTGTTTGCGACTTTTTCCTTTGGGGTTACTTCAAATCGAAAGTGTACGCAAATAAACCCCGTACACTAGAAGACTTAAAAGAAGCTATTAGACAAGTGGTTGCGTCTATATCAACGGACATGCTGAGTAAAGTGTTTGTCAGCTTTGCTGCGAGACTTGAGGAATGTATGCTGAAGAATGGCCTCACTTAAATGACGTTATCTTTAAATAATGTAGCCTTTATGTTTTGTATTTTTTGAGACTATACATTGTTACATATATGTTTTTCGCAGTGTTTTTTATTAATTGCCGTCTTTTACTGTTCTTAATATATAATAAATATGCAAAAATGTTTATAAACATTGGAGTTATTCTTATTTAAAAACTGTCAGGTATTTCTGACGCTCCCTGTATATAAAAACTTAACCAAACCTACTATTTCAACGAAAAGATCATCAACAGTAATTGATATTTAATAAACAGTATAAAAACATTGCACAAACTTTCTCACAAATCCACACTCAAAAAGTGATCACAACTATTCGTCAACAAAAATGCCAGTTTAGCAGTTGTCATATTTGATACATCAAGCTTTTAGTGTTGGTCAAGGTTCATTTTTGTTTATTGCCAATTATTCTTGAACTGTAACATTTTTTATCTGTGAATTTGCAGAAAAATTTGGGTCAATAACCTTCACATTTCACTCAAATTTGTACAAAATAGGTAGAACCGATTTTGAAAAAATTACATCTTTTATAACAGCCCCATATTTGTGACAGATGCACGATCACAGTCGAAATTCTCGTTAAATTTTGAGCCTGTTACTGTACCGGTTACCAATTTGTGGCAAACAAATATAACACCAAACTCAAATGAGTAGTCACATGTCATGCTTCTGGATTATTCATTTGATGCGAATGGGTGCTGTGAACCAAACTGGTCAGAAATATCATTTTACCAATAGTGTAGGTAAATTGATAATGGCCAGTTAAATTTAGTAAGCATAGTGACTGGTTTATCACTATATACCGATATATCCCTGGAGCAGTCCGTAATGTGATAAATTGTGTAAATATTAGTAAAACTGTTCAGCAGGTGATAATTTCTAGTTGTTATTTATTGTAAGTTCCCTGATTATTAATTGTTAGGTTAAATTATCATAGCTGGCTAATATTATAATTGGTTTAGTTGGTTAGATATTGTTTTTGGAGGTTCTAAATATTGATTGATTTAGATGTCAAAAGATTTACAGGCTGCTACTTAAAATGGTGTGTGGTTAATATAACAGTTACACTAATAATTGACACCATGCCCTAGCTAAAATTCATAACTTCCCATTATATTTTATGGCTAATTTTTGTGTTTTTTATCCATAACTCACAACTGTATATTGAAAGAGATTACAAAGTTTGATCAATCACTACAGACAATTTTGAAAAAATAATATTTTGGGTTGTTTTTTTTAGAGCAGCTACAAAAATATAGTTTTGAGTGATTGAAAAATGTCGTGAAATTATGGTCAAAATATGTCCAGATACCAGAACTGATTAAAATTGATCCTCACTTTTGGCCTGTAGAGCACTGCACTAAGAGATGTCAGAGGGATATCATATCGAAAACCACTTTTTTGGGCTCAAGGAACTTGACTTCAAAACGGATATATCCACACAAAAACATTAATCTTTTAACCAAACATAATTTTCTCTATACTATGTATATGTAACAAAGTAAAAAGGTGGAATATAAGATGTCAATTATTATTTCAGATTCAAAAGATATGTTTCTTGATTACATTACACATAATAAGATCATACAACAAAATTGATTAATTTAAAAATTAGACTCAATTTGATATCAAGTTTAATCTACCTTCATAACAATAACCCTGTTGCCATTCAAGCGATCTGATTGTGTCCCAGCTACAACATATGAAGTCAGAGGAAACATACATCTGCTGTTGCCCAAACTGTCTGGTACTATGTCAAAGCTCAAGCATGGAGCTCCTACAAAATTAAATTAAACAATGATGAACATAATATCATGAAAATAACACTGTTAAAGATAGTTAAACAGAAAGTCATACTATTTTATTTACCCTTATCGTAAGAAATTTCAATCTCAGGTTATTGACTGATCTTCAAGTTTCATGGACCCAGAAACTAAAAAAGAGATTTTCGACTTGCAGTCCATCCATTATCGTTTTTATTACTGTATCGTCTGTATATAAGTACGATAGAGGCCACAAAAATTAAGATAAGAATATGAAATTTACTAATAGGAACTAATATAAAGTCATATGAAACCCAATTAAAATTAAGAAAAATCTAATTGAAAAAGTCAAAATGGCAGCAATTTTAAACAGTTTTTTTAATCTCCTGTATAGACTATAGCCTAAGTTGAAAACACATGAGATATGAAAGGAAAAAAAATCTTTTTCAATTTAATATTTTTGGAATTAAATAATATTTTGCAGATTTCAATTCTGCATATTATGGTACCAACACCACAGCTCTATGAAGATTAATAGTGATGTTATTCTCAAAAATCTGATTTGAAACCCTGATCTCCCAAGGTTACGAGATCAGGCAGGGCCAGGTCCCAACACGAGCATAGCAAATGCAGACTGTTTAATATATAGGGTACACATCTATGAAGCCAGCCAGGTCCTAGCTGACATCAAGAAAATAGTGATATATATTATATATATATATATATATATATATATATATATATATATATGCTACAACAGTTATGAAGTTCAATAATCTTGTGTAAAACGTTTCAAACAAACTTACCCTATAACCCACTATGTATACTGGGTAAAATCCCTTGATCTACCAAGACAATTTAACATTTCTTCCATGGCCCAAGAGAGCAACTTTTAGGAATTACATTTATAAGATTCATTTGTATAACATTGTATGATGGGGCTGGGTAAATACCATGATAGTCTACTAACTTGTTTTAAATATGTAAAAATTATTAACCAAATTTGTATGTGAATGTATACAAATTTACAAAAAGGTTTTTGAGTACAATTAATTATATAACCTATAATTGATATACATTCATCAGACTTGTATTGTATTTATGCTGAATGAGCATTTATTATATAAGTAAAGCAAATTTATATACATTTTAAATATATAGGCCTAATAACTTTTTTCGAAGATGGACTCAATGTCTCATATTTACTTTTTGACTGACAACTATTGAACTACCATTTCTGTTCATTTTGTCATTTTTACTCTTAGCAAGATAAACATGTCCCATTCCATTATAATGTTATGTAGATTATCTTTACTTGATTTGGCTGACTTTCGCATTCATATTGTTCAGCACTATGTTCACATCATACCCAGGTGCCAGATTATAATTTCCTCCAATCTTTAATAAAGCACCTCCTTGGTCGCATCATTATTTTTACTCTTAATGTGGAAATGATATTATGATAAATAAGCTTAATGATATTGTGTTAAAATCATAAGATGTCAGTATAACATTTAGAACTTACACAATGCATATTGACAAGTTAGGTAAGGGTAAATCAATTATTTACCACTTATGATTTAGCCTATTAGTAATATTTACAAAAGTCTGCTTTATTACGACTTTAACTAACTTGGTTATATATTACCTTCCCAGACCTGTAGTTTCTTACTAGATCTGGGTAAGTCATAAGTCAATATATCCATAGAGAAAGAGAGAGAGAGAGTGATCTGCCCAGACCAAGTTCTCATGATTCTTCAATTAAACAGTGTAGTAATATTAACCTTTCAGAAGACATGTAATGTTTATGGGTCCTATGAGATGCTATTGTCTTCCATCTGTGTAACCTATGAAACCCAGATCATATAGGGGGGGGGGGTGATTGTATACTTTGAAATCAAATGGATACGGTATTTGAATATTGCTCATTTCAGATTAAAGTAATGGATTTTGGTACTTCAAAAATGTCTTCCATAATAAAAAATGATCTAATTGTTTCAAAATAATGTATGTAGGACAAGATTTGCATAAATGTCTGTACTAAATCGTTGGGACAAGTACAATACATATTTACCAAAGTTTCTAACCTGTATTTGCTTCATGAAGCATAATATATGCAGATGGATCACAAACGAGCTCTTCTCCTTCTTCGAGTTTTTGATCTGGTAGATAGACTTGCCTTTTATTATCTTCTACTGATGATGTTCCACCCTCTGCTCCATTGTCTTCCATGTTTATATCCTCAGATAAATTATTTTCCTCGTTTACGTCCATTTCATTCGTCATTTTAAATAACAGTTATTAAAGTGAAGTGTAAAAGAAATAACTACAGTTCCTGTGTAAATACACAGGAGATTAGACAGTCAAAACCAGAGAACTATGTAAATTGTAAATTGAAGTACTCCACGTGCGTAAAATACCGAATGCCTATTAATTGCTGAATGCTGATTAATATTTGACATCAAACAATTATTCTCACATGTGCCACAGCTGTTTCACTGATTTCACATAAAACCAAGAGATTTTGTATTTTGATATCTCGATCAAAACCTAAATTCAGACTACGGTCTCGTTAGCAATCAAAGGGTAAAACCTTTTTTTAAAAAAAATTAACAAATAACAAATCACAAACGTTTCCACTGACTAATCTCCGAAAAAATAACTCAAACTATAACGTTACCAAAAATTTAATTTCTATAGTTGTCAATCAAAAACTGATAATAAACCAGGACGCTACCTGTGAAAAAATATTTATGTATCTATATAAGAGCTATACTTGGTTTACTTGTGAATTAAATACGTTTTCAGCGTAAGTCACTAAGTCGTATTTGATCGAGCTTATAATGAAGGAGATCAAAATTGAGTTGTTTTTTGACAATTACTCCTAATGTTTTTTCCTTGCGATTCTGTATACAGATTTGGTTCGATAATCTTCAAATTAAACTAAAATTTGAGCGAAATAGTAGAACCTGTTTTTGAAAAATTTCGTTTATAATTCCCTATTTCCTAAAACCAGTAGTTTTGTTTTTACCGATAACTCATAAACCAGTAGTTTTAGTGAGAGTGTGATTAATATTTTTTATTTAGGTCAATAGAAGCTACATATGAGCAAACGTGTATCGAAATTGTTAGAACATGACACTGAAAGAAGGACACTAACTTCTTTTTGAAGTGAATGCTTATTTACGACCAGTACGGCAATTTTTATAGTGTAGTGAAATCGACTTGAGAGGAACGAAAAAGTGTAACGGAAGTAAGAATTGCGTAGTAAATAAATCACGAATCAGTAGGGTATTTTGTGATTCTGTTTTTAGTTTGAACGAACCTAATATGTGCCATAAAAAACATTTTAACTTATAATTCAGTGCAAGACTACCACGAGTTCTTATAGTCTTCTTCACTACTATTCAGAGTGAGCAGATTTTTCAACAGTCGATAAATTAAGTAATAAAATTCTATACTAATTTAATCACTCAGAAAGCGAGAAGAAAAATAATTCATATCATAACAAACAAATAAATTAAGTTACCATAACAACCAATATCTTCACTTATAACAGCTGAGTAGGTATATCAGCTTTAATAAAGTAGTTCAACACAAATAATATAGGTTAGGCCTAGTTGTTAGCCAAACTGGTGAGACCAGTTTGAAATGTGAAAAATTTTACTTAATCCGATTAGGTCCATCAGCAATAATAATTAAAGACAAAGATATGGCTTAATCTAAACCAATGTGTACCATTTTTGAAAGTTTTTTAGGACTTAAAAACACGATCAACATTTTAATACCCTTGTCATTTTAACAAGAGGGCACTGTTAAACGACACTGTTAAAGCATCCAACGACAATACTGTAGACGTTTACCGTGATTAACTTCTTTCAATTCATTAATGACACCGATTCTGTAAGCACGCAATTTAAAAAAATTTTTAGTAGCCCTAAAAACAGTAGACTGAAAGTCCAGCCTGTGAAGATAAGTGATTTGTTGGGTGAGCGATTTAAACGCTCATTAACATCGTCCAGAACTTCCACTGTAAACAGTGATGGTGACCTGTTCTTTTCCGATCATATACAATGCCAGTCTCACGAAATTTATTAATCAGACGCGATATTGTTGACTTATTAGGTACTGAAGAATTTGGAAATTGTAACTGGAAGTCGTCTTTTACTCGTTTGTAAGAATTATATGCGCAATAAGTCTCAATAATAAACATATACGTTCATCCTTAGATAAAGACATAGTTGTAAATATACAGACACACTTACAAAGACAAATGCATATTGGAATAACACTAGTGCATTACAATAATACACATGTCGAGTCAACAATGAGAACAGATTTGCAAACTCATATTTGGGGGAGAAAAATGTACGAATGCGTAACTTATACCTTCTTAAACTTCGGGTTGCGTCCTTTTGAAACACCTGTTATTATTAACTTCAATAAAATTAACGTACGAAAGGTTTGGCCCGGAGAGGCGGAGATTGATTATATATATACCATTTAGACACCTAGACAAACCGACGTGACAAATAAATAGCGATCCTGCGTAGTCATTGTGTAAATCACATGTATCAAACTATACTATCCTTATTGCCATTATGTTTTAACCAATAAAAACGTCGATTTGGTAGTTTTTAGATTGTGATTTTTCATTGAAAAAGTGACTTCCTCATTAAAAACAGTAAGGTGTAAGGTATAATGTAGTAAATAATAAAAAATGCCGAAAATTAGCAATCACCTTTTGTATACAAATGCCAGAAGTTGTTGTGTAATGATAATTATTTATGTGCCAAAATATACTAAGCAATAACTTTCTCAGTTAAAATTATGGTAAATATTCGTTGTACTATTAAGAGATTTTGTTATTAAAAATGTCCCAACATTGCAGAGAATAAACGTTTTCCCCACCTCCATGCTGTGAAAATTAACCATATCAATGACATGGTTAATATGTGAACCCCAGTTGTCTATTATCTAGGACCACCACCAAATACTTAACCTTGGCTCCAATTTTTATTACCATCAAAGACCTGAAATTTGTAATGGTCTCAGTTTTACAAATCACTAATTTGTCCAGTGTAAGTTTTCACTTACTTTTCCAAGTTGCTAACCACTCTGAATCAGTAAGTATCACAAGGCCCAAGTTATTACCAAAGATATCATAAACTATGGCATAAGAGACCAATCCCATAGGTAATAGGAACTTGGCAGTTGCATCATGAGAACATACTACCTTATTCAGAAGACCTGAATCTCAGATTTTTTTTTGGTTTGTCAGCCCCTTGTAATTTTTGGTTGTTCTCCAAGTTTAAAGGGGAAAATGAAAATGTAGAGGGTACTGAAAGATATTCTTGGTTACAGGAGGACTAACAGTAACTGATGATCTCTGTAAGAAGCTAAAATTTCAAACATATACCTGAAGATATCTTTCATCTGCATCACCTCCTGTGCTTCTTTTGTTTATGCAGGAAAAATTCAGTTCAGATACTTTTTGTACAAACCTCACAACTTCAGGACTTTCAAATTTTATTAAAAATTGTCTCCCCCACAATTTTTGGAAAATTTCAAATATAAATACCCAATTAGCTTCAAAACATTTGGATTGAATAGTCTAAGCTACTTAAAACTAATAAAGAATTGTGTCACATTCTTATGAAAATTTGTAGCTCCTACCCCTACAGACTTCTAAATCGCAGTATATACATAGAAATCCAAAGAAAGGTTGGTTAAGTCTGTTGAACTTAATGATCAAAAAAGTTAATAGGTAAGAGGTACATACAGTATTATTCCAAAAACGATTGGAGTGTAAAATGTTGTTTGATTTATTCTTACTATATGAAGGCTGATCTAAAAGTAATTACACATAAACTATTTTTTGTTTTTATCAACAAATTTTACATGATCTTTTCAAAATAGTTCCCCTGCTTTGTTTTGCACTTTTCCATCATGTTTGCCAACCCTCGAATACAAAATCCAAGCTATGAATTAATTGAAAGGTGTTTGCAGATAGTACCTCCATGATTTTTGTCACATTTGGCTATCCATTGTCATAGTGCAGCATCCTACAAGGAACTGATGTCATAAAAATCTATAATTGAGAATTCATTCATTCATCAACTAAAACTAGATTTAGTAAATAATAATATAAGTATATCACCAAGTAATCACATTCATCATCAGACCCGATTCTATAACTGGGCAACATGGGCACTTGCCCAGGGGCGCAAGCGTACAAGGGTTTTGGGTCATAAATTTTTTTTTTTTATTGAAAAAATTTCAACCTTATTAAGGTAGTATATGTCGATAAAAGTTTATAAATTAAAAAAACTATAAAGCTGAAAAATCAAAATTTTAACATGTTAGCTGCCACGCCGACCCGATCGGGTCAGCACAGCTCGTCTTGTTAGAAACATCGGCCGACCCGATCGGGTCGGCTGCGGGATTTTATAGGGCTTAAGTAAATCGATCCGTGACGTTTATCAGTAGTCTTTGGGAACTTTTAATAAACGATATTTTGCCGACCGATCGGGTCGGCACATTTTATTTTAAAGTTTTACATTATTTTTAGTGCTGAAATATGAATAAAACTTGAATCTATTTGTAATGTTTTTTGTTAGGAATGTAATAAATATAAACCGTATTTGTCAGAATATTTTTTAAATTTGGCAACGCGTTATATGCCTATGCTAAATTATACTTTCAAATGAAATGAAGTTATTTATGGACAGTTAACATTACATTATTTGCTACAAAAGCAGTAACAGGTGTTTTGTCATTAAAATGCGCGTATACAAACATGAGTACTACACATCTTAAATATAAAAGAAAATTTCAAGTCGCATCGGAGAAAATAAAGCACAAAATGTGAAAAAAATACAACCTTACAGAAAAACTACCAGAGTTCACAAGGATCTTGCCTATTTATGTAAGTTCTTAAAACAATCTTCGCAAAGAAATGGTTTCCCAGGACACGTTTCACAAAATGTAGTGATCTTTTTGATACCTGATGCTATTTTAAAATTTTAATCTTCCCCTTCGGGACCGGAGGTTATCTTTTCGCAGGCCTGCGCCGGTGAGTCACCGCGATGCGCGACATAGCGATAGCTGCATTACTTATCAGCCAATGGTAAACAATACACATACTTCGTATCAAGACGTTAAATAATAAATACTGCTCTCTAAATATAATGGTTATTGCCGTTTTGGAAGCACGATGCACAATCTTATCTGAAGACATTTTACCTTATTTTAGTAATTTCTTGACAATACTCATAAAAATATTGTTATGATAGGGGGGGGGGGTGGGCAGGGTCCGTCGCGGGTCCGGATCCCGGTATAATTTCCCGAAAAATCCCGGTCAAGGCTCCCGGGCCCGCTTCGCCGCCACTGCTAAAAATACCGCCGTTTCAGACAAGTGGTAATGTCCAACATGTTTTACTGGCTCGATTTGTCCGTTTTGCAACCTTAGTAGTGCGTACACAATCTTTTCCCTGAAGGTAGTAATGGAGTAGAGATTGCTTATTCTTACTTTGAGAGTTGACCCCAACCTCTAAAACGAAATATACGCCAGTATGAACGTGCGACCAATCGGGTCGGCAAGTTTTTTTGTCAATCAAAATTCGGTGAAAAAAATCGCGGCCGACCCGATAGGTAACAAATTTTTAAACAATTTATTTTAACAGTTTAAAGTATATCTTGTTGTATTAGTGTATTATAAACACAATTAAAGTAGAAATATCAAAAAATAATTAACAGTAAAAGTTGGCATTACGCACCGAACATTCGAAAATAGGCAGGTGGCAGCTAACGTGTTAAGGTAGCACAACAATTCTTCAGATCTTTCTGAACAATTTGGTAACATTTCCATTCTTATCGGTTAGAAAATAGCGTCTGAAACAGAAAACTCGCTTTGCCCCCTCTTCACCCGTAGTAGTAAGTGTAAGGCCTCTTAATTATTGTACTTATACTTCAACGTATAAGTTTTATCATTAGTGAGAGAGTATTGTTTCTCCTCTCAATAAATAGTCTACATTCTCAGTCTCAGCCTGCATGACAATTTCTAGGAAACCTAGTGTTTTATATTCTCATGCACTCACGGTTGGACTAAACAAATATGGAAATATGACTCGACTGGACAGCAGTTCTCCGAAAAACTTGAGTGAATTGGCAATTATTGGAACTATATTTTAGGGTGGGTGGGTGGTCCATGATACTGTAAAATACAAGGTTGTTATGTTGTGACGTCAATCATAACACCTACGCCTGTAACTGCAGTAATAATACTTGCAAGTTTTTACAGTCGGTTGCCAGTCCGGGACACGGCGGGTCAATAGATGGTGGATATTGGAAAGACTTACCGACTCACCAACTAAAAGGAGTTCGGTGAAGTTAAGTTAGAAATCCCTTTCGAAACCAAAACTGGCAAAGATGAATTAATCGGGGGGGAGGGGGCATCTCTTTAATTTGCCCAGGGGCGCTACAAGAGTTAAAAACGGGCCTGTTCATCATTCCATTTCAAATATTAGAAGATACACACCTATAATTAAACATTCAATAGTGTGAATACTATAAATAGTGCATCTCTATGCAAAGAAATAGAATTCCCATTTCCGACTCAACAATGAAATTTTAAGTGGTACAAGCAATTACTGAATACCTTTTTAGATAAAAAGGATTAGCTTCATCAATTCCTCAGAAAATCAGAATTGTTATATGTGAATTATTAGTCAAGAGAGTATTCAAAAGAAATATATATATATATATATATATATATATATATATATATATATATATGAGATAACACTGATTATCCTATAAACCAAGTCAAATCAGCAGGCCTATATAATTTACAATATTATAAAACAAGATTTGTTTAAGTCCATTATACATTTATTATTACCTAGCAAAAACAGATAATATTAAGAAAACTCAAATTTGTTAAAAAAGGGAAAACTTAACTAAATTTTATTCATCTCCAACATTACAAAATTATATTCAAGACAGCTATACAAAAAAGTTCATAAAACAAAATAATTTAAGGGAACATTTTTGTCCAAGTCATTTATTTTAAATCTTGTTCCAAACCTAATTTTATCATTTTAGTAATTTTTTTTATCCTCAATAAATAATCATTCCATTGAATAACCCATCTTTCATTACAGAGCTGACCTTAATTTTAAGTTACTTTCCAAAATTTAAAATCTAGTTTTCTGAGGCAAATATATCAAATTATAAATTTTTTATTTCCCCTCACCTAAAGTGAAAAAGTTACAACATATAATACTATCCAATTACTGTTGTATGAAAGGGAACAGCACATGGTACAGTAGAACTTGAATAATTCGAAGCTGAAGGGACCAATGGAAATATTAATCAATTAAAATCAACTTCCCTCTTTTTTGAATTATTTCAAGGATTTAAGATAATGTAAAAAAATTAAACAATGTAAAATTAATTAAAAAAATGTATTTTTTTCCATTGCTATTATAAAACATGAATTACTTCAATAATAGTACATATTTATTAAAATGCATCAATATGTTAAAGTATATAAAAAAAATATAAAAAAATTTGCAAGTGACGGAAAAAAGATAAAACAATTAAAAGTCAATTAAAAACAATGGTAATGATGTGTTGATAGTGGGACTTACAGAAAGATAAGGAACAACTAAGAATAAATTAAAGAAACAAGAAAATACCAAAATTAACAGTTATAACACAAAATAAGAAGACATTAATACTAAAATTATAATTTGTTTATATATAAACCAGAGTGTCTATAATGATTTACACCTAAATAAAATTTTGTATTGTGTAATATTAAGTTGGCAATGACATAATATACAAAATTAAGTAAAACACTTCTATGCTAAAACATCAATAAAAAATTCACTAATACTAATTAAATATAGACACTCTGGATTGTCTAAAACTCGTTACATATAAACATTGTTTTCATTTTTTATACAAATTTTAGGCTTCAGCCTAAAATATCACCGGAACCAAGCTTTCCATTTACTCATCCAAATCGGATGAATCAAAATTAAACGTTGTTGGTTTCCTTGCACGTGCACTTGTCTGTCTTACTGGAGCTTTAGATTCAAAATCACTATCTGAATCACTCTCTGAAGCGGCTTTCTTCTTCTGAAATAAAATGGTTCAATAATGAAAAATATTCATAATTAATATAAGAACATTTTTGAACAGATAATCAGGAAATCAACTATTATGATGTCCTTACAACAACAGGGAGAACCAATAACACAAGACATTCGTACATATAGAAATCGTGTGACTTTATAAAATACAATTTTACTATTTCTCGGATGTCTGTTTCCGTAATAAAGATCGTAATATGTAGAATATTTGTATTAGAAATTTGCTACTAATATAATGTTCAATAATTGAATATTATCTGGATATAAATCCGCTATGTGACATGTGGCTTTGCTTATCTATGTATCACCAATTTCCTGATGTGCTGTTACAGATCCCCCCCCCCCCAATCAATTAGTTGAGCCTACCATTGTTTTAAATTACTTGTGCATTTCAAAATTCAAACAACAAAACCCTGTCATGCCACTCTGTGTGACCCGCCCTGGCTGTACTACCCTAGATCGGCTCTCCGCATTTTTTTTTTTGCTGGCTCGTAAATGGTTTGCAACACACACCAATCAAATCCTTGTCACAGCCAAAGATTTGACAAACCCACAGCCTACCTGATGTGGCAAATGCCATAGACTTCTTAGTCGTGTTAAATGGATGACATGTTTCGGAGCCATAACTCTATCATCAGATCCTTAATAGTCAATCCGAAGAGAACTTCACATATTAAAACAAAAGTATATACAGGTTACACATAACTATCACACAAAATATGCGTAACCTGGAAGGTTAGGTGTGCATTTCGAGGAGGATGATGTTGAACTGACGAGATCAATGACTATTAAATGATTGATAGTTGTGTCATGTAGGTAATGGGAGTAGAATGAATATTGGTCGTGTAAAATATTGTCTGGTTCACTGTAGAACGCTCTGTATAATTCATATTCTTCTATGGATTTCATTAGCCTCTCTTGCCTCTCTAAAGAAGGATTTGGAAAATATGTAGGCATTGAAAATTTTCAGTCTGTTTAGACCGAAAAGCAGATTAAATTCGACATTAGTCTTGCAACTGTTTGACACTATAGAATAAACTGTGTTTGGCATTAAGAGCTGTGACATCTTATTATTGATCTAGCTCCTGCATCAACATCAAAGTTTGTTACATGAAGGAGTTTTTGTAACAAACTTATCTGATGAGTTTTTGATATGCATTAAATCAAACTTTACCTAATAGTCTCAAACTTACAGGTGTGTTTGCATTGAGTAGGTAAGCTAAACAACAAGCTGGGTTCCCCCGATCTGACTTATGTAATATTTATTGCAGTCACTGCATTTGATTTTGTAAATTCCATAGTTTATATAAATTGTAGGTAGTGCGGAAGGATACTGTTAAGTTACTTAAATATGTTTTTTAGGACATTTGGTAGTAAACTGGCGCATTCAGTAGAAATGCGAGTATATTTTATTGTTATTGATGTGGTTTGACCTTCCTTGATTTATGGTTATTGATTAATTATCATTGTAAAAGATACAAACTCGAGAAATGAGTGATGGTAAATAATAAATTGAATAATTTTTTTAAATCAGATGGCAATCAAAACAGCCAACCATATAATCATTTAAATAAAATTAGTAAAAACATCAATCGATAGACTACATTGATCTCATCAGTTCAAGATAGTCCTCCTTGAGGTGCGCACTTAACCTTTCAGATTACGCATTTTTGTTTAATAGTTATGTGTTACCTGTAATGTATGTACTTTTGTTTGTATATATGTGACAATCTCTTCGGAGTGACCATTAAGGATCCGATTATGGAGTTACAGTTCCGAAATATGTCATTCTTTCATACGACTAAGAAGTCACATGATATACACAGATAATATTAAATCATTCAATAATTATATGTGACTGGTATACTGCACATATACCATGCAAGTCAAAATATAATGTGTTTATATAGGTAATAGACTTACTTTTTTATTTTTTGTTTTGCTGGAGACATCAAAATCAGTTTCAGAATCTGAAACATTTTTCTTTGGCCTCTTTTGTGCGGGTTTCTTTGCCTTAGGTTTGTCTTCTACTGCCTTCTTGGGCTTCCTTTGGGCTGGTGCTGTAATCAAAGATGAAATAACTTCAAAGCTTAATGTTAAGACTGTAACATTTCACATTTTTCTGTAGATTCAGGTTCATTTCGGTTAAATGAAGTGCTCAATCAGAAGTTTAAACTTGTTATGAAATCGGCAAGAGATTATAGGAGTGGTTAATTCTGGTTACCTATTAATTTAGTTTGATGATGTGGAGTTTTATAGAATCGAACCAAGAAATAATGACTAGCAAAGTCATTATTAAATGTTAATCATGATAGTATAAGATAACGACCAACAAGATAAGAGAAAATTTGTAAATAAAAATATATGTTTGCTGTTAACAATGTTTAATAATAATAATAATATTGTAAATGTTCACGAGCATCCGTGGTATAAACGCAAATCTTTAGTAATTTATATTGATTGTACTTCAACAAACTGACAACAGCAACCTTGAACGATTAGATCTACCGTGCGTGTGGATCAACAATGCAAAATATTGTTTTGTTATAGTCGCCGTTTTATAAAATGCCAGAAAATAAATGTTTTTCACATACCATACACTTCCTATGACTCAGCTTACACACGACATTACTTTTGTTTTATTGCTTTTATTAAATAATTAATTGTATTGTTACAATTAGTTATTTTACCATAATTTTGAATATGCTTTAAATTGACGTTTTTTTCCAATTGATAATTACATTTATTAAATATTTAGCCAAATTTATTAGTAATATGAAAAGATTAAGAAATTATTTATGAACAAATTGTATTTTTGCTACTTCATTATTAATTGCTGTGAACAAATTTCAGATTTCACCTCGTTTTGTTTTAACTATTTGTTTCCTTGTATTATTAATAAAATAGGAAAATGTTTTTGACATTAACCCAGTCACCTGGCAAGTATTAGTTCTAAAATCACCGGTATAAAAATATCGCCCATCTCTAAATATTATGTACTGTGCATTTTCACATAAGAACTTTTACATTTCAAGAACCTAGATATGTTTTATCTATCTATTATTATCACCGGCATAAAAAGAATGATGGTCAACGAATAAGATTTTGAGCAACTTGAAGATACATTTCCATTATTCCACATATGGAAAATATTAACAGCTATTGATCGACCTTGCTATCCATGTTTATCTTGGATGTTATTTCTCGTATCTTTTGGAAAAAATTCATGACTCATGTAAAATTTTCGGTACTTTTCATGACTTCTGTACCCAAATATCAAAATTATTTACTTTTTTGTGACTTTTCTTGCCAGTAGACACCATGTATATAAAAGAATTAACGATTAATTATAAAATAGATGAAGAAGGAAAACATTTAATAACAGAAGATTATTTTGAGATAGTAGAATATACAAATTAATGAATAATTTACTTTCAGTGGAGGAAAAAAGACTTGGATGATTTTTAAAATTTTTATGTTTAATTAATAACTAAAGAGATATAAGATTTTGAGATTATGATATGTGAATTACGTTATTTATGTTCAATAATTGTAATATGTATTTTAATTATGCGGTGTTTTTAAAATAAACGTGTATGTATTTCAGGAACTTTGACTCTGTTTATAGTTTTTATTGAATACACATCAGAAATCCTTGACCCTGGGTAATTGTACTAAGACTATATGTTCTCAAAATCTGGGTAATTGTACTACGACTATATGTTCTCGAAATAACATATTGACGCCCAATAATAAATAAAAACTAACGGTTCTCGGATTGATACAAGACTTATTGCATTATTGTAGCACTAATATGTTTAAAAGATATAATTTGTATTAATTGAAAATAGACCATTTGTAATAATCATTTTTAAGTTCAGTTGGATTAAGCAGACATATTTAAATTTAAGTTTATGTTTGTACTCACAACAAGTTGCCATGTCATGGGAAAGCGCAGATGTCAGTTGTATTAATTTGCAATAGTCCGTTTTTTAACCCTCGACGTGGCGAAAAACCCGCTGGCGGGTTGGTATGTGACATATGGTTTTAGTTCACCGCTCTAAAACACGGGTTTTGCAATTCAACATTACGCCCACTTAGAATCGTCTTATCGCAATAAATAAAATACCGTTGGAAAGCTAATGTTCCATAGATGCATAATCATGCAAAAAAACCACAAAATAATAAATAAATATCCCAAAAATTGGTGAAGTTCACATATTTTTGATGCGTAAAATCGTAATTTAAACTCTGCGGTTTTTAGTAAAAGCGACGCCATTTTCCCCCATATGATTACAATTCTATTTTTCTGTCAAACAAAACACTGTTCTATAGATGACATGTTTCTCTTTCTAACCGTAGATTACAAATTTTTCTGCGTCTCACAGATCAAGAGATATTTCTACTTGACGAAAGTAGAAACCTGACAGCACGAAATTCAGTTGGCATTCGGCGCAGTTTACTAAATGACAATCGATTTTCGTTTCGATATTTATAGTATGTGTAAGCATGGGACACTCTCCAACCAGTAATTTATAAAACATAATTAAACATTCAATAATAAATAAGAATTAATAATAAGAAATTAGAAATAATAAATTAATACAGACGTTGCAAAATGAATCTTATGGACATTGCAAGTCCGTGCTGGTAGAAAATTGAACACTGTACAATATTTTCCATGAGCCTTAGCTGGAGCGTCTTCTCAAGGAAGCGTGGCTTCATCAGTCTTTTTAGAGCCACCTTGATGGACAGTCGTGTTGACCTGACGGCTGGAGAGATTCAACTCAGCAACAAAATGGAGGACTTTTAGTAATTGTGATGTGAGTTGCGATGAGGCGAGAGGGTTTATAGAATGTAAAGTGAATTGGACTGGTTTCACGTGAGTAGAGTGTAAAGAACAGAAAAGTAATCATTAGGAAATTAGTGTTGAAATGAACAAAAATTATAAAAACTTTCTTTTTGGACTGTGGCACATGTTAGAATAATTTGTATTCACCCATAAATGAAATTTAGACCTTAAGTTAGTAACCTGATGATATTCAATGTTGTTTTGTTTGTTTTTTATAATGATAAAAGGAGATTTCGTTGATTCAGAAATGACTGGCTAAATTCATTGTGTGAACCATTACCACGTGCATGGAAACAATTGTTAAGTACGACCAGAATGCAACCCTACCCTAGGTAAATTAATATAGTAAATTAACCAATAGTTTTGTAAGAACGCAGACTTACAAAATAATTTAACTTGATTTAAATTAAAAGTATTAAAAAGCATAAATTAAATTAACTCCCTTTCATATGTTATAGAGGAAATTTCATTCTACAAGTTGGTACCACTTGATATAGGCAATACATACTTAGAAGGTTTTGTTTTGATCTCGCAACATAGCAATTGTGTGACGTAAATACTGTAATAAAAGGTGTGGCACATATTGTTTTGGGGTTAGATATTTGTTATTTTGAAGGTTTGTGTATACAAATTGTATATAAATTGTGTATACAAGTTACAATATATGTGTTTTTATTTCTAAAGTTTATGTTTTGTAATATATAATTTCTTTTGAATACAAAAATTGATAAATATTGCTCTACGTTGAGGTGCCAAATGTAATATATAATTCTCCTTGAAACTAATTTTGCCCAAAATATAATGTCTTAATATTCAATAAATTATTTAATTATTACTTTTTTATTTTTTTATTAAATTAATTATTGAAATAAATAACTATTTGATTATAATCATGAAAATAATAATAATTTTATTTATTAGATAGTATAAAATTAATTCTGGTTCACTATCTAGTATTTAATTAATAATTATATAATTAATAACTGAATTTTAAATTTATTATTAATAAAGCTCAAGAAACTTAATCTCGGGTTAAATAAATAAAAAGGTTCTCGCCGGCACAGTCCAAACCCTCACACTTCAGTAAATTCATATACATTAAATATTTGTAATAAAAAAACTATATACATATTACAACTATAATATATAGACATGAATATAGATTAGAGTTCATTCAAAGTTCAAATTTATAGGTATTATTAATTAAATTATTGATTTAAAATAGTTTGTATATTCAAATTCATAGTCTATATATACAACTAATAATTGGTTATTGTTCACTTTATGTGTCAACTATATATATTAAGTTCAAGCTAATTAAAGGTTAGCTTTTTGGTTAATTTTTATAACTGGATAAATAAGTCTTTACTTGGTTAATATTTAATTTCTTTTAACACTGTTATATTTTTAATGATTAATAGTCAATGTTTTTATTAACTTATTTGTTCATAACCAAAAATATATAATTCATTAGGTATTGGCATAGTTCATAGTAAATTAATAAAATGGATTAATCTCACCCATATATAGAGTCCTGTTCAATAAACCTGTATTTATTTGTAATACACCTTCTCTTGATAATTTCAATAAGTTGAATAATTAATCTTAGTTATAAAACTGTTCTGAACCTTTTCTTTAATTTTATGACTGTTAAAGAAAATAGGTCTGCTTCGTTCTGGAATCTGTATCAAACTAGTAATAATTTAATTTTTTTTTTTATTAACAAAGGAATATTTTAGGCTTAGCTTTGTTGTCTTGATAATATCTTTTTCTTCTTTTTTTTAACTTCTTTGCACTGCACTTTATTAACATTGTACATTAGATTTGTAACTTAATCTTAACAAATTTATTAAACTATTAAATATTTAAAATCAACAGTTTTCTTTGAAATTTTTTTAAAATTTATTTAGTGGTGTTTTGGCTAACTTTACCATATTTAATTATTTTTATTTAAACATTGCATATTCCATGATACGGAATTATTATGTGTTTAAAATTGGTTATGATTTCACTATTATCTAGGCCGTTCGAGTTTATGTATTTTCCGCTTGGAGCGTTAGCTGTCCATTGCATTACGATAGAAAGGAATTCAATCGTTGTACTGATTTTTTTTTTTTTTAATTATTTTTTTTAAAAATAATTAGCGAATTGTTACAGTTTTTGAGTGAATTTCTAGTTTGTGAATGGTTTATATTTGGGATAACCTAAGAGGTATGTTGTAAATCTTCGCTATAAGCAAATTTTCTTATATTGAGTGTTTTATTTGATTATACAATTGAATATGTGTGTTATTCTTTGTAAAGTATATGGTTTTAGTGAAATCTAATGATTCTTAGGCCTAGCTTTAGAAAGTTACTAATTATGCCTAAATTGTCGAGGTGTCAAACCTAACCTCACTCGTCAGAGTATCACTTTTTGGGGGAAATCGTTATTTTTATTTTGAAAATGTAACAAATTATTATTCCCCCCCCCCCCTAATAATATTCACAAATATATTACAAATCTCTAATAATCGTTGAAAAAATTTAAAAAAATCTATTTGAATGGTGTAGAAATAGACCATTTCTGTGAAATTATTCTCTCCGTTACTCTAAGATTTTTTAGTATTTGACCAAAAAATTCCCAATGTTTTACATCTAACATTTTTTTCACTACACACCTAAATTCTATGCACCTTTCTGAATATAATGATATATAGAAGTTCTGTATAAAATATGTTTTACTATTTTTAGTGATTTTTTGAAAATGTAACAAATTTATTATTTTTTTCTTCTAAATATACTCACAAATATTACACAAAACTTTTGTATATCTTAGAAAAAGGTAGTAAGCTATTGATTTTGGATGATACAGGTTTTTATGAAAAATGATAACTTCAGTTTTTGACATCTAACATACTTACTCCAAAAGCGTTTCAAAATTTTTTTTTTTTTTATTACATAGATGAATTCTATGCATCTTTCTGAGAAAAATGATGTCTTATAAGTTAGGCTTTGTATAAAAATAATATATTTTATTAATTTTTAAACAAACAAAGAAAATTAAATGAAATTAACCAATGCTGGTTCTAGGCATGAATCCAGTAAAGGGGGGGTGGAAATTACGGGAGAGTAGCCTCAAAACAAGCCTTAATGTGGTATCCATATTTTCTTTAAATGTAATTCAGGGTGTCTACTAACACTGGATACTGAAATAGGCCCTTTTCCAGTCCTATTTCCTAAAATTTCCAGGTTTGTTTCATATTTTTCCTATCTAAATCTATAATTACTGAGTGTTTAGCAAATTGGAGAAAGTGAAAAATAACATATTTGGATTTCAAAATAACATACAACCAAACGAAAAATATTGACAGAGTAAAATTATCAATTACGAGTTTGTAAATAAAAAAATTGTAGAATGTGTTGTAAATTATAAACCGTTTAATTTCATAAAAGGTTATATGATTGATCATACGTGTTAAGTTGTTAAGATCATTATTAAATGTGTTTTCCCATGAACATTAATTTATCATCTATTGAAAAAATCAAGATTAAAAATACAAAAATAGATAAACTAATGACTACATCAGTTTCATACAGTAAAATTTAAAAACTATTCAACAATGTACTATAACAAACATAACAGCTGTTTTTCAAATTAACACAACAGCATTTATTAAAAATAAGATAATATAATAACCCAAACAGGTTTTATTTTAAACAGCCATTTTGTTTGCACAAAAGATATTAACTTGAACATTCTGTGGTATACATATCTACAACATTCATGCAAAAATTTTAACCAAATCGGTCCAAAAAGAAACGGGTCCATGACAATTCAAACATTGGAATATTTTCATGGGATAGACTGTATAAAAGAGTAAAGATGACGTCTGTTATGTTTAACATACCTTTAGCAGCCTTCTTCTTAACAGGGTTGTTTTCATCACTTGAGACCTGTATTGCTGAAGTTGTAGGTTTATTTGTATCAGATTTCAGTAATGAATCGAACAATGCATCAGAGCTAGGTTCATCGTCTAAACATAAAACCACAACTCTCTTTTAGTTCTCATTTAATTTTAACAGAACTCACAGTGTGATGTTTAATATCAATGTCTGGTTCCAATAATATAATGATGATGGAATTTATAATTTGATAATAATTGAGAACCAGATAATTAGCAATAATTAACAACTTGATTTAATCATATGGAAATAACATCTGTCTTGGAACCAATAAGGGTGATTTGTTACCTTGTTCAGTCGACTCTAGATGCATAGTTGTTTGGTACAAACCGACGATACGAAATATTCACTTTCATTCTAGCTAGAACACTCACAATATTATGTTCAAACACCAATGAATGCATATACTTACAAATAAAGGAGCAGGAGGAGGACCACAATCCGAACGTAACTTTTTCCACGCTGTTGACGTGGGTGTGGTTCTTGATATTGTGCCAATAAACTGGCTTCGGGATTACTTCCTACTCTGGTTATACACTCTGCATGCTTTTGCTCGTAGAATTTTATACCTTTCCATACTTTCATATGTAGAATAATGATATTACATGACTCTATATATATTTATTTATATTGTTATTATGTATTAATTTATCAAGTTAATTATTATATTCAAAGATATACAAAGGGAAATTTTTTAACAATAACAATCAATAATATAAGTAGACAAATTATAGGCCTAACCTAAAATAGAGAAATTTGATGATTGCACACAATATATTAAGTAGTCACAGATTACAAACTATTGTATAATCAATTGAATAACTAAAAACAACACTTTCATATATTGTAAACTAACTTTCTGAACGATCCAATTACTATTAGGCTCTACATCCGAATATACAACGCAAATGCTCAATTTATTTAAGAACACAAACATACAAAAACATAGGTAATTATATAGCAGAGTAGCCTCACTTCAAAATCAATTTTTATGGGTTTTATTCGTCAAATAAATGTTGGAAAAATATTTTATTATCGAAAAAAAGTGTCGGAAAGATGATTACATAATATAATTACACAAGTTGTTTTTTCATGAAAAAATTAACTCTGTGTTATCTTTCATACTCATGACATTCACTTCAATAAACATACGGAAGGTTTGGCCAGGTGGTTATATATATATATATATATATATATATATATATATATATAGCAACCTGGCCAAACCTTTCGTGACATATAATAATACAGCCCTACATATTTACAGCAAAGAAAACATTATTTATTCTTATGAAGTAAGGTATGCAGTAGAGGATAAAAAAATAAAACAAGGAAAATACGGCGCCACCTTAACCTCCTAAGACCCAGAGGTGAACTAGTTTATAGACCTAAAATAGCCTGATGTAATCATCTTTCCGACACTTTTTTTTCGATAATAAAATATTTTTCCAACATTTATTTGACGAATAAAACCCATAAAAATTGATTTTGAAGTGAGGCTACTCTGCTATATAATTACCAAAACATATAGTCGGATATTCATTAAAACATATAACTAGAATAATATTTAAAAAAAATAATAATCATACACAACATAACTTAACATAACCAAAAATACATACACAATTGCTACTAGCTAATAGGAAAATAAATCCGATGATCACAGGTTAGCTTAGATACCAATCTCAGAATGCAATTCGAACAGATGTTTTCAAATAAAGACACGGATACAAAATCTAATATTTATACACCAAAATTCTTAACATAGGATGCATTTAAAAAATAAAATAAGCCTAAATTAATAAAAAAATTTAATAATCTTAAATAAATAATTAGATATAAACTCTTATGTATATTCAAAGAGATAACTCAAATACTTAAAAAGAAAAAAGATTTTTGTAACAATGAGTTTGGGATTTCAACTTTGATCTTCAGATAGATCAGACATATTTATTAGCACAAAATAATTTTGAATTCAATTTAAAGTTATAAAGAAAAGTATTAATATTAGATGAGTTACTGATTCACTAAATTTATGAACTGTATCAATAATTTTGGAACTGAATCTATTAAGAAAATTTTATACATCAAATAATAAGAAATCTCTTTGAATATTTGCAAGCCTCTGATCCAAATATATATATATATAATGTATATGAATGAATATTACTCTTTACTCTTTGAAAGCCCCCATGTTTGTGGCGACATATACAACATTACTTTATGTTTGAATATTTATATTCGTTTTCAATCTATATACCTCTTAAATTTATATTGCACTTTGATGTGCTAACTTATAAATAAACTAAATAGAAAACTACAGAATTACAAAGATAGAAATTTGTTTTGTTTAATTCTTTAAAATAAAATTGAAATTCACAGACAAAGAAAACCACAAACATTAAAATTCAAAATTAGATTGAGAAATTACTTTCAATAATTTCTTTAAAAGTTCATTACTATATGGCTATTATGTATATCATAAAAGAATGATTAGTTTCATTAGAATCTCATTTTAACTTTTTTTATCCACAGGGATTGAAAGGTTACAAACCTTACACTATTGTTAGAAGGGAGGCAATAAAAAAGAAGAAAAGTTTATCATCTAGGAAAAGCAGGATTGTTGGGGAGAGTTGAGAGGTGAGAGGAGAGATAATAATTATATACACAAGGAATACAAACACTAAGCAGAATTCATTTTTATGTCTCCAATTGCAATAGTTTATCAACATTATAACGAAGAGCTGCAAACAATAAAATACATGGCAAGCAGAAATGGATACAGTACAAAAATAGTTGATAAATTACTTCACAAACACATGAATAAAAGTAGAGATAATGAAACGAAACCAATGAAATTCATTTCCGCGGAATACACAAACTTATTGCCGAATTATTTAAAAAATGTATTCAAGAAACATAATGTGACAGTGTCATTCAGAACGAGCAATAACATAAAAAAACAACTGAGACCAAAATCAGCAAAATGCATTGAAAATTGCTCCGGGGCTTATAAGCTCAAGCAGCGATTGCAATACATTTTATATTGGACAAACCGGCAGAAAATTCAAGGATAGATTTAAAGAACATCTACCTAAAAAAGATATTGCAAATAACAATTCAAAATACGCTGCACATCTAAATGACAATGATCACAGATATGACAATTTGACAGTGAATTTAATATTAAATGTTGAGATTGACTTATGAGAAAAATTATACAGTATAACAAACACACACACACATTACGAGAATACACATTACACATTACTATTACACAATATGAGAATTGTGTTCTGTGTGTTTGTTATAGTGAAATTAATCCCTTTGCATTTATGTAAAAAAGGTCGCCTAATGAATGCATTGGAAGAATTTGAAATTTACCAAGCCAATTTGCACCAGAATAACTTAGTCCTCAATGAACAATTATATTTTAAATCGAATACCCTGTATAACACCGCAATTGCTACCTGTAGGCCTATAAATATTACTGACAATGGAGATAACGGATTTAATCTCTCAGTCGACCAGTGACCGGTGTACGTCAACATGGCATAAAGCCAACTGTTGTAAATTTATTTTTTATACTTTGTTTTAATTATATGTGCAATAATTCGTGCTTGGTATGTGTGTATGTATGTGTTTGTGTTAAACTATGACGTGCTCACATGTCAGTAAAAATTTTATATAAAACCTGAAAATGGGAACTTGTTCCTGAAACACGCGTAGTATTACATTACAAAAAAAATAAATAAATAAAAAAATTGCAAGACGGAAACAAGGTATATATATATATATATATATATATATATATATATATACACACATTATTTAGTTAGTTACTAAGCAGAAGCTATATTTAAGGAAATAAAATTGAATTATTAAGTTATACTTGTTAGTCTTAGCATTTTTATATTTCATTAGATACAAATTGTTTGGAGTCTGAAGGGTAGTAAGTTATTTGTTTGGTTAAATAAAAGAAAATCAGTATGGTAAAAAAACTATTAAAAAAAAAAAAAAGTTTCCAACTAGGACACAAAAACGATAATTTTTGTGAAAACGTTAAATTACTTAGTGTGAATTGTGGTACATTATTCATAGAAAATACTGTACTAAAATCTGAAAAATTTAATAATTACCTTTTTTGGAATATTTTACTGAACAAAAGTCACTATCAGAACCCGAAGAGTATGACTTTAGCTTAGACGCCGGTTTTGCTTTTTTCTTAGGTGATGGTTTTTTAGGTTTTTCATCTTCATCATCATCATCAAACATTATTTCACTTTTCTCATCTCTGAATAAATCAAACAAATACAATCAATTATTACTATACAGTCAAATGTGTCTATTACTTTATTACTTAATACACAAATGCAAGCGCGCACACACACACACACACAGGACCTTAATTAAGACATAAGTGCCTTAGGAGTATAAATAATACACCAGAAGTCTGTAGCCACGAACATTTTTTCCCCTGCCTATGGGAAAACAATTTACTGTTTGCGTTCATTAGCCTTTCATGCTAAAAAGAGACAGTGATCGGTTATAAAATTGACGCGTATTTTTAGTGCAAACGTCAAAGTAGTAATAAAAACTTTTTAAACAATTAGTTTTCAATTTTGAGATTTTTTAAGTTAATTTATCTATGAAGTGTTATCTATTACATTCATTGAGTAAATATAACAAATATCTCCAAATTATAAAATTAAAGGATCTATTAAATCCTCATTAATTAATTAAGGTCATTAATTATTCATAACTAATAGGATCTATATTTGTATGTGAATTGATAAAACAAGATAAAAATTACTTTTGTGACAGTCTGTGGATTGGCCTAACCCTCTATATGGCGATCGACCCAGCTAGATAAACTCAAAAACACGTATTTTGCAATTCAACATTTCGCCCATTTAGAATTGTCCTACCGCAATAAATAAAATAGTGTTGGAAAGCTAATGTTTCGTAGATGCATAATCATGTAAAAAAAAAAAAAAAAACCCACAAAACGTTATAAATCATATTCTAAAAATTGGTAAAGTTAGCATATTTTTGATACGTAATGTCAAAGATTTGCGCTGACAAGTTGTAAACAAAACTGACGTCATTTTCCTCTAATATTCCCAATTCGATAATTCTGTCAAACAGATCGACCATAACATTGTTCTGTAGATCACATCTTTCTCTTTCGATCTGTGCTTTCCAAATCTTTCTATCTGTTATAGTTTTTAATATATATATAAATAAAACAAAATCAAGAATTTTAACTCATTTTTAGGCGCTAAAAATTACATTTTTTTCCAATTCAACTTTTATCCTAGTAAATATTATTTTATCAAAACAAATTATATATCACTGCAAAGATAATGTTTCAATCTTTCATAATCAAGTTTTGCAAAATCCATCACGAAAACTCTATTTTCTAGGGACTCGATGAAGTTGCTGACTTTTTCGCTAGATTGCGGCACTTGCCGTGACCGGGTTTATGTAGAAAATTCTGTTCTCTGTGTTCATATGATTTTTCGAAATGGTAATACTTGTCTAAATACCGCAAGATGACAATATTATATAACTCTTTTATTTCTCTTTCGAACTACGAATTCGAAATTATCGTATGTTATATTGTCCGCGAGATACAGTAAAAACCCTCTAATTCGGATTAATGTGGCGCCGGCCGATCCGGATATAGAAAAATCCGGATCTCGGGGTGGCTATTTTTATATAGTTAAAGTGGTTTTAAACGTGAACAAAACATAGCTCATTTAAGTTTTTAGCGCTAAAACGCGTTGCGCTTATGATAAATTGTAGCTTTACCACAGTATTCTAAAAATTAACTATGGTTTTTCAAATTACTGTAATATATAGACGTTACGTTTTAACTGTACTATTAGGTAATTTGCCGTAGTTTGCCGGTACGGTAACCGGTAACAAAAGTTCCAAAAGCAACAAAAGGTAGGTTAATTAAATAAATATAGCTATGTTTAAAATTCTATTTATTTTAAGCTGAATGAGGCTCAGCATAAAGTACACAAACAACAATTAATTAGGTCTACAGTGTTAACTAAAAATATCAAACGAAAAATGAAGATTAGAAAATAAAACAGTACAATAAATACCTACAGGATTGTACACGTGAAATTTTGATGAACGTAGGATATACCGATTATTTACATTCATATTTTGTAAACGATCTTTATACTATTTGGAAGATGAAATTTAGACCTTTCAGTTGGTATCACTCAATACGTATTTCCGACTTGCAAGTTACCACTTTACTCAGGCTTGTTTGTGTACCAAAATGACATATTGTGGTTGGCGTAGTGCTTGGCTTGGGATTATTTCTGTTATTGTGAACTTGTTTTGTTAGGTAGGTTTATTTATTTTTTTGAGTGAATGTTATTGTCAGACTAATAAATACTGAGGCTGTATAGAGATAGGATCTGGTTTAACCTTTTTAGCAAATTTCCATTTATTTACATATACAAATTTAAATTATGAAAGCGTCATTTACAAGTTTGTTCATGACCGGCCGAGTGCCTATCCTGAGATATTAAAATTCTTTTTAATCATGAATTCTGTTTTTCCCTTTATTTTTCTTTCCCCCCCTTTTTTCTTCTTTTTTTAAAACGTATAAATAAATATATAGATATAAAATCAAACGTATAAACTATATTACAATAAATAATAGACTGAGCTATGCCAGTGGGCAACATTTGAACTATATTTGAATTTTATTATTTAAACCTTAATGCCCTGAGACACTAAATGTCTAGACCTAATTAAATTGCTGTAATGGAATTTATCATTGCTTACATATTAAATGAAATATTATTTTAGTTGAGTATCCTTCAAACACAGACACACAGACACACACACACACACACACACACACACACACACACACACACACACACACACACACTAGATATATACATATTGAAATACAAATATATTAAATTATCAATTCAAAAAGAAAAAGAAGGAAAATTTATAATAAGGTATATGCATTAAAATAAAAGTATTGCACAGAGGTCTATAAGTTTTTTTGGCACATTACAAAGTTAAAAATTTTTTGTTTAGGTTTTGATCTCTATAAATGATAAATATGTTCACAGATCAATATATTTTCACACAAAAATATATCAAAACACAAATAAGTAAATTAAAAGTCTATAAAAAATACAGACACCATTCAATGACTTTTCCTCTCAAATAACATGTAGGGAAACTTTTAAGCTAATATAATTTGAGGGGTCGAAGTGTTAAACACCACTTTATACAGAAGTGCTTGACATTCTAGTTTTACAAAAACTCAAATCTAGAATTAGTAAGAAATACAAACCAATACATGTAATTGATAATACTCACTCAAACTCAGGATCACTATTAGTAACCACCCTAGGTGCATCATCGTCTCCATTAAGAACAGCTACATTATCAAATAAATCAGCTTCATCATCATCATCGGACGAATCATTAAACTTAAATTTAATATTTGCAGCTGAAACAAATACCATAGTGATGTTAAAGGTATTTTGATATAACAACTTTAAAAAAAAAGGGTTTATGTGATTGATTAATAATACTAATAGAGTTTATCTTATTGTATTAACTTCATTATTGAATATTATATGTGTGTGAATATATGAAAGCATAAATGTGAATATCGTCGCTTAAGAAACAATACCGACTAACTTACATTTTTAGCGAAATTTGAATTATTGATACCAGCGCATTCTGCCGGATCTCCCGCATCAACTAGCAGACGTAGTTTGGATGAAAAAAAATCAGATATTAGCAAAATCGCGCTGAAGACAAACCGCCAATCTACACAAAGCAGAATGCTTAGAAACAACACCGCCTAACTTCAGTAGGCTCCATGCTTTCGTATAGAGAAAAGTGATGCAGTGTCGCTTGCTTGAGTAGTACTTCAATTTGGTAGTTTTAATAGTTTATACATTTTTTATTTTGTTAGTGTTGGCACCTCTCGTGATAACGGAAACCGATTTCTTACTAGAAATTAATTTTCGTGATCAATTTTTGGAAAAACAAGAGTGCAAAACTGTTATTGTAGTTAGGCGGTGACAGTGAAACTAATAATAACAACAAAAGAAAGGAGTGTAGAAAATAAAATACTGAGTACAAGATTGTTTAATGGCTTACTTTGTCATTATCAAAGACAATTTTTGTAAATAATGTATTTCTGTCTGCATTATTAAAATGTTCTAGATAGTCACAAGTAAAATGAAGTTTTTATTTTAATGCCACCCAAATAACAAAAGACAACCAACCAATACCGCCTAACTACAATTATTTACTAGCCAATACCGCCTATCTAAAATTCATTAAGAACCAATAACGCCTATCTACAACACGATAACCAATACTAACGAAATAAATTTATTAAATTAGATTTATCTTTTTCAAAGACAGAAAAGTAATTCAAACCATCTTTTTTCAAATTAAAATAGCATTATATTAAATATCCCTTAAATATACTTGAAAATAAACAGCTTTTTGTCCCTCCTGTAAAGTTGATGAAATGTTAGTTAGGCTGTATTGTTTCTTAAGGGACAATATGTTTATCATAAAGGTGAATGTATATATATATATATATATATATATATACACATACATATATTTGTCTCATGTTATTTAAAGGTGTAAAACCTATATCTTATTGTTGCCTTATAAAAAAAAGAAAAGAACGCAAAATAAAGACTCCTAGCCCTCGAATACTCTAATAGCATCCAGGGTAGGAAGAAAATCATCTAACCACAGGATACATGGAAAAAAAGTATAGATCCATCTGGGGTCCTCGGAATTGCCATACCCCTCATTACTCACTGTTGCGAGCCTATGAAGGAGATTTGTTGTGTACGCAGGGAGATTTTTGATGCAAGTCCCTCCCCGTTGGTGTTGAATATTGAATTTATGTTTATGTAAGTGCGAGCTTAAAAAAAGTATTATGTAGTGTCATAAAACTGAAAATGATGGATTGAGGTTCTATTATAATGGTTCATGGTTACCACATTAAGAGTAAAACTAAATTTCAGCGATTTTTCTTGGAAATCAATGTATAGTCTACAGACTATACAACTAAATATATAGTTAAGCTTATGCAACTAAAATGATTACATACCTATTTCGTATTTCAGGTATAGAGATCATCATTCAAACTATGAAATGATTGTATAGTATATAGTTAATCATTAGATATTGTACAAGTAACAAATAACATTAAAAGTCTATAAAATTTAATATTACAAAAATCATAATACAAGTTGTAAATTATTAGAGTTTTAATCCATTAACACTTGACCACTGCATTTAATATAAGTAATTAATAATAATAAAAACAACAGACTAAAAGTAGGCTACTTCAAGCTCAGCTCTTGTAGGCCATTACTTAAAGTTTAAGTACTTTTTCTTTGGTTAAATTTCCACCCCCAATTTTTTTCCTTTCCTCAAGATCAAAAATTGTATTTTCCTTCTTTTCAGCACTTAAAAAAATAGATTTTGAAACTAAGTTAACATCTCTAGTAACTTCTGCTCTGATAGGCAAGTCATCTGCATCCTTTAAGTCCTGTAATTTCTTGTAGTAACACTTCTTTAGTTTTCTTAAGCTGCTGTACTTCGAATTTCAACTATTTTCTGAAATATAACTTTTTCAATTTGTTCACTTTTGGAATCACATTGTCACTCATTTTAGAATAGCGTGCAGGAAGAAAACATTGAAACGATCGCTTTCCAATACGATACGACCTCCGAATGGTAGTTTTATTTTGTTTCTTTATACATTCAATCTTCTTCGGTTTTTAATAATGTTTTAGTAGGTAAATATCCTTCGAGTTTGATTATTTCATAAAATTCGTCGACTGCGTTTATGATTTCAATATAACTCATATTCATCTTTTATATAGAGCTTGTCTCTCTTCAGAACGAGAAGTAGCATGTTGAACGCAAAGACTCTCCATCATCCTATATAGGACTGGATTCTCTTCTATTGGATTAGAAGAAGTACGAGGATTTACAGACCATTGTGATGTCACTCTATTGCATAATAGCTGAGTCTATTTAGACATGTTCTGCGATATGAGATATCTTCGTACTTCTTCTCATCCTGAAGAGAGCCCAGTTTTACACAAGATTTTTGTGAGTTTAAACATTTCTTCTAAACAAAAAGTTTTTTTTTTTTTTTTTTTTTTTAAAAGAACAAGCAACAAGAAGAGAGTCAACATACTTCATATTCCAAACGGTTTTTAGAAAATGAACAAACAACGACAAGAAACCATTTCCTTTACATATAGAAAATGATATAAGAAGAGAATGGAGAGTTCATAAGATTCTTCTAAGTCAAGCACTTCTTCGTATCAGGGAGAGAATCCAGGTAAACATAAGATATGGAAGAGATTATATGTTACTTCTCAACCAAGCACTTTCCACATCAGGAAGAGAAAGATATGTTTCTTCTCAATTGAAAACTGTTTTTCTAAACGGTAGTTTAGGTAATTCTAACATAGGTGAATCTAGTTTATCCGAACCACTTTCCAAACGGAACATTGTGATGTTTGTAATAAAACTATTTTTTAATCAAACTGGTTGAAACATGTGGAAATGAAAAAAGCATACAAGTTTAGCCAATTTAGATAACAACGTGAAAAAGGAAACTAAGAAATCGTTTCTGCAAAATATGTAATATTTATGTATACCAATCAAATTGGTCTAGACACGTTAAACAGAAAGAGTCCGAAGAAATTTAAAATATAAGAAGATTGAAACGACCTTCAGACCATTATGCGTTCTATATATTGTTGATAAAAATATTGTCATCAACTATAAAATATCTCAAAGTGAATGTAAATATAGTAAAGAGTATATAGCAAAACAATATCCAAAAGGTATTCAAGCACCTATTTAGAAACCTGCTAAAGTTGTAGTTGATGATGACATTACTAAATTTATAACGAGGAAACCTTCGCATCCATCAAATTTTTTTCCCCCACCTCCATGTAAACTTCAAACATCCCAATGTAATCCTAATAAAAAAGTTATTAACCCTTGGTATCAAATTAGCCCTAATAAGTTAGTTAAACCTCATTTGAAAAGGGATATATTTCTAATAACTATTAATTACCTTATTTAGAGGTGATGAGGTCGAACAATCCGTCAACAAGATTGACGATCGAACGTTATCGAGAACGGTCACCGGCAACGCGCGTCATCCGTGTGCACATGTATAAAGTTTTTTGAATTGTGTAAAGTGATTTTAAATGTGAAAATCTTGAACGTGTGTTTTGTGTTGTTTATGAGTTTGTTTTTGTATATTTATTTGATAATGACTGAATAATAGTCGAAACGCGTCATATGAAGAAGATATAGTAATCATATCTACATAAGGATTGTTCGACCTCATCACCTCTAAATAAGGTAATTAATAGTTATTAATTATTTACAATCCAGTTGGGCTACATACATAATAAAAATGGGATATATTTCTATCAAAAACAATGTGAATTCAGATACTTATGTGACAATTAAGTAAACAAAAAGAAAAGTAAAAAAACCGTTTATGCAGATTTTGTATTAAATATGTAAAGAAAGCTAATCAGAAGGAACATACAAATATAAAAAAAAGCAATTGGAAATCAGCCCTACTAACACTTATCTAAATTTAAACATGATATTGAATCAATCCTCCCATCACTTGCTCCTTCACCTAAACATAATATCGAGCCAATCCTTTCACCATTTAATCTTATACCAGCCATTCTACTATCACCTTTACCTCCAGCACCTAAAGATGATATTGAACCACTTCTTAACTGTTATGAATCAGAGAAAATCAATAAAATTTTCAACTACAATATTGAACAAGGAAATGTATTCAATATAACAATCAGTTCAAAAGAATATAAAATTAAAATAATAAATTGTGAAATTAAAAACTAGAAGATAAAAGCCAAGAACTTATACAGGCGCTCAAAAAGGAAGAACAGAGAAAGCTACTTCCTCCTTTGATCAAAGAAGAACACCCTGATGATGAGCGTTTAAAAATGTTGAGTGATTGGGCTAGAGAGAACAGCATACATAATTACGAGAGGTCAATGTCTCTAGACACACTAAATTGCTAGTAATCTAGATATACTAGACTGGAATTCTCTTTATAGAAATGAGTCAATTACTTCTATTAAATTGGTTCATAAAAACCCTAAAACATTCTGCTAACAATCGATGAGTTTACATATACAAGTTAGTGATACTAAAACACAAAGCGAGCTCACTACTGCAATCCACAATAAATGGAAATTGTGGTATTGCAAAGATTGTAAAGTGCAGTGAAAGATAAAAACATTAAATAATGAAGATAATATTAAAGATATAACCCCATCCTTGAATCATTAAGAGAACGGATGTACAAACAAATATAGAAATGTTCAATCAAGAAAAACAATATAGGATTCAAAGCTAACGATATCACTGAATTTATAAAAAACAATTTCTTGGATTTGACAAATGAAAAAAATGCAATATCAACCAGCTCAAGGATCAGGTTGGACATTACATATATATGGAAACACTTAGTATTAAAATTAAACATATATGATCCAATATTGGGAAGTTCATTTATACATTGACTGAAGAAAATAAAAATTTTAAAAAGTGTGCATAAATATAAAAAAATTTCTGATAATATCAGTTTTGTTTACTCGGTTTGGTATGGAAAAATTCTCCAGCCAATGATCCAGAACAGTTTCTCATCGTTCAATTCGTTATAGAAATCCTCTTACGAAAGGACTATGTGTTTCCATTTTAGACAGACTCAATCGTAGGGGAACACACTTTTCTTTCTGAGTAGTTCAAACTACTCGCTTTCATCATCCGAGAGAGAAAAAGAGGTATTGTTTCTAATGAAATTACACAAATGTTTGAAATCCTCAACATCTAAATTATTTACAAATGTAACAAGTGAGTTAATTAAGTGTCTCTATGTATCAATAATATTGAGGGAGTAGTAGGGTGTACTTTGTTCCTTAGTTATCTTTTTTTAGTTTTACTTCAATTACACTTTCTTTATGTTTATATAATTTTCTTCTGTAGTAGCAAGAACTGTTGTAAGGATTTCACCTCCATGTTTGAAAAGGTCTCTGATAAACAAATCCGTTGGAACTATGATGCTTACACTAAACACATACCAGTGACAAAACTCACCTGCACTTCGTCTAGAAATAGTTCTAACAGGCTGAGATGGTTTTATATCGTCTAGATCAGAATTCTCTTTTTCTTCAGAACTCTCATCACTCCAAACATTTTTACCTCTTTTCTTTTTAGGAGTTCCAGGTGCTTTTTTCGGTTTGAAATCCAATTTAGTTTGTTTTGTTGCTAAAAAAAAAAAAAAAAAAACAGAATGAAAAAAATGAAAAACAATCTGCTGATTAGTAGTCCATTATGTTATGAGAAATATGCTTATGGAAAGAACGGTTAAAGGTGGTTCTTTCTAAAAGGAATTATCATCATCTTAAAAAAAAGAGAATACAAAATAGTGAGTCAAAACAGAAATTTTAAAAAAACCTTTTCCATTGTAGTTGGTTTGTGTCTGTCATCACATATCACACTGTCACAAAAAGATGGGGCCTATAGGAAAGAAAGTCATTATACTTGGCCTACATTATCATTTGGCCCACCCCTTTGGCTTAATATCAATTTATACTCCAATTTTTAAGGTTCATTCCTTAATATTTTCTATTCAACCCCAACATAATTTTTAATTGTTCTCTCAAAATTTAGTTTTTATAATACATAAGAGGCCCATTTACTTTCATTTGGGGAATTTTACATACATTTTAAGCATTTTTCACAGGGTTTCCTACCAAAATTTAGTTTTGAAAATACATAACAGGTTATTTTCAGCTATTAAACTTCATTTGTGCTGTTTTTACACGTTATACATTCATATATAGGCCTATTAGCATTTTTCAAAGGATTTACCCTGAAATTTAAATTTGTTTACATAAAAAGACGTACAGTTATGAACTGTTGTTAAGGCTCTGCGGGAGTGAAATGAAATAACAGAATTAACACGACCTTCAACTGAGATTTGCTTGTTTACCCATTATCCTATCTACATTAGACCACTTCACTGGGCCTGGAGCTTCTTTGCAATGTAGACTTTGTTGACTTCAAGTTAACCTATACATCCGAATATCTAAAATTGATTAACGCACTATGAATATTATATTTTTTAATAACTATTTCGTTCTTCTTCCACTTTATGAAACCAGTTTTGACACGGTATTCAATTTTGTAGAATAATTGAACTACGCCTAACTATATTTTTACGCATAGAAAAATATATTTTTATAGCCCATTTTGACTTGGCATTTCAAATGGTATATAGCAAGATACAACAAACAGCAACACTGATTCAAACTTCGACTTCATCTTTAAACTTTTCGACTACACGATCTTCAATCTGCAATCATTCAACTTTAACAACAGCACAACCGATTTCAACGTAACTGAGGACTGCTAGCTGACATCAACTAGACTTCAACCTTCACCAGAACAACTGTAATCAGCATTGCCTAACAGGAGCCGAAAACAGCTATAAATATGTTTACAAGGTACCAAATATTCGCTTTGAAATAAAAAATAAATTTAAAACTTTCTGGGGTTTTAAATAAAATTTTAAATTTAAATTCTTTTTTATTTTATATATGTACTTTTTAAAGTCAATGTTTTTAATTTTAAAGTAAGTTTGATTTTAATATTTAGTAAAGATATATTCATTTTAATAATAATTAAAGAAATAATAGAGTCATTGATATTTATGTTGAATTTTTGTAATATGTTTTAAAGTTAAGAAAATTTATGATTTGAAATCTTGAATAATAATATATAGATTTAAAAAAGGAATTTTTAATTAAAATATAAATTTTATTTCTGGATAACATTTTGTTGTGTGGATTTTAAACTAACCCAATGTTGTTTTCAGCTTAAAATTAAGTGTGTTTTTTAAAATAATGTGTGCTCTCATAAATTTCACAATTTTAAATAGATTCTTCAAAATAACTCTTTCAAATGACACTCCCTGAGGGTGAGTTTTAAAATTAGACTTCGATTTTTTGACCCATAGCATAACACTCTATATACTACGTACATGTGAAAAGTAGTAGTTGTATAGCAAGGAGTTCCTAATAACGACATCTGAGTTCATTTTCGTATTTTTTAAAACTATGAACAGTCATTTTGAGATATGACTGGCCTTTTTTGATAATTTGTTCGTTTTGTAAATTTTATCAAATAATCTGTTCTCGGCTTATCGTGGGAGGGAGTGTAACATTTCGCTACCCATTTAGCTAGATGAATCCAAACCACTCTACTATGCGATTTAATATAAATGCTATATTAGCAATTTAATATAAAATTTTGTGGGCCTTTCACATGTATTTTGCAAAACAAAAACATATATTTTTAACGGATTCTAGGTATAATGTATATAAAACCTCCAAAAATAAGATTGCGGAGAAACAACTATATTTTTACTAAACCGATTTTTAATCAAACTTATTTCTAATATCATAATTTCTAATTTATTAATCTCTTTTATTTATGATTTATAAAACATAAGGACCCTCAAACATAAGACGGCCAACCATTTCAACAATTTTGTTTTACAACTAATTTTAATCATATTATTTTCTATAGGGTTTTTGTTACGCTAATTTAAAATTTACCAATAATATTTTATTGCAATTTTTAACTTCTGTGATCAAAATCTTGAAATATTCAATACACCAAAAAAATGGGATAACAAATATTATTTTTTTGGTTTTTTTAAACCGATTCCGTTAAAACTGATTTGCAATATGAATTTTACGATGTTGGTCTTAAATTGATAAATATATTCTATGTATATCGTTCCCCAATAATACTCGCCCGTAAAAACCAAAATAGCTTCTAAAATTTCAATCTTTCACGGTCTAAACCTTTTTTATTACAGTGATTTTGAATACGTAATTTATGACTTTGGAAATAATTTACTAACATATTTGAAATTGGAATAATACCAGTTTCTTAAAAACCAAATTAAATCATTGGTGCTACCACCCAAGTGGGCTTCGTAAATTATATACATAATATTTTATTTGTCTCTTATTTTTAATTCTCTCATGTTCTTCTACAATATAATGGTGGTAGTCTGATAGACTTGCTTCTCCTGCGTCTGGGGTTAATAATTTCAGGCAATAAACAGGTTGTGGTAGAATTTTGATTTAACAAGTCTTTTTTAAAAAAATTTCTCTATCATCATTCCGTGCTTTGTCCACAATACAAACCGTTTCTCTGTGCAATATGGAGTTACCCTTGAACTTGATAGTACTGTAGTAGTTATGTTTCTTTTTAATAATTTAGTAGTTATGTTTCTTTTTAATAATTAAAGAGGCATCATTCATTTGTTGCCACAAACTACCAACAATTCCTTTCTTATGACTTATTATTTCTTTTGGAGTCAAATCTCTGACAGAATAGGAACATTAAACTTCCATTATACCAACATCATCAATCAGGCAGTCAAGAATTGCTGCCATACCAATATCAATAGAAAAAATACTTTAAATTTTATTAATACACTCCACAGCATTGTCAATACACACATTATTGTCAAAAGTAGTGCAACTGCTGACTGATTTTTTCTCTTTCTAACATTATTTCGGGTCATCAAACCAAAAGATTTTAAAACCCACTGCTATTGAAGATTTAAAGTCCCGTGACTTTTCTTTGTTTTTTTCCTTCTTTTCATTTTGAATCTTACTCCCCATTCTCTTTTCGAAACGAGTAAATTTTTGCAATATGGTAATACAACTACCTCACTAGACTCGACTAGACTAAACCTTCTCCCACCCATCCCAACCACAACACAGGAACATATGGCAGTCAAGCTATGCGCGAAAAAGCTCTGAAGTTACGTGACATGGCGGGTGTTTTAGTTTTGTAGTGTTATAATCTGAAAAGGACCTCGGCAGATATAAACCGTGCAAACCCAAAAAAATGGTGATTTGTAGATAGGATCAGTTGACATTTCATAGTCTCTGATGAAGGCGTTTCACAAGACCAAACATGTTCTGTATTCATTGCCGTAAAGGAAATTGCAGTAGCTAAACAAATGTATATGTAATGAATATTATTCGTCACTCAATGAAATGGTTTAATAATTGCAATGTCGAATTGGCTAATAATAATGTAAAAAAATAAATGAATTACAAATGTTTAGCAAAAATAGTTTACATTAATAGTTATTTGGCATTATGTAAAATACTACAAAATATATTCAGAATTAACGTATCGTTAGTTTTATTAATATTATGAAACACCACTAACATTATTATTATTAGTAGTAGTAGTATTTAAAAAACCATGCTAAAAGCTATATTCCTCCGCATCTGAGTAGTTCTCTTTCAAACCACGTAAGGGCAGCCTTGTAAGCAAGGGTATATTTTTCATTTAATCCATTGTATCTGCCCTACTTTTTAAGTTAGACACTTCAGCATTATTTATTGTAATAGACAATAAAACACTGAATGTTTTACTTTAAATTTTTCGAAAATATTATTCATTGACTCACAAAAAAATAGCAAAATAGAAAATCGATTTACAAATGTCCCCTCCAATTGTTCAACCACTAATGATTATATCCCAATTTTTTAAAAAGGGAAACATCCGTGTTCACATGATCTTGAAAATGATCTTTTATGATAATTCGGAGATGAAAATTGACATCAATAAAACTCCTCAAGTCCAGTATTATTCTTATGAAAGATCAATCCAATATGGCGGAGATGGAGCAGAGCCTTAAAGCATAGTATGAATACACATTTAGTGAACCTAGAGTTTTTCTAATGTAGAGGCACAGTAACTATATTATAACTCTTGTTTAACCCTCAAACCGACTTTCGTCCCTTTTGGGACAAATTACAACACCTGGTGTTAGATATCGACACAATAAACACATTTTTAAAATTCAACATTTCGTCACTTAGAATCATCCTACCGCAATAAATAAAATACCATTGGAAAGCTAATGTTCCACAGATGCACAATCATGAAATAACCAACAAATAAGAATACCATAAAAAGTTATAAATAATATTAAATAATTTTTAAAGTTTGTGAATTTCGCGGGAAACGAGAACACAAAAATGGTTCAGTTGTGAACCAGATATTTACATCATTCTTTCTCTAATTTCCATATTTCTGTCTAACAAATCTACAATAACACTGTTCTATAGATTAAATCTTTGTATTTCGATCTGTGCTTTCCAAATCTTTCTAACTGTTATAGTTTCAATTATATACAAAACTTAATCAAAATCAAGAATTTTAACACATTTTTACACGCTAAAAATTGAACTTTGAGCCTAGTAAATATTATCTATCGAAACGTGTAATTTATCACTGTAAAGGTAATACAGTATTTCAATCTTTCATAATGTAGCCAAAAATTCTTCTCACGAAAGATAAAAACTCAAGAATTCGATAAAGTTTTGTATTTTTCCGTAAGAGTGTAGCACGTCATGGAGCGGAGTAATATAAGAAAATGTGAACTTGTGGATCATATAATTTTTTTATATGGTAATTCTTGTCCAAATACCATGAGTTGACAATATTTTATAGTATTTTTCATACTCTTTCGAACTACGATTCAAAATTACAGTAAATCTTATTACATTCTACAACATGCTCCAAAAATTTACTCTTACAGTTTGCTCTTGGGAGTGTAACGAAATTTGAAGATTTCGATCTTTATTTTTATATATTCCTGCCGTTCTTTGTACTACTGCAAAAAATAAATTTAGAACTAAAACTTAGTATAGAGATCTCTAGTTCATAGGCGTGATATTGCTTTAGCAGTGAATATTAGAAATTGTCCTTTCTAAACAAACTCGATCTGCCTTATTTGCATGTTTATTGCCATCTTGTGTGTATATTAGCATGGGTTGCTCAATGTATTTCCATTATGTAAAGTTATTTTGTTATTTAGAGTGATTTATTTATTATAATTCGTTTATACAATTTATAATATGTGTGTTAAGTCTTTCTAAAGTATATTTTTTTGAGTGAACTTTAATATTTTCAGTGTATTTATTACATAACAGACCTAGCCTAGTCTAGGGTGCAAAATTTTTTTTTAAACGGTTTTGGAGTATGTATGTTACATGTCAAAAATGATATTAACTAATTTTCAGAAATACCTGTATCACCCAAAATCAATAGCTTACTACCTATTTCTAAGATATATACAATTTTTGTGTATTATTTGTGAATATATTTAGGGGGAAAAAATAAAAAATTTGTTACATTTAAAAAATTTTAAAAAATAGTTTACGAAAAAAGGTAAAATGATCATTTTTTCCCCAAAAAATCACTAAAAATAGTAATATATATCTTATACAAAAGTTCTATATCTCATTATGTTCAGGAAGGTGCATAGAATGTAGGTGTGTAGTGAAAAAAAAATGTTAGATGTATCACATTTGGTGTTTTTTGGTCAAATACCAAAAAATCAAAGAGTAATGGAGCAGAAATTTCACAGAAATGGTAATGAATAACATACTAATAGATTTTTAGGATTTTTTTCAACCATTTCTTGAGATTTGTCATATATTTGTGAATATATTTAGGGGAAAAAAATAATATGTTACATTTTCTAAATAAAAATACCGATTTTCCCTAAAAAGGTAACTTTTACAAGTGAGGTTAGGTTTGTAACCTCCACAATTTAGCCTCACTAGTACCAATCTGAAGATAGGTCAAAGACAAAACCATTAGATTTAACTAAGAAAATATATACTTTACAAAGAATAACACACATATTCACTTTTAAAATCATATAAAACACTATATATAAGACAATTTGCATATAGCCTAAACTTACCATTTCGGCCTAGGTTATCGCAAATAAGAACATTCAAAAACTAAACTATCACTCAAAAACATAAGCTTTAGATATAAAAACACATATATTGTAACTTTTATACACAATTTATATACAATTTGTATACACAAACCTTCAAAATAACAAATATATAACCCCAAAACAATATGTGCCACGCCTTTACTTTACGTCACACATTTGCTTCGTTTGGACATCAATAGAAAGGCTTCTTAGTAAGTATTTGTCAACATCAAGTGGTACCAACTTATAGAATGGAATTTCCCCTACAACTTAGTGTAAAGAAATATAATTTTAGAAACCATAGAGAATTGCAAACCTAATGCCAACCGAATTTCGTCTCGTCAAGTTTGTTCTACGTTCAAGTAGGAATATCTCTGGATCTATGAGACGCAGAAAAATTTGTAATCTACGGTTGGAAAGAGAAACATGTGATCTATAGAACAGTGTTTTAGTTGACTTAAATGACAGAAAAATAGAGTTGTAATTATATCAGGAAAAATGACGTCGCGTTTACGAAAAGGCGCAGAGTTCAAATCTACGATTTTACGCATCAAAAATATGCGAACTTCACCAATTTTTGGAATATTATTTATAACGTTTTGTGGTATTTTTTTTTTTTGCATGATTATGCATCTACGGAACATTAGCTTTCCAACGGTATCTTATTTATTGCGTTCGGATAATTTTAAGTGGGTGTAACGTTGAATGGCAAAATACGTGTTTTATAGACGGTGCCTAAGTTATTGGACCAAGCCTGGGTCCGTTATCAGGTGGAATGTTAAAAAATTACACAATCCCAAAAACTATCAATATGTACAGGGGAAACAGAGAGATGGAAAGAGTGGAGTATCTCTTGCCTATGGGTTTTGCTTAGAACAGTTTATATTACAATTTGATAGTTTCATTGGATATACTCGTTATGTGAATATCATTTAAAGAAATTAAACCAAACTAGGAAAAATAATGGGAGAGAACTAAAGAATCAATATTTTTTGTTTCGATACTATCGGAGATGTGATATTGAGCCAATATTAACTACCATGTATCAGCTCAGCTCTAATAAAACCCTTAGCTCCCGAATACTCAAATACAACCAGAGTGAGAAGAAAACAAGAGTTGGTAAAGATGGTCTGATAGGAAAGATGAAAGAAAGTGAACTATCCCAAGACTATATAAAGGGTTTCTCGGGACCACCACACTCGTGATTCTTGCTCCTACAGATTAGATTAGTTGAAGATTCTTTATACGCACTACAGATGAGGTTTTCGCTTCGATAAAAGATATGAAGAATATTCTCAACTTACTTGAAGCTAGTTTACAAATTTAAAATTAATCAAAATATTTAGTATCAGCACACCTTTTTTCTGATTTTTCACCTTCTTCTCGATTAACTCAGGAGAAGTACCAAGCCTTTCATTCAAAGTCTTCTGTCCATCAACCATTGCATCGAACTCATCCTTCTCATCAGGTTCTTCTTTAATCTTCTTCGTCTAGAAGGACAAAAAAAGCTTTATTATCAATGATTACTCGTAACAATTATAACAAATAAACCATTTACCATATAAACCTTCACGAATACATTCAGTGAAAATATATGATCAACAAAATAAAAGGAATTATGTAAGTTGGTACTTACCCAGTCCCATCATGCAAATAACACAAACAAATCCTCTAAATATATGTTGTACAAAATGTAAAATTGTTTTGATAGATCAAAAGTAGATTCAATAGGATAAGATGGTTTTAAGCAGTTGTTACAAAAGTTTTCTGAACCTGGTATTTGTGTATATCATTACTTTTTTATATAGTCTTGTTCTAAATCCCAGTTGCAGTAGTATATTTATAAATGAAGTATTCATTCGTGTCAGTGTCTCGGTCCCACTGAGCCTTAAAATTGTAAATATGTGAGGAAGCCTCCATTTGCTAAGTTCATACTGGCAGCTCAACACTGCCGGATTTTATAACTATTTCAGACTTGCCATAATTGAATTTTTACAAATATGGAGACTTTTAGCAATACAATTTATTTTAAGTTGTTTTGAATCCTAATAATTCTTTTCAAAAAAGGGGTTTACAGTTATTAAAACATGTGAAAAATACATAAATAGCCTGTATAACATAATTTTAAAATATATAAACATATCAGTGTGTTGCTTGAATCATTTCAGAATTTTTCACAGAAGTTTGAATAAAAAATTTGTCTCTCTCTCTCTCTCTCTCTCTCTCTCTCTCTCTCTATATATATATATATATAGGTTTTAATGGACAGTTAAAAAAAAAAAAAAAAAAATTTCACAAATTTTAAAAGGACACAGTTTTTAACATAAAACTATTTTCGAAAAATATATATCTATTTATAATGACATACTGTAACCATGAAATTTACTAAGGTTGCACTTGATGACACAGATTTCGGTTTTTATAGAAATTATTGTCAAAGTTTTGCTTTGCATAGGCTATTGCTGGATGGACTTTACTGTTAGAATTTTTTTTAAGGAATCATGACTTAAATTCGATCTAAATTGGGTCCCATGTTTTAGTCACCATATTAAATATACGTTCACATTCAGCTTTACTATATGGAATAATTAAAATATTCAACATTACCAACGAAATATTTTTTAATTTAACTACATCATCAGTACTCTTAATTTTACTAACTAAACACCATTTTGTGTCAATTATTTCATGATTTAATATGGTGGTTAAATCCTCCAATTCTAAGTTGCAAAATTCAGACTGTAGTGTATCAATTGCTGAATGTTTATCTTCTCCATTCAATGAAAATGGAAATTTATCAATAACAAATAACACAGTTTGAAAGGACAAATCAGAAATTGACGAGTCTTACAACTCTGACATGCAGCAAAATGTCATTATTAATTAGAAATTTGTGAACAATGTAGTAAAACATACTTTAATGAAGTAACTGCCAACAGAATCATAGAACATATTTTTCTCCTGCATCGTAAATCTGTTTTAATGTTTCAACGACCCCTTTTCCTATAACTAAATCATTATCCGATTTCTGCTTCTCTTTTGACTGGTATTCAACTTTTAATAGAGATAAGATGATATAATGGCAGAAAGTTTAACAAATTTAGATAACAAGTTCTTAAATAATTGTGTTAAAATAAAATAGAGTACATGCAATTATAAAGATAATAAAACACAATTATTTATTTTGTACAGCCTCGTCAATGCCTTAGCAGGCGAAACCATTGGTCGGCTAGACTAATTAAAAGTGGATATTACAAAATAAATAATTGTGTTTTATTATCTTTAAACATGGAATTCCACCAAGAACCATCGGTCTCAACAGTAATGAAAAGGAAAAAAAAAAAAAAACTTTTAATCTAGGATGGATGTGTGCTGAGTGTTGAAAAACAGACGATAACCTGTTGGTAAAAGGAAAAAGGATGCTTCATCTAAGATTAAGGTTAGGGACTCTAGGTTTTGTGACCCATTGATGAGACAGTTCCCATCTTTTTAGTTCTTCTGAGGGGTTACATTCTGGAGGGAGTGATTTTATAATTTTTATTGTGGAAGCAAACATCAACAATGACAATGTTGTGGATTGATGCATGTTGTACAGTTGGTTTGTCAATACTCATGATTTTTACATCATGTTTGTGGATATTCATTCTGGTGCTTTGGTTGTCTGTGGTTAACCCTCCACACGTCAACTGACCCGATACGACCCACCCGTCGTTGCAATTCAACATTTCGCCCACGTACAATCATCCTATTACAATAAATAAAATACCGTTGGAAAGCTAATGTTCCGTAGATGCATAATCATGGGGAAAAAAGTACTACAAAACGTTAGAAATAATATTCTAAAAATTGATGAAGTTCGCATATTTTTTATACGTAACGTCAAAGATTTCAACTGTGCCGTTGTAAGTAAAAACGACGCCATTTTTTCTCAAATATATTTTTATGTCAAACAGGTCTACCAAAACACTGTTCTGTAGATCATATCTTTCTCTTTCTATCCGTGGTTTACAAATTGTTCTGTGTGTCATAGATCGCGAGATATTTCTGTCTAACCAAAGAAGTACCAAAACGGAAGGAATTTCCCTAGGCTAGAAAAGTTACAAGCCTAGGGCTAAAAGCAGATTTTCTTATATGGGGTGTTTTATTTGATTATACAAGTGTTTATGTGTGTTATTCTTTGTAAAGTTTATTGTTTTAGTGAAATCTAGTGATTTTGTCTTAGGCCTACCTTAATATTGTTATTAGTTAGGCCTAAATTATTGAGGTTACAAACTTAACCTCACTTTGTCGATTACCACTTTTTCCGGGAAAAAATTATTCCTATTTTGAAAATTTTAGAATTTGATATTTTTTTTTTACCATTTGTTATTCACATTTACACTAGAAAACGTTTGTAATACTTGAAAAAAATGTAAAACAAAATTTTCTATGCTCAATTGGACTTTGAAGTGAAATTTAGCCTTCGATTTTTGTGTGTTTTTTTGTTCTTTGCCATACTGACTCCAAAATTTTTTTCAAACTTTTGTTTCATTACACTACTAAATTCTATGAACCTTTCTGAATATAATGATATATAGAAGTTGGTTTTCCATAAATATTACAATTTTTGAAATTACATTCAACAAATTCCCTTTTTTCGTAAAGCAATTTCTGTATTTTTGAAAATGTAACAAACCCCCCCCCCCAAATATATTACAAATAGCAAGTGATAGTTGAAAAAATTCCAAATTTTTTTTTGTATGATGTACATTACCATTTCTGTGAAATTCTTCCCTCCGTTACTTTCCGATTTATTGGCTATTTGACATTATAACTCTAAATTTTTTACATCTAACTTTTTTTCTCTCACTACACAGCTAAATTCTATGCACATTTCTGAATATAATGATATATAGAAGTTGTGTTTTCCATAAATGTACATATTTTTGGTGAATTTTTGAAAATAAGCCTAACAAAACCTCTTTTTGCGTAAAATATATAGGCTATATATTTTTTGAAAATGTAACAATTTTTTTTCTTTTCTAAATATATTCACAAATATTACACAAAACTTTTGTATATCTTGGAAAAAGGTGGTAATCTATTGATTTTGGATGATACAGGTTTTTCTGAAAAATGTTAACTTCATTTTTTGACATCTAACATACTTACTCCAAAACCGTTCCAAAAATTTTTTTTTATACGTAGATGAATTCTATGCATCTTTCTGAGAAAAATGATGTCTTAGTTAGGTTTTGTATAAAAATAATATTTTTTATTGAAACGGTTTTGGAGTAAGTATGTTAGATGACAAAAAATGAAGTTATCATTTTTCAGAAAAACCTGTATCATCCAAAATCAATAGCTTACCACCTTTTTCTAAGATATACAAAAGATTTGTGTAATATTTGTGAATATATTTAGGAAAAGTAAAAAAATTGTTACATTTTCAAAATTAAAAAAAAAATTTACGAAAAAAGGTAAAATGATCATTTCTTTTTTCAAAAAATCACAAAAAATAGTAAAACATATTTTATACACAACTTCTATAAATCATTATATTCAGAAAGGTGCATAGAATTTAGGTGTGCAGTGAAAAAAAAATGTTAGATGTAAAACATTTGGAGTTTTTTGGTCAAATACCAAAAAATCGGAGAGTAAAGGAGAGAATAATTTCACAGAAATGGTAATGTACACCATACAAATACATTTTTTTTTGAATTTTTTCAACGATTACTAGAGATTTGTAATATATTTGTGAATATATTTAGGGGGGAAAAAATTTTGTTACATTTTCAAAATAAAAATAACGATTTCCCCTAAAAAGTTATACTCTGACAAGTGAGGTTAGATTTGACACTTCGACAATTTAGGCATAATTAGTAACTTTCTAAAGCTAGGCCTAAGACAAAATCACTAGATTTCACTAAAACAATAAACTTTACAAAGAATAACACACATATACACTTGTATAATCAAATAAAACACTCGATATAAGAAAATTTGCTTATAGCCTTGTTTTACAATATTCCTCTAGGTTATCCCAAATATAAACCATTTACAAACTAGAAATTCACTCAAAAACATAAACTTTAGAAATAAAAACACATATATTGTAACTTGTATACACAATTTATATACAATTTGTATACACAAACCTAAATAATTACAAAAATATGAAATCTCAAAACAAAGTGCCTCGCCCTTTCTGTGTAATTTTATTTCACAGACTCGCGTAAGAATGCCTATGTTCCGACTTGAAAATAAGCAACAGAGAATAACAGTACCGTATATCATGTACTACCAACTTATAGAATGAAATCTCCTCTACAACATACTATAAAGGACGATTACAAAATCTCGATACAAAAATCGATTATGTTATCTAGTAAACTGCACTGAATGCCTAGTGAATTTCGTTCCGTTAGGTTTCTACTATGGTCAAGTAGAAATATCTTGCGATCTACGAGACGCAGAAAAATTTGTAATCTACGGTTTGAAAGAGAAGGATGTGATCTATAGAACAGTGTTTTGGTCAACCCCTTTGACAGAAAAATAGATTTGTAATCAAATGGGAAAAAATGGCGTCGCTTTTACTAAAAACCGCACAGTTCAAATCTATGATTTTACGCATCAAAAATATGCGAACTTCACCAATGTCTGGAATATTATTATAACGTTATGTGTTTTTTTTTTTTTTTTTTTTTTTTTTTTTTTACCCCATGATTATGCATCTACGGAACATTAGCTTTCCAATGGTATTTTATTTATTGCGATTGGACTATTCTAAGTGGGTGTAATGTTGAATTGCAAAATATGTGTTTTAGAGTCGGTGAATTAAACCATGCGTCTACACTCGACCACAACTTGGGTCGAGTGACGGTTCTAGGGTTAAGGCCTAGTTTAATTTTCATTATTTTTCAGTAGCTTTATTTTGTGACTGCTTTAAATTTTGAATTTTATAACTGTCTGAATTGCTTGAAGGGGAAGGTTGAATTTTCTGGTTGCTACCGTCAGTACAAACACAAAATGACATTTATTAAATTACACTTAAAATTGGATCAACATTTTTGAATGATATTTTCTCAATTATAGCAGTTGTCTTTGTTCGACCAGAAGCATATTTTTTACGGAAACATATTGTGCAAAAGTGCACCCGGGTGATCGGAACTATTAAGAGGAATATTAAGTTCTAAAAGAAAATGTGTTAAGTATCATTTTGTTTTTATAACACAGTTATTTAAATTTCCATTTTTTCTCAATAAAAATAAAACTAGACTTGTGTTATTTATAACACAAGTTCATATTTATTGTTTTTCCACATCAATATGTTTCACAATGTCTTGTCGACCTCCATGTAAAACAGTAAAATCATATTAACAAACATTGCAAAAGGCAAATGTATTGCATTTTCTGAACTCTAAAATTGACGGAAACTCTTCCACAAGATTTTTTTTTATCACAATCGTATTTTCTTTTAACCATAATAACATACTACACAACATATTAACAATATTACTATAATTAAATTTTTCAGAAAATAACATTTTATAATTGAACTACATAGCAGGTTTCCTTTATTTTATTTTCTGCATAGTTAAGATGCTAAAAATGGGTTACAGACTTTCTCTTTCTACAAAACATGGCAGCAAACTAATCCATACGACAGTAAGTAGATGACTTTGAGTCTATGCCAATTTCATGTGTACAATAACTAGGCTTACAATATGAACAAAATAACCACGAAAACTTCACTTAAGAAACAAAATAATTGCCTAAATATGGGAATATGACTTTATCAATATATTTCTTTTGAAATTTTTACATTTGTTTTAAATTGAACCAGATCTGATTCCGAAAAGTGAATTGCCGATCTGTTTGGCAATTTTAGCGATTGAAAAGATGTTAAATACAAATCATGATTGTCTAAATTCTTTACGCAATTAATAAAATTCATTACTTTTCCGTTATCTTTGTTTTTTTCGTTGTAGGATACATCCTGTGACAGAGAAACACTAATAACAAAAGATTAAAATTAAAGTAGAATTTCTAATTTTAATGAAGAAATAACTTACTCTCTTTCCTTTGTTCTCCTTTGCTTGCAAAAGTTTCTCGACCTTCATCTTCATTTCTTCATCTATTACAGGTTGTACTCGCCTTGCGACAGGTGATGGCATAGTTTCCTTAAATGCAGCTTTCTTCTTAAGAGCTTTGCCAAGAGTTGCCTTCGTTCCTTTGGGTTGTTTAGCTTCCTCTTTTCTCTCATTTTCTTCAACTTTGTCTAACTAGATAGACCATATTAAATCATGTTTTAGTGTGAAACTTTAAACATATTTCCACAATCTTTAAAAGATTATACAATTACAAATCAAAATGTAAATTTTTAATATCTGGCGTATAAAATGAGGGTATACATTTAAAACTATTAATTCAACTTGATATGACCTTCACAGTAACTTTTCATAGAAGTCACCATCTGATTATTCAGATATCAAGCCTTTTAATAAGCTCAAGTTGTTATCAAGCCTTTTAATAAGCTCAAGTTGTTATCAAGCCTTTCAACGAGCTCAAGTTGTTGTCAAGTTCAAGTTTTAAAAAGCTTCCGATTATTTTGAGATTAAATAATAATCCGTATATATGTTAATCTTTTGTTTTAGAATGGGCAATACGTAGAAACCAGTGTAATGGGAAAAGGCAAAGTACCTGTAATTGATGGAAAATCTCTCGATCGAACTAAAGGATACAAACTTCCTTTGGTATGAAATTATATTAGAAACATATTTCATTCGTGTACTTTCTAACAATTACATATTTTATTACAGAACATTAATTATGGATTTGTAGATAAAGATAGTTCGGATGAAGGAAAATAATAATAAAATCGAGCCAAATTAAGGAAAAAACTTCTGGTTTCATAAATAAGAGTAATTTAATTCTCCAATATGTGAACTTACCAAGTGTGAATTTTGGTTAACTATTTTACGTAAAATTTAAATATTTCATAACATAATTAACAAAGTGTTAACACAATGACTAGGTGTAAGCCTAGTTAGTTGAAATGGGGTGGGAGAACTAGTTCACCTTGAACAGGTGTTTGTGTTAATTTATTATCAGGTCTATACGCCTGAACAGACAAAACTTCCCATTTACAGACATTTTAGTCTCCTGGAGTAGGAGAAAGTACAGTTTAATCTGTCAAGTTACTAAAAACTATTATAATGGTCCAAATTCTATCTTGTATTAAAATCAAAGCGCCTATAAACTCAGAAGCCTATCAGTAAACCTAATCTTCACTAGAAGTTACCAATAGAGTTTAGGTTAAATGTATGGAATTTCAAAAACAGTTATAAGTGTTGTAAAAATTAATCTTGTCAAATAATTAGTAAACCATTCATGTATTATGATCAATACAAAATGAATAATGTAAATTTAAATAGACTTGCACAACTAACCTACAGAATATATATTTATATTTATGCCTAATTAGATACAAAACACAATTAGCCTAGACAAAACTTATTATAACACTTATAGATAACACTAATCACTGAACAAAAGCCAATTAGATATTTCATTTATTCTTATTGAATCTTTCCAAGTATAAATTAATTCCAACTTCAAAGACAATCACCAATACAAAATGTAAACAAGCCAGCCATCTTTTTCTGTACCAAAGATATCAAATTAGTGATGTACTAACTAGTCAAATGTTCTAATGTATTTATTAAAATTCAATCTTAGATACTGAGGTACAATAGAAATTTGTTTACCATAATTAAATAATCAGTAAATTAGCATTATTTCATGTCAAAGAGATTAGTATATAATTATTAAAAACCAATGTTAGAAATAAGTATTAGACGTTAAAATTTGACCACCATTTCAAAATTCTTCAACCCAAAAAAGAGTTATTCCATGAATTCGGTAATTAATAAATTCTTTAACTAAATATAATTTTGACGTCTGAGAAATTGGCATAAACAAACAAAAATTTACTTATAAAATAATTGTTTAACACAAAATGCATTAATAATGAAAATGTTAAAAAAAATTGGTAGACTCTTGACAACAGCGACTCCCATCACGCATCAAACTCATAGAAGCGCAAGACAACTATGACGTAGCCAGACTAACTTATTTAAATTTTTTGTAAATTTGTAGTATTCAGAAAGTACTGTGTACAACTTTATAGTACAATACAACTAATGAATAACAGTTTAGTTAATATGATATTAAACAAAAAACCGGAGAAATTATTTTGCAATCAGAAATAATTAATAATTGTCAAAGCGAAAATTAAACGTTTTGATTTTTTGCTTATCTTATTTAAATATAGACATACAGAGTTGAATAACAGATTCTCAATCAACATTGACCGTGAACTGATTTCTTGTAATCACTCAACACAAACTCGAAATCAGTACAGTAGTGTATTTCGTCGTTTAATTCATTTTTATTTTTATGGTACATTATATTATGATAAACAAAAAATTATTTGCCGCTGATTATAGGGAATCGATAATTGCCAAACATAGATATTATTTGTACAGATTGTGAACTGTACAGATTGTGAACTGCTGCTGTGCAAAAAAAAAGCGATGTGATTGGTGAGCTTGCATAGTTAGAATTTTACAACTTGAGCAAGGTATCTAGACACAGTGTTTCTCTAGTTTCCATGAACTTGAGATTAGCAGAGAATGTTTGGTTGAATAGTCAGGCATTTTGTAAATGTAAATAATTACAATAGGTAACAATTGAACCTAGTTTAGTACAATTGAAGTTTAGTTTACTTAAAAATATAACTTTTTTATTGTATTTTCGTTATTTGACATTTTATTTACAAAACTATTAAAAGGGAAAAGTGTTCTGCTGGATTTCATTCATAATTTTCTTTTCTTTATACGATAATATATACGAGAAATTAAAATGTGAAAAAATTGCTAGTTTTTGTGGCAATAAGATGTATAATATGGGAAATACAACAAACATCTTCAAGGTCAATTATTTTTCCCGCCACTGTATTATTCGCATTTAGTTTGTTATATTATCAGTGTTGGTTTTACTAGATGGACTGGACAATTGACGCTCTGTTTTAAACCTTGTCTACACACACACACACACACTCTCTGTCGAACACAAACACCCAACTTTGCGCTTCTTTCATGTTGATTATCAAATTGAAGCTATATTAAAATAGGGAATGAGATTGTAGTACAACAAAGTTAACTTCGAAGAAGTCTCATCAGAAATGTTGTGGAAATGAGGTGCATGTAGTGGGGGTAAACAAGCTTCTAGTATATACACATCCGTGAAGGAGAATTTATGTCTTCCTTAACCCTTCCTTTTAAAAAATTTTTTTTATAACCATTTGACAAGTTGTCAGACCATGAAAGACTTTTAACGTGAGTAGTGTGAACATAGGTTTCGTTAGAAAAAATTATTAGTCGCTCTTCAAGTCTTTCATTATTTTAAAATAATGAATTCTTTTTAATTGTGTCATTTTTCTCAATTAACTTCTATTGTCGTCAGTTTTTCTCCACCGGAAACTCATATTTCTAAGATATGGTTTCAGTCGTGAAATTAAACCCAAGTTCCGGGTGTTCGGTTCTTAAAATTGTCATTAATGATTTCAAACACGATAGTTTGTTATATTCAAAATGGAAATTATTAACTATATTTTGTAACACGCTTTTCTGAAAGTTATTAATATTTACTTTATTAATTAACCGTCTACAGGTTTTTCCAGGTGTTGAAATGTCTCATTTTATCCACATTCGTTGAATTCTGTTATTACTTTACAATAATACACTTACAATAATACACCAAACCGACACATCTCTATAATACAGCTGCTACTCAAGAACGATTTATACAGCAGCAAAGAATCGAGCCAATTCCTCTCAGAAAAAGTATTTCTAAAATACTTAAAAAAACAATACAAAATAATATTATTTTATTACTTGAAAAAGAAATAAATAGTACAAACTTCTTCAAGCAGTTTATCAAGGTCTTCCACCCAGAGATCTTTAGGAGATTTATCTTGTAGAATCTTTAGTTCCGTTTGTTTTTCATCTCTTTTACGTAGCAATTCATCTTTCTTTTCCTTTGTCAAACTCCACATTGTCATTCCAAGCAAATAATCAAAATCTTGACCAGTGGTCACTGCTTCTTCTTCTTCGGGTTCTGTTCCTTCAGGTTTTTCTCCTTCTTCTTCCTATAATAGACATGCAGATTCTTATAGATTAAATAACATTCTTATGGTATATTTAAAAATTCTTTTAGGATGTAAATACAGCTAATTTGTAGTTGAAATTTCCTATTTAAGAAATAACTTTTTTATTTTAAAGATTTTTGTGTCTATTACTAAACTTTTATATACAAAATTTGATCTCAAACGAGGGGCTCCAAAAATAAAACTACAGTAATACCCGAACTTACGCAATAGGTGGGATTGAGCGATAACCGAGCAAGTCGAATTCGTGTAAGTCGGGGTACAATTTTGCATATAAATACATAAAAATTATGTAGATTAAAGAAAACAATAATTTAGAAGGAAAATGTGTAATGAAGTCTTAGCTAATACAGTACTGTACAAGTAACAAATTATATTCACATTGAGAATTATTATGAATTGTAAACACGTAAACCAAAGTTATTTTGATGTAGAAGACGTCATAAAATCTAACAAAGTCGTCTGACAGATCAAGGATTTTTCTTCTCACGCAAAATTTCCTCGTAGCACGCTAATAATTTGTTTATTCCTTGTTTTGTGGCAGAAATGTGCTCTTTGTTGGAGTTTGTTTTCCAAAATCTTTAACCATTTTTTAATTGAACTGAGGCCTTCTGTCAAGTTTCCAACCGTCATTTGATCTTCTAATTGAACTAGGTCTAAAGAATCAGGTTCTTCAAGATTTTGCTCTCACATTTCTATGAGCTCATCAGTTGTCAGCTCCTGATTGTGTGAATCCAGCAGTTCTTGAACGTCATCACTATCTACTTAGAAGATATTTGTCTGGGAAGATCAACAATTTCTTCAATCACATTACCAATTTCAACTGGCTCTGATTACGCCTGAGATTCAGTGGTGAAATATGGATAGTTTTTTTCCAGACTCTATTTAAAGTTTTTTGTGAAATTTCATTCCAAGATTGTCCAATGATTCTCACAGCATCTAAAACATTGAATTGTTTCCAAAAGTCCAAACAGAGAGCCCTTTGTTTTGTCTCATAGCTTCATGCAGGTATAAACAAACAATCGTCTCGTATAATAAGCTTTATTAAATATTTTGATGACTCCTTGGTCCATAGGTTGAAGCAAGCTGGTTGTATTTGGTGGCAAAAATACAACTTTCATGCTCGGATCAAAATTAGTTAAAGTAGCAGGAAGATGACCTGGTGTGTTGTTGATTAATAGCATCACTTTAAATGGGATTTGTTTAGATTGGCAATAAAATTCGACTTCAGGTAAGAAGTGATGTCCAAACCAGTCCTCAAAAAGGGAAGCTGTTATCCAAGCGTTACGATTCGACTTCGAAATCACGGGCAAGCCAGGTTTAGATTTATCTTTTAATGCTCTTGGATTTTGTGAGCGATAAACTAAGAGAGGTTTTAACTTACAATCACCAGCTGCATTCGCGCTATCCATCACTGTCAATCTATCTTTGGCGCCCTTAAAACCTGGATAAGTTTCTCTTCACGTGCTATGAAGTTCTTTTAGGCATCTTCTTCCAGAACAGGCTAGTCTCATCCACATTGAATATAGTTTGGCTAATATCATTCATTACACGAGACGATCGTTTGTTTATATCCGGATGAAGCTATGAGACCATTTTGATTTCTTCGAGAAGCTCATATGAAATAAAATATAAAACAAAATATAAGGCATAAGCATAGAAAAATTTGTTCTCTTATCAAATTTGACTAGCCCAAATTTGGAATGAACATTTGATCTGCCTTTTAATAAGATTTGTTAAAACTTGAAAATTTGTAACCGTTAACATTACTTAATGTAAGGAAGTAAAATCACCGAATGACGTTGTTTCAGTTTTTCACACGATTAAAAGAACTCATTTTGAATTTTTAAATGGAGCACTAAAATTTTAAGGAACTTTTCTTTGTATTCTTAACAAATTATTACAAAACTAAACTCATGTATAAATGAAAAAAACCAACAAACAAAGGATGTTACAATCTACTCTAGAAGAACTTAAAATATCACACTTACCCTCTGATCATAGAATGCAAGAACAAACAAAAAATGCACATTATTAGATAAATATTTAAACACAATGATAAACAACACTAAATACTAACAAAGTTCAGAATTTCAACTTACAAGAACTGCTTCTTTATCTTGTTGCATTTTCCAACCCTTAACTGGGTCAGAATCATATCCTCGTTTCACAAGTTCTTCAATCAAGGCTTTCTTCTTCTTGTTTTCAACAACAAGTTTACCATCACACTTTTCTATAATGAACCTAAGAACAACAATTTCTTTTAAAATCAATATAATTATTTTCGCTTCTCAATTACACACAGCATCATGTTTTTTATCATTTACAATTATCGATACCAGTATGGAGAAAAACCATGAGTACTGGTCTAGAAACAAGAGTTGTATTGTCGAGACAAGAACAAGACTTTTCATTTACATATTTAATTCACTAAAGGACAACTTTAGACATTGTAATTAATTTAAATGGTGGAACACATTGAAAAATTTATGAACAATTTTGACTTTAAGACATTCATAATTACAATAGAACTATGCAAATAAAAATAAAATTATACTTTTCACTAACAAAATTGAGTTCATATTAAGTTTTTCCTTGAAATTTATAAGATCTCGCAAATCCCTGCGGCATATGGATACTTATTTAAGATTATTATTATTAATTCAGGTGGGGAATAGAGGATCGTGGATCTTTTAAAACTTGGTTGGCACAACGGTCACAGCCCAGACCTATCGACTAAAACTAAATACCACTCAGTCAGCCAGCACGTGATGAGGGACTATTACTAATACCCTAAATAATAATTACTAAAATTAGATATAATATAATTAATTTACTTAACAATATTATTGTACACTAGGGATTGACTCTAACAAAAATAGTGGTCCCGATGTAGACACTAGCCTAAAATGGCCGCCATTCTACACTGCACCGGCGATCGCGGAAGGCCGAATGTTTGCGCACCATTTAACCAAGGGTCGACTGACCCTACCCAATTTGACTGTTAAGCAAATTAACCCCCCTTACCAAATTTTTGGGGGGTTTAAACTAGAAACAAAAAGGTAAATACAATGATGAATCCGCGTTAATTGTGATACTTGTAGCCTTCCAACAGGTCCAGTTCCTTCCGAATGTGGTGCACAACTGCTTATCTTTCGTGTGTGACCCGACTTCTGGGCTCGCAGGGTGGGGGAACATGCAAGGCATCATTCGCTGCCCCTGCATTTGTGGCACCGGGCAACTGGTAAGGCACCGGATGCGGACAAGTAACTGCTACCCTAAGTGCCGGGGGAATTGTGGTGGGCAGTTCACCACATCCCTAAATATCACTCTTGTAGGCCAAGCCTAAGGGTTTTGTTAGTTAAAATCTAATTTCATAATTGAGAAGTACTAAAGAACATAAAAATTATTTTTAACATTTTATAGGGCTACAAAACTTTCTTTTCTTGCTTTATAATCAATTAAATATTTTTATAATAGGCAAGTCAATATGAGTATACAAAATTAAGTACCTAAGTTTTATATGCAAAAATTGTTCAAGCACAATTAAAAAATTTTTATATTACTGTTCAGCCATCTAAAGCGGTAGCTAATGTTTTTACAAAATATGGAAGACTTGTGTTGTATAGATCAGGGTTACCCAACAACAAATTTCCAAGGACCCCTGAAAAAATTGTTATAATGTCAAGGACCCCCGCTTATATATATATATATATATGTGTGTGTGTGTGTGTGTGTATGTGTGTGTGTGTGTAACTGTTTACCTGTAACAGCTGTCATATATAATTAAACAAATGTTAATCGACTTTAAAATGCATTTAAATTATTAAATGTACTTAAAATTCACTATAACTATTTTCTTTCTATAATGATGCATATCAATAATTTTTGTTATGCAGGTCCAAAGCAAACTAATCTGAACTGGTTGGTCACATGGATGGATATAACACAAAACAAATCATTGTAACAAGTTGTGATTTATTTTTACGTTAATATAATTTTTTACATGAACAACATTCTATTTCTCACAGTGTAGGATTCACAGATTTTAAGTTTAATGTGATGAGTTGAAATGCTCCTTTGTGTCCATTATTTCCGAAATGTTGGGCTGCAAGCTTTAAATGTTTACTCTGAAGACAGATCGCATTTCAAAAAATATAACTCTTTGGCTACAATTTCCACAGTTTTTTATTTTACCTGACCAAAAAACAAAAAAAGTAGCAAGCGACTACTTTTTTCGTGTCATGTTTTAAAATTGAATTAAAACTTTCGACTTTGTTTAATTAAAAAAAATAGAAAACATATATTTTTGAAATTTGATTGACACCATTACCGTTCACAACTAACTAATTGACTTCACGCATGCAAAGTTTCAACCATTTGCCTCCATCTTAAATGGTATAAACCTCGAGTTATTTGAAACGGGAGCACTGACAGATTACACGATTCTGAACACAGTTTTGTGTTTCTATCCTAAGACAAGAAGGCGGACTTGGCTTCACCTGCTGTAATGCTAGTAAGATAGGCATAATACGTCTATTATTTGTACTACGTGGTCGATGGTGAAGAGATAAACACTTGTAACAGGATAAAACTACGGAAGCGTGCTCGTTCTTGCGGTAATTGGAAAAACTATAGTCACGTCACTTCACCTGCCCATTTTCCTCTCCCATGGGTAAGTCCTGATAACACTGATTTACACCTGACTACAAACTGTAACTGTAAGCCAAATTCCTGACGAAATATTTTTCGATGACAGCTCGCGGACCCATGAGTCATCCTCCGCGGATCCCCAGGGGGTTTGCGGACCACCTGTTGGGAACCACTGGTACAGATCAAATTTCTATGATAATAGTTAATGGGAACAAGTACATACTAGAATTATGTTTTCATGCAATCAGCTGTCTTACCTTGCTTGATTAGACAACTTTCGTGCCTCAGCTTCTAATATGCCCTCCAAGTATGCCTTCCTCTTGCCATAATAATCCAGACGTATTATGTAAAATTCTTTCATTATGTCCATTACACAATCAAACCTTCTGAGAACGTTGTCTTTGTCAAAACAGCACTATAACAAACAAGGCATCAATTAATTTGTAGTTTTGAGATTGTCAAGTTTTCAACAGAAAATAATTTGTGTGTACTAATTTAATATTAGTATAAACTATTTATGCTAAAGACCGTAGGTACTTGGTGGTATTCCATTTTAAATAAATTAAAATTTGAGAGGCAACCCGGCAAAGTGGAGTTCATTCTTACAGCACACTCCCGTTACAATATGTGCAAATATCCTTCAATTAAAATATATTTTTGTAAAGTAATTAACTAAAAAATGTGCTCTACTTAATACATTTTTTATTTTCTCATTACATAATACAGAAATATATTTTTAAATCGCAACTTCATCTAATTTTTATTTTGAGCTAATAAACAAAAACAGCAGAAGATCATAAGGTCTGGTTTGTTGGTTTAACTTGTAAAGAAGGAAATTATTAACAGGAATAAGACAGAGTTTAATCTAAAGCTTAGATAGTAGGTAGTAACTTCTATCATTTCCTATGTAAGTCTGTTTGGCACCTGTCTCTGATCTTTCCACAGTTTTTATTTCAAGAAGGAATTGATCAACTAACTAGTTATCAGGTGATAATTTCCTAATTGGGATATCTTTTATAACTCCATGTACAGCCTGAGACAGGATTGGGGATTTTCTTACTGCCACACCGTTTGTAAATATACTTAACAAAAGACAGTAAATTTTGATACGATAACTTTGCTCTCACGTAGGAGTGCTAAATTGTAATATATTTGTTTATTTATTTTATTTTTATTAAACTCACTTGATATCCAATACAGTAAGGCTGTATTATTAATTATTAGTATTTAATTAAATTACCAGCTAGCAATAAGTATTCTTTCTTTAGAATTAATAAAACATTTAACAAACTTTATTTTCAGAAATTCAGTATAATAAATAGTATTTGCAAACTATGTAATTGTTCATTTCATTTAATTAATATCTTAGAATGTTCAATGATTCCAAACTTTCTATTAATTGGAATAATCCATTACAATAGAATAATGTTCCCTACAATCACCCATTTAAAGTCTTTGGCACATCCAAATAGCCTATTGGTTTCGATTTTATCGTTCATATATTCTCGGGTTCTTATATAATAAATTAGGTTAAATAGTTTATGCACTTCACAAGATCCTTTATATTTATTCAAACAATTATCAATATGTAAGTATTGTCTTTTGTCTCGGTCTACAAGTAATCTTAATCTCGGGCTAGGGGCACTCGTGCTGAATAGACCCATCTCACCCTTAGGCTAGTAATATTTTCATAAATGCTTAAAAATATAAGGTGATTTAATAAATTTGGTTTTAATTTTTGAAAAGTTAATATTCATAAAAGTTAATAAAATTTAGTTAATTTTGAAAACAATGTTGTAAACTATGGTAATGGTTTAACCTCACCCAAGTCCTGTGTCTCTGAAATTATATAGTTTTTTATTCTTCTTATTTAATAAATAAACTTCACGACTTTAGATTTCTTTACTGTTCACTGTTTAATTCGTACTTATTAAAATCAAACTAATTCCTCTCTTCAAAATTGGTTCAAATCTTGTCCATGCCGGTTTAACCTCACCCAAGTAATGTGTCTCTGAAATTATATAGTTTTTTATTCTTCTTATTTAATAAATAAACTTCACGACTTTAGATTTCTTTACTGTTCACTGTTTAATTCGTACTTATTAAAATCAAACTAATTCCTCTCTTCAAAATTGGTTCAAATCTTGTCCATGCCTAGTCCTTCGTCAAAAGTGTTTATCTCGTCCCGCAGCTCAGGGTGGTCTCAAATTTTTTTTTTTTTTTTTTAATCCAGCTTAGTCTTTCGTTTGTAGGCGCTCCATGCTAGTGAAAGTCGATCTTCTATTGGTTTTCACAATAATAGTTGCGGATTAATCTTTGTAGTTACTTTCGTGATGAGTGAGAAATTTTGGTTTATTATATGTAAATATTATAACTCATTTAGAATCTTTTAACCCTTTCAGGAGTAATGACGTACCGGTACGTCACCAGCAGCACTACTCACAGGAGTAGGGCCTTATACATAAAAATTACACTCAGGAGTAAAAAAAAAAAAAATCAAATTTTGATAAAAACAGATATATTTAGTTACAAATCAATACCTTTAATACATAGCGAGTTATTTTTGGTCTGAAAAAGTGTAAAAATCAAAAACAACATTTTAAAAAATTTTCATTTTATGAAATATTCCAAAACATGGATGAACACAGAGGGCAACATTACAGTCTGGACACTCGTACTGTGTATCTTTTCGTTTTTTTTCTTGAGTTTTGGTGCTTGAACAAACGTAGCACCGTTTTTGAACTCTTCGATTCTGTCCCTCACGATTTGGCATTGGACGTGGAAAGTGGCGGCCTGTCAAACGTAAAGGATGCTTGTCGCCACTTGTTGCAATTGCTCTTGGTACGGGTCTGTTTTCTTTTGGAGTATAATGGGTTTCAAAAATCTGTCTGATAAGATTTATCCTGAAATCGAAAAAAGGGACCTTCTTTGTTGATACATTCATCAATCCAAACATCAAGAAGGCGTTCAATATCGTGATGTCCAAAAAATGGAAAAATAGTTTTCGGTACCACTTAGTTGTTTTTCGGGTGGAGTCATTGAACGATATCATCATATCTGAACGATCAACTGGACCCATGTCTTTGCAGTAATCAATCACTACATTCGGTTTCAACTTTGTGTCTCCTCTTTTTGTAGTTTCCTTCATTTCATGTTTATGTACAGAGGAAATCATTGTAACATTTCTTCGGTCACACCATTTCACTACAAGCAATTTTTCATTACTTCGGACTACACAATCACCTTTTTTCATTTTTTTTGGCAAACACGGTAATCCTTTGCGGTTAGATCTGACTGTGCCACAGGCACCGGTGTCATGGTCATGTAACCATTCAAACAATGCCGGGCTTGAATACCAGTTGTCAACGAAGAGTACATGATGTTTTCCAAGATAGGGCTGGATAAGAGTCTGGACCACTTTGGCTGACGATTGTGAATCCTCATAATCAGAGTTATAGTCAGTCCCCTTCCCTGTATAGATTAGGAAATCCAAAACAATACCTGTATGACTGTCACACAAGACAAAGATTTTGATTCCGAAACGTTTACGCTTAGAAGGTATAAACTGCTTGAAACCAAGTCGTCCCTTCCAAAGCATTAGGCTTTCATCTATCGCTAGGTTTTTATCTGGAGAATAACTGGAAGAAAACTTTCTTCTAAGCGTTTCAATAACAGTGCGGATTTTATAGAGTTTGTCACCTCCATGTGCAAGTGAATTGTCATCTAAATGAACCATTCTCAAAATGAGCAAGAATCTGTCTTGGCTAAACACTTTACCGAAAATGGGAGTTTCCAATAAGGGGTTAGTAGACCAATACAACTTGTAAGTATTTTTTTTACAATGCGACATTAGGAATAAAGTTGCAAAAAAACAATAAAGTTCATCCGGATTGGTTTTTACCCAACGCTTTACCTTTGAAAACTCAGGTAGGCTATTATCAGTTACTTGCAGATGTGCATAATTATTTGTTTCTTCTGCTATGTGAGAAACTAGATCGTAATCAAATAATTGATGAAATAAATCAATTTCTTTACCTTCAAATCCAGTAGGTTCTATGGTGAGACCAGCTTTAGTTTTATCAAACTCAAATGTTTTAGGTTCGAATTCATCATCACTATGTTTCCAAGAACACAAACTACAATTATCTGATTTTGTACTTACAAGACTAGATTGATCGGCATTATTTGTGTTTTGTTCGTTGTCACTAATCACACTAAGTTCACTATCAATGTCCATAATGTCACTAATAAAAGTATCATATTCATTGTCTTCGTCAGTCTCACCAAACACATCGTCATCAGATTGTAATATTTCTTCTTCATTTTCAGCAAGCTGGTCACCTTCACTTACATCATACAAAAGGTCACGTATTTCGTCGGAGCGAATATTATTCGGTTCATTGAAACTCATAATGTAGTACTTATAACTAAAAGGATGTCACTAAAAAACTAATGATAGATTTATGAGAACCTATCACAATTCACAAGTAAGAACTGGCGTAGTTACTGCCCACGGCACCAAGCGCTTGAAGTCCACAATAGCTGTGTCAGTGACAGAAATCATCGCGATTACGCAATCGATTAGAGTGCCCCACCACATTACTGAATCAGCTGTGATGACTTGATACCCCCCTCCACACACCCAAGAACACGAACCAACGATATTATAACCCTTGTTGTTGTTCAATATTTAAAAAACAACAGCTGATTCATGTTGCATCAAAAAACGTACCGGTACGTCGTTACTCCTTTCAGCCGAACTAAAAATGACGTACCGGTACGTCGCTACTCTTTTGCCGGTTAAACTCATACTCTTCAAAGGGTTAATAACCGGTTTGAAAAATATTTCCTTTAAAACTTAAACTAATTACATTGTTATTCTTAACTTAAATATGGCGTGCAATAAATAGTCCGCTAAACAGATTTGCGTCATATGATCATCGACCAATCACAATCGACAAGGGCGTGATTTATTGTTGATTTACCTTTGGCCTAGATGATTCGATATTCTCGGAATTTTCATAATGGTCTGGCTTATTTATGGGGTGAGGTGTTAATTAAATTAGATGTAGCATTTCATGGGCTAAATTTTGAGATATTTCCCCATCTCTCTACGTTATTTGGTTCCGTAGTAATCTTAAATTCAATACGGTAACATCATGGCAGTTCTCTCATTTTCGCACGGTCAGCCGATTTTAAATCATTATTTTGTAGCGTTACATACAAATTAATTTAATAATCTGTACTAAATTTATCAACTGTCCACCCCCGCCTTGCCCCATTCTACCTGCATCTGATAGCTAGTGTAACCTGGAGGCCAAAGTAGAAACTTTTCGCTTGACATATCTCTCTCCTTTTCTATCACCGGATAACGTCCAGTCTAAAATACCGTTATTCACTTCACTTCAACCTAGTAGAACATGTAGTCGTTCCAAAAGCTAATCGGCCTCATTTGCAAAAAGCTCTACAATTCTCGTCATAATAATTTGATAAATCATTCAAAAATCGTTACGATGCAATAAGTGTTTTTCTAAGAATGTCAGTGTTTTAGAAGTGTAGAGATAATGTCTCAGTGAGTTTTGTTTTTAATAAAACACGGCGTGTGCTTCTATTCAAAAATTTCTCAGCACTTCTCAACCAGTCCAGGTACCTTATTTCTCAGATTTTGCTATACTATAAAATTTGTTAATATTTTAAGCTTTGTTTATTGAAATATGTGTTTAGTATTTTCTTTTAGTATTCAAAATTTTTACTGAAATTTAATAACTTATAAAAGCATTTCCTTTTTTTTAAAGATAATTTACAGAAGCTAAATGTAAACTTTAAGCAGTCAAACTTTGAGTATTGAGCAGTCATATTAAATCTTAAGCAGTCGAAATATTAAGTTTTTGATCATATCAAAAAAACTAGCAAAAAAGGTTTTTCTGAACCAGAGTCTTTGTTTTTAGAAAATTTCTAACCCTTGTTATAAGTCTTTGTTTCAAACAGAAATCAAGATATTCATATACTATTAGTATTAACAACTAAAAGGACTTAATTATGATCTTTTCTGGATTTCTGTAATTACGATAATTTTCTTGATTTTGATGAAATAACAAAGCATTTTGTATAAGAGAAAACTTGTGCTATTACATGTATAAGATTGCATAAATCTCTATCAGACCTGTGTTTCTTTCCAACAGCAAAAGCTGGTCCAAGTTTGCTGGATTTTGTTTTCTGGATTTTGCAAGTTTATGCAGCAAAATAGGATGCCTGTTAAAAGACTCTACCTAACTGTTTGAGACATGTTTATAACAAAAAAACTTGAAACGTCGCTAAGTGCACCATAAAATGATTTTCATCTAAAATACTGACTCTAATTGTGAACCTGTTCTTATGTATATTTTTGGAACTGAACTCTGTTTAACAAAATGTCCTTTACTGTTTATATGTTATAATGTGTAATTATTTATAATACGAAATATATATTTGGGTGGAGCTGCATGCAAACTTTTCGGTCCTAACAGCCCCAAAGGGGTTATTTTCAAAATTAATAAAACAAAATTGACGTCAATCTTTAAAAAATTTATGATTTAAAAATTTCAATATTTAAAAATCTCACTATTTAAAAATTTCCTTTATATTATAAACAAATTTCCTTTTTTTTTTTAAATATATGTAATATATATATATATTAGTTGGCCAATCTAGAATGTAAGAAATTTAATAAACAAAATCATGATAATTTATAAGTAATTTAATGATGAAAACTTGTTAGAATTAATATATCTTTTGAACTAAAATTTTAATTTTGATTATAGAATCTTTTTTTATTGTTAAATTCTTTTATAACAGTTTGTATAAAAGGGGGGGGGGATAAATGTCAAAGTTTAATTGTTAATTTTTTTTACTAATTAAGGGCATGTAAACTTTTTTTAAAGAAGATTCAAATTGTAATCTTATTCATTATTAAGCTTTTGGTGATGTCAAGTAATCTTAAGCTGGTATTTACATAACTGTAAATGGTAAAATCTGATCCGTCGAAATTTCCGTTTAAACTTAATAAATTTTGGCTTTGTTAATTATATAATTTGTCTTTGTCTTTTTTTTTTATTAAACATTGTTACCAGTTGGTTCCAACTTTTGATAATTTAAGTCGCCTGGTAACAATTTCATGGTTTTCCCGATTAAGTTTTATGTGGAACATGGTATCGTTGGATAGAAAAATTATTGGAGATTATCGTGGTATAGGCCTAGGTTGTTTATAAATTATTTCTTGTAATAAAAAGTACTCCGTGCATTTTTGGTGGGTCGTAATCAATTTCTATCATTTGCTTTAGGCCTATTTGGTAGTTGCAGTTTTCCGATAATAGAGTTCGCCGTGTGTCTGTTTATAAGATTCCAGCAGTATTTGAACCCCACTTACACATTCAAATTGTCTATTCGTTGTTATGCCTATTTTAAATAATAAATTGTTATGATTGTGAGATGAAATATTACAGTTTTAGATTTCTTTGTGAGTTTAGAATTTTTTGGGACTATAATGAGTGAAAAATGAGCAGGTCCTTCTTGACAGAGAACATGCTTATTAGATAGTGATGATATAAACGTAAACATGTTTACTGTGAATGAAATGTACAAAACTGTGTGATAGTGAAGAGGAAGATGAAATGTTCATATATGATGAGATAGGCCTAATGGGAGAAGAATTTTGTGTGCATTAATCAGACTCTGATAATGAAGAAGAATTTTAACTTAGCATACACAGTAAGTAATGTAAGTGTAAATAATTATGTAAATGCGGATGTAAAATATGAATGAAAATGTAATTGATATTTCTCCAGTTGTTTGAAAGAATGAGTCAAAAAATTTAAATGCTTAGGTTTTACAAAAACACACGAACTGCTAGTTCCTGTACCTATGACTATTTTAGAGCCCTTCTCGATGACGTTTTCCGGGAAAATATTTGTATTATGACAAACTCTTATGCTTAAGAGGTATACATTTTGTCCCAAAAAAAGAAACATTCATGAATTAATAATCGGAAAGATGTTACAATAAATGAATTTAAGGTATTTATAAGGTTCATTTTACATACTGGAATGTTTTAAATCTGCCACGGCTCCAGGATTATTGTAAAACCGACCCACTGTTCAAGACAAGTGTTTCCAGACTATATGAGTCGGGATAGTTTCTTATTTCTCCGATGTTTACATATCTACAAAAGCCCTAATCAAAATGAACCCTCTTTAGATAGATTGTGTAAAGTGCGAATGATTTTAGATTATCTTAATAATAAAATGTCAGAAATCTACCACCCTGGACAAGAACTCTCTTTATATGAAGCCATGGTCTTGTGGAGAGGCCGTTTGATATTCCGTCAATATATAAAAAATAAAAAACTTGTTCTTACCCTAATGAACAATTACCTTGCTGTTTACATGAATAATTTTTATAATTCCTATGAACTAGCAAAACATTTACTAGAGGAAAAAACATATTCCACAGGAACCCTGCAAGAAAAATGAAAAGGTATGCCAGTTAACATTGCACACGTGAAACTAAAGGGGGACTCTTAGCAGTTATTCTGGCACTGGAGTCATGATCGGGAAATGGTAGGACACTCGAGACATTTTGTACATTTCCACTTAATTTGACAATAAAATGATACATTATAGGGGTAATAGACTAGAAAAACCTTTACCTGTTGTACTATACAACTGTTATATGTCTGGTGTGGATGGGAAAGACCAACTTCTAGCATATTATTACATGTGAAAGAAAACCTATATGAAGGTACAAGAAAATATGTTTTCATTACCATCAACTCATGATTTTAAATTCATTTTTGCTGTTCAAAAGGTATGCCATAAACCGAAACATGTCTTTTTATGACTTTCGTTCGGATATTACCAAAGAACTTCTCCTGGATTGTGTTTGGATCCATGTTTCAAAACTTGTCATAAGTGATAAAATTAGGAGACTGCCTACAATTTTATGTTTTTAATGTTTTATATTACTCCGATGCTTTGTTACTCATAGAATTTAATTATCTTTTTTAAGTGCATAACATGTTTCGTCATCATTATCATTTTGTTGTCAGTGTTTCATTTTTATTTATTATCTATAAAAGTTTTTTTTTTATGTATAACATTACAGTACAGCACATTTTGAAAATAATAAAAAATACTGTACACATTGTCCTCGATCGTTGAACAAAATACCACATTCAGTTCACATGTACGTCCACCACTCATCGTATCACCATTTGACATTGGGTGTAGCGAGCACGCTTGAGCAACCACAATGAAATATAATTTATTTCTGTAAAAAACAACATTATTTACCATAGTACTATCAAATAAACTATAAAAGAAAAATTTACTAAAAAAAATTCTGCATTTGGAGTACTCTATTCATATACCTTCAACAGTGTAACGTGTTATAATCGGACGCAAACTATATTTTCTCCTACTACAGGAGATAGTAGAATTCTTGTAAATGAGAAGTTTTTGGCATTGAGGCGCATAAACCTGATAACAAATCCCCATTTAAGGCCAACCTCATTTCTACTAGGCTTAGTGATTGTGATAACATCTTGTCTAAATAAATAATTTTACTGCTAGACAATATTTTTTTGTAAAGAAAATGTGTGAACGAAATGGGTCAGTTATCTAATTTCATACCAAAGAAAGATTGTACTCATTTTGTTAGATCAAGAATATCCATTTCTATCTACAGTGACTTCTCTGAATTGCTAATTTTCAAAAAGATAGAGATAATGATTACATTTCAAACTAAAATTTATCGGAAGCTTAAAGAAAACTCAAGCTTGATAACGAGCTTGTGCTCGTTAAAAGACAAACTTAAACTATCCACATATAATCTTAATTAAATTATATGTTAATTGAACATACCATAGATGAGATGGAGTAGGAAGATTGAAGTTTAAAGATTTTATGTAATCCTTCGTTTTCTGCAATGATGAATTTGTCCCGAGACATTGTTACGACAAATCTTACAGTTGTATCAGTGTTGTATTCCTTGTAATCTCTAAAATATTAAAAAATAAAATTAATAGAGTATAAAGCCGTTTTTAATTCAAACTAAATAATATTGGGACTAAACATTTTTAAATATCACAAACTCTTATTGCTTGATGTATCCACTGTACTGAAAATTCCATTTCTTTAAATTCTTTAATTGATCATTTCTTTTGATATAATAATACTTCTATGAGCACACTGTGGCGAACTTAAAGATTAAAATCAAACCCAATACCACAATTTAATAAAACAAACTTTTATTTCCTGATGTACATTTCAGTAACATAGTTACCATCCTCAGAGGTTGAGTATTACACAAACACTAAGTCTATAAATTTTATAAAAAGTGAGATTTCAACCCAACTCCTTCCTGTGGTTAGTTCAACCAATGGCATTGAACCAAGTCATTAGCCTGGTCAATGACCTTGTCCCTTCCACTACCTGGAATGGGGTTGAATAACCTAACAATTATTGTATGTACACTATTTTCTAACAAATTAATCTTAACTACCTTAATTTCTAAATACAAAATGAATATAAAAATTATTCATGGAACCAAACTTGTCTTTTTAGGTACTAATTAACCTAAAATATATTTAAAACATATAATACTAATAATAATAATAAAATTATTCTTAATTTTTACAAATGACATTTAATTTCAGGCACAATATAAATTAAAAATTATACATAAATTTTGAAGAAAAGCAGATATAAAATTCCTTTTAGAATGCAAGAAAAATAATTATACTCCTAAGTTTATAAATGGTATTAAAGATAAAGTTAAGGAATTCTAGAACAGATAGTCATAGAATTCGCCAAAAAGAAATGGTTAGAATTAGAAATAAAATATTTACACAGCAAATTAAATAAATTAGAATTAGAAGCATACATTACATTACATTTAAAGTTAGCTTTGGAAACTGAAAAAGGAGAATGGAATGAGTTTTGTAACAAAATTTATACGATTAATCAACATTAATATAAAAATAAAATGAAAATATTAAAAAAAAAAAAAAAAAGAACATTAAGATGAATTTAGAAAATAATCCAGCTTTAGTTCTGAATGAGTCAAAGCAGAACTTGAGTAAAAAAGAAATTGATATCTTAAACCAAGGTTTGAAATTCTCTTTTAATAATTACACAAAATGTACCGTAGAGGACGTAGTCGCTAATATTGAAAACAACATCACATGTATGAGTGAATCAGACAAAAATTACGTTCGGAAGGCATGCAAAATTCAGTTGGAGAAGAATATCTCTAAAAATAACAAGGAAAGAAAATTTCGAAAACATGAATTTGAAGTAATTAAGCAGTTAAAGGAAAAAAGATGGTTATTACTTGAAAGCTGATAAAGGTAACACAATAGTTATTTTAGACAAAACAGAATATGTTAATAGAGTGAGCAAAATGTTAGAATCTGGTCCTTATGTTAAATTGAAAAAGAATCCTTTAAATAAGTTTATTAAACTGTACAACTAAAAATATTATGAAAAACAGCAATTCATGTTTTTCAAAAAACAATTCTTATAAATTATCAGTTTCTAATCCTGTTTTATCCAAGTTGTATTGTCTACAGAAAATATACAAATAAGGTAGTTTGATGCGGCCATTTGTTTCAGGCCTTAATGCACCAACATACTTTCTTTCAAAATGGTTGACTGATGAATTTTCAAAATTTCAATAAAGTATGAGTTCCTTTTCAATTAAAAATAATTTAGAATTTGTATGGAAAATTAAAGACACCAAATTGTGTAAAAATGAAATTGTAATATCTTTCGATGTATGTTCATTGTTTCCGAGTATACCAATAGATGAAACTTTGGTATACTCGAAAGAATTTCTCATTCAAAATAAGGTTGAATAACAAAAAGTTAACGATGACATCAAATTAACAAAATGTTGTATGAAGCAAAATTTTTTCCAATTTAATAATGAATTTTACGAACAGCATAACGGTACAGCGATGGGTAACCCTCTTTCGCCTTCTATTGCAGACCTATTCATGAGTAATTTTAAACAGCAGTTAAAGACTAGTCTAAATTATTTCCCAAGAGTATGCTTAAGATACGTAGATGATATTTTTACTATCTTTAATACCAAAGAATGTAATTTGAACAACTTTTTGGCTGAGTGAAATTAATAATAAGAATTCTGCTATAAAATTCACTCATGAAGTAGAACAAAAAAATTCACTAACAATTTTAGATATCTTGTATATCAGAAATAAAGAAAAAATGGAATTTGACATTTATAGAAAACCTACAAATAACAATATATATATATATATATATATATATATATATAAAGTAGTTCAAATCATTGCACACAACATAAATTACCACATTTAACTGTATGGTTAATAGACTTATCAAAATTCCACTTACAAAAAAAAAACGGCTGAAAAAGAATTGAATACCATTAAGGAAATTTCTTAAGTTTAACGACTTTGAAACTAAAATTATAGATAATTTAATTAGAAAACAAAAATTGAAACTTTTTCGATTAAATCTACTAGACTCATCCCAGATAAAAAGGAAAAAATAAAATATAAGAGTTTACCTTTTGATAAATCTATTACAAAAGGTCTAGAACATATTTTTGGGAAATTTAACTTTAAAATATCTTATAAAAGCAAAAATAATCTTAGAAATCTATTAGGAAATCCAAAAGACACAACACCAATGCTAGAAAAATCAGGAATTTATCAGATTAACTGTAATAGTTGAGATAAAGTTTATATAGGGCAAACAAAAAGAAAAATAATAACTAGGTTTAAAGAACACATTGCTCATATTAAATATCAAAGACCAGAAAAATCTAGTGCAGCAGAACACATTCTTCAAACTAATCATAATTTAGATTTTAAAGGGGTTTAATTAGTTAAAAATGAAAATAAAAGAAATTTGTTAAATAGTTGAGAGTATTTTTATTGCTAAACATAAAAAAGACAGATTGTTAAATGAAGATAAAGGGCCTATTTCCTAACTCATCAATAGGCTCTTGTTCAATTTCTTTATTTAGGTGTAAGTGGATTAGTTTGTAACTTAATATGTACTTTCTAATATATTTAATATGACAATGACAAATTGTGAAATTGAGACTATAGGCTAATTCGTATTATGTGTATGTGAGTTATGTTAGCTTTAACAAGATGATGAGACACAGCTTGGTAAGGAAAAAAGAAATCTGCTCACAGAGGAAAAAACACTTTTTTTTAAAGTAGTTTTTGTTTTTAAATTACAGTACTAAGTTTATTCACTGTATATTATGCCTTATAACAGTTTAAATAAAGTTATGTAGTGTATGTTAAAAAGTCAATTGCATAATTTTTGCCTTTTTTAAAACTTACATTAGCTCATACTATATAAAACTAATTAAACTATCTGTGCCTAAAATACACGACATTATACTCATTTGTTGTGGTGGCGCTTGGAGGAAGGGCGGTCTGGCTTGGAGTGGGGAGGTTGTTCATAATAGAACACTGTCTAGAAACGCACAGCGAAACACTAACTCACTCGCTTCCCCCACCACTAAAAAGTGACGGAAACCGGTTTGCCCGATGAAGGTGAAGCACCACCACATAACAAATGAGCTCTACACGATTATTATTGGAGAGTTTAAAAATAATACATTTTTCAAATATGATGGTTTTCATACAGTAATCTGTTAAAGTTCGGCCAATGTGATGGGTTCTCTGAGTTTCCAGTAATCCAAGGGGGTCTGTGACTTATTTCTGCAGATTATCGGGATGCAACTGTATTGTCAATATAAAATTTTATGTACTCGATTTGTGTGAAAACCACAGTATATGAAGACATTTTATTGGAAAATTAAGGTGAGTAAAGTTAATTTAGTTATATAACCTAAATCAATCAAATATAGTCCCCTTTTTGTTTATTGTTTAAAGGGAAAAAAACTCTTGGTCATCATCACATTATAAAAAAATTAACAAAAGCACAAAAAATAAGAATATTCTAATAACATGAGGATCAGAAGAGAACATGAGTTGATCAGAGAGACCTAATGAGGTAATTCAAAATTATGACTTATTAAATAAAAATACTTAGTGTGCATATCTACAATACAAAAACGTTATAACAATTGTGAATATGGAATTAGTAGAACCATTTCTTTCACAGAAACTTGCTTAGAAATAAGGTTTGTAAAAACCATAATCATTAGATGTTTGAAAAAATAACTAAATCTTTTTTTAAATTTTGACTATCAGGTTATAAATACAGAATTGAGTTATAAGATCATGCATATAATTTTTACTTGGATACTACTTACTGTATTAATGGTGGTTGTTTTTCTCCAACCCCGTGCAACAAGACTTCTAAAACTGACTCCTTATAAACTTGTGTCCATGTGCCTATAGGTAATTCTGTGATTTCAAGCTTCTGGTCACTTATGACCGATATTTCCCCACTGAAAACAAATCTGTCTGGACCTAACCGCTCGATGTCACCACGAAAATTCTTATACCAAGGTTTCTAAAATGTTAATAATCATAACATTAATTTTATAAAAGAAATAACACAAACTTCAATTTTTTTGGGGGGGTTTTAAGGTGAAAAAATATTCCAGTCATTATCGCCTTCACAAAATTGAGCATAAAGATACTCCACCTTAATAACAAATGACACAAAAAATATGATATAAAACTTTTAAGATCAATAACAATTCTAAAACTAATTAACAAACGAAGATAAACAATATAACATGTTATAAGGTTGTAAAATGTCCCTGCAAAAAGTTTAAAATTATTAACTATGATAAACACAATTAAAAACAAATATTACAGGACGGTAAAAGGGCCCTGCAACGAGTTACAAAGAATAAAATTTAATAAGAATACAAAAATCAGAGTTATGTAACGAATCAAACTATATAATGGCTGATGGTCTTGCGGATGAGTAGACTATGGAGCCATAATCAATCCGCGATTGAATAAGAGCACGGTAAAAGCGTAACATACAAATCCTATCAGCTCCCCATTAAGAACCGCTGAAAACATATTACATGTCGTGTTTTATTACACTGTGTTTTCAGATCAGATAGATGTGGAATCCAAAAAAGTCTATGATAAAATATTAGGACTAAAAATTTAGCAGTTGCAGTAGTTTGAAGTCGTGTTCCATCAAGAAATAATAAAGGCTGATGGTTCAGTCTTCGACAGGTAAAAATAATACATTCTGTTTTGGAAGCAGAGAACTTAAATCATGTCAATTTTGACCAAGGATGCAACGAGTTGAAGAGCTCTTTTAGCAGTTGCCATACATCGAGTAGCTATATATTTAGCAAAATCATCCACAATTAGAGAAGAGTGGATAAGCAGTGCAGATTAGCAGTAATGCTGTTGATTGCCACAGCAAACAGATCACACGCAGTATATTATCCTGAGGGATACCATTCTCTCTAAATAATAACGATCTGACAACATAGTTCTAACTCATACTCTGAAATGTTGCTAAGGAAGTTTTTTTAAAAAATAAAACCATGAATAATACCATTTATACCCCATGATTTAACAACCAGTGCCTGATGAAAAAAAAAAAGAAGCATTTTGTATGGCAGACTCTAATGAAACAAGCTGATCGGTAAATGATTGACCCTGCCTAAAGCCACATTGTTCTTTATAAAGCAGCAGGTTACTTTCGAGATACTAAACAAAGTGTCGACTGACCATTCTCTCTACTAGCTTGCAGAGCACACTAGTGAGAGAAATGGGACGGTAACTTCTAGGTTCAGTTTTCTATTTACCTGGTTTTGGAAGAGGTATTACTGTAGCCTATATATCGGGAAATATTGCTCCTCAAATATACGATTGTATATTTTAAGGAGTCAGCTTCCCCGAAGTTGGGAATTGTTTGATCATAGAATAAAGTATGTTGTCAGACCCTGGAGCGGAATCAGGTTTCAACAACATAGCAGACTCTTTAAGAAAAATTGGGTATTTAATGGCAAATCTTCCGACAGACCTACCTACTGTGAAAGGTATTTCTTCTTGACACCTTTTATACAAACGAAAGACGTCGCTGTAAGAAGTAGTCGAAGAAAAGTTAGCAAATGTGAGGCCGAAACATTAGCAATGTCATATTTGTTTGTAGTTAAAAGTCCATGCCCCTACTTTAGTCCCAATAAGGGAGCAGAAAAATAAGGACCACAAACAGAACATCATCCACACTGTTCGTGGGTGTGGTTCTTTAGTGCCTATATAGTTGGCCCAAGATTCCTTCATATTCGGCCTAAACACTCGACACATTTTGGCTTGTAGAATATATAAGAAATGGTGGATGTAGTGGTCAACGTTTTCGGAACGTTGTTGTCCACTGCTATAAGGAGTGTTAGTGTATTAATGTGCTGTTTTACAAATAGGAACATTATCATTAATATTTGATGATTGAAAACCTCCAGCATAGTCTTCCCATTTTGCTTTGCACAAAATCCATCTGGGGAGACGATGATTACAGTGTGAGAAGTCAGAAAAGGTTAGCTTCACAGGAGCGATGATTACAGTGTGAGAAGTCAGAAAAGGTTAGCTTCACAGGAGCGTGATCACTACTGTAGGTGTCAGTTAAAATGGATTATTCAAATTTAGTGGCAAAACTAGGACTACAAAATGACAAGTTGACCAACCATTGTCCAACCACCATAGGAAGCCGCTAGATGAGTTGGTGTACCATTATTGAGCAGAATCAAATCCAAATTGGATCGTATCCTGTCTATGCGGTTCCCTCTAGGACTGCAGATGTTTGAACTCCAAGTATAGTGGTGAGCATTAAAATCGCTCACCAAAAGAAATGGGGTAGGCAACTGTCTGATCAAATCAACCAGTTACACTTCTACAAACCAGTAATTAGGTGGCAAGTACACACAGCAAATTATCATTTTGTGTAGTGATCATTATTGCTACTGCTTGCAATGAAGTCCTGAGGTTCACACACATACCACAGATGGAGTTGTGAGCAAGTATTGGTATTCCACCCTTAACTCTGTCTGCAGTGATATAAACAAGGAAAAACTCCAAACCACAAAATAACACAATTACACAAAACTGTATACAGTAGAACTCCAATAACGCATGACTTAATTCATAGACGGTGGAGTTCTATGACAAGGGTATTAAAAAACTTGTTCACGGAAATGACAACTGCCTTAATGTAGCAGAAAATAACATGGAACAATAGGCAAGAGTTGTAACTGTAATTAGTATATACTAAAAAAAGATAATTATATCTGCTAGGATTAGTTTGAATACAATTAATTGTTTGTCAATCCTAGTATTGTCTTATTTATATTTGTCGAAGTGTTTTGGAGTTCCTCATAATAAGAGAATGCTAGGATTGGCAGAAAATCGTACTCAAACTAATAATGAAAAATCTCTAATTGTATTAGTGTTTTTTTTAATAACAAAACAGAATTTACATTGAGAATATTTAAAAATTCAAAGTTATTTAACATCCACCTAATAACAGGTCCAACAAATAAATTTGTAGTGTTAAATTTTTATCCACTTTGTCCTTTTATAAAAAAATTGTCTGACGATCTGACCAAACAGCTGCAGCTTATTGTATGCTTTCAATCAATACCCATATAAGAAATGACAAACTGGCTAGTAGAGTACTGACAGATTAAAGAAAATATAAATTTTTCACATATTGATTAATGATACAGTACAACCTCGTTTATCTGGACTAATTAGGACCGGAAGTGATCCGGTTAATCAAAAATCCGGATAATCCGAAATTATAGAAAGATAAATAAAACTAAATATAAAATGATAACTTACCATTTATAAGTCATGAAAAAACACAATATTTACACAGTCATTCAATTTACACAATACACGAAATTACACAATGTACTGTAAATGACGAAAAACATTTTATTTACACACCTGAAATATTTACACATACTTTTAATTTACACAGGGTTTAGTTGTCATTTACAAAAAAGTCATTTATCTTCCTCTGTTTTAATTTGGTGTGACGTTTCAATGCGGCCCTGTCTATACGATTCAATGCGTCTAACTTTTGGGCCATTGTAAGCACATTACGTTTTCGTTTCATCGCCATTTCCACGCACAAACGCTAACACATGAATATAAATAAATAGCAGTAACAATGCCCACCTCTAAATACTATGCCGATTCTCATTCACGTCCTCGATACTCCCGAGTCCCGACTGGGGATGTGATGTGCCAACTGCCAAAAAAAAAAAGAACGGGGGTTCCCAAAGCTGGCAGCACCGCTTTAAGATGTGACAAAATGTTCACATTTACTGATTTACACCCTTGAGTCTTAGCAACCCGACAACAATAAAGTTGTAAAAATGACATGATGGTTTATGATGCGTTGTAAACATGCGCCTGGTTTGTATTTATTTCACAGTTGTACATTTTCTTTAAGGACCATTACAGGCATCATCATTGTATTACACTTTCTAAAATATCAGGCATTCTTTATTTTTTTCCCGGTTTTTTAAAAAATTCCCTGACTTTTCCAGAAAATTCAAATTCCCGGACTTTTCCCGGTCGCTAGACACCCTGATAATACCATTAACCGTATCCGATCAAAAATGTAAAGAAACTAAACACGGCACAGCACAATATGGTAATGATGTATTCCGGTCGCTAGCACGTGATAGACTACCCGCCGGCATAGACAATAGACAAGGTCACTGTCATGCCGCATCGGGGTAGGGGGATGGTGACACAGAAGTCATTGCTCCTCCACTTTCTCTTCCCAGTGCATCAACATCCCGCCCTAATACCTCGAGGCGACACTGTAGTGTTGAGGAAATCACGTTTTTATCAACGTTAATGTAATAGCAGATATTTCTTGTTGAAACTCCATATTCAAGGATAAAATAAAGCAAAAGCTTAAAGTTTCAAAATATTATAAATATTATTTAAAATATTATTCAAAATACAGTAATTATTAAAATATTTTGAAACTTTGCTTTATTTTATCCTTGATTAAATTTTTTATTTTTTGTTCCGGATAATCTGGACATCCGGTGTTGAATTATTTTATGAACATCTAAAATTTGACTAAATAACTTACCATCTTGAAATCTATATCCTCGTCCCTCATCATTTTCTTCAAAACTTCAATAATTTCTCTTGGGTTGTGATTGGGAATCTTCGTCATCCAACCAGTACCAATCCCATCAGCACCATTTACTAACATTATAGGAATAATTGGAATATACCATTCAGGTTCGATTCTTTGGTTGTCATCTTTCAGATATTTCAAAAGCGCATCATCGTGTGGGTGGAAAATAAGCCGCGTCAGTGGGCTAAAATATAATATAAACATATCATTATTGAAATATTTCCTTAAAAATCAAATCAATGGTCAGAAAAACTAATCTTTGAAATTAGTGAAATTTAACACATAAACTACCATAATACCCACTTTCACATATCTGATGTATAAAATCACATTGAGTATAAAAACTCTGTGACATATCTCTGCTGCCATCTATATTTTCCCACTTTAACTTCATTGATTTAATCAAAAGGGAGCTTATACTATCAATTAGTAGTGTTTGAAAAGATAATATTTTCTTTTTCTTTCTTTCTTTTATTTTTTTATTTTGCTGTGTAGCTGCGCACTGAATTAAATCTTACAGCCCCTAGTTTCCATTGTCAAATTATTAAAACCTTATTATAAGTATTGTTTTCTTCCTTATTTCAGTTTGTTATGATTCATAAACTGTGACTGAATAAATAAAACAACAACTGAATAAAAATAATAATAAAAAACAATGGTTGGAATAGGTAGTTATTTACAAACATGTATATTCCTATCTAAGATAGTTTAATATTATTAGTTACAAAAAGCGAAAAATTTCTAAAATTAAAATTGATGAGACTTAACCATATAAATGTTGGGCCATTTCACCTGTAGTATCAGAGCAATTAGGCAAAATATTAAAGGTTTTTGAAAATATATCAGAAAGTATGACTTGTTATATATCACTTTCTTCAAAATAAAGTGAAGAATAAAAATAAATTGGTTATAAATAGCTAAATTCTTAATTTATTTGGTATCACATGATAGTTATGGTATCCATGATACTAATAATACAGAGTTATCATAAAAGAATGGTGGGCTTTTGAACAAGATTTCAAAGAAAACAGAATTACTTACAGCCGATGTTCTTTATTTACCTAAATCGTCGTCTGAAACAGTTTTTTTTTACATAACTAATAAATTTTTATGTGTGGTTTTAGGTTAGAATTTAATAGGGCACATAGGAAATGTGAACAGTGTTTACGAAATATTTCAAAACTTTAGTGTTTTGTGTGTGTTTTCTTATTTGTGTACTATTAGGTAATACCAAGGACCACTTTCCAAGGTAAGCCTGTCTCCTGTCCATACAAAATCTAACCAATCAAATTTTTATGTGTGCCATTAGTCGTTCGGCAAATATCCAATTGATAATCAAGTTGTGCCCAAACATTAGTTAACACCTCTTTGTTAACAATTGTCATTGCTCCATTAATCCTGTTCCTTAGGTGATTTAGGTTACAAATTTTTCTCGAAAAACAATGTTTTTTATGTACCTCCACAAGAAGAAATCGCAAAGTGTCAGGTCTGGACACCTTGGAGGCCAGCATATGGATCCTTGCCGGCCTATCCATTGATGTCCAAACTTTTCATTCAAAATGTCTGTGACAAAAATGCACTAAAGTGCGGGGGTGCGTTATCTTGTTGGAAATGAAGTTGTTGTAAGTTTTCGAGTTCATCCAGCTGAAGAAAACAATAAATGATTAACATATCGAGATACACAATTCCATTGTCTTTTCCGTAACGAAGAAAGGCCCTAACAGACGATTTTTCATCACATCACATTAAACATTAACTTTAGGAGAGTCGTGTATTTTCCCAAAAATTGTATGTGGGATTTCAGATCCCCATATGCATGAATTGTGTCTGTTAACAGACCCATTGATATGGAATGTACCTTCGTCTGAAAATATTATATTGTCCAAAAATTATTGGTTTTCATCAATCTTGTTCAACATTTCAACAACGAAATTAAAACATTTTGCACCATCATCAGGTTTCAATTCCTGTATTAGCTGGATTTTATATGCATGTAATTTCAGTATTTTGTGTAAAACTTTGTGGATTGTTGTTTTTGGAATATTTAACTCTAGGCTTCGTCGAGGTATTGACTTCTTCGGACTTCGGATTGCAGATTGTCTAATAAGTTCAACTTTTTCATCTGATACACTTGGCCTGCTAGATGATTTCTGCTTTTGAACTGATCCAATTGCTTCGAATTGTTTGAACCAACATCGTATGTTATTTTCATGGGGTGGATCTTTTCCGTATTTGCGTCATAATGCGCTGAAATTAGACTTGAATTCAACCAGCAACAAAACACACTTAATTTTTTCTTTATTAGAGAATATAATAACACACTCCACACAGAACACTCCAGAAAACACAAAACACACTACCATAACAATGCAAGAACTAATTTTGAGGTTACAACAGCTGTTCAACAAACTTTTGGGTTATAGGCTATCAGCGATACCAATACAACACGACAAATTCGTATGAATAAATAATAACCCTGTAAAATAAAAACAAAAGTATACACCTGCTTTTCATATTCCAAGTTTATGTGGGAATTCAAATATATGGAGGTTATTGAAAGAAAAGGTAGTAGTAATTTTGGTTTTTTGAATTTATGTACAAAACCGTCATTTTACAGATTCGGTTTTTTCTGTGGCATTACTTCAGGTTAAAACTGTTAATTTTCTTTATCTTAATTTAAAACCTGGTGTATTTTTATCTTCTTTAACAGCCAGACTTTTCCTTGGCAATGCCTAAAGTTAAGCCCTGTTTCATCACCATTATATATTTGCTGCTGTGAATAGTTAATTTCCTGCTACAACCTTGTCAATAAATGTACTTAAATATTCGGCTGCAGCAGCATTATCAGACAACAGCAGTTCCCCAGTAATGGCTAGCTGAAGTAACCCTATGACGCTTCTTAAAACAATCCAGTCATCCTGTGCTGGCAGCGAAAGACTCGTCTCCATTCATTACTTTAGTTATTATTAAATCTTTTTTCTTAATTAGGAGCCCATTAATCAAGGAACCTTTTTCTCTCTCTTGAGAAAACCAAACCGAGTGCTGTCAAGCTTGTCTAATGGAATGGTTTACCAGCTTGGCAGGATTCGGTTCATTTACTTGTAGTTGAAATGGAAAACTCAGGTTTCATTTATCGACCCGAAACACGGTTTTTGCAATTCAATATTTTGCCCACTTAAAATCATCCTACCGCAATAAATAAAATACTGAAAATTTCTAGAGTGACCTAGAAATGTTGTCCAAGCTGAATGACGGGTCAATCCTTGTATTAAAGAAGAGGTGAAACAGTTGTCCCGAAATACAAGAAAGAAAAAAAAAAACTAGGAAGCCAGTATACCTAGTTACCACAGCTTGTCATGCACAAGACATCGATGTAACAAATAAGATGGTGTAAAATCTAAACTGTTTGTAATCACCATTACAACACTTTTATGGGTGGGTTCGATAAAAAGTACAAGATTATTTACCATATAACTTGTTCTCGATCATGTAAGAAATACTGGCATAAAATAGTCTACAATTTTATCAAAATGGCGATCTTCACCGCTTCGATTCTGTACAAGACACAGAATCCACACCGTAGGAAACGGCAATTTAGTTGAAAGACTATGTTACGAAAGTGGATTTTTATGCTCCTCCTGCTCCTGGCTTGTCGAATGTACAATTACATACTCTAACACCATCTACATCCACAGCAACTACCTCGACACCTTTATCCTCTCACACTAAATAAAAATGCCAAACGATGGTAAAAAAATGTGTCTAGTCTGTCATGAGGATAAAGATATCAAGTTAAAGGCGTTACTGGTGTCCATCGTGTAACAGCAGTTTACACACGTATTGTTTCAAAGAAATGGCACATTTCTGGAGGTTAGGGCGAGTAAGGAGTATTGCCTAGCCTTCCTAATGCATAATGAAGGTTCATTGCATTAATGGGCTCCTAATTAAGAAAAAAGATTTAATAATAAATAAAGTAATGAATGGAGACGAGTCTTTCACTGCCAGCATAGCAGCGTTACTATAAGCTATCTGGATACCATACAAAACATAAGTACACAAAATTTATTTTACTTTATAGTCTGGCCATCAGGAGTTTAGCCCTGGTAGGAATGCGGGTAGTCTGAAACATCGAAATTATTTTGCACTTGAACTTTATTGAAACGTCAAGAAAAATGCACTCGAGAAATTAATCTGTTCTCGTCAACAAGACTGAATTTTTTCTCAAGAGAATTATAACTCCAGATTTTCGATATCATGCACACACCTAATTCTAATTATACATACTTTGTTTCAATTTCAATAATCAAAAAATAATTTTTACTAAATCTATTTTATTTTTTAATATTACCTTAACATGGTAAAGATGTATCTTGAACTAGCAGCATCCTTGCCTCCTTGTAGTCTAGTACCAAATTGACCAATAGGTTGTAGCAAGTTGATGTTATTGCTGCCAACATAGTTCTGTGCCAAATTAATAATGGTTGACATTAATGACATTTCACCATGGTGATAGGCAGAAATCTCTGCTACCGAACCAGCTAACTGAGCCACTTTGACTTCTCGTTTGTCATTACGTTTCAAACATGTAAACAAAACCTAAAAATAATGATCAATGAAAAAATGCTTTATTTACAAAAACAAAGATAAGATGCTTAATAAAAAACATAATATATTAGCTAAATAAGCAACTGAAGTTTAATTATTTCCACATACCAAATAAATTTAACATCTAGATTTAATCTATTCTATTTTACTCACATTTATAAAAGCAACGATCATTAGACATTAGACCGTCTCCTCAGTTGGTACATTAATCTTATCTTACTTAATAAACAAACAATTAACTCTACATTTACTAATTTAGCTGGTCTGTCTCCATTCCCTGTTAAAAACATACACTTGGATCTAATAATAGATATATACATTAGATGAAAAATTCATACAACAAAAAAGTAAATAATTTATATGACCTAACCTAAACATTTATAAGAAATAACTGACATAACGTTCTGAACTAGGATTTTTTTTAGGATAAAAAACATATTAATTTACATTTAAGAACTAACTAGTAAAATTGAACCATTGCAAAGATCAACTAACAAACAAACCATGAATTGTAAGAACAATCCCATTTGATTTAATAGTTTTAATTCTCCGATCAAATACTACCTTGTAACACCAAGCCTTTCAGAGATATCCTGCGAGCCATATGCAATCTTCACTGTTCAAACAATTTAAATATATTTTTCTAGTTAATTCTGATAAACTAAACCTTGTCTATTTTATTTCCCTCATAATATGGCATTTGTCGTTAAATAGTAAGCATCTTTAATTTCATTTAAATTGCCATGTGAACAATGATAATTATGATCTTTTAGCCATGTCTTATAATTTATATGAAGCAATTCTTCCCTGCAAATTTAAAAATCCTTCTAATTAAATCTAACCTAACATTATCATTGAAATATGACTTATTTAATTCTAAACAAAAACTTTCTACAAGTCTTAAGGTGAGTCCCAGCCACAGTTGATTGAATATAACATTGTCTTTCTATGATGACAGAGAAGTGTTTCATCTTTAAACAACAACTAATTATGCCTAACAATTTGATCAGCTGATCTTTGCACTCTCACACCAACTCAGGGCTTTCACATAAAGATACAGGATGTTTTCTTGCTAGAAAAAGCAATTGGCTATTTCATTACAATTTTTTTCTAATTTTCCTTGCTAAGATATTAGGTAACAATTTGGAAACATCTTTAACACTCTAATAATTTAAATGTAAACAAACAATTTTCGTTGACCTGTTTCTAGATATAACATATAGTTCAATTCCTTTAATGAAGAATTGTATATGTGTTGTATAGTGTCATATTCTCAACTTAACCTGTGCTCTGTAAAACAAAACACAAAACGGTTCTAAAACAATGAAATTTAGCAGATAATCAAATACTTTAATTTTATATTAAATGTGGACCAGACATGATTTATAACAGTTTTCAATGCAGCACGTCTTTTTACTAAGATCTGAGGTGAAATACATTGAGTGGTCGATATCTCAGTGGACAGACTAAATCGGGGGGGGGGGGGGGTGTTAAGAGTAGTCATAATCTGAAATATCACTCTACAATTATTGTCACACAAAACCAGCTTTGGATGAGCTTACAACTAATTAAAACAGTAGTTACATTAATAATAATAATTTGGTTAGTTATTAGGTGTAATGCAAACGTGGTTCGATAAAAATAAGTCACATACCCAATGCCGGATATATGACTCACTTGTCTAATTTCGGTTAAATTACTAGTGTAACTAAACTTCAATTCATTTCTGGGTCAAAGACCTGTGCTGCAAACTTACCCGAACATTTGTGAGGACGATATCATTGCCGTAAATAACTGGGGCACCTAACTATCAACTACACCTAACTATAGCTGGAACTCCTCTGGTAGGTTACTCTTGCCCCCCCATTTGCCGGCTACGTGCATATACTTTGTGCGTGAATTCAAATAACCAATAAGTCGCGTCATAGTAGCAAATTGTCACAAGTGAGAATGAAACGACAATGATGGTGTAAGGATAAGGCTTAAATACTTAGAATTAATAATATTCTCTCATACTCATTAACAAAAACGTTTGGAATTGCTATAAAAATAATAATTTCTAAAAATATGTACTATTGATTCTGGAAACATAAGAATAACCCTACAAAACTAATGTATATCTTAAAGTAAACCAAATTAGAAATATTGGGATGGGGAGATGAAAATAAATAAACACTGAGTGCTGTTAATAAAGAACTGATACCAATAAATTACAGGGATTATTAGGATGAGTTAATGATATAATGATAGGCCCTAATTAAATATTTTTATAAAATAATTAAAATTAGCAAAATTTGTTAAAAATCTCACAAATAGTTATTCATTTAAGAATATTATTATTAACAACTCAATTTATAGACTATATTGAATGATATGTGATTATATTTTATATTAGAAAGCCCCACCATATAAGGAACAAAACAAACAGTGCAAAAACATTCTCACACACCCATTCACAATAGAGATTTTTAAGCCAACCCAAAGTATATGTCGCAAAAATGTCAGTTTGGTAATTGTCAGTAAAAAAGGTAAAATGAAATATGAACACAATTTCAGAAAGAAAAAAATTATATAGGCTAGAGCTTTAATTTGTTTCATTTGAGTCAAAACGCATACTTAGCGTAAATCATATTTGATTAAGATGGAGATTTTAATGGCAGGTTCAAGGTTCATTCTTGATTTTTGCTAATTATTCTTCAATCATAATATTTTTTACTTGTGATTTTGCACACGTTTGGGCCATTAATGTTCCTACATTTTGACAAAATCTGTAAAGCCAATTTTAAGAAATTTTGAAACAGTTTTGTTTTTTGTCGATGTATGGTTTTTTACCAATAAATAATACACAGACCGGCATTTTTAGATAGTGGTGACCAACATGAAAAGACAACACACATGAGCAATATTTGATAAAAATTGCTAGCGCCGAATCTGAGAATATCATAATTTTGTGTTATTTTTTATCCCTAATTTTGGAGAATAAAAAAAAAGAAGAAAATAAGTCCTGAGATATGCTCAAAATAAACCCACAGAAAATATTTTATTAAAATAAGAGCCAATTCTGAGAATACCATAATTTTGTGTTTTTTAAATCCCCAAATTTAATGAATAAAAAAAAGTCCCAAATATACCCTAATAAACCCACATATAAAATTTGAATAAAATTAAAAAGCACAAACCCCAAATTTTACAATCTAAAATAATCTACTATATATAAGTTGCCAGTACAAATTTGACTTACTCTGCTTATTTTACTTTACCTTTCTTGATCCAGGTTTTAACCCATCTAACATATTAGGAATTGACCTCTCATTGTCCATATTGCTAAAAAGTACAAGTTCCTTATTAATAAAATCAGTATATGTAACAGATTTTGTTGTTTTGGTGTACAAGTAATCTTCAGGCAATCCCAGTTCTGCACGACGCTTACATTCAGACATCCATGAAGTCAACCATTCTTTACGTGATTCTACTAGCTTCTTACTGAAAGCCTGAAAAACATATATTAATCATAATAATAGATTAAATAATATTGTATTAAATAGATTTTTTATTTCTTTAATTATGATTAAATTATTATTTGTTTTTGCAAGAAATTTAATCATTTGTATAAGATATCTATGTCATTATAATTAATAACATAATCACTAATATATATTGGGCATTGGTCAAAACATAAAACGATACTCACAAATATAACTGAAATATAATTTAGGAAATATTTAAATTAAAGAACAAACTTTTAAATATTAAAAACATAAATTTATGTTGTTTACATGAATATACAACCAATAAAATATAAACAAAATAACCTTTTCTTCTGGGGGGGGGGGTTAATGTGAAAAATAATTGCGGTCATTATCGCCTTCACAAAATTGAGCATGAAAATGACACAAAATAAAAAACAATAACATAAAATTTTTAAGAACAATAACAAGACTAAAATTAGTTAACAAATGAAAGTAAACAACAACATAACATATTATAAGGTTGTAAAATGCCCCTGTAACAAATTAAGAATTATAAGCTATGGTAAATACAATAACAGTTAAAAACAAATATTACAGGGCGGTAAAATGGCCCTTTCTTGGCTCACAATTTTGACCAAGATTGTAATCTATTTATTACTAGTTGAAGAGGTCTTGCAACAGTTGCCATGCCTCGAGTAGCCACATATATAGTAAAATCGTCAACAAATAAAGAACAGTGGACAGGGCACTCCACATTAGCGGTAATGGTGTTGATTGCAACAGCAAACAGGGTCACGCTCGGACATCACCCTGAGGCACACCATTCCTAAATAATAATAATGATCTGACAATTTAGTTCCAAAACACACTCTGAAATATATGTTGCTAAGGATGTTTCTTATATAAGCAAGATTATTCTCATTTATATCCTATGATTTAAAAGTATTCAGAATACCTCTTCACCTTCAAGTGCTAGTGAGGGATGAAGCGGGGTATGGCAAATTCTTGCCTCCAGTAGTAGTACCATGCCTCTGTTTTAGTGGCAATATTTCTACTACCAACTGTGCTAGTATTTTCCTTTTGTTGACCCAATCATAGGCTGTGTGTGTGTGTTGAGACGGCTTGGAAAAGTCAGTCGTTTCAAAGGTAATTTAAAACATTTAAATTGCCACGCTAAACTTCGTAAGGGGGTGAGCTGGTCGGTCCACGTTCCTGCCCCTGGACGCTAGTGATTTTTTATGCGCTAGTGACTGAACGCCAGCATTTGCTTCTATATGAAGTCCCGTGATATGAAGCCAAACAAATATAAAATCGGCCCTTCTCAGGGCTTACCACGCGTTTCAAACTCGAAACTAGAACACCCAGACCGCCTAAAAATCCTCTTGTGGGGTAGCTACACTAAACGAAGAATACGGAGTATTCGGATACTTTTTAATATTGATAAGAATCTCCAAATGAGAAAGAGAGGCAAGGATAAAATGGGACGAATCGAAATTTGGTGCCCAACTAGGATCCTCGCAAAAAACTTACATGAACGCCTGAAGAGAGAAGCAAACAAGTGTGAGGGCCACATCTCCCTGGGTAAATCTTACCAAGAGAGGAAAAAACCAAAACTCCGTCCTCCGGGAGAGGAAAAGAGGGTCGAGACAAATGAAGTGATTGTAATGCAATGGAATGCAAGGTCCATGATGAACAAAGTGGACGAACTCAAGAAGTACATGACAGAGACAGGAGCTAGGATAGTCTGCATCCAAGAGGCTTCGCTGCCAAAAAACAAGCAATTTCATCCAAAATTCAAGGACTTCCAAATGTTCAATCTGATTAGAGACTCAGGACGTGGAGGAGGGTTGATGACACTTATACATAACACAGTTTACGTTGAGGAGAGCACATCGTACATTGATAATCAAATAGAATATATCAAAACGAAGGTGAGATTCGGAAAAGACCTCACCAGCACGATTACCAACGTGTACATACCTTCTCAAGGATTAAAACCAAATGACTTGACCTTATTGGCCCCAGCCACACGGAGGTGCATCTTGATGGGTGACTTTAATAGTAGGCACAGCTTTTGGAACAAGGGAGATGAAAACCAGAATGGGAAAACATTGTTCGACTGGCTGCAAAACGAAAACCTGATACTTAAAAACCATCTCAAGGAGCCAACTTATCAATCCCCATCATCCTACTCCCTTAGCACGCTCGACCTCACCCTCGTCACTCCGGCTATGGAGGCATATGTTGAAAGATGGAAAGTCGGAAAAGACCTTGGCAGTGACCACTTCCCTATAACGTTTTCCATTAAACTTGATGGAAAGAGAGTTAACAACCCGCACGTCATAAGAGGGAAATACAATATAAAGAAGGCAGACTGGAAAGCGTTCTGTACAGCCACAGAGGATTGCAACGCAGAGGATTATGATCTAAAGGCCATAGAAAGAGAACTGAAGGAGGCAGCGGACAGGTCCATCCCCGAAAAAAGAATAAAAAATGCACAGCACCCAATAAACACCTGGTGGAATGACGAACTCCAAACGATCAGAGAGAAAAGACAAAGTGCTAGGAGGAGATGGAAGCGCAGACGGACAAGTTCTTGTCGGCAGACATATAATAAATGGAACGCGAAGCTACGCAGGGAGATTTTGGCAGCAAAAAGAAGTGCCTGGCGGCAGTTTGTCGCCTCCATTAACGAAAATACACCCAGCTCAACTGTATGGAAGAAATTCAACGCAATAGAGGGCAAAACTGGCACCAAGATCAACCATATTAAGACCCAAACAGGAGAGTGGCTTGAGGAAGATAGTGAAAAGGCTGATGCCTTCAACTACTACTACAGCAGCAAAGCCGGAAAAGCAGTAGGTTGGCCAAAAACTCTAACTGCACAGGAGATGGAGCTGACCGCAAATTTTGAACTCCTTTCCCTGGCTAGAGACGACGGAGATGCCGCGTTCACCATGAACGAGCTACGAGATGGAATTGATAAACTTCATGCCTCTGCTCCTGGACAGGACAACATCCACAACGATATGCTGAAGCATTGCGCACCGAAAATGTTAAATAAAATACTGGGGCTCTTTAATTCAATATGGAAAACGGGAAAAATTTCGCAGGAATGGAAAACATCGCTCATAGTGTCATTGCCTAAGCCTCAGAAGGACCAAAGCTTGGTTACATCCTACAGGCCCATTGCACTCACTTCGTGCCTTGGCAAACTTATGGAACGATTGGTGAATAATAGACTGTCCTACAAGTTGGAGTCAGAAAACCTGTTGGATGCAAAGCAGTTCGGATTCAGGAAATGACGAAGCACTAATGATGCGCTGCTATACCTTACAAATAAAATCTACAAAGGCTTTAATCAAAACAAATCGACAGTAGCGGCGCTTCTGGACTTTGAGGCTGCTTTTGACAAGGTACCGCATAAAACTATACTGTTGCAGAGCGCGAGAATGGGACTGAGGGGCAACACCCTCAGGTATCTTACAAATTTCCTCAGTGAAAGGATAGTGAGAACGACCGTAAATGGAAGGCTATCGAAACCCGCTAAGTTGGAGAATGGAATAATACAGGGTTCAACCATCAGCCCAACACTGTTTAACATCGCCCTACACGACTTGAGCAGTGCTCTGCCCGAGGGAGTAGACCTGGTGGTGTTTGCTGACGACGTTACCATGTTCGCCGTGGACGGTTCACCGGACAAAGCTTGCGCTCTCCTTCAAAGAGCGCTGGACGGGGCGGTCAAGTGGTGCTTAAAGTGGTCCTTAACAATATCGACAGCAAAGACGGAATGTGCATTCTTTACAAGACGCAACACGCTTAAAGATTACAAACCGCGACTGCTTATAGAGAACCGTGAACTGAGGGTTAATGAATGCCCAAAGCTCCTGGGAGTGCACCTTGATCCAAAGCTACTATGGAACAAACATACTGACGAGGTAAGAAATCAATGCAGCAAAAGAGTAAACACCATCAAAGCAGTTGCAAACAGAAATTGGGGAGCGGACACATCAACACTCAGGATGCTTTACTCCTCCTATGTGCGGCCTAAGATGTTGTACTGTAGCGAAGTTTGGGGCTCTGCGGCATGCACGCACTTAAAAAAGATCCAGCAAATCCAATCAGCCGCCCTCAGAATAATACTGGGCTGCCCAAGCACGTCTCCAATAGCGGCAATGGAAATTGAAGCACACCTTGAGCCTATTGACCTTCTTATAGAAAAAAACATTTTGACCAAATGGATCAAGACACAGACTCTCCCAAATGATCACCCCTTGTTCACACTGGCACCGACAACAACCAGACAGTCTTTCACGTGTCGGGTGGACGCCATGAAAACGTTTGCAGAATCAATTATACCGGAACCTATACCAATGGTACACAGCTGGCCACCATGGAGGGAAGCGGAGGTCACAGCATACACCGAACTACCATCTGGAAACTCCAAAAGCACCTCCGAAGATCTTAATTTACTGAAAGCAGAGACACTGGAAATGATAGAGGAGAGATACCGAGACCATACGAGGATCTACACGGATGGATCCGTCGATCTGAAGCAGACTAAATCTGGTGCAGGTTATTATAACGACAAAACAAAAGAACGTTTCTACGCACCGGCAAACTCGGCATCGAGCATGGATGCAGAATTGTTGGCCCTCAATGCGGCGCTGGTGGGATGCGGGCAGGTGCCGGACTCAAGGATATGTATTCTTACGGACTCTAAGTCGGCCATTGAGGCAATTCAAAAAAACACACCTGACGACTACTACTTCCGGACGAGTGAAATAAAGAGCCTTTTAGAAGCCCTACAGGAGACTGGAAAAACCATAGTCTTCCAGTGGATTCCATCGCACTGTGGATTGCAGGGAAATGAACTGGCGGACCAAATAGCTAAAAGTGCGGCTGAGATGCACCCGGTCCCACCCACAAAATTCTCTCTCAGCAAATGCAAAAGGAAGATTGAAAGATTTGTAATGGAGAAATGGACTGAGAGATGGAAGCAAGAAACTGTTGGACGGTCTCTGTTTAAAATCCAGGAAACACCTACCGCACCAAACTGGTATAGAGGGGTCTCCCGCAGCGTTGCTACGTTTATAGCAAGAGCTCGAATGGGACACGCGGTGACAAACAGCTACCTGAGAAGATTTCGACTGAGGGAGACTAACAGCTGCGAGAGGTGCGGCGTCGAAGAGGAGACCATGGGTCACATACTGCTGGAGTGCACCTCGGAGAACAGAATGAGAGATTCTCTCAGAGAAGCTTTAAAGGACAGCCAAAACAAATTGGAAGACGCACTGCGGAACAAGAGGTATTGGGCGTTGGCGGCTGCGGCATATCATGGTCATCGAGTCGTCGGCATTACCTGAGGCCGGAAGCTCGTATGAAGAAGAAGAAGAGGAACTTCGTAAAGTTGGAAAGCGGTAGTGCGATGTCACGCGAGGCTGAGACAAAATCTTGCAGGCCTGAGCCTGACAGAACAGCTTATAGCAATTCCAATTTTATTAAAAAACTAAAATCTATAACTAAATAATGATACAGTAGAATCAGACGATTAATAATATAAACAAATAAATGTAATTGAACTTAAAACAAAAAAGTTATTAAGGAAATTAGATGGGCTCAAAAACCTAAAATTTGCATAAAGGGGAAAATCAAAAATCAAAAGCAATAGATTCATAAACCATAGAGGACATAATAATAGTCAACAATAAAAATGAAATAATAATAATAATAACAAGGGGAAAAAGGATTTGAAAGTCATTCTTGGAGAGTTTTTTGAGATTTTAAAGGTGAAAGGGCAATAAACTAAATAAACCTAATAATAGAAAATGAAAAGACAATCGTAGGGAATAATAATAGGTGGTCAGAATAAAAATTAAAGGTAAAATGGGGGAGAAATAATAATAGCAAAAACTAAAAAGTTAAAGCCCAAAAGCGATTAAATTAAAGCTTAAAGGGGATAAAAAAGTAATAGGTTATATATAAGAAATGTATATAAAGGTAAAATAACAGAGCAGAGTTGAAAATAATAATTGGGGGGGATTTTATAAACGAAAAATACGACGATCAAAAAGTCACGACTTCAAGTATCGATAACTCAAGAACCAAGTGAGCTACGACGAAAAACTAAAAAGTTATTTCCGTTATAGGACCAGGAGAATAACTTTAGTGCAAAAGAATTTTGAAAAAAGATTTAAGTAAAAAGTTAGGTTGTGAAAAAATAGACATTCGAAAAAAGTGCGGTAACTCGAGAAATACGCGGCCGAAAACGTCGAATCAAGTTTGTCAAGACCCTCAAGAATATGAAAAAGAGGAATCCGAAGAGAAACTGAAAATCGGACCAACCGTTCAAAAGTTACAGCAAAAAGAATGAAAAAGTGTTCATAATCAATGTTTTCAAGATTGAACAAGAAATTTCGGCTCAGGTAGTGTGATGTCACGGATTAGCAGCCCACCTCCAATTGCCAATAGTCAACACAAGAAAACCGAAATAATAGAAAGATTAAAATATCAATTAAAAGGGTTTTTAATGGAAAATAATTTATAAAAGTAATACAATAGAAGAAAACTAAGCCTAGGACAGCTTTTAGCAGAAAAGTTACGTAGTAATTCAGCCGAAAACTTAGAAATCAAAAGAAGAGACATTTCTTCGCGAAAAGGAGAAAAAGTGGCTACCTTTTGCGGTAAACATTCCCACAAGAAGGGAGAGCCAAAATTATTGGTCGTAAGACCGATACTCTAGTATCTGTCGCCGAGGTGAAAGGACGTTACTTTAGTCACTCTACAAATTTTTTCTAAATTCAACTTAGAAACTCTAGTAACAGTCGCCGAGCAGGGAAGACGTTATTATTGTCACTCTACAAATTTCTTCTAAATTCAACTTAGAAACTCTAGTACAAGTCGCCGAGCAGGAGGGACGTTACTTTAGTCACTCTACTAATTTTTCTAAATTTAACTTCAATAAATTTTAAAGCCAAGTAATTTATGTAGTAAAAAGTAACTTATAAAAATTAACTATTTTTGAAAATCGAGAAATAAGAAGATAGATCTACATAGAAGACTAATCATCGAGAAATCGTAATTACTACCAGCAGTCCACAACTATAACATAACCTGGAGTTGAAAAGGAGATAATTTGAAGACACCGTTAACCATCTACAGCAACGATCTTCACAACTTCAAGATCTTCATGTTAAGTGTGAAGGTACACTAAATCTATAGAATAATTCGTAAAAAGTAAACTCATTTAAATTGAAAATCCATTGGGGAAATTTTAAATATATTAACTTCTTTAGATTCAAGTAAACTCTGCTTTGGTCTAGTATAAAGTGTTCAAACGTAAATACGACTATTTCAGTCCAGGAAAAACTATTTGTAGTCCTAGCTGGAATAGTCTAGCATTTTTAAATATTGTATTAATGAATAAGAATTTTGTGTCATATTAATTGTGTAAAAATATTTTGTTTGTTGTTCGATAAAAGATAAATTGTTTTTAAATTGTTCAATGGTTAAGAGTATATAAAAATTTTATGCTCAAGTGTTAATTCTTTTTATTCACCATACTGGTGTTAAACATTTCCTTTTTATATAATTAGAGATTTAAAAAGTTATTATTATTAATGTGCTCTGGTATAATATAAAATATAAATAAATAAGAATTATTATCAGAATTCAGGAGCCGATTTCTTCCAAAAGGCACTTACCCAGAGAGAGAGAGAGAGAGTGTATGTAAAAGTAATAAAAGTAAATTCTGTGAGCAAAGAAATAAAATTCAGAGAATTTTAATAAATTCAGATTGTAAGTTGTTGAGAACAGACTCAGACTTGCAATAACTTTGATAAAGAAAAATTGTAAAAGTGAGCAACTTGGGTCTTGTCCGCGATCGAACTGACTCGAACTCCCAACGAAGGGTCTAAAAGAAAAGGGGGTTCGTGGCGAGTGCCGTTTCAAGTAGGGATACGTGGTAAGTGGCCTCCCAAAGAGAGGGCGATACGTGGCAGTGTGTGTGTGTGTGTTGAATGCTAGTCAAGGTTATGTATTTAGGTTACCAGGTAGTAAACTAATAGCTAGTAGAGGGTTTAATTATCACCTGTAGATCATATGTTCCTTATACTCATATGCTTGTCATCTCGCTACAATATATGAGTATATTGTTTTCATTACTTATGAGAATTGAAACTTTAAGTTTTACTAAAGTTATTTGAATATTCATATATAATAAAGTTATATTTTATAAGTTTGATTTGATATGTAGAAAAATAACAGAATGATTTTAATAATGTAAAAATATATTCTTTATGAACCAGAAAATAATTTGGATACAATATATATCGTCTTATTTTTATTGTGTCTCATTACAGTTCATGATTATGACTAGTCTATTTGCATTTCAGATATTCACTATATTGGAACCTGTTCTTTTTTGTTATATTAATATTTTTGTGTAACAAATGCTCTTTTTTCCTTTCTGTAATTAATTATGAGATAAGCTCTTTTGTTTTCCTTCTGTAATTAATATTTTTCTGATATAAATGATAAAGTTATAATTCACAAAATTTTCAGCACATAAAAGTATTATAAGGATAAGAGATGGGAGTTTGTAATAAAGCACATTTTAATTTACACTATAAAACAACCTCTTCCCAATACCAAAACTGTATTTATTCATTTTTTGTTTTATTTGAAATTTACTACCACCAATATGATGTAGAATAGTATAAATATTTTTTTATATTGTGAGATATATATATATATATATATATATATATATATATATATATATACATATATATATATATATACATATATATATATATATATATATATATATACTTGATAAGTTTGAATTCTATATAGTATCAACAGGAAAAAAAATCCGATCTAAAAGCCGATACTAACTAGAGATACTTCTCTCTACTTACCCTACACATCAAGTTTAGTTAATTTCATAACTCTGCGTCACCACTTGTATCGAGAAATTCAAATTCCAATAATAATGGTTTGCTTAATGTTCAAATATCGAATCACTAAACACCTATATTTGTAGCCTATGATCATGAAGCCAAATGAAATTTTAACTAAAATAATTTATCAAAGATTTTTATTACTTAATTATTTTTTGTACAAATTATTATATAATAAACTATTTTTGGAAGAGACTAAATAAAATAAAGATGGTATCTTACAGGGGAAAGTAGCGGTAGGTCAGAAAAAAAGACTCAATGCAGAGACAGAAGAGAAGTGAGTTGAGTTATTAATTACTCCTGTATCTTATACAGTAGAACCCCTCTAATCCGTCACCTTCAGGACTGGAGGCATGGTCGTGACGCAAAAAAGGTCGGATTATCCGAAAAAAGTCTATATTTATTACATATTATATAAAAAGATTTATAAAGTGATATTTAAACTTTTAAAAGTCTATATATATAAACTTTGCAAGTACAGTAGACTCTCATAAATCCGGACTATTGTGGCGTACGGCCGGTCCGGATTATGAAAAATCCGGATTTCCCGGAGTCGGAGATAAGTCGGCCGCAGGGCCGATGCGAGCGGTGATAAGCCGCACATGCAACGCTACCGGCCCATGCCGATACCCATTTGTTACACTCTGACACATTAACTAATACATAATACACAATACAGTATTGGACTGCAATTAAGTAAAACACAGGGTAGGGCGTGTCAATTACCTCAGCCGCGCGAAACTTCCACTGCCCGTGAATCATTATAAATACGTCATTCATGCAATGCGGAAGATCACGTGAAAATTGAAGGCTCTAAAGCGGCAAATTGTTCTTAAAAAAATTTTACTGTCCGGTCCGGATTTTCCGGAGTCGGAGATAAGTTGGCCGCAGGATCGATACGAGTGATAAGCCGCACATGCAATCGCTACCGGCCCATGCTGATACCCAATGATACCTGTTACACTGTGAAACATTAACTAATACAGCACTGTACTGCAATTAAGTAAAACACAGGGTAGGGCGTGTCAATTACCTCAGCAGCGCGGAAACTTCCACTGCGCTTGAATCATTACAAAATACGTCATTCATGCAATGCGCAAGATCGCGTGAAAATTGAAGGCTCTAAAGCGGCAAATTTTTATTTAAAAAATTTTACTGTCCGGTCCGGATTTTCCAAGTCGGAGATAAGTTGGCCGCAGGATCGATACGAGCGGTGATAAGCTGCACATGCAATCGCTACCGGCTCATACTGATACCCAATGATACCTGTTACACTGTGAAACATTAACTAATACATAATACAGCACTGTACTGCAATTAAGTAAAACACAGGGTAGGGCGTGTCAATTACCTCAGCAGCGCGAAAACTTCCACTGCGCTTGAATCATTACAAAATACGTCATTCATGCAATGCGTAAGATCGCGTGAAAATTGAAGGCTCTAAAGCGGCAAATTTTTATTTAAAAAATTTTACCGTCCGGTCCGGATTTTCATGATCCAAATTTATGAGAGTCTACTGTACTACAGCAAATCAATAGAAACAACACTAGAGATGACACAGCACTGAAGCGGTAAAGCGACAACAAACCGGAAAGAATGTCGCCAGACGAGCCGTGAGTCATCGACAAGTCGGCAAGTCTGCACAATATCACGAGCTCAAGCACGGTCGGATTAACCAGAGTAACGGACCACCCAAGGGCGGATTAGAGGGGTTCTACTGTAATATAAAAGAAAATAAAACTTGCCATTTGAATATGGGTGTCATCTTTGACTCCTTGATAATTGAATAGAATACGATGCCTATCCATATCTGAGAAATATTCTTTAGCCTCCTTAGATGTGGAGGTTCCCAAACCTAAAGGAAAATATTCAAATTATTAACAATACTATAAAACATTACATAATTATTATACAGCTGGTATTTATTGTAATAAAGAATAAATGGTGCACACCATTCAGTAATATATATTACACATACAACTGTTTACTTATTATAACCGTGGCCAAATGTTATTTGTATGATTCTCACATTTTTATTTCTAGGTCTAAAAATTGGAAGAATGTAGTCCTTCTACCTATTGTTTTTTCCACCAACATATTTTTTAAATTTTTAATGATTTGAAAATTGAACTTTGGCTAAAAATATATATGCAAATATAAATTAAATTTCTGAACCAAATAAACTCCACATTTGAACTGAAAATCAATCTGAATGGAACTTTTGCTTACCTTTAGGGTAAAAGCTTTGCCAAATAGGAATTAGAGAAAATATAAGACACAAAAACAGATCCTCAAAATCCAAAAAAATCCACTGATTGTGATAAGTGACACATACAACCGATATAATACGACTTTGAAAATTGAACTTTTCTCCACATGACTATTTGTAACTTAATACACTAGTTGAGGATGTCAAGAAAAATTATTGTCCACCATTGATATTGAAGCAAGTTACTTTGGGAACAATTATCTACCAAACGGCAGAGTCCACATACAATATATACATATCAATCACTCACGAGCAAAAGAACAGAAGAAGAGGCCGGAATTTATTCTTCACTCTTCTTAGTAGAAGACAAAAGTAGCTTTGATGGAGATATCCAGGCTTTTGCCTTAAAACTTGTGTACATGCAGACCTACAACCTACCAAAATGATGCCTTCAAAAGCACCAATCCAAGCTGCATCCTCCAACATAAAACTGTGAATAATCTATAGAAAATGATAAATTATCTCCAAGCATTAGAGAACCGAATTTCTATCCAATGAGTTCCTTGTCATATTGGAATACTAGGAAATGAGATGGAAAACCAACTATTAAACAAAGGTCATTGTGAATGTCTTTGTTGATTTTGTTAAATTTCGATATTTATTTGTTTTATGTTGAGGAGCAATTTAGATCTTTCTCAGCTTAAACCAAAATTAAGAACGAAACAATTCATGAGTTCTACCAAAATGCAAAAACCGTTTCAGAATGTAAATCATGATATGATATTAAGAAGACTTAGGAGGAGAATAGGTGTAAATCAAAAGAAACGAAGCAGCAGGCACATTCCGTCTGAACACAGAAGACAAATGCTTGGTGATAAATTTACATAGAATGAAGATCCTATCCTCAGATGAATGTACATAGTACTATGAGATGAACCGTGATGAATAAGGACCACCAGATATTATGTAATAAAACTTGACGCTGATTAAAGCCACATGAAGACTGATGGATAAAGTTTAACTAATCTATTTTAATTATGCAGTATAAATATTGTTAAAAAATAAGAAGTTCTTACAAAGTTTATTTTATTGACTAAGTTTTATTGACTAAAAATAAAAACCTTTGTAGTATTTGATCTTATATGTATGCCAATTTCCTGTCTGTTTCTTCCACTCTTCAAATTCTGGCAAGGAAAAGAAAGAAAGTTCTTCATTCTTTTTCGTGGCTTTCACGATAGGTGTGATGAACTCCTCCAGGAAGGGTAGCTTGAGTAGAGATGGCCAGTTGGTATGAATGAAGTTAATAATCAATCCTTTAATGTGAGATCCGTCCTTTCAATCAAAAGAAAAACCAATTTTAATTCGGGGTCAAAATAAAAGGTTTATGTAATTTTTCCTCTCATGCAAATAACATACTTTGAATAATAAAATTAGAAAGAAGAATTAAACTACATAGAAGAGATCGGGGAAGCTACAAAATTTTCGAATTGGAACTCAAGATTATTTTGAGTAAAAAGAATATTTTTATTTTGCCTTATAAATTATATTCGTGGACCACTTAAACACCATCAGAAGGAAGGACCATATAAAAAAACCTGTTAGGCAGTTTAGGCCTGCACAATGGTCAACAAACATTATTTTCTGTGGACTTATGAATTCAGTAAAAACTTATATATAAGAAAATAAAACAATCAAATTTTTAAGATACAAATTATTAATATTTAACTATTTATTACAAATATTAAATTTTACTCCTTATTTTTACAATATCATTATTTTGCTCTCTTTTTATCTATGCCATATTCAAAGTGAAAGTGTATTATTTACAAAATCACCTTTGTAAGTCTAAATAACTCATTACCCATAATATATATATATATATATATATATATATATATATATATATATATATATATATATATTAAAAGGAAAGAATAACGACATTTCGTTTATAGTTCCAAAACCTATTCAAGCATAAAGATTATCATTTGATTGGTTGGCAAATTTAGCAACACTAGTTTGTTTCAACTTTTCACTATTCTATTATTATTTTAATTGTTATCGCTAGATTAATAATTAATGGGTTCCTTAACCCTCAAACCGTCTTACAGCTCAATATGAGCCGCATTCTGTTGATTAGTGTTGATATCGAAACAAGAAACACGGTTATTGCAACTCAACATTAGAATCGTCCTATTGCAATAAATAAAATACTGATGAAAAGCTAATGTTCCGCAGATCCATAATCATTTAAAAAATACCATAAAATGTTATAAATAATATTTAATTAATTGGTAAAGTTTGCATATTTCGATGCGTAAGAGCAAAGAAATAACTGTGCAGTTGTAAATCATAAATTACACCATTCTTTCTCTAATTTTCATAAATCCATATTATCTGTCAAACAAATCTACCACAACACTGTCCAATAGACCACATCCTCCTTTTTCGATCAGTGCTTTTCAAATCTTTCTATCTGTTATAGTTTTTAATATATAAAAATTAAACAAAATCAAGAATTTTAACGTTTTGACACGTTAAAAATTGCATTTTTCCAATTCAACTTTAACCTAGTAAATATTATTTTATTGAAATGTATAATAAACCACAGTAAAGGTAATGTTTCAATTTTTCGTAATTATGTATACCAAAATCCTTATCACGAAAGATAAAACTTCAAGAACTCAATAAGTTTACCAATTGTCCGCGAGAGTGGTGCACCTGACATTATAATTGTCTATACAAGTTGTAATATATGTGGTATTGTTTCTAGAGTTTATTGTTTTGAGTGAACGTTATGTTCTTCTGTGATTTTGTATCAGGCTTTTCTAGTACAAATGTAGGTGGTTATGTTGGCCTAACTTTATAGCAAATTTCCTGTTGTTTACGTAAAAATTAATTTTGTCGAATGAAAATTTATTGTTTTTACCACCATTTAAGCACAAATATAGTAGAAATATTTTTCTATATCTACAAATATTTTTTAAATGTTGATTATATAGAAATATAAGCTTTTGCTTGGAATATTGCCTTCAGTTTTTGTAAGAATTTTTGATTCCTGACATACTAACTCCAAATTTTTTACATATAATTTTTTATTCATTCCACAGGTAAATTCGAAGCAACTTTCTCAGAGAAATGATATTTCACAAGTTGTATATTGCATAATATTACTATTTTTGTGATTTTTGTTTCAAATTAGGCATACATTTTTAGCAAATTTCCACTTTTTACGTAAAAATTAATTTGGACAAATGAAATTTTTATAAATTGATTTTTGTTTTTACCATCTTTTATTCACAACTATATTACAAATCTCCTTTTATAAGTTGAAAACAAATTTGAAAAAATTATTCTTTAGTAAATATACCCTTTATGTGGAATTTTGGCTTCGGCTTTTGTAAGAATTTTTGAATCCTTACAAAATAACTCCAAATTTTTTACATATATTTTTTTTCATTACACAGGTAAATTTTATGCACATTTCTGAAAAAAATTACATAAAGAAGTTGTATTTTCCATAACAATACTATTATTGGTGATTTTTTTCCAAATTAGGCCCAACTTTTTACCTCATTTTGTAAAAAGAAATTATTAGATATGAATACTTTATAAATAATTTTTTTTTATTAACATTTATTCACAATTACAATACAAAACTTTTGTATATCTTGGATATTTTTTTAAAAATTTGTTTGTTTGCTATAAAAAGTTACCTTCATTTTTTTATTCCTAACATATTTACTCCAAAACTGTTTCTTATAAAATGTTCCACAATGGTGGGTTAACTCAAGTTTGAGTCTCTTATTCGTGAAACCAGAGTGTTAACCATTAAACCAGCCAGAGGCTCACATATATAATAAAGGTAAAAAGATAAATTTCTGCCTTAAAATTATCATGTGATGTATGCATTTTGGAAATTTTGATCTCTGTAGTCCAAATGTTTAAACCAATTAAAAAAAAAAAAATCTTTTTATATATATATAATTGCCAAACCATGTTTTGCTTGTGCCATAAACACATCCTCAACACAAGTCGTATTTGATTAAAATCAAGCTTTAACGGTGTTAGTCATGGTTTATTTTTGTTTTTTACCAATTATTACTAAACCATATATATATATATATATATATATATTTTATTTGACATTTTGCATAAAGTTTTGGGTCAATAGTCTTTATATTTTATTAAAAATGGTTCATCTTCATTTTTTGACAATAATGTTCGAACAGCACATTTATGAAGATGGAGACTAATATGTTATTTCCTTTCTTTATTTGGGTCCTGAGACTATATTTGAGCAAAGTTTGATTAAAATTGTTACAACAGCAATACATAAATTTTGAGATATACAAAATATAGTAGAGCTTGGATAATTCAAAGCTGAAGGGACTAATGGAAAAATTCAAATTGTCCAAATATTCGAATTATAAAAGTTACAATTTTGTTTAAGTTTTAGGTTCTCAAAATGCTTGATATATTAATTGAAGTGTATATGTTTATTATATGAGCTTTTATTTTCACAAATCAAAAGTTAATGAAGTTATTTCATTATACACAGTACTAGTATACAGTAAGTTTAAACACATATTATGTATACACTAAATTAAGGTTTGAAAAAGTATTCTGAAATGCCTGGTTGCCTTGCAGAATTAATTCTTGGAAAATCCTCAAATATGTTTAGAGAATGAAAAACAGCTTCACTTACATTGGTTTGTCCTTCAATGTACAGCCAAAACTCACGGAATTGCCTTACCTAACACTAAATGTTTATGCCTTGTACTAAACCCATTTACTCAAAGAATTATGATCACTCGCACAAACAATCATTTTTAAACACAAATGACTGTATTAAATGTTGAGCTTGACTTATGAGAAAAACTATACAGTATAACAAACACACAGAACACAACTCTCATAAAAATACGACAAGTTGTGGTTTGGTTGGTGTAGCTGGTGTATCACTATTGAGGACGACCTTGTCGTTGAAACGTGTCTGAGACTTAGGCGTATTTTTTATGAGAGTTGTGTTCTGTGTGTTTGTTATACTGTACAAATGACTGTGACAAGCAGAGGCACAATACTATAACAACAGACCAAGACTGAGCAGAGGATCGATCAACAGACCATCTAGAGAATTCTCTGAAGGTGATAGCGCACCAAGAATTAGATAACGTGTCCAAACAATAGTGACTAGGTTTTTATCCCAGTGCAGTGTCCTATTCAGTATACAGCATAATTCTCAAAAGGCCGCAGGATTTTATTTTTATAGTACAAGATTTTATTTTTAGTGCTGAAACAAAAACTTCGAATTAAAGAAGTTGACTTCAAATTATTCGAAATTTTTTAAAATTGATATCTTACAAAGTTCAAGTAAACCCAAAACTTCAAATTAACAGCAATTTCAAATGGAAGACGTTCGAATTAGTCAGGTTCTACTGTAAATATAAATACATAAAAACATCTTGAAATATGATCAAAATATTATCATTTATATCAAAAATGATAAAAAATTGGTTTAAACATTTGAACTACAGAAATCAAAATATCCAAAACTCATACATCACATGATAATTTCAAGGTTGAAATTTATCTTTTTACCTTTACTATATAAGTGAGCACTGGCTGATTTAGTGGTTTCACGAGTAAGAAGTTCAAACTTTAGAGAGTTGACCCAGCATTGTGAAGACAAATTGGGAAGCTACACTTAATAGAGAACTCTGATTGAGAAGGCTAAAAGAACGGCAACGGAAATTTTAATATGATAACCACACATTACTTAACTAAAAAGCTGTTTAGCAGATCTGGGGTCTTCACAGACTGTTGTGCCATAAGTTGTTTTAGTATTATTTATTTATTATGTATATACAGAAAATAAAGAGATGTGTTTTGAAATATTATTGTATGAGGATGTCACTTCCCCTTCATCCATCAACAAGGTAAAACCATTGAAATGATTACAAATTTTTTTTATTAAATCTGTTTTTACCAAGTTGGCTGCTCTGTCAAAATAGAGAACATCAACCTTCTATTGATCTACAACTTTTTTTAAAATACAACTTATTAACAAATACAAACATACCTGATCCTGATCTGTCATAATCATTAGACGACCATATCTTAAAGTTTTTAAATCGTCCATTGTTTCATATTTCTTCTTATATTGCAGACCAAGGATTTTTATGATATTGCCTATTTCAGCATTTTCCAAAATCTAAACAAAATAAGACAAATGTTAAACTTATGTCTTAGTACATGGACTTGAACAATTGTTATATCAAAGAAGAAAATGATGATGAATACAAAAATAAAAATTAAAGAAACACTAAAATTATTAAATCAATAATTACTGTATTAAAAAATGGTTAACAAACTTGAAAATTCAACATTATTGAACATAAGGTACTATAATAGAACAAATGATTTTTTTTATGTAACTTACATGTAGGCCTATTCTCAGAAGTCATTTGTAATTTTCTTTTGAACTTTTCTTTCAGTAAAATTAATTATTTCCCCCTCGCTGTAGAAATGCTTACTGTATACAAGACATGGCCGACATCTCTCTGAAACGGTAAAACCCTCCAAGAATTTCAGCGTCTCACATTGGCTCCTGTATTGCTGGACAAACAATGTCGGGACCCATTATCAATTTGTCCTCTTCTTCAAGGACCATCTATCTTCTGCCTTTGCGTTTTCACTTCGGCAATAATTTCAGAATCACGTAACAATTGAAATGTTTCTACTTGGTCACACATTAATACATACAAAGCAAGTTCATTTTCAACATTATTCATATTAAATTGTTTAATCCAATCAGAGAGTGGCAGTTATCTTCTCCTTCTTCACTGTCGTCATCAGATAAATGTGATTTTGTAAATTATGCTTTTCTAAAGCATTTAACAATTGTCACATTATATAAGTGACGATATAACACATTACATTATTCCAAGTATCATCTAGAAATTTAAAGGCATTTTTTTTTTTTTTTTTTTTTTTTTTGTCCTACTTTCTCAGTTCGTCTTTAAAAATTGTAAATGTCATTTACACTTTTTAATTAACAGAATAATAGCTAACAGGAAGTCATTTTACGTTTTTGAAACATCTAGGACTCAGACTTTTCCCGATAACTAAAAATGTCTTCTTTTTTTTTTGTTCCTGCCATGATAGCACAAACAAAAACTATAACCCTTTGTTTAGAAAACTTTCTTCCAACACATTTTTCATTTTTACATTTTAGTTAATTATAAAAAATTCCTGCTTCATCTCCATTACAGATATCTTCATCTTTTAATGAATGTCTAATGTTTAGCCAAGTGTTACGTAGCAAATGATCTGTAAACACTTTTTGCTTCACCACAATTTTTTGAAAATAAAATAAAATGTCTGGTTTTAAATCAGTTTAACCATCCATCGGAGGACGTAAATTTAATACCAAATTCAGTAGCTTTTTCTTCCAAAAATTGGTCCACTTGCAGGAATGTCTGAATTTCGACACTGTTTGAACCATTTCAAAAGTGCAGCATCCACGTCAGTATGTTTACATTTCCTAATTTTTTAAATTTATCCTTCATCTTCTTCAAATGCCTTTAAAATTTTATCTTTGTTTGAGGAAGAAAAGACCAAAAGTAATGTCCATATAATGTCAGTGCATCTAACCAGCCCAGTTAGTTAGCCTAGTATTAGTGAGTTCAAAATATTAACTAAAAAGGAAGGCTATACCAAAAGTAAATTTGTTCAGTATCATAGCATCATAAAAAGTGTACAATAATATATTTACATTACATTAAAATTTATAACTTAACACGTTGGGTGCTTAACAAAAGTCGACACCAGACCAACTGAAATAAATTGAGTCAGTGTGAGCTTAGCCGCGGACGGAGGAGGTTGTTGCTGCGTGTGCCACCTGTTTACGTCTCAATCTTTGCCGGACTCCGCGACTTTTTAATTTTTTTGTTGTGATTCCGAAATAGTGCATTACTATGATTGTGTTGTTAGGTGCTTTATATTGAACAATAATGGCTAGTACGTCTCGTGAAGATCCCGTTTTGAGTGAGGAGCACATAGCAACAAGTGGCGATGAGAGTTCCGCGGAAAGTGAGGTCGACCTTGCCGTGGAGGAAGACATCACGGCTGCCAACCTGCCAACCTGCCCACGTGGCTCCCTCAAACTGCAGGTTTACAACAGATTCCTTTTACTTGTAACGAAGGTATTCTTATACCTATCCTAATGAAAATCAACATACTGAATTCTTTTCTTTGTTGTTGGACGATGTGTTTTTAGAATTGATTGTTCGCGAAACGAACTAGTATGCCATTGAGTTTTTTTGGAGCAATGCTACTATGCCACAGTCACGTATTCACAGGTGGAAAGACCTTACTGCTCCTGAACTGAGGGTGTTCCTAGCCTTATTGTTCCACACTGGCCATATTAAGCTAAGCCGTTTAGAAGAATATTGGCGAATTGACGACATGTATAACCTATCTTTTTCCGCAATTACATGAGTAGGGATAGGTTTGATTATTTTTCGATGCCTACATTTCTGCACTAGCGGAGAAGAACAGACAGGCAACCGTCTAGCTAAAGTTCAAGGTGTTATTGACTATTTCAACAACAAAATGGCAATGTTGTACTACCTCTGTTGAGAACTAACTAATGATGAGGCGATGGAGTTGTAGAGGAGTAGACTTGTGTTCCGGCAGTATATAAAAAATAAACGTCACAAGTATAGGATCAAGTTTAACTGCCTGAATGAACCTCAGGGACTTACTATCAAAATGAAGATCTATGCAGGCAAGGGTGACAGTACTAGTGGGAAAGGACACGCATCAAAAGTTGTCATGCAAATGATGGCCCCCTTTTTAGGGAAGGGCCATTCCCTATTCATGGACAATTTTTATAATGGGTACCCGTTAGATTCCAAATTGTTGACTATGCAAACGTACGTGACTGGTACGTTGCGCCACAACCGTAAGTACTTACCTAATGAGGTAACCTCGGCTAAGCTAAAGAAAGGAGAAACCATAGCAAGGTACGCAGAAGGAGTTGTCGTAGCTAAATGGTAAGACAAGAGAAACGTCCTGTACATAAGCACAGAATTTGAGAACACGATGGGCTTCAGCAGGAACAGGCGTGATGTCCTACCAGTTACCAGTTATAAAGTACAACGGACACATGAAGGGAGTAAACAGATCTGATCAAATGTTGTCATACTAGCTATGTGAAAGAAAGACGGTACGCTGGTATAAGAAGGTGTTCGTGCATGTAATGCAAGTGATAATGGTGAATGCATGGTCAATGTATAAACTTGTGCACATTGACAAGAAAATCACGCTGTACGATTATAGGCACATGGTCATCAAATCCCTTCTACCGGCCAGTATCGAATCGCCAGCTGCTATCAGACAGTACCAAGAAGAGACCGAAACACATACTATCCAAGGTACCGTTTGACGAGGCTGGAAAACGCCGAAAGAAGCGATGCAGGGTGTGTTCTAAAGAGAGCAAGAGATCGGATGTCGTGTACTTCTGCCCAACTTGTCCTGGTGAACTAGGCCTATATGCCCTATTCGCTGCTTCGACAAGTTTCACGACTCCCTGTAAAGTTGAAACAGAGACTCTGTAAATATTTAGTAATAGTGATAAAAGTGAAAAGTGAAAAAAAAAATAATAATAATTACATTGCTAGGATATAATCATAAACTGACTAAATAAGTGAAAATATTGTGACTGTTGTGCAACTTCACCGGAGCGACTCACCCATATGGCGCATGCCGACAAAAAGCGGCAGCAGTGATGACGTCACGGGACGACCGGAAATGATACTTTTTTGATGTCAGTGATACCGAACAAGACTCAGAACGGCATTTGGTAAATGATTTTGACATAAAAAATTTTAGCCATAGGTGATGGTATATATACTCATTTTTCCGCAGTGTACGTGTTAAATTTTAAACTACAGTAGAACCTCTGTTAACCGGCCTCGAATCAACCGGTCTCCGGATTAACCGGCCTATTTCGTAGTGTTCAATGGCCTGGTTCAATGAGTTTCCAAAAATAAATTGTAATTGAAACACCAAAGCGGCGGTGAGTCAAACAACTTTGTCGATAGCGGTATCTCATTGTCGGTGTCGTAAAAACACCGCGGCACCAAAGCGGCGGGTCAAACGACTTTGTCGATAGCGGTATCCCATTGTCGGCGGCGTAAAAACACCGTGCATTGGCACCCGTCGGTATAGCAGACATACACCGACAAAAACGTTTGATGGGCTGCTTTTTTTCGACGAATCAATTTAGTATACATTATGGAAAATATAACATTTCTTTTCAGTTTTCTTTTTGTCTTTGACTGGTTATGATCTACGTACAGTATATACAGTAAATAAAAATGAGCGAGTTACGAAAACAGAAGCGTGTGTTGGTTTCGTTTGAGACGCAGTTAAATGTGTTTAAAAATACTTGACAGAGGGGAATCTGTAAAAAAAGCTTTGTGACGAGTTTAACGGGAACCTCGGATTAACCGGCTAAATGGGTAACAGGCCCGGATGTCAGTCTCGACTAGACCCGTTAAGAGGGGTTCTACTGTACATATATTTTTTATGAAATTTGAATAAAATATTTTGTTCATTTTTGACACTACAATCAAGAGGTTAAAATATTTATTGACACTAAAACAGGAGTTTGTTTAACAGGACGCTGTGTCAGAGTTAAACCAAACCAGACCTCACGAATAAAGTTTAAAATTTAAACTGAATTATATTTTAATAAAGAAGTAAAAAATTGCAGAATAAAATTTAACTTTCATTACCTGTTTAGGAGTAGCTTCTCTCACATTAAGCAGTTTACCCTTGAGAGGGAACACTCCATACTTGTCTCGACCTACAACACCCAATCCTGATACAGCCAAGGACTTGGCTGAATCTCCTTCAGTTAGAATTAATGTACAATCTATGGAATTTTTAGATCCTGCATCATTAGCGTCTTCTAATTTAGGTATACCTGTGGAACAAAAATAATTTTAAATTAGTTCATAAAAAAAAACATTTAAATTTGAATATAAAATAACTAAATACAAGCATTGTGTTATCATAATGGACATGAATTAAATAATATGGGTAAAGTTGTAAATTTAGTGCTGAATCATGTGAAGATCTAGAAAATAGTTTCTTTACGAAGTGGTGGAATTAGGCTGACAAGCGGCAGCATGATTCTAAATTCAGCACTTTAAACAAATTTTTACATTGATAGATTGCGGTTGAAAAACAGGGTAGGGAATCAGGATTTACGTCTGCTTACATTGTAAGCAGATGTTTTATATTTGGTCTAGGGATTGTTAGGATTTAGGATAAGAAAATTATTATTATTATAAGTTTAGAAAATATTTTATTCACAATAAATAGTCAAATGTTAGCATCAGTTAAATCTTCAATATAAGACGTGTGGTAGTTATTGGGAAAAAATTGAAAAAGTGCTGCAACTAGTGACCTAGAAAGAGGGCCAGCAGAAAGAGGATCAGAGATGTTGCCAGGGATGGGGAGACACTGCTGGTCACCAGAGAGAATGTGGCCCAGGAACGTACTTATGAAAGAATCCACTGGCAGTTTATAGAGATTCACAACCAATGTTGAGAAGGTGAGTAGATTCATGTGTTTAGAAAACAAGAGTTGTTAAATTCAATAATTTGCCATTGCTCAGGATTGACGATTTAAAGGTCTGATTAGGATAGATTATGTTTTACATTTTATTTGAATGATTAAATATTAAATATTAGATTAAATATTAAATATTAAATATTATGTCAAGCTGATGTAGCTATTAAACTCTAACTTAAAACTTTACATACATTTTCTCAGAATTAAATTCTCATGTTATGTTCAAAGGTCTTATGCCTTTATAAGCCCTTCAACAACAAAGTTATTATACGCTCAACTTAAAAACATATGTTTTCTATTCCAATTTGTTGTATTTTATACCAGTTTTCTCAGATGTTACTGTTCTTGGACCTTTTTATTACCCTGTATATTTGAGACATTAAAGTCTAAATTATCTGAAACAACTGTAACAGAAATATATTTTTTAAATTATTGGGTAATGATGAATAAATCATATTAATAACATTGTTTATTTGGACTGATAACATCATTATTATTTTTTTCAATAATATAGTAATAGTAACTAGATAATAAGAGCGGATCCATATTCTAAAGATATTCTGTACTTACAATGATGGTAAATGTGTGAATATAATACCATTTCTACGAGTTCATTATTTAACTTACCTTTTAGTTTCGTCTGCTTTTTGCCACTGCAACTCTTTACAAGCTGAGCATCAGCTTTTAACTTAGCCCATGTCAAAATAGCTTCAATAATTCCAGATTTACTCACCTAAGAAAAGACAAAAAAAAAGATTAATTTGTTGGCTATTATATCATATATAGGTTGTTTAAGTATAGTCATAAATAGACATGGGTCAACTGAATCCTATTAAAAAACGTGTTGATTAACACGTTAAGTGCCATGGGGGGCCGATCGGTATGACAGCAAGCTCAAAGTTAAAGTGGCGTGTGGCCGATCGGTACGACACCACTGCCATCAATGCAAGATTTTATTTTAGAGTCTTTTATCAGTAAGTGTTGCAACCTAGTGGAAAACACATACACATAGTGAAAAGTAGAAGATTGTAGCTAATAGCCATAGATATTTCATTTTATTATCTTTAAATAGTGTTGCGTTTAACAACCAAATAAAATACCTCAACAATATGTTAATTTCGTCGTACCGATCGGTACGGCAGCAAAATTTTCAGTTGGAATTATGGATTAATGCATTAAAACAAGTAATATACAGTTTGAACATTCTACAGTTGTTATATTTTTTTTTAAATAAACATATAAAAGTTAACTATTACGTTAAGCAAAACAATAAATTTTGCAAATTTTTGTATAAAACATTGAACAATTACAAAATTGGAAAGCAATTTATAAAACTGTTTAACAATGTTATTTATTTACAATTAAGTTTTTTAAAATCATTTATTTATATTATTACTGTCTAAACTGTAAGATGAAAGCATTTTGAAAGCATTTAAAATCTGGTATTGACAAGTATTGGTGTTGCGGTCGTGGTCCTACATTGCTTTGTAAGCGAGCTAAGCATTTACAATGCAGGTGCCAAATAGTAAATGTACTGCAACTTTATGATACCATCTTATTGTCTTTCGTACTGCTGAGTTGTACAACAACATTTGATCAGCAACATCAATGCCGGATTTTTGCTCATTGTACTCTGTTATTGCAAGAGGCTTGAAAATGACATTTCCTCTTCGATCCCGCTTTCCAGTTTGAACCATGTTGACTTGATGTTTACGTGCAGTTACTCAACGCGTTTCCCACCACTGAGTCATGTGTAACCAACATCACAGACCAAAATTATCCTAGGAAATCAATCAAAAGTGCGGTCGGCCAATCGGCCGACACGTCAAATTCCAAACAAAATATGGTATTCAAAATGACATGCCGGGCCGATCATTTTTTTTAATGTTTTGTAAAACAATTTCTCAAAAAATCAGTTATATTCATAGTATGGTGAACAGACTTGTAACCATACCTTTAGAGCCAGAAGACTTCCACATAGAATTAAACGAATTGTCTTAAATAATGGATACAAAGCTGAATTAATAGATATTATTTTATTTAAAAATAAGAAAATAATGATTAATAACATGGTATTCAAATCAGATGTTAAGAATAAAAATAAATAGTGTAAGTTTCAATAAACATAGGTCTGAAAACGTTTCTTTTCCCATTTATCCGTCATTTCGTTTTCTTGCACAAAATCTTTATACCTTTTGAAGTAAATAAAATATTGAGTTCAAATGTAGTATAAAAATTTGGTATGTTGCCTTTTATCAAGGTACAAAAAACCAGAATGTTCTCTTATATATCTTCAAAATGGCGGCCTTTTAAATTTTTTAACGTTAAATATCTTTGAAACCGTTAAATTTAAGAAAAATTTACAAGAAACAAAATTTTACTTTTTAATGACAAATGAATTGGTTTTTGTATTTTTTCTGTACGTTAAAGTATAACTAAACTATTAGAAAAAAAAAAAAAAAATTAATTTTCTGTTAGTTGCTTAAAACTTTGACAATTGATCTATAACTAAAATATTTCTGAATTACAATTAACGTATATAATAATAATAAATTATATTATCAGAAGTGTTTTAAAAATGGTAACGTTGGTTTTAACTTTCTTAAATATGGACTGTTTAAATACTTTAAAATCAAAATACTCAAAAACCGTTTTAATTTCAAGATTTTTTACTCTCGAGTATTTAACTAACTTGTGAAAATACAAACTTTAAGGCGCTTTCAGAGGTCCATTTTGTAAAGATCAACTATTTATTTAATACTCTGTATTTAAAAAAAAACAGCAGTTATTCAAATTTTACAATGTAAAGCAGTTTCGAAAAATTATGTATTTTTCAAATAGGTGATTTTACAGACTCCTGTATTTTGAACTTTTCTAGCAATTGTCTAGAATACCCATTGGCTTACTCAATAGGTATTGAGGTATTGGATGTATTAGGCCTTGTAAATAAGATTTTATAGCTGGCGCAAATGTATTAACAGTGCTTAATAATACAATTTGTACTTAATCACAAGATATATTACATTTAGTAATCGTAAAGATCTTCTAAGTTCGTGTTCGAGTTTTAGTCCATCTAATATTATCTCACAAGTCAAGCTAAATATTATTGACTAAATTTATTTACTCATAAACAACAAAAAAGAGTAGGAAATTAAATTATTTAGAAGTTTTAGAAATCAACAGATTTGTTCTCAATTGCCATGCATCCAACCTCAATGAACAAGTGCTTAATCCATCTCATTTGTTAAAACTTAAAACCCATTGTGTCACACATCCTGTCAGGTCATTTACCTTCTCAGTTCCCCTTCCTTGCATTCCATCCCCAACTTTCTTAGTATAGATGTCAGTACTTAAGTTGGACTTTGTATATTTGTTTGAAGATGCGTAATTGCGAAACAGCTGTCACAATATATTGTTGAATTGTGAAATTTATATGCATGTTATATAATGGAACATCACCAAGTACTGAAAGTATTTACACTTAATATGAAACTCCATTATATTAAAAATAATTGTAGGATTCCAACTTACCATGCCAATAAATTTCTCTGAAAGAGTACATTTCGAACCAAAGCTTTTAGCTTGCAGAGTCATGTTTTCTTTAGTCTGAGAGTCGAAAGTTGGATTTACAATTAGACAATTGACAAACAGCCACATGTGATTTTTTATTTGGAAAGGCTTAAGTGCCAATCCACTTTTATTCTTCTTTTTTAGAGTATCAATCATTTGTTTAACCAAGGCATCTGCTACGTGATCAACATGTCTTCCACCCTGAAAATTTAAAAAAAAAATTCATTATTCTTAATTGTTCAAATATTATATTGTTACACATACAATAAAGAAATTTCTATTTTCGAGCAGTGCTGATTGAATCTCCATGATGTGCACATCACACTGTCGTATTAGTTCCATGTCATGTGTTCGTGTGTTCTGTTCTTCAAATGACCTCCAGTCGGATGAACAGTGCTGTTTTTGTTTGTTACATTGTGGTTTATGATTTTATTTAGACATAACTGATGATGCACAATGCCCAAAACTGATATTAAAAATAACATGTAACATCTTTTAATAAGAAAAATAATTATAGGATTAGGTGACTGAAAAATACATTCAGAACATAAATAAAAAACATACCCACTGAAATGTGTGGTAGGCAATTCCAGAATTAAGGAAGTAAATAATTAAGACTCAAAATTTGCATTATATTTTGAAAAAAATACAAAGTGTTTTTATCATTATAATTTTATTTTAAATTTGTAAAAGGACTAATATATATAAGCCACAACAAAATTGGAACTAAATAAGGCAAATAATAGAAATTTTGTAACTTTTTTTTTTTTTTTTAGATGTTATTAATTTTAAACGTGATGCATGTAAATAATCCAACCAAAAATATGCATATATATTGAAATAAAACCTGACCCATAGAAATCAGTGTATGATTATATGATTAAATGAATAAAATATTGTAAATATAAACTTGTCTCTGATTGTTTTATAGTAAATAGAGAGCAAGTTAAATATAAATGTTTAGTACAAAAAGGATATATTATTAAAATATATTTTTAAAAAAGATCACTTTGCTTTGTTTTTTAACCCTCCAACTGGCAATGTTAATTGTCTTGAAAATTCTTCGTTTGTTAAAAAATTAATTAAATATATTATTTCTATACAAAACCTAACTTATAAGATATCATTTTTCTCAGAAAGATGCATAGAATCCATCTATGCAATAAAAAAATAATAATTTAAACGGTTTTGGAGTAAGTATGTTACATGTCAAAAACGAAGTTACCAATTTTCAGGAAAAACCTGTATATTCCAAAATCAATAGATTACTACCTTTTTCTAAGATATACAAAAGTTTTGTGTAATATTTTTGAATATATTTAGGAAAAAAAAAGAAAAAAAATGTTACATTTTAAAAATTAAAAAAAATATATACGAAAAAACTGAATTTTCTCTTTATTTTTTCCAAAAAACATAAAAAATAGTAAAATATATTTTATACAGAACTTCTATATATCATTATGTCCAGAAAGATGCATAGAATTTAGTTGTGTAGTGCAAAAAAAGTTACATATGTATCACATTTGGAGTTTTTTGGTCAAATACCAAAAAATCTAAGAGTAACGAAGCAGAAATTTCACAGAAATTGTGATCAAAAACATACTAATACATTTTTTGCATTTTTTTTCACCGTTACTTGAGATTTCTAATATATTTGTGAATATATTTAGGGGAAAAAAATAATAATATGTTACATATTCTAAATAAAAATGACGATTTTTCAAAAATTTGTATTCTGGCGCTTGAAGGTTAGGGTGACATGTCAAACTTTTAGGCATAATTAGTATTTTTCTAAAGCTAGGCCTAAAACAAAAGCATTAGATTTTACTAATACAATATACTTTACAAAGAATAACACACATATTCACTTGTATACTTATATAAAACACTAAATATAAGAAAATATGCTTATAGCCTAAACTAACCATTGTTATTTATAGGTTATTCCATATACACAATCGAAATTCACTCAAAAACAAACTTTAGAAATAAAAACACATATATTGTAACTTGTATACACAATTTATATACAATTTGTATACACAAACCTTCAAAATAACAAAAATCTAATCCCAAAACCAATATTTGCCAAGCCAAATATTATAGTGTTCACGTCAGACATTTACTACGTTTGGACTTCAAAACAACAAATTGTTAGTAAGCAATTCCTAAACTCAAGTGGTACCAACTTATAGAATGGAATTTCCCCTACAACATAGAGTAAAAAGAAAAATAATTTTAAAAACAGAGAGATATCAACTTCGTCTTTTTGTAAAGCACATCGAATGCTAAATGAATTTCTTGTTGTCAGGTTTGTTCTATGTTCAAGTACGAATATCTCTGGATCTGTTAGACGCAGAACAATTTGTAATCTATGGTTAGAAAGAGAAACATGTGATCTATATAACAGTGTTTTAGTTGACTTAAATGACAGAAAAATATAGTTGTAATCATATCAGGAAAAATGGAGTCGCGCTATACGAAAAGGCGCATAGTTGAAAATTACGATTTTACGCATCAAAAATACTCGAACTTCACCAATTTTTGGAATATTATTTATAACGTTTTGTGGTATTTTTTTTGCATGATTATGCATCTACGGAACATTAGCTTTCCAACGGTATTTTATTTATTGCGATCGGATAATTTTAAGTGGGCGTAACGTTGAATGGCAAAATACGTGATTAAAAGTTAGTGAAATCACTTCGGAGCACGTTGGCGACCTACTGTAGGTCGCCGTGCCACTTGGAGGGTTATACTAGGAAGCTCGAATTTGACAGAACAGTACAACCAGAATATTTTTCCTACAGAAACATGCAATATTTCCCAAGAACTCTCCAAACTTCCTCTTTACAATGATATACAGATAATCACAAAAATCGAAATAGTACTAATCGATATTTGACATAAAGTGCCCCGTTGTCCAAATGGCAGTGGAAATAATCGGTTTTTAGTAATTTTTTTTTTTTTTATGCCTGTATCTCACAAACTATGAGTGACGATAATTTAAAAAGCATCATTCGAAAGAGAAAGAAAAATACTATAGTGTAATAGATGTGGAGTATTTTGACAGAAAAATAAATTTGTGACAAATTTTGTACTTTTTTCTAGCTACTAAATATGTTGTAACTTTAGCGATTTATTAAATTATTTTTATTGTGATTTAGGAACTTTTAGTTATAAGAATTTATAAGTACAGATCATTAGCTTTATTTACAATAGTATTAAAATTATTGTGATAGGACGATTTTTAGTTGGTGAAATGTTTATTTGTAACAAAAGTGATTTTACTTTGTCTAGACATTACCGAAAAGCAAAGTTACGACAATATATTGTCAATTATTGATACCTCCAGATGAGTTATTGACTTCCAAAAAGTAAAAAAAAATTTATAAAAAAAAAAAAAAAAAAAAAAAAAAAAAAAAAAAAAAAAAAAAAAAAAACAACTGCAATTAAACTCAAAAACTATTTGGCTTAGAGAAATCAAATTGGTACTATTCTCTTCATTTTTTTCATGGCCTTTCATTTGATATACAACATGGATACGTGGAAACCAATGTTATTTATTTTTCAAATTCTAAAAAAACAAATTTGAAAATCCAAAATGTGTCCTCTTTGATTTTTCTGAAGAAAATATATGTTTTGTAGACACTGCTTGACTACTTGTATGCAAAATTTTAGAATGAGAGGAAAATGGGTTCTTGTAAAATAAAATCATTTTCTATGTCTGTAGAATCAATTTCAGGGGAAATCTGCCTCACGCATATTGCCATAATGATAATGTTTGCCACAACAGCAAGTGTAAATTATACAAGTTATTTTTATATATCGGGGTGATGCATTATCTACAACTAATGTCCAACTCTGCATTGCATGCCTCCCACTAGATCTATGCAAGTATTGACATGATATATTCTTGTGATGACACACTCTTTCATTGATATATTATTGTGATGACTTGCACTTATTCATAATACACCTTCTATATATAGCTAACTTAACACTGAAATGTCTGCATGACTCATATGAGCCATTGAAGCTATAAAAGCATGAAGAAAATTATTTATTTTCAATAGTTACTCAATTATAATAAAATTAGATATTTTTAAACTTGGGTATAATCTTAAATTTTTTAATTAGGGATGCAATGTTATAAAGGGACCAAATTTATCAGAATTGCTTGCATAAGACAGATTTTTTTTTTTTAGAAGAACAAATTGTCATCTCATTCTAAATTTTGTATATAACTAGTCAAGCAGTGTTTACACAACAAACTTTTTTTCCAGAAAAATCAAAGAGGACGTACTTTGGATTTTCTAATAAGAGTTTTTGGGAATTAAAAAATAATAACTTTGTTTGAAAGTACCCAAGTTGTATATAAAACCCTATTAAACACTTAAGAGAATGGCACCAATTTGAGCTCTCTCGGTAAAAATATTCGTAGCTTTCAAAAAATTGTCAAAATTGCACATTTTTGATTATATATTTTTGTTACATTTGATGGGTACTACAAGTGTACCAAAAATTAGACAAATCTGAGTTGTCAAAGTCCAGACCATGGGTTGATTTGACATTGAATGACCCTGTACAATGACAATGTAAATCTTACATGTATTAAAACTATTTTATACATAACAGGGGTTTAGAATTATGTTATGAATGCACTATTTAATCTATTTATCTCCACTAAAAAAACAAAATCACACCATATCTTTTCTAAATTCACAAGACATTGACAAAAAAAATTTAATAATTATATACTAAAATCAGTTGAATGTTTATCCAATTAAGTTACCTTGGTCGTAGCTATGCTGTTTACAAATGACACTTGTTGGAACCCTTTGTCAGACATAGTTATGGCAACTTCCCATCGAGGATTTACTTGTTCGTGGATAATTTTTAATGGGTTTCCCATTTCATCCTCCTTGTCTTTTATATATAAATCTATATAGTCTTTAAAATTTTTGATCTAGAAAAAAGATTAATTCAAATGAGGCATAACTGTTAAATATAAATAATTCACTATCATTAAAAGTGGAATAAGTCAGCTAACATATACACATTAAACTGAAAATTATCCTAGGTTTTAAAGAGATATTTTACTTTTTTTAAATTTTTTATCAATCAAGACTTTGCCATGACAAATAAAAACACAAAAATGAAATTAAAATTATAAAATTATGAAATTTTCCCATATGAATCTAGTACAGAGAAATTTATGTAATTGTAAATAAAAAAAATTGATTTAAAGAGTTTTCAAAAAAAGTCGTAACGTAATTTGTCATTTTTGGAAGGAACTGAATAATATTAAGTGATGTAAAAATATTTCAAACTTTTTTATTCCTTCATCTCCAAAACCAAATAAAAACTAATCAGCACCCATAAATTTAAATGAACCATGGACATAGTTTTTGAAAAAAAAAAATTAAATAGAGTTTAACATAGATAGAATAAAACTCGAACACAAGATCTCATAAAAATTACGAGTTTTATTATATCTAATATCATCTCACAAGTCAAGCTTATATTTATTTATATGACCTTAACATAATTTGTATTTGACTAATATCAACCTTTTAACTTTAGAACAGAAACCATTATTAAATTGTATGACAACCCTCAGTGTTTTAGTTATAACTACTAGGTTTTGCAGTTTACGTACTATCCTGCTGAGTATTCCCCCCACTGACCGTAGTCAAGGTTAGTGTCATTTGTAGTCGAGCTGAGTGGTCTATTCTTTTCGTGTGAAGCCAGTAATCGTAATTATTACGAATGCTTTCCATTTGACTGACATTTTTCAGAATTGATTTGTTTTAGTTTTTAATTTTCCTGCCTTTGTTTCTTATCTAATAGTGTTCGGGTTTGTCTAAATCATTTTGTAAATAAACGTCGAAAATTACTCTTTATTCATCTGAAATCGACAGTTTGATCGATGAAGTAACTGATGTGGATAGTTACGACTCGGACAAAAAAATTTTATTGACAGTGAAATAGAAGATAGTGCATTGTCATATTCAGACAGTGATATCTATGAACTATTGGAGAGGGTACTATCTCAGCTAGAGGAAAACCCACAATCATAGAAAACTATAACAAAACTCAGTAGATGCATTTGATCAAAAGTGCTCTGTTGTAAACTGTTCCCAGAAAAGCGGATGGTGGCCAATGTGTACTTTCTATGATATGCTTATCCCTCAGTATGATATGCTGGGATAAATTCTTGGATCATACTTAATCGTGTGTTAAAGACGAAAAATGAAAAACCTATCACTAGGAAGAAGTTTTTACTTGGTGTTGAAAAAATTTGTCGCGCCTTGGCTGGAAAAAGGAATATAAATTCCAACAATTCAACAGGAATTGATATCACTATACACAGGGAATGGATAGGCCACCTGTCCCCCAGCAACCAAACCCAGACAATAGAACCAATAGAAAGGTCAATTTGTAAGTTTTGCCCCTATCAGAAGAGGCGGATGACAACAAAGTGGCGAGTTCAATGCCTGCAAGCATACTGATGGGTCCATTTGTCTGTGTGCGCGACTTGCTATGGCGCGGCGGGGGAGAGGGGCGTGGTTATCACTCATTTCCAAAAACATGTGGTCCCGCGCGGCGCGCCGGACGTATATTATTCACCTGTCTTCAATGTAGCTTCGAGAGCATCAAGTCATTAGCTGAGGAAAAATTCAACCTCATTGGGGCAAAAGAATGGGAGAACAAGTGCGAGTATGTAAAAACTATTGAAAATAATTACGCTTCAGCTGAGCCGCGGATCCACGACCTCGTGGAATCAATAATTATATCAGTAAGAAACAGCGATAGCAGTGAGGAGGACGATGACGACAATGATTTGAGCAGCATTGAAGAGCTGGATTAAAAAGTATGTAAACAATCAATAAATTTAGTATTGTAAATCAACTTTTAGTATCACATTTTTTAGATGTTACCTTTGCTAGTACTGATATTTTAAAGGACGTAAAACAATAAAATTGGTTTGTAAACATCATGTTTCTATGTGCACTACAAATCTTGTAAACTGTAATTATGTCTCGCGAAAGGTAGACAAACATAGTTGGGTGAGCGAGCCCTACTTTTACAGAACGGTTAGTAGCGTCAGAGCCGCGTGCACAGACAAATGGTCCCATCAGTACTGCAATGAGCACCATGGCCAAATGTGCCGCCAGAATCTGAACCACAGAACCACTTTGCAATATGATAAATGAACTTAAAAAATAAATAAATAAATGTGAAATAACTTATAATAATAAGATAAATTTGAAATTTAACTTATTTTACTTTATTGTTTAAGTTGCAAATTTGTTAAATAATTTTTGTTTATGTTTATTTTCTGTATCAGCAAATTTTCATTAAAAAATAGGAACTTTTATTGCAAATAACTTTAAATCTAAAAATAATTTTTTCTTTAAAATATATAATTATTATGTAGAAAATAAAGTGTATTTTGTAATTGTGAATCATTTTTTCAATTAACTACCACACATAAATAATATATTTATAACATTTATTTTAGTAGTAAAATTTACTATTGCTTTCTATTAGCATAAATTTTTACTAAATTTCTATTCTAGAGTTAATGACGGCGATCAAGGTTTATTTTTGTTTTTTTGCGAATTATTCCTGAATTGTTATCTTGCAATATCCCACACATCTTTAGATCATTAATATTCACATTTCTCTAAAATTTGAACAAAATCAATAAACATGGTTCTGAAAAATTACACCTATTAACGCTATAGCAGATTTTTAATAGACAACTCATGAACCAATTATTTGAGAAATGGCCACTCGTAAGGCATATTTAGATCAAATCGTCATAGCCAATCATTGACAAAATTGTAATTTTGTTTTTCTTATGGCAACTACTCTATATTTTTAAGTTATAGCACAAATATTCCAATATACAAAATTTGATTAAAATCTGTTTCGTGTGTTTTGGCTGTAGAGCACTGCATATTCGTCACACAAACATCATTTTTAAAACCTTTTTAACTCAGGTGACCTCAAAACGGATATATCAGCAGTAAACTCAACATTGATATTTTGACTCGTCACATAACTTTCTCTCTCTCTCTCTCTCTCTCTCTCTCTATATATATATATATATATATATATATATATATATATATATATATATATACATATATATATATTTTTTTTTTTTTGCTAAAGCATGATCCGTCTTGATTGTTTTTGCACCAATATTTTGTCTACTGAATGTCACTTAGCATATTATCATTCCCCCTCCCACTTGGCATAATTTTTCCTCCACCATAACAGCATTAGTTCTTTATTTTCAATAACTTCCTTTCTTTCTTGCACAATTTTACTAGTAAATCTTTCTCTTCAAAAGGATTTTTTTTAAACTTTGGTCCTTTATTGTTATGATTTATAGATAAATTATCACTGAATACTTAAACAAAATTAATATATGCTCAATAACCATAAATTGTAAAATACATCTTACTGCTGAACAAAAATACAACTAAAATAACCAAAAAAATTAATATTTTACATTTCCCAATATAGTTAGTTTTTCTGCCACCATAGATATTTCCAATTGGTTTTTGATTAATCCATGCAAGTACTAAATGTTAAACCGCTGGACATGTAGCTGTTATACGACAAGATGAAAAAGCATTGTAGAATATTCTTGTTGATTAAATTTGTTGGTAGGTTAGTTATCCGAACATTATTTCATAGTATATGTGGACTGTTATAGATGTTGTGATTTTCAAATTTTTTATCTTTACACAAAATGTAATGAATAATCATGAGATTTTATAATCAATGAATCGCCTCTTATTGGGCATTGTGAAAAACCATTGCAATCAACGCTTTAGAAAAATAAATATAAATAAAATGGAAAATTAATAAATTAAGACAAAAATTAAGCAAGATGAAATAAATTTTGCAAAACTAAAAACACAAAATTCAGTTAACAATATAAAATACAATTAAGTAGCATATTACAGTGCTGATAAGGGTACTAAAACTATTAAATCATTTCAATTTTATCAAAAACATTTACGCGACACAAGAAAGACAACACCCGATCAAGAATATCCCCCAACATCACCTGAATCGAATTAGGTAAGACAAAAGCCGCACCACCCCTCAGAAATACACAGTCTATTAGGATGTGTTTTATTGCCAGAACTGTTTGACTGAACGGACATTGCGGAGAATTCTCTTGTTTCATCAGAAATCTATTAGAGTGATCATGGAATGACCGATCTGAAGAGGAAGTAATCACAACGTTGTATGTATGGCCATTGTTAGAAATTAGGGATAAATTTAGTTAGAAATATAGTCAAAGTTCTTTTTAAGAATCCAGAGTAACAACAATTATTGTGACAGAACTGAAAAACTGATGAAATTGCTTACCTTGCAAGTACGATGGATATCATTAAGTTGACAGTTGTATATAAATGCTAAGCTGAAAGAGAAGGGGGTCAATTGTCAAGTGGATAACTGCAAAAAGTTTTTAAGATAGCCAAATGTACTTGGCAAGAAAGAGTTTCCGAGGGGATCAGACCTTCATACAAGAATCTCCGAGAATTGCAAAAAGGGTGAGCAAACTTTACGTTTAGAAGAACTTGTAATTATTCAGAGTCAGTTTATTAATTTATTAACGTAGCTTCGGGTCAATCTGTCACATAATTTAGAGTCATTCTGGATTCTTAGTCATAATAAGATTAAGACATTTGTATTTTGTATATGACGAAGCTATGTGAGAGATAATCAGATTGTAATAAATAATAAAGAAGCATTAATTGTATAACTGAAACACTGTTTTATTTATATTAAAATGAGAAAACCCAAGCAGAAATTTTAGAAAAATTAATTATCCTAACATCATTCATATTATTAACATTTCTTATAATTATTTACTAATGATGAATGAATTGTAACTTACAGGAAGTTTCTTTCCGTTCAAATATACTTTTACACCACGTGTTGACGCAGCAACATCAAAAGCCCTACGTGACATAAGTCCTACAATGTCAGAATCCAATTTTTGCATTTTAAATTTAGATAAATCAGGACAAAAAGTAATTTTTGTGTAATCAGAACTGGTAGAGGGTTTAATTTTTGGTTCTGAAGTCTTTGACATATTACTCGCCCATGCCTGAAACATACAAAAACAATTTATATAAATCAGGTAACTTTTAGGTAAATTTGGTAAATACTTTTTTTTATTTTTTATAACATAAAATCAGTTTTACCAACTTTATTTAAAGTATTTACAAAAAATGAGATTAAATAAAGGGAATGTGATGTCTGTACTAACAAAATAGTATATTCACAGCCTTTGATTACATACTAAGATACTTTATATGCATCTGCAGGCCTGAATATAGAAATTTAAAAAATAACACCTGAACATATCATTAAAAATATTAGTACATGCAAATTTTTCAGGGCCTCACTTTAGTTAGTATGAGGTTAGCAATCCCGAAAGAACCACGCTGATTTTAATAATCAAAGGTTTTCATAACACAGATTATTTACTTTAAATTATTAAAATTGTTATATTAGTAATTGTATCCTTTTGGATGTACAAACACAAAACCTTTATTGGAAAATATATGAGGTATGTAGTAATTAAATTTTGTACGAAAAATTGTGCGATTAGTCTATTGATTATTAAATGATTACATGTGAGACAATTATTTTAATTTAATTTGTTTAAAGTTAGTGTTATTCCCAATCTATGCAACCTATTTATTATTTACAAAATAACTAAATCGAATTGAGCGATTTTGTATATCTGAGCTGCAGCGGGAAAACGGGTTAAAATTGGTTTCAAAATTGATGATCAAAGACTTACATAATACCTATAACACAAAAATAGAAGAAAACTAATTAAAAATGGGCAAATATAAATATGACTTAATTTCCAGTTTGACAATCCTCAATTATTTTCCATAAAAAAAAAATAATAATAATAATAATAAATTACACCAGTTTTGAAAAATGAAAATCCTTTTCTCCAGTTACTTGTTTTACAAATCGTGATCAAACAACCATCGGAATTAATAGTACACTGTACTATTATTAAAGTAGTTACTTACTTTAATAATAAAGTAAACCTTACTTTCTCCTACTGTCTGTTTCCCGTTGATTACAGCTACTTCACCTTTTCCCTTACAATACAATTCATCATTTGAATTAAACAAATGGTGACATCATCTAAAAATCTTTCAGATTTTTATAGTGCACATATTAAGAACATAATTAGCTATTCATGTATTATTTTTTAAATATGTACCAGCAGACAAAATGTACCAGTATTAAACTTGTTTGATATTTTAACTAGATTTGTGTAAATAATTCTGTAAATATAAATTCAATGAGGTGTATAATTTTCGTATGTTGGTTATTTAATCTAAAGGTCATAGGCAGTTTCAATTCTTGTGACAAAAGTGTAAAACTGGTCTAAATAGGGCTTCATGATTTTTTTTTTTACTCAACATTTCAAGGACTTACAACGTGAATGTACAATGGCCTGGCCTACACCAAAGACATTCTTCTACATCATCATCTCAACAATTATGAGTTAAGATTATTTCATTATTTTGGACAAGTGAAATGACAAAAAAAAAAATCAAAAAACTAAACATTAACCCTTTTTTTATTTTAAAAATCTAATAAATGTTAGACCCTGTTCACTTTAATTCATCTGTAGTTTAGTTCTAAGAATCTTTTGAAAGTTTTACGACTAAATGTCTCCATCTTAACATCATGACAACAATATAATTAAACTTAATTTCTTTTTCTAAAATATTTGATTAATAAAAATTGTTTTCCTCAATTGTTAAATTTAAACTTTTGAACAATCTATTTATATAATTTTGAACTCTTAATAAAAAAAATTAAAAAAAGTCCTTGAAGTAACAAAGTATGCATAAATTTATAAGTGAGATAATATCTTTTGTAAAATTCATTTAAGGAACATTTATAAATTTCAATTTGTATTTTGCTTCTTTTTTTTTGCTTATTGTAAGAACACGGTTAACCCTACAGCCGGTGTATGTTAAAGGTTTTGTTTTCTTAAAAAAATAATAAAAAATATTATTTGTATACAAAACCTAACTTATAAGATATCATTTTTCTCAGAAATATGCATAGAATTCATCTATGTAATAAAAAATTTTTTTTTTGAAACGGTTTTGGAGTAAGTATGTTAGATGTCAAAAATGATATTACAGTACAACCTCGTTTATCCGGACTAATTGGGACCGGAAGTGATCCGGTTAATCAAAAATCCGGATAATCCAAAATTATAGAAAGATAAATAAAACAAAATATAAAATGATAACTTACCATTTATAAGTCATGAAAAAACACAATATTTACACAATACACGAAATTACACAATGTACTGTAAATGACGAAAAACATTTTATTTACACACCTGAAATATTTACACATGCTTTTAATTTACACAGGGTTTATTTGTTATTTACAAAAAAAGTCATTTTATCTTCCTCTGTTTTAATTTGGTGTGACGTTTCAATGCGGCCCTGTCTATACGATTCAATGCGTCTAACTTTTGGGCCATTGTAAACACATTACGTTTTCGTTTCGTCGCCATTTCCACGCACAAACGCTAACACACGAATATAAATAAATAGCAGTAACAACGCCCACCTCAAATACTATGCCGATTCTCATTCACGTCTTCGATACTCCCGACTGGGGATGTGATGTGCCAACTGCCAAAAAAAAAGAACGGGGGTTCCCAAAGCTGGCGGCACCGCTTTAAGATGTGACAAAATGTTCACATTTACTGATTTACACCCTTGAGTCTTAGCAACCCGACAACAATAAAGTTGTAAAAATGACATGATGGTTTATGATGGGTTGTAAACATGCACCTGGTTTGTATTTATTTCACAGTTGTACATTTTCTTTAAGGACCGTTACAGGCATCGTCATTATATTACACTTTCTAAAATATCAGGCATTCTTTATTTTTCCCCCGGTTTTTTAAAAAAAATCCCTGACATTTCCCTATCTTTTCCAGAAAATTCAAATTCCCTGACTTTTCAAAAATGTAAACTAAACACGGCACAGCACGATATGGTAATGATGTATTCCGGTCGCTAGCACGTGATAAGACTACCCGCCGGCATAGACAATAGACAAGGTCACTGTCATGCCGCATCAGGGTAGGGGATGGTGACGCAGAAGTCATTGCTCCTCCACTTTCTCTTCCCAGTGCATCAACAGCCCGCCCTAATACCTCGAGGCGACACTGTAGTGTTGAGGAAATCACGTTTTTATCAACATTAATGTAATAGCAGATATTTCTTGTTGAAACTCCATATTCAAGGATAAAATAAAGCAAAAGCTTAAAGTTTCAAAATACAGTAATTATTAAAATATTTTGAAACTTTAAGCTTTATTTTATCCTTGATTATTTTTTGTTTCGGATTGATCCGGATAATCCGGACATCCGGTTGAATGAGGTCCGGATAAACGAGGTAGTACTGTACCTTTTTTTTCAGAAAAAGTTGTATCACCCAAATCAATAGCTTACTACCTATTTCTAAGATATACACAATTTTTGTGTATTATTTGTGAATATATTTAGGAAAAAAAATATATAAATTTGTTACATTTTCAAAATTTAAAAAAATATTTTATAAAAAAATGTAAAAAGATCTTTTTCTTTCAATAATTTACCAAAAATAGTAAATATTTTATACAGAACTTCTATATATCATTATGTCCAGAAAGGTGCATAGAATGTAGGTGTGTAGTGAAAAAAAAATGTTAGATATATCAAATTTGGAGTTTTTTGGTCAAATACCAAAAAATCCAAGAGTAACGAAGCAGAAATTTCACAGAAATGGTGACCAAAAACATACTAATACATTTTTTGCAATTTTTTCAACCATTACTTGAGATTTCTAATATAATTGTAAATATATTTAGGGGGAAAAAATAATAATATGTTTCATTTTCTAAATAAAAATGACGATTTTTCAAAAATTGGTATTCTGACGCTTGAAGGTTAGGGTGACACGTCAACCTTTTAGGCGTAATTAGTAACTTTCTAAAGCTAGGCCTAAAACAAAAGCGTTAGATTTTACTAATACAATATACTTTACAAAGAATAACACACATATTCACTTGTATAATCATATAAAACACTAAATATAAGAAAATATGCATATAGCCTAAACTTACCATTTTTATTTATAGGTTATTCCATATACACACTCGAAATTCACTCAAAAACAAACTTTAGAAATAAAAACACATATATTGTAACTTGTATACACAATTTATATACAATTTCTATACACAAACCTTCAAAATAACAAAAATCTAATCCCAAAACCAATATGTGCCACGCCAAATATTATAGTTTGCTACGTTTGGACTTCAAAACAACAAATTCTTAGTAAGCATTTGCCTATATCAAGTGGTACCAACTTATAGAATGGAATTTCCCCTACAACATAGTGTAAAGAAAAATAATTTTAAAAACAGAGAGAAATGAATTTCGTCTTTTCGTAAAGCGCATCGAATGCCAAATGAATTTCGTGTCGTCAGGTTTGTTCTCTGCTCAAATAGATATATCTCTGGATCTGTTAGATGCAGAATAATTTGTAATCTACGGTTAGAAACAGAAACATGTGATCTATAGAACAGTGTTTTAGTTGACTTAAATGACAGATAAATAGAGTTGTAATCGTATCGAGAAAAATGGAGCCGCGTTATACGAAAAGGCGCAGAGTTGAAATTTACGATTTTACGCTACAAAAATACGTGAACTTCACCAATTTTTGGAATATTATTTATAACGTTTTGTGGTATTTTTTTTTTGCATGATTATGCATCTACGGAACATTACTTTTCTAACGGTATTTTATTTATTGTGATAGGACAAATTATTCTAAGTGGGCGTAATGGTGAATTGCAAAATACGTGATTAAGAGTTGGTGAAATCACTTGGGCGACCTACTTGTAGGTCGCGAACCGGTTGCAGGGTTAAGCAACCCTTTTAGGTTTTCACAATCCTATTGCTAAATATTGAAATAATATTTAATCATTTTAATTTTCAAATTATTAAAACAATCTTATATTTATTAGCTTCTTAACCGTTAGTTTCTTTAAAACTTGACATTTAAGCTTTGATCTAGGTTAAAGAGAGGAGTTTCTGCAAAACCAAAACAAATAATTTATTTTTCAAAAATGTTGCCCTATTTTTTTTAGGGGCCCAATTGCTTAGGTAAACATTTGCAACAACAATAATATAAAGCACATAATTACCTGCTTAAAACATCGTTTGTACGCTACACTAGAAGTCTCCACAACAAATTTACTACTGAAAATATTGCATAGTTTAGCACCATAACCATTTCGTCCTCCAGTGACTTTCTCTTCTTCATCATTGTAGTTGGAACTTGTGAGAAGATGACCAAAAATCATTGTTGGTACAAACATTTTCTCATCTTTGTGTTCTACAACAGGGATGCCTTGTCCATTGTTCCAAATACTGATTGTATTCTCTTCTCTGTATAAGAAACATCATTTATTGGGTTTTTTTTTTTAAGAAAAGATTTTAATAAGAAAAAGAAAACTAATAATAAAATTTTCACACACACACACACAATAAGTAGTACAGTAGAACCCCTCAAACTCGACCCCCTCAAACTCGACATTCCGTCAAACTCGACAGGGCCAGTGACAAAGAGCATGGGATTTCCAAGGTCATTCACTGCATTGTTTTACGCCATGTGCGTGCCAAATGCCCGGAGGTTGAGGCTTGTTACTTTTGTTTATACAGCTGTGAGGGATGCTCCTTTGTCTAGCCACTTTCTAATCCTACTGTAGAGGCCAAAGTTAAAGATAAAGGGTCCAGGTAGACCAGGACAGCCCTAAACATTTGTTGTCAAAACATTCATATTGTTGTGAACCCAAGCGCCTAACCACCCGGATGCTACCGGTCATTAGCACCAATTCCATTAAAGTAAGCGGCAAGTCTTTTGTCATAACAATTCAACGGAGCGTCGTAGAACTATGATTCAAGTTTTGTAATAATGGTCTTAACCATGTGAGAAAAATGATCCGACTCTTAATTATATGCGATCAGCAGTTCAATTTATAGCATTTGTATTGGACTGTGTTTGGTATGGACATTCTTTTTCTTCGGCGACTTCGAGATGAAGCTGCCAGACGTCCAGTCAAAAATGAAAAACAAAGATCAATCAAAAGTTTTTTCAAACAATGCTAACTTAGCTCTAATGTTTTTTTTTTTTTTTAATTTTTTTTTTTATATAAAATTGTTTTAATCTTTAAAAATATTTAATGGACTGTCTGTTTTTTACTGTAGACTTTACTGTAAATTTTATTACAGCATATTAGGATAGGTCTTTTTAGTTTACTAAACCTATTGTACAAGGCCAACACTTTTTAAATCTCATTTGACCGATCGATAAATTTAATTTTAATGTGTGATTGAACACACTATTTTTTTGTTGTCAGGCAGGGACTTTTTTGCAATAAACGTTTAATCATTGATAATCAATAAATGTACAGTTATTTAAAATAATTTTGAGTATTTGTTGCAAACCTAAACATTAAATACCAAAGTTCCCTAAAACTCGACAACCCCCAAACTCGACAACCTTAAAGTCCACATTGTGTCGAGTTTGAGGGGTTCTACTGTATATGAAATGTAGGTTCTAGTACATCTTAACTACCCTGAGACCTTGGCAGACTTTGTGAAGTCATATTCGGCTAAACCCCGATTTGAAATCTACCGTTAACGAGTGACGTCACACTATTGCGCAATAATTATACATGTTCAGATAAGTTATGCGATATGACACATCCTAGAACTTAGTGACATCCTGAGTCTGAAGAGAACCCACTTTTACACAAGATGAATATTAATCTACATCCTTCTTATCATCCTAGTACTTAGTCTCATCCTGAAGAGAACCCAGTTTTACACAAGATGAATATTAATCAACATCCTTCTTATCATCCTAGTACTTAGTCTTTTCCTGAAGAGAACCCAGTTCTACACAAAATGAATGTGAATCAAACTTCTAAAAAAAAAAAAAAAAATTTTTAATTCAAAACGAACAAACAACCAGAAACAGTTTTTTTTTTCCAAAACGAATAAAATAGATCAGGCATTTACAAATCTATTATTATTGTCTCAATATTACAATCTTCTAAATTTTACAAGTTATTAGGAACAATGTAAATTTTCTGTGCATTTTCAAACAGAATATACATTACATTTGAAATATATATAATGATTTTGTAATGAGGGATATGGCATTTAACTACTTTGTAAAAATATGTTCAAAGTGTTGGAGCAAACCTAATGGATTTATACGATCAATCTAACAAAGAAATCAAAAAACAGAAAATATAAAAATTATAGATATACAAATTACATCCATCAATGATAAAAATAAACACTAATCGGGTAGTCCCTTGTACATGTTATAGTTTATTTAACGTTCAATGCACGTTCATGTTTCAATGTTGAGCCTTGATGGAATCTTAATGGTGGAAACTTCCCTAGTTTAAAACTGCTTTTCAAAAAATGTAGATAGGAATACTGCACTTAATGTTCTCAAACGTAACACAACCAAGAAGGAATAATATCTTCACGGGAGATTTCAAATCAGGCTTGGCCGAATATGCCTACAAAAAGTCCGCCAAGGTCGCAGGTTAAGTCTGGTGTGCATTCCATATACTACTTACATATATAAATATTTTTAACCAAATTTGATTTTATAAATTAAAGAAATACATACGGACTTCCAATAGTCAGACAGCATCATGCATATAGTATGTACATAATATTACATACCTGTAGGCCTACATATTTAATAAATTTGCTTTAAAACGTTCTTGTACGTAAGTAGTGAAATAGCAATGCATAGGGCTAGTGTACTTGGAAGTGTTCAGCGAGCTTTGGGTTCTGGTTTCCTCAACAGTCGTTTCAGATTGGTCCTCTTCGATGTCTGTACTAAAACTGTCAGTTAGCCATTTGCTCATATGTTTGTCCATTACTTAATACAATCACTTAATTCAATACATATAGTTTCGCTTGTGATTAGGTCAGTAGGGTGCTGTAGTAGAAAGTTGAATGTGTTTGTGATTTTACAATTCGTATCTTGTAGGACTAAATTAACTTTCAAGTTAAAAATGCATTTGGAACAAAGATTCGAAACTGTCAACAAGTAGCAAAAACACTGCGGGACAGAAATGAAAACACGTCACTCTCAGCATCAATCAGAAGCTAGAGATCATAAACGTTTGAAGAAAGGTGAGAGTAGAAACGTTTTAATGAACTAATTTAAAACTGGTTCTTCAACTGTTTATAACAATCAAAAACAAAAAGATGAACTTGTGTTTTGCTTCTCCGTCTGTAACAGCATACAAAATGGATTCTATGTAAGCTTTAAAGAAACCAAAGCTGGAACAACTGGACAGCGTACTTTACAAATGGTTAAGTGCAAAACATAAAAGGAAAGCCTATTACAGGGCCTATGATTATTGAAAAAGGTAAGAAATTTAAAGAAGATTTGAATGTTACAGATGGTGACTAATTTTTCAGAAGGTTGGCCGATAAACTTTATAATTTACATAGAATTCGCAGATTTGATGTCACGAGAGAAATACTATCAGCAAACGATGACTCGAGAAAACAGAACAATGAGATTTTTTTTAAATCATTACTGAAAATAATTTGTCAGTTGATTTAAGGTACGTTTCCTAAGAAGCGTCTGATGCAGTGCGTCTGACGCGGTATACTACTACTATGAAATTTAATGCAACCATTGTCTTAGAAGCATCACTGCGTCCGCAGCGGCTGGAGTTGGAATGGGGCCGCGCGTCTAGACCTCTCTTTGAGCAGTACTGACGCAGACGCACTCGTGTAAAATGACTTCCAAACTAATGTTTTCAAGTTTTTCTTCTGGGGTGATAAAGGTACTGATATCTGTTTGAAGAATCTGTTCTAATATCATCTTTTATAAGATCCAAAACATAATTAAACTGAGCGACGTTTAGCCTAAAAAATTCCCGGAACTTTTTGTCATCCTGCAGTAAATGCTGATTGATAAGTTTTGCAAAAAACCTTCATCTTTCCTTCTTTTAAATAAGGTATGGACTTCAGCATTACCCTCAAACATCATTTGTTCCAATAGAATTTCTTCTTCTTCAATTTCTTCAAGCATTAATAGGCGTAATAAAATATCCCGGGCACTCATTTTAAAACACTTCACTTTGAAGGGCCGCACACGACTAACGCTTCAGAAGAAACAGTCAAGTACGCGTCAGCAGTGTGCGTCAGACGCTTCTTAGGAAACGTACCTTTAGTGTACATGCCGTTGAAACAAGCTTACTTTGGTTGTTACTTGCCAACATTGACATTAGCTGCGAGGATGAAAAAGCAGTCAAGGGGTTTAAAAAAAAAACAAAGATAGGCTGACAGTTAATATGAGCTAATGTGTCTGCGAGTCACCAAATAACACCTTCTGTAATCGGCAAATCAAAAATCCAAGAGCTTTTAAAAATGTCTGCTCATTATGATCCTCAACAAAAAGACTTATATCACTTTGTCCCACAGGTTAAGGATAGTTCTTAAAACTACCAGAAGATAGCAAAGCCCTCCTTCTTTTGGAAATTGCAAAGTCCATCCGCCTATGGTCGAGTTAGTTTCTGGCAGCATATCTGCAACACTTCTGCCACCTAAAGTTATTTCATTGATCCAATCTATGTATAACGGTTTTGTCCAAAACTTTAAATGTTTTTACAGGAACTCCTTTGTACAAGACCTTTTAAAGTTGATACATCCCAGGCCTCAATCTGCTTTGCTTTGGCCAATCCCACTCAGAAACCCCTGCATTAGTTAGCTTGCTTCTAATTGGAAGACAGCTTCACATTAATGACGGAGCCCACTAAAAACTGCGACTACACTACCAATGGCTCTCCATCAAAAACCTACACCTATACACAGCCCACCTCGGCTCTGATTGGTCCGCTCAACCACAGTACGAATACAAAGGGCAGCTCATTGTTCTTGAAGAACAACAAGCTGAAATTTGTATAAGTATGGTGCGAAAACGGTCAGAAATCACTTCTCCTCAGGGAGCGAGCAGTGAACATTATTTCTCCTCAGGGAGCGAGCAGTGAACACTATTTCTCCTCAGGGAGCCACCAAGCAGACCTCAACACTTCTCTTCAGGGAGACAAACAGGTCACTACTTCTCCTCAGAGAACCACCCAGCAGACTTCTCTCTAACCAGACCAACACTACACTTCTCACCACTCTTCTACCAGAACAACCAAGGAAAAACAAACTGCTGACAATTGTTGAGGGACCTTCCCAATGACCCACTGCTAAAACCACTACACATCTACTTTATCGAAGACATCACCCTGCCCTCATCTCAGTCTTCCTCAAGAGATCACCGCCCAGCCGATGGAGAAGACCCCAAGAGTGTCTCCTGAGAGGGAAGTAAACAGGGGAAACCCTGGCACCAGCAGCACCACAAGCAACTCTATCACCTCCTGAAAAGGAAATTGAAAGAGCCCTGACTCTGTCCAACATCAACAAAGAACAGCGAGTTGCCCACCTTGAGGCCTGACAGCGAGGATGCCAGCAGACGCCCGACTACCCTTTCCAAGACAAGACCTCTGCACAAACGGATTTCTAAGAAGATTCAGTGCAGCTCCCTTAAGTTGATATACATACCAATTCAGCCTGTCCCCACCAATCCTTACCCTGAAACTCCCCTGTATATCGTCCTCTAAGTTTCCCATCCCTTTTTGGCCGAATGGTCCTTTTCAGAGCGAACAAGTGTGACTTACACCACACCACCATTCTCCACACCAAACCTATTCGACTCTCCTCCCATAACCAATGTATACCTCTCCACCTTCTCGCAACCCCAAACAACCTCCTAAGACGGCCAAGCTACGTCAATTGGCGTCCGATATGGTATGTTCAAAGACCAACCTATGTCAAACACTGACTGTAATGTAACTAACTTTCAATAGAAATTTAATGTCAAGGATGCTGTGTATGGTATTGCACTATCATGGCCTCAAGTTAAAAAAGTGACTTTACAAAGATGCTGGAGAAAACTTTGGAAATCAAATACAGTCATTCAAGATGGTTCAACAACTCAAACTGTTGAGGAAGATATTGAACATAGTAACGGAATTCCTTTATGTTATTAAGAGTGGATTCAGAAACAACCCTTTGGAAAATGTTCCAGAAGAAGAAATTTTAGAATTGGTTGAGATCTATAAAAATTCACTTATTGAAGAAGGACTTACAGATGAAGCAATTGTTCAAATTGTCAACCCGTGAATCTTGAAGAGTCTGAGTTAGACAATGAAGAAATAAAAAAAATGAACGGATCAGCTGGGTTGAAGCTGCAGATGCATTAAACAAGTTTATAACTTTTGCTGGAGAAAACTCATGTCATAACTGTTCAGGGAATCACTTATTTGCATATTGTGAGAAAGGAGAAGAAGAAGAAGAAAGAAAAGAAAAAGAAATGAAAAAAAAAAAAGATTCTAGAATACAAAAGGACATAAAGATTTATTTAAATGAGACTTTGAAATTTACAAATTACTGTAGGACTTAAACTCTAAAATACTATATTTCAATTAAAAGTTCATTTCCTTAGTTATGTCAATGTATTGCTGTAGTTGTACATATTGTATTTAAAATGTAGTGTACAATAAAATATAAGTTAGTTCTATACAGAGTACAGTATTTTTAAGATTTGAACGTTTATCCCTATATTCTGGAAAAGATACAGGTACAGTATTTGCTTTATAACATCATGTTGCACCTTTATAATCATAATTCAGCTATCACGCACGGTACCGCCCGATAATCCGGAAAAGTGTTGAACATGCCGGATTATCGGAAGTCTACTGTATATATATGTCAACTACAGATTGTATTTAGCATAAACTATTAAATATTATGCTCTTAGTTATAAAGAAAATATTTAATTTTGTGTAAAATTAAAACAAGTAACGGATGATTTTGAAATCAGTCACGGCCTGAGACAAACGGATGTGCTCTCTACACAATCATTTAATATAGTGTTGGAAAAGATTATTTGTTCCATTCCTTCTTCCTATACACATCTAGCCTCATATAATGCCGATGGCACAATCCATCTTGTATATTTAAGCAGCAATTGTTAGTAGTATTGGTAAGACAAGGATTGTCAGCATTGGAGGTGGGTTCCTATTTTGTTTCTGAAGTTATTTTTTTTTCAGTAGGTGGTTGTCCATTAAAGCCTGAAAAAGTCTCTCTTATTCATTCCATTCAAATCAATGCTAATGATGCCAGTTTGACAATCAGATCGGCAGGTAGACTAAAGGAGAGATTAAAATAGTTGAAAGATAAATCAGCAGAAGGCTATCAATAAATGAAAGTAAGATCAAGTACATGGTCACTACTAGCAGTGAGCGAGGTTTTGGAATGTCTTAGAGTTACAAGTGAATTCTGTAAGCATGGGACACTCTCCAACCAGTAATTAATAAAACATTACAGTATAACTTCGATTAACCGTCACTCGTTTATCCGTCAGTCTCTGTTAACCGTCAGGGGTAAAATTAAAAATAGTGATTTTAAATACTGTGCCGCAAAGCGACTGCACATGTCTATTGCCCCCCGGTAGTAACTGTACTGGAGGTGTAGTCAACCGGTCACTGAACGCAGCCCCCCTCCCACCGCTGTCACCACACCTCTACTCTCGCCACGCCATCAGTCATCAGTGTGGCAGTAGCTGTTGTAGTGTTTAACTCGTAGCGTTCGTGTTCGTCGTGTGTATTCTAGACTTAGCGTGTATATTCTAGATTCGTAGCATTGCCGCTCAAAAAGCTAGAGCTTCTAAAAAACAGAAGAAGATGACTGACTTTTTTAAGGCTTAGGCCAATTTGTAACAAAGTGTGAATATATATATATATATATATATATATTTTTTTTTTCGTTACATACTGTACTGTATTATTTTTGGTGCAATACAAACGTCTTTATTATTCATTGTAAATGTTTTAATTTGTATTTTTATTCCTTTATCCACCTTAAAATATGGTTTTTTATGAATTTACTACATAAAATGTACCACTTTGGTCATTTTAAAGACAATTTTCTGTTATCCGTCTATTCTATTATCCGTCACCGTCCCGGTCCCGACAATGACGGTTAATCAAAGTTATACTGTATTTAATATTAATAATAAATATGAACTAATAATAGGATGATAGAAATAATAAGTATTTTATTATAAAATGTATTTAAATAATCAAACGAACAATATAAATAACCTAATGATTACTAATAAACAATACAAAACTTAACAAGTGAAAGCGTAATTTCAAAATGTGTGCGTGAGGTGACACTTGTAACCTTCAAATAACACAGACGCTGCAAAAGTCCGTGCTAGCAGGAAATTAAACCCTGGAGATATTTCCCATGAGCCTCAGCAGGAGCGTCTTCTCGAAGCGTGGCTTTAGCAGTCTTGTGAGAATCACCTTGTAAAACAGTCGCGTTACACAACGGCTGGACAGACTCCGTTTCAACGATAAAGATGGAGGTCTTTAAGTAGTTGTGATGTGGAAGGAAGGTTGAAAGAAGCTAAAATAATATGGACTGGTATTTCGTGAGTAAAGTGAATAGAAAGTAATAAGTAATCATTAGGAGACAAAATTTAGTGAAGAAGAAATATAAAACTTTTATTCAGATTTTTAGCACATGTTAAATAACTTGTATTCTATCACAGGATAGATCTTAGATTTAAATGTTTACTTAAATATATATTTAGTAATGTCCTTATTTTTCTTTTCAATAAAAGGGAGATTTCTTGTTTTTCTTAGAATGTCTGGCTAACTTATTGTATTGACCATTGCCACGTTTATAGAAATAACTGCTAAGTACGACCAGAATGTGACTCTACCTTAGATACAATAAAACAGTAGATTGGATAATAAGTTTGTAAGAACGCAGACTTACAAACTAAAGTAACTTGATTTTTAACTAAAAGCTCTTAAAGCACAAATTGAATTAATTAATTGATACTTGATAATAAGAATTGAATAGATAAATTACAAATTAACTTAACTCCCCTTACAATAACCAACATTTCAACAACAAAAATCACAGAACTATTTGAGAGCTGTGCTGACAGAAAGAAATGATGACAAAGATGAAATAAATGTAGACTAAAAGCAGGTAATAGATGGTACTTCGCTTCTTAAAGTTACTGCAATCCAAAGTAATAATTATGCTCACAAAATTTAATATTTGTAAAACAAAGATTTATTGTTACCTATGGTGCAGGAACTTAGACTATAATGGAGGAAAGTGGGATAAAGTCATGTATTTAAGAGCAAAATATATTGAGAAAGACATTTGGGCTCGTCTGGGAGAATCGTCTGTGGAGAATCAGGACCAACATAGTGTTCAGAACTGACAATTGTGTATAAAGAAGCCAACATACTGGTCCACATAAAGATGATGAGGTTAAGATGGCTGGGACATATGGAAAGGATGGGGGCAATGCAGACCATAAAGAGGAAACAAAGGAGAAGGAGAAGAACTAGGAGACTTCGTAAGAGAAGTAGGATGAAAAGAAGGATTTGAAGACTCTCGCCAGTGAGAGACATATGTGGGCTAAGGCCAACCTAGAGTTCTAGAGTTGTAGAGCCAATGAGTAAATAAGTAGAATTAAAACAACTATTTTAAACTTTGGATTCTAAAGTTGATATTATTTCGAAGAAAAATGTATAATAAAGTTAAATTGCTGAATAAATTCAATTTGTGTTTTCTAGAACAACACCTAAATGTTAATAATCCATTAAAGACATACAAAACAATACTTACGAATTAATGTCGATCTTAATGCAGTCCATCTCAGGATCTCTTTGCTTGTTATCGGCTGCATTCACTAATATTTCATCATATATTTTGTACAATCCTGGGACAAATGAAATCTCTTTCTGTACCATTGCTTCTGATTCTGAATCATAGACCCACATTGTCTCTGTTGTTTGTTCCACAGATCCTATTCAAATGTAAATGTATTTTAATAAATCTTCGTTTAAACAATATAAAAATTATGATTATAACTTCATATAATAAATGATGCAAAAATATTGCAAAATCTTTCTCACTCACCCCTCCTGGAAAAAAAAAAAAAAAAAAAAAAAAAAAAAAAAAAAAAAAAAAAAAAAAAAAAAATTCACCAAAATTATCAGTTCGGTAGTTGTCAATCATAAAATGAAAATGAACCACAGATAGTCTTTAAAAAATATTTATATATTTAAAAAAGGGCCTAAGTTTGTTTCGTTTATGCTGTAAACACATTCTCAACATATTAGCAAGTTTTTGCCAATTATTTCTGAACCATAATAATTTTTACTTGTAATTTGCATATGGGTTTGGGTCATTAATCTTCACATTTCACTAAAATTTTAACAAAATTAGGTATTTTATAAATACAGTACAACCTCGTTTATCCGGACTAATTGGGACCAGAAGTGATCCGGTTAGTTAATCAAAAATCCGGATAATCCAGAATTATAGAAAGATAAAATATATATATTATATATATATCAATTTATATATATATATATATATATATATATACAGTAGAGCCCCGATTATCCGCGGAATTGGGTGGCAAGGGCACCGCGGATAGCGAAAATCGCGGATAACCCAAAAAAAGACTAAAAATGAGGTGAAAACGAAAAAAATATTTCAGCATAAAAATTATGTTTTATTGTACAAAAAACATGATATGAAAACTTTTAAAAGATGTAGAGTACAACAGAAACCATTGTTCTACATCTAAATCACTAAAATAAATACAGTAACAGTAAATAAAAAACTATACATGTACTGTACTGTTAAACAAAAAGTGTCCAGTTACGCCTTTTTAAAAAAATCAGTCACTCGCTTTTGCTTCTTGCTTTGAAAACACCTTTTCTTTATTCTAGATTGTACTTTTCTTAACATAAGTTTTTCTGCCAGTTGTGCGTCGTCATCTTGTTCCTCTAAATATTGAAGCAATCCGTCTACGTGCTGCAAAGCAGTTTCGTGTGTCATCCTTGCAGGCGCCTCATCTTCTGAGCTTTCACTTTGTTCTTCGTTCTCGTCCAATCCCATTGCTTTGTTCGTTATCTCTACGTCAGTCAGTCGTTCAAACCCAGGCACACTTGCGTCGCATTCCAGCCACTCATCTATGTTCTCTTCGTCGACATTCTCTCCTCCTGGAACGGATGTCAATAGGTCAACAAGTGTAGCGGTCGGCATGACTTCACTTTTTTCTTCACAAATGGTTTGGTTGACATTTGTTTCGATACTTGGAAAGAGTTTTCTCCATGATTTAACAAGGGTTGAGGGTTTGACGTAATCCCATGCAGAAGCAATATCGTAAATGCTATCCAAAATTGTATAATTTTTCCAAAATTCTTTGAAATCGCAGCCTTCTTCGATTTTTGACAGTAACAACTTTGTTCTGTATGTTCTCTTCATTGTTGCAATCACTCCCTGGTCCATAGGTTGTATCAGAGCAGTAACATTTGGGGGCAAAAAGTGTGCAAAAATTTGCCCGTCAGAAGATTTAAGCACGCTTGTATTTGGGTGTGAAGGCGCGTTGTCAATTAACAAAACAGCCTTCATTGGCAAATTTTTTGAGTCAAGATGTTTACGTACTTGAGGCACAAAAATCTTTTCAAACCATTCTTGAAAAATCTGCTGATTCATCCAACTTTTTTTTTGGTTGAAATAGTCAACTGGTAAATTTTCTGCTCTTGTCCCCTTAAAAGACCTCGGTTTCTTAGATTTACCAATAACAAGAAGCCTAAGTTTGTGACTACCTGCAGCGTTGCTGCATGGCAAGATTGTAATTCTTTCCTTGCTACTTTTGTGACCTGCCGCTTTATGTTCACTTTCAAATGCTAAAGTACGAGTGGGAAGACACTTCCAAAAAAGCCCTGATTCATCAGCGTTATAAATTTGTTCATATGACAGATCTTCAGACAACACAAACTCTTCAAAATCACGTTGAAAATCATCAGCTGCTTCTTGATCACCACTCAGCTTCTCTCCGTGTAGACCGATCTCTCTAATTCCATGACGTTTCTTAAAACGATGTAACCAACCGGACGACGCATCAAAATTTCCTTCCAGGCCTAACAAATCAAAAAATATTTTTGCTTTAGTTGCAATGATAGGACCAGACACGGGGGTGCCCTCACTTCGCACCTGAGCTAACCATTCCGTTAATGCCGAATCAAGTTCATTATAGGTGGATGTCTTCATTGTTTTTCTTTTTTTCATCCCAGAAGCACTGTCCGACATTGATGCAAAGGCCAACAGTTTGTCTTTTTGCTTTAAAACGTCTCGCACTGTTGTTTCCCCAATCCCATAATTCAAACACATCTGCTTCCTAGAAGCGCCATTTTCTATTTTAGAAATCATTTCAAGTTTTTGTGTAATAGTTAACACAACTTTCTTTCGTTTTTCAGCCATTATTAATTTCAGGAACTAACGAAACACTAAACTTGAGCACTGACAAAGAAACATAAAACACAACTGATCACTAAGCACGCTTACTGACAACTGACACCGCTAGCAGGTCGAGAGAAGGGGGGAGGTCTTTGTGTAGAGGGGAAGGTCAGTGAACTTGACAGAGGGGATCAATAATGTGATACTTTAACGTAAAGCGGTGTGAAATCTTTAAACTTTAGACTTCGGTCATGTGCAGTCGTATTTTTTTTTTAAAATCGTTACACTCGCGGATAATCCGCACCGCGGTTCATCCACTCGCGGATAATAGGGGCTCTACTGTATATATAAAATGATAACTTACCATTTATAATTTCCTTTTGGTCATGAAAAAACACAATATTTACAGTCAATCAATTTACACAATACTGTAAATCACGAAAAAAATGTTATTTACACATCTGAAATATTTACACATGCTTTAAATTTACACAGGGTTTAGTTGTTATTTACAAAAAAGTCATTTATCTTCCTCCGTTTTATTTTGGTGTGACGTTTCAATGCGGCACGATCACGTAAATGTTTCACCATCATTAGTTCAGCTGGCGTTGTATCCTGCTGTTGCTCCAAGTACACCATGATGTTGTCCAAATGTGTCGTTACGTCCGCATGCGTCATCTCCGGCCGTGCGCTGTCTCCCTCTTCCTAGCTCTCGCTGTAGTTTGCTCCCTGCATAGATGTACACGCTACAATTATCTCTTCATCTGTCATGACTCCATAACCTCATTCGTTGTTGTCTGTCAACCAATCATTGACGTCGATGATATCAACATCGGAACAACCGTCAATTCTTGCAAACATGCCTAACAATTGCTCTGTAGTGACAGTGGTTTCATTTGATTCACTTATTTGTGCAGTGGTAGGGTTCTTTTCTTCGATTACAGTAGAACCCCTCTTAACCAGTCTAGTCGGGACTGACACCCAGGCCAGTTGCCCGTTTGGCCGGTTAATCCGAGGTTCCCGTGAAAAATCGGTTTTCGTTGAAAGAAAGCTTATTTAATCAGATAGCACTAAGAATTATGCAATTAAGATGTTATTGCAACTCATTTTATTGAACATAAATGTATCGTATATATTATGTTATATATATTATACATCAAACATGAAAAAATTTAACATTACAAAGCTTTTTTACAGATTCCCCTCTGTCAAGTCTTTTAATACATTTAACGGTGTCTCAAACGAAACCAACACACGCTTCCGTGTCCGTAACTCGCTCATTTTTATTTACTGTATATACTGTGCGTAGATCATAACCAGTCAAAGACAAGAAGAAAACTGAAAAGAAATTATATTTTCCAAAATGTATACTAAAATGATTCGTGGAAAAAAGCGGCCCATCGAACGTTTTTGTGGGTGTATGTCTGCTATACCGACGGGTGCCAATGCCGCGGTGTTTTTATGCCGCCGACAATGGGATACCGCTATAGACAAAGTCGTTTGACTCGTCGCCGACAATCGGATACTGCTATTGACAAAGTCGTTTGACTCGCCGCCGCTTTGGTGCCACGGTGTTTTTACGCCGCCGACAATGGGATACCGCTATCGACAAAGTCGTTTGATATCTCCGCTGCTTTGGTGTTTCAATTACAATTTATATTCGGAAACTCTCATCTAACCAGTACACTACGATATAGGCCGGTTAATCCGAGGACCGGTTAATCCGAGGCCGGTTAACAGAGGTTCTAGTGTATATTGCATGTTTGGCCACAATTTTTTCCAAGACTTTTGTAGAGCACTTTTTGGAACATGATCCCAAACGTCTGCAATCATGTAAATCACGTCTTTGACATTTACAGATTTTAACAAATCAATCACGCTTTGTTCGCCTTCTTCTTCAATTAATTTGCTTAAAAGTTCCCTGCGATAAACACACTTGATACTTTACAAACACACCCTGATCAATAGGTTGCAAACTTGGTGTCACATTTGGGGGGAGAAATTGAACTTTAACATCCCCACTGATGAGATCTTCTTCTACAGGATGAGATGGCGCATTGTCCAGAAACAAAATCGCTTTTTCTGGCAGTTTTTTTTTCTTTGAGATATTTTTTCACATCTGGGACGAAATTTTCAATGAATCCCTTTTTAAAAATAAAGCTGTCCATCCACGCACTTTTTTGATTTAGATAAACCACAGGCAAGGATGAACGATTTACATTTTTAAATGCTCGAGGATTTTTTGCCTTGCCAATTATCACTAGGGGAATTTTGTGGTTTCCAGAAGCATTGCTACAAGCCATAGCAGTTAGGCGATCCTTGCTCTTTTTGTAGCCCTTAGCTGCCTCATCAGTTTTACAACCTAAGGTTTTGCTCGGTAAAACAGTCGTTTCATCAGAATTGTAAATCTGGTCAGGAGAAAGTTTTTCAGACGAAATAATTCGTTGAAAAATTTCCTTAAACTTTTCACTTGCCGCCTGATAGTGAGACAGGCTTTCACCAGTCACAGATAATTGTCTTATGCCATGCCGATTTTTGAACCGCTCTAGCTATCCCTGGCTAGCTGTAAAATTTGGATCAGGATTTGGTAGTTTTTTGTTTAGGCTTGCTGCTTTTTCAGCCAAAATCGGTCCAGAAATCGGAACACCACGTTCTCGCTGAGCACTAAACCACATAAATAATGCCTCATCCAACGATTCATTTTTTGCATTTTTTATAGTTCCTGTTCAGTATTTTTATATGCCCTTTTCGAATAAACTGGTTTCTCTACATTTACGATTTTCTGTCTCCGTCTAACAATATCAGACCACAATAATTAGTCAATCATACGATCCAGAAGAGTCCATGTCAGTCACACGAGGGGTGTTTTTACCCACAATTGCAGAAATGTTCAAGGCTAAATGACATCATCATAGCCTCCCATTGGTCCAGAATGATCGGACTATATCACGTGATTGGGGACGCGTCCCATCTTCTTAAAGGGTAGAAAGTTAGTTGTAAAGAACACCTCATCTGTGTATCACGCAAACGCTAATTCCTTTCAACTCGCTTTAATTTTATATGCAAGTTCATAGTTTTCATAACGCAACGCGGTATTTATTACCATTCGGCTCTGCCACGCTTTTTAATTATTAAACTATTTTATAAGTGCAATCTGTGTAGATTTAAGAGTGACAAATAAAAACAATAGAATAATTATGATAACCAGCTAGCTGTGTTAAGTGTAGTGCTACATCTGTCTACATCGCTTCCTGAATTACCCTGTTGGACAATTGGACATTGCATCAATTCAAGGTAATGAACTTTACTGTTACTCAATTATTATTTACACAGATTGTATGAAAGTCTAATTAACATAAACTCTGTACCGTCATTCAACCACTCGTTGGAACTTATAAAGTTTGAGTTCACTATAAAACTCTGGTCCCTCGGTAACTACCTAATAGATCTTTGTTTATAACATAACACACGCAACAGTTCCTCTACCCTCTAAACTGTCTTTAGCAATCATTTTGAAACAAAAGTCTTCAATATTTTTACGATTTTTTTTTCCAATCTGACACAGTTGATGTCCCTACGCCGAGTTCTACAGCAAGTTTATATAAGATTCGCCCCTGTCTATACGATTCAATGCGTCTAACTTTTGGGCCATTGTAAGCACATTACGTTTTCATTTCATCACCATTTCCATGCACAAACGCTAACACACGAATATAATACTATTAACCGTATCCGATCAAAAATGTAAAGAAACTAAACACTGCACAGCACTATATAGTAATGATGTATTCCGGTCGCTAGCACGTGACAGACTACCCGCCGGCGGAGACAATAGACAAGGTCACTGGTCACTGTCGCGCCGCATCAGGGTAGGGGAATGGTGGCACGGAGGTCATTACTCCTCCACTTTCTCTTCCCAGCGCATCAACAACCCGCCCTACTACCTCAAGGCGACACTGTGGTGATCAGGAAATCACGTTTTTATCAACTTTAAATTTTTTTTTCTTTCTGTATCGATCCGGATAATCCGGATATCCGGTTGAACGAGGTCCGGATAAACGAGGTAGTACTGTAACCCCAAGGCCGATTTTCCAGTTTTATACCAATAACCTAGGAACTATTTTTGGAGAGATGGGAACCAATAGAAGTTTTATATAGATTCTTAGAAGCTAGATTTGAGCAAAATTTGATTAAAATTGTAGAAACCAATTTTAAGAAAAATCATAATTTTGTGGGTTCAGTTACCCACAAACTTTGAGTTGAATATAAAATATATATATATATATATATGGACAAACATTTTCCTAAAATATAGTAAAAATTATCCTACATACTGAATTTCATTAAAATTGGTGCATCCGTTTGAGCAGTAGAGCATTGAACATACAATAGATAATATCAATTTTTTATGAATCTACTCTAGTACTAATGGGGAATACCAGTAGCAAGTTGTTAATTTACTATGACTAGTCCCTCCGCTTTCACTATCCTTTCAAAGACCACTCTTTATTTGTGCAAAATTATTATGAGAACAGGTATGGCAATGTCAATATTTCCATAGCTGGATCTACACCTTTATTCATATAGTCTTGGGTTTAAATCTCTCTCTTTCATCTTTCCTATCAATCAAGTCTCTATTGACCAACTCTGTTCTCCGCTGATCTCAACGCTAATAGGGTGTTCAAGGACTGTGTCATTATTTTATATGCCTTTCTTTATATATATATTTTTTTATATGGCGATGATGACCGAAGTTTTTTGCTAGAAAAATAAACAAGTGTGTGAATGTTCTGTTTGTTAGGTTGTACATCTTGTGTTTCAAATGTTGTGTTATTTATTTCCTCCTTTTGAAACTTTTACATTGTGTTGTTTTGTGTGCATTGAAGTCGTTGAATAAGTTTGATGAAGGCAAAAGTACACATAAGTCTCCATCTGTTTACAATATAAAAAACTTGAAAGGGGAGCATTTGTTTTTAACTAACAATTGTTTGAAATATCGGATTCTCAAACATACTATTTCAGACATAAAGGAGAAAAAAGATAATTTACGAAAATTTGCTCTGAAATTTAATCTAAAAAAATTAAACAAATGCAGTGAAACTAATGTAGATATCTGTAATCAATCCTTGGTTGAAACAGTTTATAATGGTTATCTAAACTTCATCCATTAGCCATGTATGAGACTGAAGCTGATTTATTGTATCAATTCTCCATATAGGTTAATTTATCATCTGTTGCATTTCAAGTGTAACATAAACATCATTCTTTTTCTACAAGATATTTTGATGTTTTAAATCTGGACTTTCATCAATTTTGACAACTTAGACCCCCCCCCCCAATAGCCCATTGGATAAGATTCTGCTGTATTAATTAAAAGTATCATCTTTTACCATAAGTTTCAAGTGCCATTATCACCTTCATACAGAACAACTAACTTTGGAGAACAAAAAAATAACCACAACACATTGTTAGAATAGTTACTTCTTATTTAATTTTCTACTTAAAATGTATATTCATTAAATATAAAAAAATAAGTCACTAGACAAAAAACTATATAGAAAATAATTTGGTGTTAAATTACCATACTTTTGTTAGTTTATAAAAATTACTAACCTATGTAAGTATCGGGACGTAACAAAATGTGCTCCAACTGAGATTTTTTCTGATATATTTTCTCTACAGTGACATGTTTTGGAGGCGCTTTCTTTGGCACCTCTACGCCTCCTCCATCTTCAGTCTCCATATCACCATTCACAGCAGGACTCATTGTGTCACCAACTTAATCTTCTATAAAAAAAAAATTAATTAAAAAATTAAAATTCGTAAAAAAGAAGAAAACATCCAGCTTATATCCTGTGACATTACAGATATATTAGAGGATTAAGCCTAGATTTGAGTAAAGCTGTACATTGAACAATTTCAAAGGGAAAACTAAGATAAACCTATAAAATCATACCAGATTAATTAGTTTGTTATAATAGTATAATTCATAAAATAGAATACTTGCTGTGATAATAAATATTAAATTAATTAATCGAATAAATTTAGACTTTTTGATTTGACTGAACATTTATTTATTTTTCTCCAAAAACAGCATATACAGAACAAAAAATATCATTCTTTGTTTGAAGTTATTTGTTAATGATGGAAGTTCAATTTTATTATTATACATTTTTCGGACATTTGCCATCATTTGTATGTTAAAAATTCAAAACACGATGGCTCCCATTATTTAAAAAAAAACTAAAATTTGATTATAACATCCCTATAACTAATAAACAAGCTGAAATTTTACCTGTTAAATCGCCACAAGGGGTTGTAACCCATTCTCGTGCTAGGAAGCTTAACTAACAATAGGCCACTCCTCTAATAGTTTGTCACGCCTTCCGGACCATGTCACTTGTTGCTGTATCTTTGATACAACAACACGTATTTGCGTGTTACCGTTAGTTGTGTGTTACCGTGATTGTGTTTTTTGACTTCTCAGTTTCAGCTCTGAGATGCATACTTAGATATTAAGGTTGGTTGTATTCTTTTTTAATTTTACTTCTCACGTAGGCTTAGCTTCTAGTTTCATGTTTCTAGAGTTTTTAGTCACTTAATAACGGGAATTGATTCTTATTCCCGAAACGTCGTGTTTTGAATTTTTAACACACAAATGATGGCAAATGTCCGAAAAATGTATAATAATAATTAAAAAAATATGACAAATGGCTTGTCAATGATTAAATAGTCCTACATACATGAGTGATAATCAAAACAAGAACTTGATAATAAAATATTAACACAAATATTATAACACATCTCAAACATAATTACAAATTGAAAATGACATACTAAAATTTAAATAGAAATACAATTCCAATCTGTCGCAAGTTATTTGAATAATTCAGCACATAAATTCTTCAACTGCGTAAAAACAATTTTCCAAAAGAAATATAACTAATGTCTTCTACAGGAGTGATGTATAACTCAATGAATGCTATTTGAACCAGGAGTAGGTGTATGCACTTGACAGGGCAACCATGTTGCATGTAATAAGATCAAGTAATACACCTCAAATTATAAGCATAAAATACTTTATTCAATTTATTTATTGTATAGTTTAGAATAATAAAATACTAGGCACATTTTCAGAACATTTAAATAAAATTGAATGTCATAAATTAATAATGATTTGAAATTAAATTAACAATAGTGAAAAGTAAAAAGTTAATATGTTATATAACTTAGATTTAAACATCAGAAATTTGAAGTGCTGTAAAATCAGATAACAAAATAATAAACTTACATTAATGATAGATTATAATTTTAAAATCTGAAATGGGAGAAAGAGATATTAGAAATAAAAATATGATAAAGTGTAATAAGTTTAATATAAATTATATCCATTAAAAAAAAAAAAAACTAATAGAAGAAATAAAATATTCTAATAAGACAGGAAAGTGAGATGTTTAAAAGACACTACTTTATAGTTAGTTAATTAATCTCAGGTACAAGGAGTGTGTGTAATTCAGTATAAGGAAATTTGAATCGAAGTAAATCAATATGAAAAATAGTTAAAACAGAATTATCTTGAAAATGTCTGGTAAGAAAAAGTGAACAGTAAAGAAAATATCTATGTACGGTATCTATAATAACCCAATAACCCAAAAGTTGCTGCATTACCCATTTTGTCCAAAATACAATAGGTGTATCTAGGTCTAATGGATCACAGATTGTTGAAATATAAGATAAAAGTTCTATTTTAGTGAAAGAGATTTTCAAGTGGAGCATAATAAGTAAAAGCGTTCCGAGAAGGTAACCATTTTAGGCCCAAAGCTTTGACAGAACGTGACACATTGTCAGGATCGAAAAAACTTTTAATCTAGAAAAGGTACATCGCTTAACAGCTGATGAGTATTACTCATTCACTTTAATATTTCATATCCATCCAACTTTAAGAGAGAAATATGCTGGGGTTGAAATTACAGGTAACTTTTTAAAGACTCAGTTCCTGATAAACAATAATCAACAAACATATCATCTACAACAGAGCATGGCAAAAGGACACTTTTCACCTGGATCACAAGCAAGTTGATGAACTGTGCGGATTGTTAAAAATATGATGAAGATACACTGTTAAATATAATTACAGTATTCAGTGTGTAGCTCTCAACATGATGGTCAAGATTTTTCCTCTAAAGAATGATTAGATAGTTTCAATGGACCAAAATGTGTGCAATACATTTTATAAATGTTTACACTAAATACATAAAGGATATAGTATAATTGGTTGATTTTGAGAAACTTCCTATCATCGAGGTCCAATCTTCTGCAAATTGTGCACGTGACCCTATTCATCTTGGAATTGGACTCTTGGTATAACCTACAGTTCTCTAATTGTCAAATGTTTATCCTATACAAATGAGCTACCAAGTGATCAAGACCCATGTTCACCTGAAAGAATGAAACTGACTCTCTTCTTGGTTTGTTTCTGCTTCAACTCATGTCTCCACTGTCTTCCTAGATTTTTCCTAGGCCTCCAGATTTCACATATTTCTAGGCCTCATTCTTGAAGCTTAGGGCCAGCAAATAATATAATTCTAGGTAGAAGAACGACACGCTAAGAAACTACCAATCTTACCACAGATGACAAACATTCCGAAAGCAGACGACAGGAAATTAAATATTGCAAAAACATATAGGCCTACAATCCATAAAGCAGCACAAGTGCCCCTCTACAAGGTTATGTTCAGTAAAAGATATAGAACTTTAAATTGAAAGAACTCATAGCGTCTAACTGAACTTATGCATGGCAGAATTAATTACAAATATCTTATAAAAGTCAGTGATTATGCATTGAGGCTCACCCTATTTTGTAGTCACTAAAAACGATGTAAACTTATAGTATTTACCTTGCTTGTCATAAATCTGATATTTTTTAACAACGCAAAACAATTGTCAAGTCTCAAAAACCATTAATATTGAAGAAAGTTACAATTTTAGACACAGGAATTTAGGCCTTTTTAGGTTATGACGAATGTATATAATGAAATAAGTTGAGTTTGTGACCCCATTACAAGTCTATGTTATTTATCTGTACGTTAGTTTAGTGTAAATCATAGCTTGTAAATTAAAGAACCAAAGTTTAGGAAGGTAAATATATATTTACCTCTTCAGACCTTTGCAAACATAGACTCGTATTGCAATCACAACTTTACTCATGTTGTCATTGTACACATTCATAACCCAAATAAGCCTTACAGTAGACGCCCTCTAGTTCGGCTTCGGTTGGATCGGCCGCCGGATGGTTCAGCCGGTCCTAGGAGGGTGAGTCACATCCGTCACGTTGCCTTGAATGTCACGTCACGTTTATCTTTTATCTTGAATGTTTAGTCTACTCCTGCCATAGAAGTACTGTACAGTAAACTATTTACTGTATGACAGTTTAGTTTACGGGCGAGCTTGTAATTGGTCGATCGCACTTAACCTGTGACAAACGGTTTGGTTATATGTAGTACGTACTGTACAGTGAGATTGATTGATCTGTAATTTCGTGTGTGAATGTTTTTTGCTGTTTAGTATGTAGGACTGTTTTCGGGAGTGAACGTTGTGAGTAAGTGTAAGTTCTACATGTGCGAGGTAGCTTTTGAGAAAAATGTTTTCTAAAATGAGTGAAATACGTAAACATACGTTTGTGACAATGGAACAAAAACTCAGTATCCTAGAGCGTCTAGATAAAGGTGAATCGGTCCAAAACCGCTGCAACAGTTGTCGACGTGATGTTTATGAGAAAATGGCGTGACTATGCTTTTAAAAACACTCAATCAGAAAATAACGGATTTCATTTAATTTTTTTAGGTTATGAGTCAAGTAATACATGTTGTACAGTAATTTCCTCAAATACATTTTTCTGGTTTGTTTTTACAGTACGTAGGCCTACTGTAATGTGTTTTTCTGTTCAGTTTTATCCTTAGTATGGTATCGGTATTTACTTTTTAATATGTGTTGGAAAAACGTATCTATGAGTGGCACAACATGACAATTCAACCAAGAGACGTCAAAATCTTCTCTTTGGTAAGTACATAGTGTTGTAAAAATGTTTAAACAACGTCTTTTGTTGATTCTTAAGCATAAGTAATGTATTTAATAAGGATATTTTAAATTTTTATAGTACATCCGGATAGTCCGGCCATTTTGAAGTCCGGCAAGTGGTCCGGTCCCGAGGTGGCCGAACTAGAGGGAGTCTACTGTAATTCCTTCTGTCAAAGAGTGTTAATTTCTTCAATATTAGTGGATTTTTACACTTAAAGCGTTTTACATTTTTTCACGCTGTTAAAAATTTTCTGGTTAATGACAAAGAAGGTAAATAGTATAAGTTTTCATGATTTTTAGAGACTAAAAAATAGGGTGAGCTTCAATGTATAATTACCTACAATTCAAAGAACAGATAACACATATTACAATTTTTGAGTATGAATAAATTATATTAATATAAATTCAATTTAAATGATTTGATTAAAATAATTTTTGTACAGCCTAAACTCTAAATTTTGATCAATTTACTATTTTTTATGATTAGCATATCTTTTAATGGTTATTGAAAATAAACTTATATTATTACAAATATTTTGATTCATAGGCTCATCCAGAAGCCCCAATAAGACTAACTCAGATATATGGACCTCATATATGAAATTGAGTGAAATATGTAATGCTCCTTAAGTTGCATTATTATGTTATTATTAATATTTGTTTTTATTATAAATAGGGGCCTAAAATATAAATATTATTTTTAATAGCAAATTCCTGGTCATGTGAGGTTCCGTATATATATATATCTCCACCTTACCTGCCCTAAGAGTAAATTTGTAAGGTAAAATAAAATAAAAATTGTGCTTTATTTCCCAAGTGGTCACCCATCCAAGGTAGGCTACTAACCACGCTCGATATTGTTTGACTTCAGTTACGTAAAAATGTATTGAATTCTGTAGTTTTTAGATTACGATTTTTTGGTGAAAAAATTAGCTCCGCATTGAAAACTTATTATATTATTAAGAAACCAGGTAGATGTAGAACATGATTAAAAGAATTTTTTAAATCGCCAAAAATACCGGTAACTTTCTTTGTAAACAATTACCATTGATAGTAATTGTCTTCTAGTTTGACGGTTCTTTAAATATACCTACTTTCGTGGATGAACAGAAACATCGAGGGATGAGACATTAAAAAGAATCACGATTTGTCAAATGTAGTAATGTAAAGAGCGAAACCAAACTAACCTCAAAAGGCCTCAAATCGTCATTTTAAATACTTTGTTTTCGACAAAAATAATGGAATATCAGTAAAAGGATTGTTTACTTAAAAGCCTTATTTTCTGCATTTTTTTGTCTACACTTTTCAAGAATAAATAATGTTTTCCTTCCGCAGATCAGTAGACAATAAAAAAAAATCTGGAAAATAAGGTGCAACCTTTAAGTAAACAATTAGCTTTAAATAAACAATTAGGTGGCTCCTTATTTTTCGGATTTTATTTTGTATAATCAACTATTTTGTACTTTACTTCCTAGAAATAAATAATGTTTTCCTTGTGCAGATCACTATTTTTCACTGAAAAATCACAATCTAAAAACTATCAAATCCAACGTATTTAAATGTTACACATAATGGCAAATGTGAATAACATTTATGTCTCATGTTATTAAAGATATTTCAATCTATAATATCCGACACCCGTGAACACAGATCACATGATATGCTGTGAATCCTCCATATTATCTAATTTCAAATTATTAACTAAAATAAAGTTACAAAAGGTTTGGCCAGGTGTATTTATATATACACCTATATATAAGGTATGGCCTATATATATAGGCTAAATATATGTAAGGTTTGGCCAGATGTAGATGTATATATATATAGCTACCTGGCCAAACCTGTCGAGATATATAATTATATCGCAAAGTAAGCAAATTATTAACTTCAATAATTCAAAAATCATACGAAAAGCAACCTGGACAAACCTGTTATGATATGAAATAGCGAACTAGTGTAGGCCTAATCTCATTGTATAGTGTGCATGCATCAAACCATATGCTATTAACATCGCCTTTATGTTTTAACCTATAAATACGTCGGTTTTAGTAGTTTTAATTTTTTTTTTTTTTTTTTCAGTGAAAAATAGTGATCTGTGCAAGGAAAACAATATTTATTCTTAAGTAAAGTAGGCTATGTAGTAGATGATAAAAAAAAAGAAATCCAGAAAATAAGATGCCACCTTTAAGTAAACAATTACCCAATTAGCAAAGGATGACATAAAAATTGCAAAAGGAATACAAATTGCCTGCTATTAGGTAGGCCTAGTAAATAGCAAGGACAAGAACACTATTATATTTAGATTCCTTTTTTACTACATATTTAGCGAAATTGAAAAATTAGTGATATTTCACTAAATCCCTTACTATTTTAATCTTTACTATATTTTAGGCCTAATAAAATTTTACAACTGGTAGGCTAGATGAAACAAAAATTAGGCTAACAAACATAACATAGCCTAATACTGAAAATAGTTAGTAATAATTAGACTTTTAATATTGATTTAGTTTTATATATATATATATATATATATATATATATATAATTTAGATTTGAATAAGGGCAACTGGAATTGTTAACAATTGGTATGAAGGAGCAAGATATGGTATATATGTCTAGACACATATAAACAAAAAATATCCTGGCTATTACAAAAATGAAGCAGAACTACTTAACTTATACAGAACTTAGTTCTAATTATTTGACAACATTCAAAGTAACACAAAGTCAATAGGCTAAAATATATCACTAGAAGACAATCTGTACAAATAAAGATACTTAAGACTTAAGATAGCTAAGATAAACTAACTTACTAAGCATAATAAAATCAACCGCCTTTTACCTAACGGAAAAATGTTTTCTCAATCTTATGTCAAGATGGCGGGAAGACCCTGGGTACGGTCCAATCAAGTTTTTTTTTCTAAACAGGAAATTACCGCCAGATACATAAACTGTCAAAATTAAAAAAAAAAAAAAAAAGACAAATTTACCTTTCACTCTCCATTACTTTCAACATAAAGTTAAATATCAATTTCGAATTTTTGTTTATTGAATTAACGGTATATTAAAAAAGAAACTTGTATCCAATAAGGGAAACTTTGTTTGCAATTCCTTGTTTTGTTTATATTCATAATGAATTGCTGCATCTCAGATGCTCCAAAGACAATGGTGAATGGACAGTATTTAACATAACAATATAACTAATTTTTACTCACTTATAAATCACTCTGAGTAGATAAAACAAACACCGTCAGATTTCCTGACTGGGACAGTCCTTCCTTCGAAAGAGCATAAATCAAAAATTCAGTACATGTAACTAAAAGCTACGCATAGAAGCCATTGCCATCAAGAAATGTCAAGAATAAAGACCTAGTGTCTAAACCTAAACTGAAAGTCTGAATCTGAAACTCTAGTGTCTACTCACTCTACTGTCTAGCAGAACTTCTGCGGAACCCACCAACGTTGCCAAACTACACACCAATATTTCAGTATAACACCCAAACACTTTAGTTTCAGAGCTGTTGTCAAGAATCATATTATATCACAAAGATTAATAATTTAATTCCATTTATACTAAATAATACCTAAAACATTTACCCATTGAAAATAAAAAGAGAATTACATAAATAAGTATGCAAGGATTATAATATTAGTTCTGTTCATAATTAACAAATAATTTTAATTTAGTCTTCTTGTTGAAACCTCTTGAGCAGGATCCCCATAAAAAAAAGAAGAAACCATAAAATAAAGACCCCCATGATCTTTCTGCCATCAACCCTTTATAAAAAAGCGGGAAAGAGTACATTTCTCGAAATTTGTTAAATATAGTGATGAATTATTATTGTCACATTGTCACTCCAATTAAATTAAAGTTAGTCACCAATGTTTTTAAATATTTTCATGAATTATAATATATATTAACTTATGAATTACAATTTATTGATTTTAAGTGTGTAGAGGGTATATATTCATCTTTATTAATTGGAGGGAGAAAAATTGAAAAACTTTCATATTGTACTCGGTGTAATTATTTAGCGTACTGTAATGTCTGTGGTTTCGTTAAAATGTTTTGTATAACTGCACCGTATTTTAATTTATTGTATAATAATTTGAATGTTAATGTTATTAATTGATTAAATTTATTACTATGTCTCAGTATTTGTTTGTTTTTCTGTGTGTTATATTTGACTAGTTTATTGACGTAAGCAAAAAAAGTATCTTTTGTTTACAATAAATATAAATGAAAAATGAAGAGAGTAATTTATAAATGTGTATGTATGTTTTATAAATTTTGTGTTGCAACCTTTTAGTCCAGTTGAAATAAATTTATTTGTGTTTAAAAAAAAAAAGTAACGGTTTTTTAAAAAAAAGCGTATTTTTTTGGGGGTCAAAAAAATCTTTCTTTGATATAAGGCACAAAATGAATAGGTGGTGTAATGTACTTAACAAAAAATGAAGAGCTTTGTTACTTTTAAATAATGGAAATAATGACAAATGAATAGTGGAATTAAATAATCATCTCATTATTTCCATTATCATGGAATTCCATCATGTACCGACTGTTATAACATTAAACTTTTAAATAAGTTAAAATGTGGCAATATGTTGTCATTTTTAGATGAATATGATCCAATCGAATTATTTGCTATAAAATGGGATGTTATAAAAACTATTTCACCCATTTTCTGGCTTTTTTTATGATTTAGGGTTTATTATAGTTTAATCAATTAATAATTTATGTAGAACATGTGAATGACATCTAAGGGCTACTTTTTTAGATTACCGAACTTACACTATATTTTGTATACTAGGTAAGAAATATAAATATTCTTGTACCAGTCTTCCTTATATAAATAATTACCATTAAAGTAATACAATCATTATTGAATTTTTTTACATCTAAGAATAATAAACATGGTCTAATAAGGGTATGAAAGTTATATTAATTCACCATCAATTATCTAGGTGGCTTCTTTGGTTTAATGTATTTTGTTTATCTGTGGTTATTGCTGTTTGGATTATCAGTTCTGTTGTTGGTTTTCAAATTGTGTTTTTCTGTTGTGGATTGTGGATGTTGTTCTGTTGTGGTTGTGTAGGTTTACAGGTTACCTAGTAAGAGGTCATTATAGTAGTATTTTTGAAAATGGATTTACATCAAGACAATGACCCAACATGTGTAATAAAAATGCTTGACGACTTTCGATCAGGTACCGATTCAAATAAGAGAAGCAGTTTGATCACTGGAAATTGGCCTAAGTTTTCATTTGGTTTGGGGCGACCTACGCAAATCGGCTTACCTAATTCGACAACCAGACCGATGAAGCTTAATTTTGATGACACATGTAATCAAGGTGAATCGAATTTTCCAAAAAGGTTGAAATTGGGAGATGATTCTATTGAATCTACAACATCAGAAACGTCAAAGAATAATGAGTCCTCCATTATAGGTAAATTTAGGAAGTTAGTTTTCTAAAACCATAATCTTGATTTAGTAACTAATTCGGTAAATGTGCAGTGTACTTAACATTATGATTTACTAGTGAAATGTAAAGAAATCGTTTCATAACCTCAAAATGCTATAAAACCCTCTTCTTAAATAGCTTGTTTTTGATATAACTAATGGATTTCGACTATTGAAAAGTGTAAATTACGGTAAAGGAAGATGTCTTTTATTAACAGAAGGTGTTTTATATTAAATTGTCAACATTTAGTTAGTAAAAAGCTTGTGGTAGTCAATTGCACTATTACCGCAGACTTTAACTATGGGAGATATGTATTATTCCTGTTGTTGCGATTTTGCTTGCAAAATATATGCAATTCGTCCTTCAAATACCTTTTTTTCCAACCCATTTCACTTTTGAATGACTGAAATCCATTAGGGCCTATTTCTGTCAAAAAAGAATGACAATTTTATGGCATTTTTAGGTTATTTAGGCTCTTTTTGGAACTATGTACAACTACTTTTTCATCAAATTTATCAATGTTATTGTTCTCCTGTATAGCTAAGAACTGTCAAACTTGTTATTTGGTAACCAGACTTAGGAATGTCATTGTATATATATATTGTATATATATATATATATATATATATATATATATATATATATATATATATATATATATATATATACAGGTGTAGGATATATACTATTGATGTTTTTCTCAATTTTGATGATTTTAAAGTGAAATAAGGTATTATGAAACATAAATAGTGTATGATGTGATAAAAGGTGATTGATTTGTTATATGAAAAGGTATTTACAAGGCAAATTGTCGAAATTTTGCAATAAAATTGCAACAACAGTAACAATACATAATTACCAACATATTTAACTTGTTTGTCATTAATTAGGTATTTTAAAAAACATCAATTTTCAAGTCTCATAATACATTAATATTCAAAGTAACTGACACAATTTTACACATGGAATTAAGGTTTATTTGGGCTATGAGGAAAGAGTACAATGACAACTTGAGTCAAGTTTGTGACTGCATTACCTACAAAGGTGTAGGATATAAATATATATATATATATATATATATATATATATATATATATATCTTCTCAGACATTTGGCCTTTGATTTACACACCATAATTTAAAGTACAGCGCGTATAACATAAACATACACTGGTACTGTGCAGTCACGAACTTGACCCTCGTTTGACATTGTACACATTCTTTATAAACCCAGATAGCCCTAAATGTTTTTTTGTATAAAATTTCTAAGTTTCTTCAAAATTAATGGATTTTGAGATTGGGTCATTCCATTTCAAATCATCCAGTAAAAAAATGAAATGTCACCCATGACCTCAGATTTAGCTGATTTTTTTTTTATTTGCTTATTTTAACCATCCTAATAACCTATACCAAGTTAAAAAAATTTTCTTTAATAGTTTTTAAGTTATGAATTTTTGAAATTTAGCAAAATAGGGTTAAAATGGCGTTTCCGAGGCTATCACTTTCGGTGACGTTATTATATTTAAAAAATCCATAACTTCCATAATATTTAACATAAAGCAATAATTTTTTCATCAAAATGTTTAGAAAAGTCAGGAGATTATAGAAAATATATCCAATTTGGTTAATTATCACTTTTATATTTCTATGTAGGCCTAATGCTTTGGTAAACTTAAATTTTGAGACATTTTTTAATCAACAAACAGAAAATCTTTAAAAGCGATTATTGACCAAAGGGATTGCAGTAACCACAGTTATTTTTTCTTTAATTAACGTTAAAGATGTAAACTAAAATAATCTGGAATAAAATTAATGGTTTTTTACCTGATAATGTTTTTAAAATTACCTAAAAGTTAAAATCCAGGTAATGTTGAATAAATCGTACAAAATCAATTAATTTAAACTTCTTATCCAGTCTAAAACCTCTATTATTCTCTCCAATTGCAATATAATATCTGTTATTAATAATTTTGCCCAATAAACACTAAAATATATAGGCCTACTGACCTTAACATATTTAATGTCAAAATATAAATCATCAACTATTATATTAGGCTGTACACCAAATTAATATAAAATTACAGCAGATGATATGCTAATAATTTATTTACAAAGAAATACATTTATTATTTACGCAAGGGCTTATTGGCATAGTACATTTTGGTGAAAATCATACAGGACTTTTAAATAAATGCAATGGCTGTGTATTAGCAGTATTTAAATTCTATTTAAGGTGATAAGGCTCTCTCTATCTCTCTACATCTCTACAGATGTACATAAGCACATTTTTTATGTGGTGACGCTCGGAAGGAGGGTGGTCTGGCTTGGAGTGAGGAGGCCAGCCTGCGGAGGGGAAGTGTCTACCTGTGTACACTGCAATTCCGTTCCGCCTTTTCGCGATTTATCAACACTAGCTATACAGTATTATGGAATGAATAACCATTTGATAAAAGCTGTTCTATAGCTATGTTCCCTTACTGTGACAAATAATTATGTGTATTATTATATAATATTACAATATCCGATGTTGTACGATATCATCAATGTCAATTGATTACACGTAATACACTGTCTAGAAACCCACTGATAAAAGGACGGTGAAACACTACATTATATATATATATATATATATATATATATATATATATATATATAAGTTGATATTAGCATAAGTTTCTTTCCAACATGTTCAGTTGTTCTGTAGTTTATCAAAGTGTCACAGATTTACATCACCTGTTCAGCTCTGAATAGTCTGAATGTTAATTTCCTACTCATTTCACTGCTAGTATTCAGTAATTCATTAGTCTATTATTCAGATTTAGTTTGACTTTTTGCACCTGCTAGTTTTGTTTTGTTAGCCTATATATATGTGTGTACTGTGTAAAACCTATTTTATTACAGTATATGCTGTATCACTATGTAATAATATGAGTGTTAATAGATTTTTATTTCGTTGGTTATTAATTTATTAATACTGTATTGCCGTTTAGTGATTAGGGTAAGTTTAAATTTTATTATTATTTTATTTTCACTGAATTCCTAACCAGCGGCATATGTAGAGAACAGTTGTTCTTTGGGAACAGGTTTACAGAACTGTTCTTTTGAAGAACAGAACAGTTCAAAGGAACTGTTCATTGAAATAACCTGTTCCGGCACATCACTACTTTGGAAAGACATCAGCTGATGGATTTGTAGCGAATCTATTCATTGTATTTCTATACTATGATACATCATGTAATTTGTCACATGGCGTGATATTGTTCAACTTCCAAGTTTACAGTTCCCATAAACATATTTCATATTTCACAATAAGTTGAATAATACAATAATTATTCTTAACTAATAATAATCACAATTATAAATATAATTACAATTAAATACATTACACATTCTTTGCTTATTGATCATTCTGATTAAGTTTAGTACAAGTTTTACTCTTGTGAAAATATCTGTAAATTAAATGTTTTAACCTAAGTTTATTTTAAAAATCTAACATAAATACCTACGAATAAATATCGAGCTTGAACGTTTTTCAACGTGTTTCAATGACAATGTTGCCATATTCATCATCATAGTTATATAACTTTGAGTTATAGTTTGATTATTGTAGCTCATGTATCACTGAAGATGGTGACATTGTCATTGAAACCATTGATTTAATCAATATATATTTGTTAGAAATTGTGTTCAAGTTTTATTTTAATATTTAAATACCTAGACATAATACATACCATAATTATAATTTGAAATAGTTCAAATTGTTTGTGTACATTTTTAATTATTTAAAATTGTTATCAAATATAGCATCTCCCTGGGAAGCTCGTCGGATTAAAGGAGAGTTGGTGGAGGCTAGGGCACAATATGCTTCATTAGAAACACGCTTCAACCAGATGAATGCTCTTAGGCGAGAAACAGAACTTCTTTTTGAACAAGAAAAAAAAGACCTTCAGCAGACAATGGAAAGGGACAGGAATAGTGTAAGTTTTTCAACTTTATATAAACAACTCTGATTGGTACCAGACTATAACATCGATCATGAGATTAGATACCAAAATTTGCCAAACCTCACGTTTAGTCATTAGTACAAACCTCACGTTGACAGGGTGTCCAGTAACCTTGAAAATCAGGAATTTTGCTTGAATTTTTTGGGTCAGGAAAAATCCTGGAATTATGCTTGAATATTGCTGGTTATCGGGAATTTTTTCCCAAGAAGATTTAAAGTTAAGGTATTGGGGGAAAAAAATTACAATAAAAAAATAATTTTGACAATGGAGCTCGTAAAGATTAAATTACTGTTTTTTTCTTTTTTTAAATAAATTTGGAATAATGATTCAGTCTTGTGATTGCGGACGAACATTGCTCGCATACAATAATAGTATTGACGCCCAGTTAGCTCCACTTAAAAAAAAACAAAAACAGAGGCTTTGTATTTATATTAACTGCTTTGTAGTTAGTATTGACTGTCATTGAAAAAAAAACATTGTTATGGTGCATTAAAATATAAGTTTTATATTTTGATTTAGTCAAGAGTTGTTTATTACTCTAAATCATGCTTCATATCATGACTAAACAGATGATAATATGATTGTACAGTATTAGTAAGGATTAGATGGTAAGATGGCTTCTACTTGACAACATCATTCATATTTGAGAAATGGACGTAACCAAGTAATTCACTTTTACTCCACAATTTAGGCTGTACACTCCCAGAATATTTTTCGACCGAATATATATCTATTTTAATTTGAAACCATTTTTGTAGCTGAAAATCATGTGTAAAAGTAGTGGTAAAAGTCTCTTTTACATTCAATCTAAAAATAAACTTTTCCTCTATGCTTTTTTCTTTAAACAAAATGTAATTATACTCCCGATACATTGAAAATCAAAATGTTAATAAATAAAAATTTATCTTTGATCAAAATAATAGTAAACTAGTAACTCAGGTAATTTATATCTGCCACTTGGGTGAATCAGTGTTCGCATTGACCTTGGCCAGTCGGAACAATTGTATCACATATGGTTATGGTACCAAACTTCAGTTTCTGATCTCACACACAATGTTTAATATTTAACCGTCCAACCGCTAAAAGTTGCAATCGCGATATATTTTGCCGTGGCCACAGTGCTAAAGTCGCGATGGCGATCTAATTAAACAAGGTTTGCTAAAATCGATATACCAATGGTAACTTTTATCCAAACTACATGTATTTTATATAGTAACTCTGAGTACTGCCAATTTATTTTGCACAATTTTAACGATGGTTATAAGAAAAATCAATGTTGGCAAGCCTGTAAAAGACAACTATGTTTTTATGCAGCATCTGTCAACTGTTGATGTTTACTGCTGTCGTATAAGCAGTGAATTGTTCTTTAGTGTTTTTGTCTATATTATTTTTGTAAATACAATTTATTTTATGATTATTTAGTGTATCAGTAGTGTTTTTAGTGTAGTATTGCACATATAATAATGAGTGAACTTGGCAATTAAAGTGATATTCGTAACTGTTTGTGTGAAAGTGATACCGCTAGTGATGAAAGTGGTAACTCTGATGTAGGACCTGATGTAGAAGATTGTCCATCGGATTTTTCTTTAGAAGACTTTTCATTAGTTGTGGAGATATCTATGAACCTTCAGAAAAAGACTCCAGTAACTCATCTGACGATGAAAATGGGGACATACTGTTGAGTCCAATAGAAATAATAAATAGGCCTAGGCCCAATGTTATCATTGCAATCCCTGACTCGGTTAATCCTAGGGCAGTCAATGAAGGGGAAAATAATGAACCTAGTACCTCAATTGTTAGGCCTACAACAAACCACAGTTGGGTAATGGTTTATCCCCCCGAAGCAAAAAAATTTGAATTGCCTGAAAAATTCCTTGTGAGAAGCCCTGGTGGAAAAAATTTGCTCCCAAAAAATAGTTCACCTCTTACATATTTTTATCTTTTTTTCACAGAATTTATTTGGAATTTGATGGTAAAGCAAAGAAATTTATATGCAAAAAAAAAATAAATAAAGGAGAAGAGAGATCCAGGACAACTAAAACCAAAAAGTAGGCTTATAAGGTGGGCTGATGTAACTGTTAGGGAAATGAAAAAATACATGGCTCTAATAATGAACATGGGACTCAATTACAGAAATAACTATAAAACTTACGGGTCAACTGCTAAATATCCCAAAGAATTTTTTTCCCCAGATAATATGTCATTGAATAGATTCCAAAGTATCCGTGCAATATTTCATCTTAGTTCAAAAACCCCTGTTCCAAAAGGCCAGCCAGGCTATGATCCCTGGTATAAAATAAGGAACTTCTATAATACAATGAACAGTTACTTCAAACAGTACTAGACTCCTTATCAAAACTTATTAATTGACGAATCAATTATTGGAATGAAAAATCGTTGTTCATTTATCCAATACATGGCTAATAAACGACATTGTCGTTTTGGTATAAAGAAACTTGAGTTGTGTGACAGCCAGATTAGCTATGTTTTACAGTTAGAATTGTATACTGGCAAAGGTTTTGTAGCTGATGACACTAATACAGCTTTTACAGAAAAAAGCTGATGCTTTGTGATGCACTTAATGACAGTTTGTAATCTACTTTATAAAGGATACCACCTTTACACTGATAATTTTTATACGAAGTTGCCTCTTGCTAATAGATTACTTTTACAACAAACTTTCAAAACTAGCACAGTAAATAAAAACACTAAAAACTTATCAAAGGTTGTAGTAAATGCCAAACTTGGTAGAGAAGAAACTATTTATTCAGAAGTCAAAATATATTGATGGTAGGGTACAGGCAGAAAATTACCCGCAAGCCAGTCTACTTGATTTCTTCCGCATTCCCTGCAGATGACCATATTATCCGCAGTAAAAAAAAGCGGTATTGAAGCACTAAAGCCTGCATTAATCAATGAGTACAATCTAAATATGGGTTGTGTGGACTGCAAGGATAAATCATTTTGTCACCTATCTTGCACCAGACCAACAAAAAAATATTGGAAAAAAATATTTGATAACTTTCATGATATGACACTTCTAAATGCATACATTTTATATAAAATGAACACAGATAGACCCCTTGACAGATACACTTTTACAATGAATATAATTGAATCACTAATTGATGAAGGCACTGAACCAAGAGCAGTTCAGCTTGATGACAACCTAGGTGGATCTGGTGGCGATGTTGGCCAAAACCTAACCCGCCTCTCTGGAGTACTTCTTCGCGCATGTGTTGTGTGCTCAACACCCCAAAAAAAGTCTAGAAGTCATTTTTGGTGCTCTGGATGTAATACAGGTGTGCATCCAAGTTGCTTTCACAAGCTGGAGCACTTCTGGAGAGATGTAAGGAAGGGAAGAAAGTGGAAGTTGTCAGATTCCGATAATGAATGAATCAAATTGTTTGTTTATTCGTGTTTTTTATTTATTATTATTATTATTTTGTGTATCAAATATTTTATAATAACTAATTTTAGTGAATACATGATATTCAAAGGTTAAATGCCAATACTTTCTAAAGAAACAGTAATAGGTCACACTAATTTGCAAAAGTTGGATGTAGTGTCACACAGTGCGTGAAATTACTGAATTTGAAGTTTGTGTATGTATGTATGTATACAACGATGTTGACATTATGAAGAAAATAAAGTGTTACTTATGTTACATTTCTAGTTTTGTAACTAAATTTGCTACATTTTGTATATATATATATATATATATATATATATATATATATATATTGGAAATTGGATTATCATAATTTAGTTTTTACCTACGTTGTCACTAAATGGACAAAAAGAAAACAAAATTTTTTTGTGGGTATGAGTTGAAGCAGACCTCAGTTTTAAAGTGGTAAGTTTAAATTTTATTTCATTTTGTTCTATGGGTTTTCCTGAAAATATTGATGTATAATGTGTCATATTTCAGCCAATAAAAGTATTATTTGCTATAATAATAAAAGCCTGGCGCAGAGCGAAGAATTAGCTTGGCACTGAGGACTAAAATATAATCAGCACGTGGAGGGTTGAGGAGAGAGATAACAACTACTATACAGAAATTAGTATTCCAAGTATGAGGACCGAAATTTTAGCCATAACTAAGGTCTTTTTTAAACTCAATATTTGGTAGCTACCATAAAAAATAGAATTTTTCTCAAAATCAGCTCTAGCGATTATAATTAAATTTTGCTCAATAATAGCCGCCAAGAATCTAAACAAAAAGGTTATTTTGCCATCTCTCCATAAATTTCAGTTAAGTTTTCAGTAATAAATGACAAAATCGGATATAAGGTTGTATAAAAGATGATTTAAAAAAAAAAAAATTAGCTACATTGATTTATTAGTGAACAAAATGTGTTTTGCTACAAATTTGTTATGAAGGAAGACCAATTTACAACATAACCTCTTTCTCAAGATAGCCTCAATATTTGATGTCTGACAATAACATTTACTCAGAACAATAAATTCTACAAACAATAATACTGATATTGAAATTTGTATACACAATTTATAATAAATTAATAAAACAAATCTTCAAAAGAACAGAAATATAATCACAAGTCCAAAACGCTAGACGGCTTTCACACATCATTTTACTCACAAACTTGGTTTTATTCCGAGTTAATAAAAATATGTAGAGTTTGTTGAAAAAATAATTTTCTTGTTGCTATATTACCACAAATTATAAACTTGACATTAAGTAATTTTTGTAAAATGATATTTCATCCCAAAATACGCTTACATTACAAATTTGACTATATCAGTCCACATGTTTTAGTTGTTAAAAGTTTTTTTTTTTTTTAGTGTCTCGCCTCAATATCTTAATGAAGTTCGAATGTTGAATTTTTAACAGTACTTTCATTATGTTCAGTAAGAAAAATTTAATTTCACAGAGTTGAGTTTTAAATAAATAATAATAATATTTTAAATTATTTTAGTTGCTTCGATTATTGTTATGGGTTTTAAAAGAAATTAATACTTGTAGTGTTTCCACGGGGTGACAACTATTGCACAGTGGACTACAAACTATCATTTTATCAGTTCGTGTGGAGTTTGTACTCATGGAGGGGGGGGGGCTTTGGTACACAGAGTTCACTGATGATGGACATTAAAAAATTAATTTTACCATAGACAGTACACTAAATCTACTTTACAAATAATATATATGTCACCTCGATTTTTTAGCCTATAGAGTAAAATAAATCTATTAAAATTCAACATATGAACATTTTTTGAGTTATGACTATTTGAACATTATTTATTTATTTCTATTACCTCACCCGGACTTTATGTAAATGATGGAACAGCGGAGTGCCTGTTGTCGCAATGTAGTGCAATTACCTTTATAAGAACTAATGCTACGAAAATCTTTACACTATACAGTAAAATAAAAGTATTAAAATTGAACTTGTTTGAAGTCTCCCCCAAGAACTATTACTTTTCCACCAAATGGAACTTCATTATTACATGTTATGTGTTTAAGTAACCTGTAAACAGCCATGAGAGCATGGGCATTGGCCAGGGGAGCTTCATCCCATATTATGAGTTTTGCTTGTTTTATTTCTAAAGCCTCTTTGCTGTTTATGTTTAATGATGATACTGATGTTTCATTTAACTGTATAGGTAACTTAAAACGGTTATGTACGGTACGTCCTAGCAGTAACAACATTGCAGCAATTCTAGTCCATGCTACTGGTATTGCCCCATATTTTTTTATTTTGCAATAATTGATTAGCATTTATACAAGGGACTGGTTCACCAGGCCCTTCAACAAAAAAATGCATTACTTCTTTGTATAGAGTTGTGTCATTAGGATCAGGCATTTCTGCTGAAACAACTTTGTCAATGTCACGGGTTTCTCTAAGTTTACACTCATCAGTTAGGTATACTAATAAATGAATATGAGGCAGTCCTCTTTTTTGTTCCACTGTGTATATAAAGGTTTAACGTTCATCAAATATTTTTCTTTTATTATTAAACGGAGAAGTTCTTTGATCTTATAGTGGAAAACATGAACTACTAATTCTGGTTTGTTATTTGCAGTTTTGTAGGATTGGATGCTATTTATAATTTTGGGCCAAGAGCCATTACACCTAAATGTGATAAAGATATCTGGTTTTCTAAATTTTTGCACCATAGCCATTACATCTTGATAATTCTTCATCATGTTACGTGAGCTTCCTATAAATGAAGAAGGTAGTATCACAGTGTGGTCCACTTTTAGACATTCTTGGTCAGCTCGTACGTGTACAGCATCTGTTTGACCTACATATATATCTACACAAAGCTTACTTCGTTGGTTGCAAATATATTTTAATCTATATCCTTCAATTCGACAATAATAATCTACAACTAATTATTGAGTTAATTTGCCAGTATTTAAAATAGAATTAAGGTTCCAGCTGGTGAATAACCCCTAATTGCAAGTTTGTATGAAGCATACTCTCACAGAGTGACGTTTTGGTGAATTTTTGTTGAACGAATTCCTCCATTAGGCATCGAAATATCCCACCAGATTCACTACTTGGCCATATTAATATGTAACACGTTGGGTCACAATGTATTCTGTCATAATCCGTTTTCTGCAGCCTCCCTTTCTTGGGGTATACTGTAATCTTCATATATGAAGGTGGAGCTCCATCAACATTTTCAAACACAGCTGCAACCTCCGATATAGTTGGAGTGTTGTAGCGCCTATAGTCTGATTTAGGTTCATGATAAAATCTCATTACAAAATATTTTTGCACGATTTTACTGCAATGCTTTTTGTTTTTCTTGAGAAATCTTGTCATGGATGGTTTTGTACTAATGAGCATAAGGTTTATACTTTTGTATTTCACAGGCTAATATGTAAAAATTATCATCTTTTCTTAAATTACAATTATAGGGTTGTGTAGCTTTAACTCATTTGCATTTTCAAAATCAAAAATATACAATTTTCCGTATGCGTTATCATTATATTATTAGTTTGTTCTGTGTACAAAGGGGAAAATAAATTATGAACAACTCCCTAAATTTTAAAACAATATGGTTCACGTCCAGGGGGCAAACATATAATGGCATCCAAATGAAACAAAGTACATCGCATTATTATACTAACGTATGTTGGTTTTAAAATGTTTTGCTTTTACATTACTGCCAATAAATAATTTCCTTATGTCATTAGGTACATAATGTTTTGATAGTTTTATTTTATCTTTAGAACAACAAAGGGCGAAGCTTCCGTTAGTTTCTTCACTTTTGAAATATAATGCCTGAACAACATTTATTACTTAGGTCACTGATCTTGTGTGGGGTTACATTAGGTATGCAATCTGATACAGCACATTTAAAACCAATCTTGGAATTCTTTGTTTTATTTACATGATGTTCTTGATCAATTTTTTTTTCTTTGCTTTTGTATATATTTAGTTCTTGTTTTAGGTCTCTTTTTAAAATTGGGTGTTGTGATAAGTTCTGTATTTATGTCAAAATTGATTACATCAAAATGTCCTGTATCAAAGTTCTCTGTGAACCACAGGTTTCGTAGAATATTTCCAATTCCATAATCTGGACTGTTATTACAGTTGTCCATATACTCTGAATAGATAATCTGGAAATAAATTACTAATACATATCATTTCATTATGCCTAGCATACTCACCGTCAATCGAGAGCAAAGAAACATAGTCACTTGATGATAAAACAGACAGTCTGTAGCTTCTATTACCAATAATATAATTCTTAAAAAACTTCCAATTTTCAGATATTCTTCTAACAACAGTCAGCCTAATTTCCCTGTGTCTATCTACTGTATGGTAAACACACCACAAAATAGCTTTGAACAGACAATTACCATCTCCACTTTATCTTAACAAAATTACTTTAATTTATTATTAGGGATGACAAAAATGAAAAGCCTAAACTAAACTTCATAGTTTAATTACACACCAACAAATTTGACCTAAAAACACATAAACAATAACATAATCTAAGTCATCTTTTGATAGATAAGTAAAGTTAATAAGTTATTTATTTGAAACTAATTCAGGTTATCAGGTGTTTTATTTATTATTTCATATTGATTTAGTTAAAGATTTAAAAACTCGTAATGTAATAAAAATAAAACCATAAATAAAATATTTAGTTTCACAGTGACTTAGAACTTGAAAATATCTTTTAAATAAAAAAATAAAAAATCATCAAAATTGGTTGAGTATTAAATCCTATTATGTAATTTCTGTGTTCAACTTTAACTCTAATTAGTACAGTACTACCTCGTTTATCCGGACCTCATTCAACCGGATGTCCGGATTATCCGGATCGATCCGGAACAAAAAATAAAAAAAATTAATCAAGGATAAAATAAAGCAAAAGCTTAAAGTTTCAAAATATTTTAATAATTACTGTATTTTGAATAATATTTATAATATTTTGAAACTTTAAGCTTTTGCTTTATTTTATCCTTGAATATGGAGTTTCAACAAGAAATATCTGCTATTACATTAATGTTGATAAAAACGTGATTTCCTCAACACTACAATGTCGCCTTGAGGTATTAGGGCGGGTTGTTGCACTGGGAAGATAAAGTGAAGGAGCAATGACCTCTGCGTCACCATCCCCCTACCCCGATGCGGCATGACAGTGACCTTGTCTATTGTCTATGCCGGCGGGTAGTCTATCACGTGCTAGCGACCGGAATACATCATTACCATATCGTGCTGTGCCGTGTTTAGTTTCTTTACATTTTTGATCGGATATTGTTAATAGTATTATATTCGTGTGTTAGCGTTTGTGCGTGGAAATGGCGACAAAACGAAAACGCAATGTGCTTACAATGGCCCAAAAGTTAGACGCATTGAATCGTATAGACAGGGCCGCATTGAAACGTCACACCAAATTATGTGTAAATATTTCAGGTGTGTAAATAAAATGTTTTTCGTCATTTACAGTACATTGTGTAATTTCGTGTAATGTGTAAATTGAATGACTGTGTAAATATTGTGTTTTTTCATGACTTATAAATGGTAAGTTATCATTTTATATTTTGTTTTATTTATCTTTCTATAATTTCGGATTATCCGGATTTTTGATTAACCGGATCACTTCCGGTCCCAATTAGTCCGGATAAACGAGGTTGTACTGTAACTAGTATTGATTGAATGTATACGATTAATTATTACTAAGTTTGTTCTAACTTAAATTTTTATGTATATGTATATTGACAATGCTTTGATTGAAACATCTGATTTAATAGTTAATAAGTAAAGTGTTAAAATTCTTAATTGGAAACTATTAATTATTATTTATTTTTTTAAATGTTTTTAGGTGAGAGAATTAGAAATACGGCTAAAAACATTATTTAATTTTTCTTATGTTTTTAGGTGAGAGAATTAGAAATACGGCTAAAAACTGTGAGGAAACGGGAAGCTGAAGCTCGTGAAGAATTGACTAATTGTGAAAATTCACTAAAACAAGAACTCCTAATACTAGATGAGAAATGTCAGGAATTACAAATGGAGAATATGCAACTTAAAGATAAACTTAGTGAAGTATGTTATTGGATTTTAGATATATTTAGTTTTAGAGGTCAAAGACTTATTATGTTACAAAGTTAATTCTAAAGAAAAACTTTATTTGATAATGTCTTTAAAGTTTTTCAGACTTTACTTTTATTTATGATGTCATCAGAAACTTTTACTTTAAAGTATATAAATCTTGAATACTTGGTTATTTGTAAAACACATCATGTTCTTGGGAAAAGGCTATTTTGTGTGCCACAAATGAACCCCACTTCTGTTACCAGTTGTGGTACAAACAAATACCACTTCTTTCACAGTTGTGGTCCCAACGAGTCCAGGTTCTGGCAGTAATTGCGATGTGTCTTCTTTCATTTCCTGTAGTCCCTGTCAAGATGTTTTGGAAGAGATGCTCAGATTCAACTTTATCTGCGAATTTATCTCTAATACTATTTAGTTCTCGATTTAAACTCTATCAGAACAATATGACTTAGTCACCAATAGATACCTTCAATCCATAATTTCTTTATGTAAAAGAACTATTTCTAAAGGAAAAAAAGAGTCAATAGACAATGATAAACCCTTATCGTACATGACAATCCCTTACGAGTCGGGATTATTGGAAAAAGTTAGGAGTGTTGCTGGGAAACATAAAATATGTACAGTTCTATTAATCAAAACACTGTTAGGTAACATATCGTCAAAACCAAACCTAAAAATGGAATTCAAACTTTTGCAAATTGAGTAAGGTGTAACACAAAAGAAAGTCAAACTCCAGCTAAATTTCATGTAGCAAAAGGAAATAACACAATATGCATCGACTAAAACAGGTCTTTGATCTGTTAGATGCGGCATGGTGAGAACAATGATCATAGACATGGCTATCGGTATGGCAGTAACAATGATCACATCACTAATGTCTTTTTCCCAGTATTCTTATTTACATTAGTAAATCAGTAGTATTTTGCTAATTGTTTTAAAGAAATTTTTGTTGTTTAAAAAAAGTTTTATTAGTTATTGTTTTTAAAATTTTATTAAGAGTTTTTGTGATAACATAATGTCAAAAAGAAAGTCCTTAAGCGTCTCTGAAAAGATGAAACTCTTAAACGACTCTGTGAATTGTGAAGTAAGAAAATAAGATATCACAGCAAAATTTATGTTCTAGTACAGTGTTGAATAAAAAAATATATCGGAAATCTGTTTTAAAAAGCCAAGAATCTTTGGGAGCTGATTGACAAAATTTATGCAAGTATGATGAGATCGATGAAGCTTTGCTAAAATGGGTGAAAGTGATACGAGATACAATCTCATGCCTGTCTCAGGACCATTCATAAAAGAAAAGACAATGGAATATGCAAAAATATTAGGGCATGCAAAGTTCCAAGCAAGTTTGGGTTGGTTAGACAAATTTAAGAACATCATAACATTTAACAAGATATTACTTCAGTAGAAAGTGGATGTATATCTGAAGCTATAATGTTTTTAATATGGATTAAACTGGGCTTATTTTTAAATGTCTACTAGATAAAACGTTTATCTTAAAGATGATAAATCCTTTGGAGGTAAAAATAGCAAACAATGAAATACCATTTGTTATCCATTTGTTAGATGTAATACCATTTGTTAGATGTCTTCTGTGCCAAAATGTCTAGAAAAAATGAAAATTCTGGTAATTTGGAAAAGCAAACTGCTAAGATGTTTCAAAGGAGTGAAATCATTAGAAGTTTAATATGATTACAATAAAAATATCATGTATGGAGCATGAGATTTTTTTAAATGGCTAGCGAAATTTGATTAAAAAAGATTATTTAGGACAAATATTGATGTTTCACTCAATGATTTTTTAATGGTAGGAAAGACATTTTTGTACTATAATATCCAATAGATGATGACATTTTAAATTCAATCACAAATACCGAAGATGACGTTGAAGACAATCAGGCAGAAGAAATATAATTTCCCAAGCCACCCAAAAAAGAAAATGATTCAAAATGATTCATCATGGACTTCAATTCCGATGATATTTTCCAGTCGCTTAACTAATGGGAACACTTTCATGAAAAATTTATGTCAAAGATCATGCAACAGGATATTCAAAATTATTTTACTACCCAACAATAAAAGACAGTATTATTAACATAGTTTGCATATACAATATTAATTAAATATGTGTTTTTCTCCACTATTTTTTATCACTTTTAAACAAAACAAAATTTAATTGAAGTGTACATAACCTTATAGTACTTTTTAAAATGAGTAATTTGACTTTTAATAAAACGAAGTATTATAAATTTATAAAACAATATTTTATTTTTTATAAACTGGTATTGGTCGATGAACCGTCAGTACATATTATAATTAAAAAAAAACAGTTTTTCTTTAATGAAGTTTCTATATGTCGAAATTTTGTGAGGAACCATCTATTTCGTTATATGGAGTTCAGATTGTATTATTACTTGTACTAGCTGGATCTACACCTTTCTTCATCTAGTTTATCTCTATCTAATTTTTCCTATAGTTGTTTCTCTTAACCAAATTTTGTTCTTTTCTGACCCTAACACTATTAGAGTATTTGAAGGCTAGGTGTCTTCTATTCTTTTCTCCTTATTTAAAAAGTTGTGATGAACACTAGGTTTTACGCTTTTAAACGGAAAAAAAAGAACGTTAAGAGTAATAACTTTACTTACAATAAAAAATGCATTGTGGTGGCATAGTACAGATGAAATTATTTTATTAAAATTTTTAGTTGGAAACTGCATATACACAGTCAAGTGGGTCTTTCGATCGACAGTTGGCTGCAGTTGAATCAGAAGCAACCATTATAAAATCTGAGTTAGTCGCTTCCAGAAAACTGGCAGAAGATTTGACTACAGAGCTACGTAATTTGAGATCAGAAATACATAAGTGGGAGGAAGACAAAACTAAACTGGTTACAGCAACACAAAAAATTAAGGTATTGATTAGCTTAGTGATGCGTATTTGTAATAGTAGAATATGTATCTTGTGTAATTTTGATTTGTAAACATGTTTTTTAGGAATTAATAGGCAGTCAAGTACCAAGACAAATATTCAGTTAAAACCAAGAATTAGTTTTTTTTTTTTTTTTTTTTTTTTTTACCACACTTAATTATTTTTTGATAAAATTTGATTATTCAAAAGTGGGAGGAGTTTATTCTATTTCTTTGACTCTGCTGTTTGTGTGTGTGTTTTTTTTTTTGCTGTTTGAAGGCAAAAAAACCTCTCGTTCATCATTGCCATATATAAACAGAACTAAAATAAAGACCCTTAGTCCTCTAATACTAAATAGTGTTATAGTTAAAATAGACACTAGGAAAGATAAAGAAGAGGAATCTAATCCAAGCTTACATGAAAACGGTGTAGATCTAGTCCAGCTAGGGATTGCTACTCCCATACTCACTGTAAAGGAGACTGAAGATTTTTTAACTGATCATTATATCAATTTGGACCTTAAATTAGCTGTTGCATAGACTATAATCAAATACATTTTCAATTGTTTTGGTGAAAAAATACCTTAATCAACTCACATGAACTGTTTAGCCAATGTCAAGCTTCATGTTATTTAAACAACCTGGCTATCAAAATTACCTTAGTAAATTTTAATTATAACTGTAATTTTGCGTATAATCTGCATTTTTGTCAACATAGTCTGAAACAAGTTATGTGAATGCGGTATTGTATAAAACAAGTGTTTTGCTAATAAATTTAATCTTACTTGAATGGCCTATGTACCAAATTTGGCTATGAAAACTAATCTAGTTATCATTGGATGTTGATTTTAAAGAGATTGTAGGACTTACAAATGAGAAGCTATAAAGATAAGCAGTTTTAAAATGGGCATCATTTTGAAACTTATGACTGACCAAATTAACTAGGAAAATAGACAGAAATTTCAACTAACAAGATGAGCACAGTTTCTGATAACCCAAATGGTCTTTCACGGTTTCATAAAAAATACGTCTTGAAATTTAATGAACTCTTTAGAAAATAAGGAAATCTTAAACAGTTTATCTTGGCAAATTTTGTTATCCACTTGATATCTATGCCGATACACACTTGCCTCATCATACACATTCATTTGACCTTCAATAAACTGCCTCCAACCACTTTCTCACCATTCTATATTAATTAATTAATAACTCATTAATTTTCACCATACGTTTCATAAAACTCCTGATGAATTTCTGTGGATTGGACATTTCTTGTGTTTTAAAAACGGATAACTGAATGTATTTAATGATAAGCGGGATCTTGAATAGAGCTAAATATTTTATATGATTTAAACAAACTGAAACCACATTCTGATCTAGCAGTACATCTATATTGGGTCTGTAAGAAACCAGTGATCCACGGAGAGTAGTTACCATGTGAGGTTGCAAAGAAATAGTGCTTACTTTTTGAACATGCCTTGTATCATTCTAATATATGAATATCTCCAATATTTAAAATTGAATATTAATAAAAAGAGCAACTCATCCGTGGTAGTTTATTATTAGTAATTTTTATTTTATATCATTGATATAGAAAAAATAGGTTACTCATCATGTTATTTAAATGAACTTACATTTTTAATCTTGTTTTGGTAATTTTTAGGAATTGGAATATGAACAAGAGACTTATAAGGAAGCTACAACCTTGGTACAAGCACAACAGTGCAAACTTCTTCGTGTATCTGAACTCGAAAGGGAAATAGCATCCCTCAAAGATGAGAACAAAAATCTTAGGTATGGTATATAAAATAAACGGTACACAAATTTTTTCATTCACTCAAAAGCCTAAGTGAGTGAGAGTAAGTAAGTAATTAAGTAAGTTAAATAACAAGGGTCGCCACCTCTTCCAAAAATACTGGTTTGGAAATTATTGGTTAAAGATTGAAAATTAACCGTAGATATTGGTTTAGAAAGTTCCATATCTCAAAATTGACCCAGATGATTTCAAACAGTTTTTGTGAAATGACAATCAATTACTAAATTGCGTAAAAGTAAATTATGTTTCTTGAGCTAACTGTAAAATACCTGATATATTTATAGGTTATTTAACCCTACAGGCAGCGCATGTTAATTTTCTTCGTTTGTTTAAAAATTAATAAAAAATATTATTTTTATACAAAACCAAACTTATAAGACATCATTTTTCTCAGAAAGCTGCATAGAATTCATCTATGTAATAAAATATTATATTTTTTTTAACAGTTTTGGAGTAAGTATGTTAGATGTCAAAAATGAAGTTAACATTTTTCAGAAAATCCTGTATCATCCAAAATCAATAGCTTACCGCCTTTTTCCAAAATATACAAAAGTTTTGTGTAATATTTGTGAATATATTTAGGGGGAAAAAAAATTGTTACATTTTTTACAAAAAATTATTTTACGAAAGAAGGGAATTCGATTTTTTTTTTTCAAAAATTTATAAAAAATAATAATATATATTTTATATACAACTTCTATATATCATTATATTCAGGAAGGTACATAGAATTTAGTTTGTGTAGTGAAAAAAATGTTGGATGTAAAACATTTAGAGTTTTTATGTCAAATACCAAAAAATCGGAAAGTAACGAAGGGAAGAATTTCACATAAATGGTAATGTACATCATACAAAAAAATTTTTGGAATTTTTTCAACTATTACTAGAGCTTTGTTATATATTTGTGAATATATTTAGGTGAAGAAAAAAAAATTGTTACATTTTCAAAAATACAGATATTGCTTTTCGCAAAATTTGTTGAATTTATTTTCAAAAGATCACCAATAATTGTAATATTTATGGAAAACCAACTTCTATATATCATTATATTCAGAAAGGTTCATAGAATTTAGTAGTGTAATGAAAAAAAAGTTTGAAAAATAATTTTGGAGTCAGTATGGCAAAGAACAAAAAAAAAAAAAACACAAAATCGAAGGCTAAATTTCACATCAAAGTCCAATTGACCACAGAAAATTTTGTTATATACTTTTTTAAAGTATACAAACGTTTTCTAGTATAAATGTGAATAACGATTGGTAAAACAAAAATCAAATTCTAAAATTTTCAAAATAGAAATAGTTGTTTCATCAAAAAAGTAGTAATCGACAAAGTGAGGTTAGGTTTGTAACCTCCACAACTTAGCTTCACTAGTAACAATCTAAAGCTGGGCCTAAGACAAAATCACTAGATTTCTCTAAAACAATAAACTTCACAAAGAATAACACACGGTATATACACTTGTATAATCAAATAAAACACTACATATAAGAAAATATGCTTTTAGGCCTAGGTTACAACATACCTCTAGGTTATCCCAAATATAAATCATTCAAAAACTAGAACTTCACTCAAAAAAATAAACTTTAGAAATAAAAACACATATATTGTAACTTGTATACACAATCTATATACAATTTGTATACACAAACCTTCTAAATAATAGAAATATGTAATCCCAAAACATAGCGCCACGCCTTTCCGTGTCAATTTATGTCACACACTCGCCTAAAAATGCACATGTTCCGACTTGAAAACAAGAAACAGAGAGTAACCGTACCCTATATCAAGTAATACCAACTTGTAGAATGAAATCTCCTTACAATATACTGTAAAGATCGGTTACAAAATATTGATTAAATAATCGATTATCTTATTTAGTAAACTGCTCTGAATGCCAAGTGAATTTCGTTCCGTTAAGGTTTCTACTATGGTCAAGTAGAAATATCTTGCGATCTATAACACACAGAACCATTTGTAAACTACGGATAGAAGGAGGAAGATGTGATCTACAGAACAGTGTTTTTGTCGACCTGTTTGACAGAAAAATAGATTTGTGATCATATGGGAAAAAATGGCGTCGCTTTTACTAAAAACAGCACAGTTCAAATCTTTGATTTTACACATAAAAACTATGCGAACTTCAGCAATTTTTGGAATATTATTTATAACGCTTTGTGGTGTTTTTTTTTTTGCATGATTATGCATCTACGGAACATTAGCTTTCCAACGGTATTATATTTATTGCGATAGGACGATTCTAAGTGGGCGTAATGTTGAATTGCAAAATACATGTTTTCCGGTTGTTAGACTAGACCATACATTAAAAATCGACCCGCTAGCGGGTTTGATAACTGTCGGAGGCTTAAATACCGGTAAATATCGGTGTTTTTCATTTTGTAAATTATAAGAGGAGGAAGGGGTTCACAAGTGATCTTTTTTCTGAATTAATTGATGTTGTTCTTCACAAATCCTATAAGTATTTGGCTTATGGATTGTTTATGCTTCTTTTCAGTGGAGATTAGAAGTGTGCAGGATCAAGTTTTACAACTCTGGGACTGATTGGGAACGGAACTCCACCAGGCATGTCGAAAATTTGTAAAGCTCAATATTCATTTTTTCCTTGAAATTTCCTCCTAAACTGTAGCATATTTTTAGCACATTCTATTGTTTCTAAGTTTAACATACTATTACAGTTTATTATTAAAAATTATCCTTTAAGCCTATTACTAAAAGATTAGAATGTAAAAAATAAACCTAATATTTTTCCTAATAAATAAATAAAAACATTAAAAAACCAACAACTATTAGACACAGTACTTACCAACACCAAATACTTACCAATGGACTACCCAACACCAAAATACAGTAAATTATTTTTTGAATGGCTACAATATGAAGCTCCTCTACAGAACATTTCAGACTCCATTCTCAAACTCCTATACAGTGAAAACCGTACAACTCTCCAATTCTATTTGTTACCTAAAATTTACTAAAAAATCTTCCCACATACATCCAAGACACCTATCACTTCATAGACAGACTATCTTCAATACCACAACCCCTGGCTTCAAACACAATTCTTGCAACCATAGATGTATCTTTACATGCCAACATCCCTCATGCACTTGCTCTAAAACATTTCTTAAACACACGACAGAACAACACAAATCCTACCACTTCTTTTTTGGTGAACCTTGCTAAGTTCTTCTTAAACGGAATAACTTCGAATTCCAAGGCAAGAACTTTTTACAAATTAAAGGAACAGCAATGGGTACTAGAATGGCTCCATCCTATGCAAACTTTTACATGGGAGAATTGGAGGAAATTTTTCTTAGCCGACAACCCCATCAACCTCCCAGGTTAGTTGGGTTAGTTACAACCTTCCAGATTAGAATCTCCAAGAACCTAAACAAAAAGGTTTCGTTGCCATCTCTCCAAAAATGTCGGTTAAGATTTCAGTGAGAAACAACGAAATCGGCTATGAGTTTTATAAAAGACAATTTTTTTTTAAAAATCGGCTCTTTCAATTTTGATCAAATTTAACCCTATAACACAGGTCATTCATTAGAAATTCCTAATGTGGTTGGACTGTTTTGCTCTTTTAAATGCTATGTGAAGATTTATGGCCCATATCCATGTGCAAAATCTCAATGAAAAAAATATGGTTCAGGAATATTTATTGGAATAAAAAACAAGAATGAACCTTGACAACCATTAAAAGGTTGGTTTTAATCAAATACGATTTTCACTGAGGATGAGTTTACGAAAGATTCTAAGCAAGTTTAAACCCTATTTAATATCTAAAGATTTTTTCAACGACAGTTTCAATGGTTTATTTTCAATTGTTACTGATATTTTGGTTGGTTTTTATTTGGTTTTAGAGAGCAGTGAGAGAAAATTTGTGCAATGTTTTTCACCGTTTGTTAATACAATTTGCTACTATTACTACTACTACCACTACTGATTGCCGAGGTTTTGTTAACCCTCCAACTGTTCAATGTTAAAGGTTTTATTTTCTTAAAAAATTAATAAAAAATATTAATTTTACACAAAATCTAACTTATAAGACATCATTTTTCTCAGAAAGATGCATAGAATTCATCTATGTAAAAAAAAAAAAATTTTTGTAACGGTTTTGGAGTAAGTATGTTACATGTCAAAAACGACGTTATCATTTTTCAAGAAAAAGCTGATTCATCCAAAATCAAAAGCTTACCACCTTTTTCTAAGATATACAAAAGTTTTGTGTACTATTTGTGAATATATTTAGGGGGAAAAAAAAAAAGTTATATTTTTAAAATTTAAAAAAATATTTTATTTAAAAACTGAATTTTCACTTTATTTTTTCAAAAAAACATTAAAAATAGTAAAATATATTTTATACAGAACTTCTATAAGTCATTATATTCAGAAAGGTGCATAGATTTTAGGTGTGTAGTGAAAAAAAAAGTTAGATGTAAAACATTTGTAGTTTTTATGTAAAATGGCCAAAAATCGGAAAGGGGCGTAGGCAAGAATTTCACAGAAATGGTAATGTACACCATAATAAAAATTTTTTTGGAATTTTTTCAATTATTAAAACAGGTTTGTAATATATTTGTGAATATATTTAGAAGAGAAAAAAAAAAAACATTTGTTACATTTTCAAAAAGAAATTACCATTTTTTAAAAAAAGGTAACTTTATTCTTTTCTTTTCAAAAATTTACCAAAAATAGTAATATGTATGGAAAACACAAATTCTATATATTATTATATTTAGAAAGGTGCATATAATTTAGCTGTCTAGTGGAAAAAAAGTTAGATGTAAAACATTTGGAGTTTATATGTGAAATACCAAAAAATCCGAGAGTAGCGCAGGCAAGAATTTCACAGAAATGGTAATGTAAATCCTACAAAATTTTTTTTTAAATATTTTCAATAGTTACTACATATTTGTAATATATTTGTGGATAAAAGTTGCAAAAAAGAAAAATCTATTTTGAAAATTTTCATTAGACATGGGTCATTTATGATAAAAATCTACCTTCACAATAGCCTAGACGTTGAGGTTAGGGCTGTGAAAAAAAAACCAAAAATATGAAATATCACTAATAAATACACTCTACAAACATTGACACATTTATTATAAGTTGTATATACATTTATATATTATGTATATACATATTATAATAAATAAATGGTTTCTTGAAACTAAAAGTTCCAATAGCAAATCTAGAACTAGGTCTGACTAGTACTAGATTTGGCTAGACTAGGCCGAAAATATGAATTATCACTCATAACTACACTCTACAAACATTGACACATTTATTTTAAGTTGTATAAACAAATTATAATAAAAAAATCACTTAATGAAACTTATATTCACTATAAAAACACAAAGCTATTGCACATTGAAATTTCCACATCGGCAAAAATCTTGCGAGATCGAAGTAACAAATTTGAGGTTATTCTACGTTTTATAAAGTACTACAGCCTTTGTATTTTTCCTTGTACAGATGTGTTTCAAATACAAGGTTAAACATTGAAACCTCCTCTTTACAGTTATATCAAAAACGACAAGATTGTATAAAAATAAAGATCGGATTCTTCAAGACTGTCTAGACACTGAATATCGCAAACCGGTCTGAAAGTTCAGAGGATCATTTCCTAGAATGGATATAACTCGTAAACTATATAAATTAGGATGATTTCGTCTTCATAGTTCGAAAGAGGAAGAAAAATACTATATAATATTGTCAACTTGTAACATTTGGACAAGTTTTACCATTTCGAAAAAATATATGAACATATAGGTGATATTTTCTATATAAAACTCGCCGCGAGAAACTGTCGCAATCTAGCGCTAACAAGGTAAACTTCAGTCTAGTCTTATTTCTCTACTACACGCTACATAAAATTTTCTAAACTTGGTTATGAAAGATTGAAAAATTACCTTTTCAATGGTATAGAATACATTTCGATAATATAACATCTACTAGGATAAAAGTTGAATTGCAAAAAATGTAATTTTTAGCGTGTAAAATAGCGTTAAAATTCTTGATTTGGTTTAATTTTTATATAATAAAAACTATACTAGTTGGAAACATTTGAAAAACACCGTTTTGAAGAGAAAGACGCGATCTATCAAGCAGTGTTATGTCAGATGTGACAGATTGAAATTTCGAAATAGGAATAATTGACAAACGAGACGAATGTTTTGTTTAAAACTTGTTAACGTAAAACTTGGACGTTTCGCATCAAAAATATGCGAACTTCGCCAATTTTTGGAATATTATTTATAACGTTTTGTGTATTTTTTTTGCATGATATGCATCTACGGAACATTAGCTTTCCAACACTATTTTTTTTATTGCAATAGGACGATTCTAAGTGGGCGAAATGTTGAATTGCAAAATATGTGTTTTATAGCCAACTTGTCCGGGAGAATGGGTACGGTTTGGGGTCTTTAACAGTTGGAGGGTTAATAGTAAAAGTAAATATTGACAAAATTATAAAGTAAAAGTAATATAATTTATATTCATAAAGTTTGTTAAATAAAATTACATAAAAACTTTAAAATGTAAATGTAACAATATATACCGTGATTCAAATAGTCTAGAATATCCATTCTGTTTTAGTATAAATTGTATTATTTACTTATTAAGAACAACAAACCAATAAAAATATAAATGGAAGAACTAACTTACTGTGTAGAATGAGAGGAAAGAAATGAAGGAGAAAGGAATTCATTGTAATCTCAACATTAGTTACGTTTACTCATGATAGCTATTTATAATTATTTAATGTTATTATTATACATTAGAATGGAGGTTTTAACAATTGCACCTCTTCATAAATACCAATTTGCCTACCAAAAAGGCAAATCAACAATATCGGCATTGCATCAACTTGTCAAGGCCATAGAGGAAGCACATGAGTCAAAGGGGATAGCCCTATCGGTCTTTATGGACATAGAGGGCGCCTTTGACAATGCTGCTTATGACTCAATGACACAGTCTCTCAGTAAAAGAGGGATTCACAACTTTATCGTTCAATGGATAAATAACATGCTGATGGGTAGACAGGTATCCACCAGCATTGGTAGCGCTACACATGAGGTAGGTACCACAAGGGGGAGTTATCTCCCCACTGCTGTGGTCGCTGGTAGTGGATGAACTACTAAACGACCTGAGCAGGGCTGGGTTCTTGATTATGCTGATGACATAACCATAACTGTGAGGGGCAAACATGACTCCGTTCAGGGGCGGCTCCAGGATTTATTTTTGGGTAGGCATAGTTTAGGGGTGTCATGACTATGGCGGGGGACCTGGGTAAATACCCCCTAGGATAAGGGGGGACTGCTTATTGAAGATAAAAGCATACACCACACTGTTAATTTTAAAACTATGGAGCCAGGTCAACTATGAAAAATAAAATATTTTTGTTATTTTATGATATGTAATATATTTTATTGCCTATAAGTGTCACAAAAGTAGTTGTTGAGAAATAATATTTAAATCAAAGTAAACCATACAGCTCGTTAATACACCTTAAATCGGTAATATGTACATTTAGGCGTGTCACCGGCCGAAAACCAAATAAGTTGGGTGCGCCCGGGCCTACCCGCTGGAGCCGCTATTGACTCCGTTATAGGGGAGAGAATGCAGAAAGCCATTAACATAACAAAAAACTGGTGTCTCAAAGATGGCATGAATATAAACCCGTTAAAGACCACTATTGTTCCATTTACTAAACGAAGGAAATTAAATTTACCTAGCTTTCACCTAAGTGGAACCACCATTCCCCTCTCTAAGGAGGTAAAATACCTTGGGGTGACACTGGACCAAACGTTAACGTGGGAGAGTCACCTATCTAAGATGACCAACAAGGCCATTAAAACACTATGGTCGTGCCGCCAAATGGTTGGCAAAACGTGGGGTCTGAATCCCAGAGCTAATAACTGGATCTACAAGCATGTCGTTAGACCCGCTATCCTCTATGCGTCAGCAGTTTGGTGGAGGAAGGTAGGCCAAAGTACCGCGCAAGCAAAGTTGGCTAAAGTGCAAAGACTAGCATGTCTAAGCATCATAGGTGCCATGAAAACAACACCCACTGCCGCGATGGAGATCGTTCTAGGCTTGGATCCCTTATCGGTTGCAATTAAGGAGGAAGCTATGAAGCAGGTCCTCAAACTACATGAGGAATACCATTTCAAAGTAGGAAACCTCAAAGGACATCTGGAAATTCTCAGAGCCACTCCTTTATTGGATATGGCTGCTGCAAGTGATCAGATGAAAGTAAAAATGATCTTTGATCACATATACAAAGTTCGCTTCCCCATTAGGGAAGACTGGACGTGAGGCACGGAATGTGTGCCAGCGGACTCCCAAAAATGGTTCACAGACGGATCCAAAATGGAAGGTGGTGTGGGGGCAGGAGTGGTGGCACCAAGGTTCAAAAGACATGTGTCCCTCAGTGCTGACGCCACCATCTTTCAAGCAGAGGTACATGCCATCCATTTGGTGGCAAATCATCTGATCAATAAAAACCAATGCAAACAGAAAATTAGCATTATGTCGGATAGTCAAGCGGCATTAAAAGCACTTCAAAGTAACAACTTGAGATCAAAGATGCTTCACGAGTGCCATCAGGCCCTAAACCAGCTGGCGGACAAGAATAAAGTTGAACTTGTCTGGGTGCCAGGGCATGAGGGAATAGCAGGCAACGAGGAAGCAGATCAGCAAGCTAAACTTGGTGCATCTAAACCCTTTACAGGGCCATTTCCTATGTATGGATTTGGCCCTAGGGATTACCAAGAGGTTATTACCAACTGGGCCAACAAAGTAATCAACAGAACCTGGAATACATTGCCGGGTCTTATACATTCCTAGAAGTTCTTTAGCCCTAATAAAAAGAGAGGGAAGGAAGTGCTAAACCTAAGCAGAAGAGAGCTAAAACTCCTCTGTGGTATACTAACAGGACATATCCATTGCAGGTATCACTTAAGTAAGATGGGCCTGGTGGACGATGATACTTGCAGGTACTGGGGTGAAGAGGTGGAACACATCATCATGGAGTGCCTGTCCTTATGCCAAAAAAGACATAAATTTCTAGAATTTATCTTCATTTCGGAAGAAGAATTACTAAACCTCCCGACCAGGGGTCTGATCAATTTTGTCAAAGACATAGATCTCTCCTGAGTCCAACAAGAAGGGGGCACAAAAGATCTAACTAGGTCGCAGTGCAGGAGGCTTTTAAAATACTCTCCCCAGTCTTAATAATAATGCTTGAATTCTTTGAGCCTAGACCACTGGTCTTCTTGCTTTGACATTTTATATGCCTTGAGACGAGATTATGTTGCTTTAACAAAAATTAAAAATTAATCATCTATAAAGGAGAAATTTATTAACCCCGAAGGTTGTGGTGACATCCTGAAATTATTTGTCTATGTGGAAACTGTTTAAAAAGTTGTTGGATCCACACAATTGGTACATCTAGTGTGATGCCCTTTTTTAATGAAGTTTTCATTTCTTGGAATGGATGTAACCTGTTCACAACACTTCATAGCTTTTAATGGAATCCTTGAAAAGGCATTTCATGGTGGAAGATACCAAGAAGCTTGACAAAACTTCTCACTGGGAATAATGAGATCATTTTCGTTAGTGTATAGGAACAAGTGGAATTTATTACAGGAGTAGAACTGTTCTTTTTAAAGAATTTTAGAATATAAAGCCTTTACTTCTTATTTTAAAACATATAATAATATGTTCTATTGACATGTCCTGAGATGGTTTTTTTCATCTTGAAGAATGTTCAACATCATTCTCAACACAGTAATAATATGGTTGGTCTGACCATTTTAAAGTTCTTCCAAACAGATGGAGCTGGGGTATTTCGTTAAATTGTGCCAGAATTTTTTTTTTAGTGTTCTCTTTTTGTGCTAAGATTAGTATATTTTTCCACCAGGTTTATTATAAAACTATAACAGTTCATAAACAATATTATATTATAGGCCTAGTTCTAGAGAGATATATAAAATTAAAAATTGTAATAAAATTTATAAGTGTTTACTATAATTATTATATTTGTTATATTTTCTGATTTTATTCAGACAAACCACAAGCAACACACTGTACTTAGAAGGCTTAGTGGAAGACATGCGTATTAAACTAGTGACTTTAGAAGAAAGAGAACGAGAGTGTATAAGTCTGCGTGTAGAGTTAGGTATGGCACAAACACGACTTGAAGAGTGGAATAATTTGTCTCGATTAGTTACAGGACAAACATCAACTCCTTCACCAATTGGTCTTCGTCGACAAATTGAAGGTCTTCAACAAAGAGAGCTACAACTATCGGCAGAGAAGGGTCAGCTTGAATCTAGGTATATCAAACTTTTTAATTAATTAAAAAGCACTTGCTGTTTCTTTGTTTGTCTGAGATTCATTTTCCTTGCAAACTCTGAAACAATTTCAGTGGTTCTCTGTATATATATATATACATTCCTATGGCCAAAAGCAAAATTTAGTTAAAAATAAAATATTTTACCCTGTTTCAAAATTAAATTATAAATTTTCCAATGGTCTGGTATCACTCTTGAGTATTGTATGAAGCCCATGAGAACCATATGATTAGCATTTCTAAAATGTACAGGTCTCACAGACCTTACCAAATTCACCGAATCTTCAAACCAAACAGATATTTTTGCCGACTAGTTCCCATTGAATCAAAACATCCTTAAGATGATATCTCAGTAGGCAGTAACTTGTCGAGAGATCCATCGTTCATCGTAGATCCTGTATACTCGGTGATTAATTCATAAAAAATTCATATAAAATAGTAATATTATGCAAAACAATTTGTTTTAAAATTTTCTCAGAAAGGTAGGTAGAATATTTATATCTATGTTATAAAAAAAGTGTTTAGATGTAAAAGTTTTAGAGTTAGTATGTGAGGAATCAAAAAATGTGAAAAAATTTAATGAAAACTCCACAGAAAACCTATTTATACCATATAACAAATTTTTTATTTATTTTATCAAGATTTACAAAAGTTTTGAAATGTAGTTGTGAATAAATGTTGATTAAAAAAATTAAGTTGTCTAACCACAGGATGAATGGCTACAGACATGACATGAAAATCATGGATATGGAGAAACCAACTGCACAACATTCAGCAATCCACAACGTTGTCACTTTTAATTAATGCTTCACAACAAAAATCATAAAATCACTCCCTTCAGAATGTAACCCCTCAGAACTAAGAAGATGGGAACTGTCTCATCAATGGGTCACAAAATCAAGAGAACCCCCTAATCTTAACCTTAGATGAATCATCCTTTATCCTTTTCCCTTTCCCAACAGGCTTTACAAACAAAAAAAATAAAAATAATAATAATAAATAATCTGTGGTTTAACATTTAGTCTTCAGTCTTCTTCCTAACTCTACTGATTGAGAAAGTGAACAGTGTTTACGAAATATTTCAAAACTTTAGTGTTTTTTGTGTACGTTTTCTTACTTATGTACTATTGGGTAATGCCAAGGACTATTTTCCAAGGTAAGCCTGTCTCCTGTCCATACAAAATTATGAATATTTAATTCTCAAGATTAATAAAAAATTACATAATGTATATCTGGTCTGTAGAGACCAGCCACAGTTCAGTTACGCATTTTGGAGTCATCCATATACTATATGGGTCAAACTCTTCTATTTCTAACTCTTTACCTTACCACATATGGCAGTCTGCAACAATGATATCGAAAGAGTGATTAAAGTTATGTATCTTTCCCATTACGTCTGATACTGTTATGTCCACCTTTATAAAGTATTGTCAAATATCGAACAAGATCTTGGTGTCACTCAGTTTTACAGATCAGCATTCTGCATCCAGTAATATCACTAAATACCATCTACAACAGTTAATTGGAAATTATTACTAAGAAATTAAAATTTAATTGAATATATCGATCAAATTAAGTTGTGACTCAAACTTCTTATGATCATGTATATAATGAAGCACTATATCAATTTCATTAACAACAATATTTTTAAGAGGTGTAATAAATGTTGAGGGATTTGTACTTAATTTAGTTACATTTATTAATTCATGTTATAATGTTATGATTTTTCTATTTTGAAATGTGAAACAAAGTTGTATGATAGTATTTTGTTTGAATACAGTTTAAAAACTCTTAGAGAAGCATACACTGAGACTACAAGTCAGTTAGAAACAGCACAGGCTCAAATCAATCGTCTTAAAGTTACAATTGAACAACATGCTAGTACGTTGCGCCGACTGCGCAAACAGAATTCTTTAGTTACATGGGTAAGTTGTTAGATCATATTTGTTAATCTAATTTATTTGTTTCAAATTGTTGGAATTAATTAATTACCCTACTACTCTAAGTAAAATAAACAACCAAAAATTGTAATTTTAAATACATAAAATAGCTAGCTATGAATTTGAACTCCAAGTTGATTTAATGGCTAGTTTTTTTTCTGGTTTCCGAGAGCTCGTGGGTTCAATCCTTATAGCGGCTCAAAAAGTTATTGAAGCAGAAGTTTGGAAATTTAACCTTTCCATTCGACATTCTGTCTGGCATTCAACAACACGTTGTCACAGAAATTTGTTTCTGTAGTGTCATTCGACAAAAAATCATAAAGATGACTTTCTGCAATTTAACATTTCATCCATTAAAAATTTCCTACTCCAATAATTTAGGTATTTTATTAAGGCACTGGCTCTCATGTTCAATGTCTCAATTCTTTTGGGGATGGTGTAGTAGTCCATTCACAACACATGACTCACTCAGCACAGCCTTTACAGTCATATGTATTTAACAATATTGGGCTCTCTATACAGTCGTTTTAGCTCATGGTTATGATGTTAGTTAATTATAAAGGGGTTCGACACTATTCAGCCTCCTGTCATCCACTGCAACCTTTCCCATGGTTGTGACATGTTTTCCACTCATAATTATCCTTCAACAGGCCTTATATTCTTCTTAATACTCTTCTCTCACAAACGAGTAGCTTATGATCCATCAATTTGGTTAGTGTCTATGTCTGTCATCCATAGGCCAGAAAGGATCTTATCAGTTCTTTGTATACTGTTTTCTTGTAGATCTGGATAAAGTTTGATTTTCCTTATGCTTCAGGAATCCATAATAGCTATTTGTAGCAACAAGCCTCTGTGTTGGCTTTTGGTTTATGTCATTGTCCACCATCATTAATGAACGTAGATATTTGAATGTGCTGATTTTTTCAAAACTCTCCCCTTCACCTTGGATGGTAGTACCTGCTTGTCATGCATTGGTGGTTATATATTTTGTCTTGTCTTCATTTACTACAAGACCCCTTTTTCTTGTTGGCCAGATCAGAAAAGTGAACGCTTCTGTCATCTTTTAGTGATTATCTTACTTGCCATTATCACATACATATCACGTACCAACACTTACATACCAACACTTACATCTCTGATGTAACTCTCCACTATCAAATTAAAGAGGTTACATGCAATTGAATCTACTTGTTTCAAGCCTCGATCACATTTGAATTTTTTAGTTATGTCACCTCGAATCCTCACCTGCACCTTGTGTTCATCATTGTTCCTGTAACAAGACATACTTTTTTGTGGGAATTCCAAGGTTCAGCTTTGATCTGTATTCACGAAACATGTTGTCATTCACTGCTTTAAAATCCACAAAAAGTATGTGAATACCAATATAAATTCCCTAGTTTTTTTTTCAAAATTGGTCTCAATGTGAACAGTTAGTTCATGGTTGACATTTCTTTAGAGAAACCGCATTGTTATTACCCTAATTCTTATTCAACATTGGGGTGCTGTTTCTGGTTTAAACTCAAATTGAAATACCTCAACTTCTAACGACATAAACTTGAAAATGAGCCTACAAGTGAATGGTCTGTTTCAATGTCTACGTGCAGTACCCTATTTAACATACTATTAATTAGTGGTGGAAAATTCTATATTCTGGTTACATTGTATATACAATGTATTGTACTACACTTCATGACAAAAAGTGTGTATAGTAAACCATTATAAAAATAAGGGTGTACAAAAGTTTAGTGGGAGGGGGGATATTGTACTTAAAATGATGTTCGAGAATAACATTTGGTACCTACAGTTTTACTTGTCGTATATATTTTCCTTCTCTGATCTTGAAGTACAGGAACTGGTTTTGTCCCTCCCTAATTTAATTCCAATTTGTAAAACGTAAATCCACACATACGCTATTAATAATTAGATAGTTAACAAAATATGAATAATGTAGACCTAAGACATTCAAACAAAAATTATATATTTAATTATATTTTATATGATTCAGGAACGGAATGATCTGCGTAATTTAGTTGATTCTTGTCAAAAAGAAGTTACCATGACGTCTACTTTCACCTCAGACACACAGCAGAACTCTAGACTGGAAGCTTTGGAAAAACTTGTAGAAGGATATAAAAAAAGGATGGAACAACTGGAAGCCGATCCAGGATTAGCTGTTGTTGATACTCAGGGTAGAGCTAATTAATTGTTAATAATAATGATAAGCATGTTTGTTTCAAAGTACAAGGTATGTTTTTTAAGTAAGTACCGTTTTGAAATAAAAATAATACAAGTAGACATTTCATAACAATTTTGTTTTTACATGAAAGCCTGTACTTAAATTGACTTTTCTATATAATTTCCATCAATATTAAACCACTTATTGTATCATACAACCAGCTTTTGAATACTATCCTCGTAGAAATCTGCCGCCTGATTAGACAACCACTGCGTCAATCGTTTTGACATCTTCATTATTGTCGAGGCGCGTCAAGTTGTTCCCAGCCACATGATCCGATCAGCTCTTGTGTTTGATTGGCCATGTGTAGATGGGCTTTGTCATAAAGCACAATGATCCCCCTTATGGCACGGTTTTTTTTAAGGTTTCACAATAAGTTGTAGAATTTATTGTGTCACCACGAACAATCCCCCTTTCCTGTCCCAAAAAACAGTACACATGATTTTCTGGGCTGAAATTGTTTGCTTGAAGTTCATTTTCTTGGGTGATGTTGAATACCGCCATTTCATGGATTGTTGCTTTGACTCTGGTGTAATGTAAGCCATCCATGTTTCGTCGCCTGTTTTAATTTGGCTTAAAAACTCATCATCTTCCTCGCTGTGCCGCTCCGGGAAAGTCAAAGAACTAGCTAAACGTTTGCTTTTGTGTATTTCTGTCATCATTTTCAGTACTCAGCGTGAACATAACTTTCGATAATTTAAAAAGATATAGATCCAGCTAGGGTCCGTTGGGATTACAACTCTCCTACTTACTGTAGATGATTCCCTCAGGATATGTATGGGTTCTTATGGTATCAACATATTTCTTATGGGATATCCTTGCTGGATTTAAAATTTCTTCGTATAGTTTTGAGTTAGATCCAACTCTTTCATCTTTCCTATCTGGTATCGGTTTAGTTAGTGAATTTAGGGTCCGAGGCTATACAGCCTCTTGTCAGTACAACCCAAATGGATCTTTTGTGGCTATTGGTATCGCTTTACCAACTTTTGAATTCTTCCGACCCGATGCTGTTGGAGTATTCGAGGGCTAGGGTTCTATATTTTATGCATTTTTTAAAGGAAAATATGATGATAATATTTTAGACTTAAAAAAAAAAATCACTAATAAAATCACGTTTTCATTATTTTTAGTTCTTATGTATTTTATACACAATGTAAGTCTATGTTAATTACAGTTTATCTTGTTAAATTTTTTAAGTTAAGACTTTTCGTATGTTAATAAATCAGAACCTTTCAGCTATTGTAAGTTTTCCATAATTGTATCCCAATTGATAAATTAAAGTGATTTCCTTTAGGTTTAACTAGTCCTCAGACTTCGGATCGGTTAGAGAAACTTATGGCAGAGAAGAATGCTTTGCTTAGTGAGAAGGAAGCTCTGACAAAGGAAGTAGAAGAACTTCGTATTCAAATGGAATACAGAGCCTTGAAGGGAGATTTTGATCAAAGGACGACAAAAGTTCTTCATTTGAAGTAAATATGAATACAATTAGATAATAAATCATTTTTATATCCATACTTGCTCCCATTGGAGAAAAAATTTTGTATCAAAAAAATTAATTATTTGTTTTGTTTTAAATGAATAATGAACACCTACACCATTTTAATATTGTATTATTTTGAGCATATTTGTTTAATGAAGCGATATATCAAATTTTACCGCATATGAAAGAGCTTTTGGGATCACTGGACACAATTATGACATCAAAATGTTACGATTTGGGTCGCAAAACCTTAAATGGTTGGCCCAAATTATAATATTGAGGTATAAAAAAAATATATATATTTAAAAAAAAAAACTACGGGTTTATTTCGGATTCTTGAGTATTTATAAAAGGTTAAAAGTAAGAATTGTTACAAGGGCTGGCCCTCTACCCCTACTTTCATTTTTCAAGTTATTCAACAGAATTAGTAAACACTCTCCCAAAATTTTTGTTTCGTTTATATCCTATATGAATATACACAAATGTATATATCCTAGATTTCCTTTAGGTAATGCATTGGCTATAGTCTGAACGATTTTTAAGATATCAACTTCAATCTCGGTATACTAGAAACTACAAACAAGAGAATATATTCTTTGTCTATGCTATAAACAAAAACATAAATATATATATATATATATATATATATATATATATATATATATATATATACTAAGTTAATATGACGAAATTTGCTACGTCTTTCATACATGTATCAGCTCCAGTTTCAACAATTTTCCAGATATTGACCGTGTGTGTGTTACGCTGGTCGCGGCGTAAGATAAAGAGAGAAAGGCAGAGAGTTTAACTTATGGAGCCAAAACCCCTCTTCCCTTGTTCTCTTTAAATTTCGTACACAAGTTATTTAAACAGTACAAGTATAATTGGAAATCTTAACCTATCTTATTCTAACACTTCAAAACAATTATTTTATCCTTATTTTCTACCTCACTTTGACTGTGTCTAGAATCTCCCTAAGACTTTGGATGACTGTGGTCTTCGAAGACTTCGCCAAGTGATGCTTTCTTCAAGTGAATCTTCAGAAGTCCTTTCTATCTTCTTTTCTTTCCAGTTTCCGACGATTACAATGAAATTCGTCTTTAATTATATTTTTCGGTGATAACGACAAAATATTTATTTCGATATTTGCCGGAGTTCGCACTAACTTCACATTGGCAAGCTACGTTCGGATTTAGTGACGTCTTCTCTAAGGCCGACCCTTCTTTTGGTAATCGAATTTACCTCGAGAAGTACTAGAACAGGAACAAAATTTCCCCTTTACAAGTTTCTGTTTGCAGTCTTCAGAGAAACGTGGTTTCAACCTTGAAGCTAGTACAAGACTGTCGATCCAACCTGTTTCCAAATTGGTCGTCAAAATTTAGGCCTCCGGTGACCGACTTTTACATAATTTTCTGTTTCCATTTTTCTTTTATTTTAATTGGGTTTTCCACTTAGCTAGTGCTTTTGTGAACTCCTTATGACTTCTCTAAGTACTCTAACTCTGTCTCTTTTGTTTTTTCTTAATTTTTCCTTTTTTTCTAATTAATTTAGGTGTCTTAATTTTACTGTATTATGCACGGTTGTTGGCAGGCCCCCGCCACTCCATCCATTATGCTTCATCCCCGCTCTGTCGTCTGATTCCTGCGACAACATGAAATTCAACATTTTTACTTCAATTTCTTCAACTCGTCATAACTCACGTTCACTTCACTCAATCTTCTTTTAGGCTGGCTCATTTTGAAGCCCTTTTCTTCCTGGTTATGTCCAATCTTCATTTAAACCTGTGCGACCTTCCTTTCCGGAGTTGTGGTGTGATTTCAAGATTTTGTTAATTTTCCAAATTTATCTTTTTTAATTTTGAAAATCTTTAACATTTTATTTTGGATTCTTGATCCTCCTATTCGAAAAGTCTCAAAACCACTCCACTCTTCTTCCTGGCTTCATTGGTTCCCGAGTTATGACACTTTCTTCCTATTTGGTACTCTTTCTCCTTTTTAATTTATTATGCTCAATTATTTATTACTTTTGGTTATTTATTATAATTTATTGGTCTGTTGACCACATTACTTTATATTTATTAGATTAATTTTGTTTTACCTAAGTTTTTCGTTTTACTTTCTTTCTTTTATAACTTTTTAACTATTTATTTTACGGTTTTAGTTCCTTATTATTTGTTCTACTTTACTTACTCTATAAAATGACATTATTCATATATCTAAATTCAAACTTTTAAAATTTAACATGGGCTCTTATGGAGCTTTGCAAGTCGTGACATGAAATCCTAGACTTTCCTGTCTGTACAATCTTGCTTTTTTGCTGGTAGCCTTGGCTATTACATTACATTTCCCTATACTAAATCTAATTATTTCTCTTATTACTTTAACTTATTGGTTATTTTGGTTTAATTTTTAGAATTTTGGATTTTTTTCAACATTCTTCCTTGAGTTCGGTTTATAGACCATCTCAGTGTGTGTGTGTGCACGTGTGCGTGTGTGTGCATGTTGCATTTATGCATTTGATTGTATTTTAAATATTTTTTGTTTGTATCTCATTCTTAAAATTTTGTCTGTGTATCTATGTTTAATTTATTGTGAATGTATTATTTGTATTAGTTATATTTTCAAGATGACAATTTTCATGTAGCTAATTAAGAGCAATATATGATGTAAGTTGCTTTAATTTGAAATCTATGAGTTTTAATTGATTTTGGATTATCAAGTATTGATAGTCAATTATATAAAAAGAGAATGTCCATTTGACCTTGTACGATAGACGTCCATTTTGTGTTTGGACGCCATCTTACAACACTAGAGGATGTGAATTTCAGTTTGATTTAGTTAATTATATTAATTATGTTTCTAAAACAAATACTTCTTTTGTACTATGTGTTTATTGCTAAAAGAAAGAAAGTTAAGGTTCAGGCTCCAATCTGTGCTCACTAGGTAGACTCCTGTGACACGTGAATGGAGGGATATACTCAATGAGAATTTACTCACTCATTTTTGTTAATGAAAATCTTTCTTTTAATGACAAGAATTTTGAATGGTTTAAAAATTGAAAAAGAATCTTAACAAAACATCAAAATCACTTATGTACTAAGACAGACATGTTGATATTACAATAAAAGCGTTTTCTAAAGTTGCATGTGAAGCTTATATACTAGGAATCTAATTCAGTGTTCCAAGTTCAATCACTTACATGTTATTTAATACACATACATTATTTTCTACTCACATGTATGTCCAAATATACTAAATAATACAAAACCTTTAAAAAGAACTTCACTGTGAAAAATTTCTAAATACTTCTACTTTTAAAACACTCCATAATTGCTGGAACGCAGAGCGTTCAGAATATGCATCTACTCTCTTAGGAACGCCAAGTTGGAATGTTCTGGAATGGAACGCTCGACTGACTTTGCCTTGGTTGCATTGTGATTCCTAGAATTTTCTAATTTTTCCATTCCAACTGGCTTCGGACTCTGAGTGCTAGACACAAACCCGCGCCTTTGGAAATTTCAGCCTAGGGGGTGTTACATTAATTCATGGTAGACGCTTAATTTAAATGGTTTGATTATCGGTAATTAGTTTTAATATTTTTGTTCAAAGTTTTTGTAATTTATCATTTGAATAATTTTAATTCCTATGTGCTATACAAACTTCTTAATTAATTAATTATATGACCAAATCCTTAATAACTTAATTTATTTTTTATTGGTTGGAGAATGTCCCATGCTTACAATGAAAAATAAAAATGAAATGAATTTGTTTTCCTTATTTAAAAAAAAAGTTTAGCAATAAAAATATATTATGAAATAAATTATCAGATATTTAGCTTTTCAGAAAAAGTACCATAAATCCAGTACATTAGTCCAATTCATTGATAAATAGGATATACATATTTCTGCTTAATACAGTACAAAATCTACTTATGGCAGTGTTTACATTAAATTAATTTGTTATATATGTTGTCAGAATGAATCCAACTGCTGAAGCTGTTGAAAAACACGTAGACGAGTTGACAAAATACCAAGAGGAAGTTGTTAAATTACGAGAGAGAGTTAGACTTCTAGAAACAGGACAGACACATGATCTAACATTGGCAGTTAATGAAAGAGTTTCTGGAAATAGTTCTAAGGAAATTGAAGGTAATAAGCTCCTTTGAACAATTTAATGATTACTGGTATATTATCAATATAAATGTGTAGTTTTCTTTATCTGAAGTTTTAAACAGTTGAAAATAAAGTATACAATTTTTATGTGTTAAAAACAAATGTTTTTATAGTGATTAATGTTATTTTTGTGGTAATTAAATATTTATTATTACAGAGATTTAGTTCATAATATGCAAAAGTTCTCTTGGTTTGAAAACTACTTAAATTTTTTTATTTTGTAAAGTTTGAATTTTGAAACATCAATAACAAAGTTGGGAAACACATAATATGACTATCGACAAACAACAGTAGGCTGTGTAACAACAGTTAGTAACAGTCTATATTTCTTTTAGCCTTTTTCTCAACCAAAGGGAACAAAATCGTTGGTTTAAAGAAACATATTTTTAAATCTCCTGATCATATCAACTCAACATAATTTACACATTTTTAACTTCTATTTTGTCTTATATAAAAAAAAGAACATTAAATAAAGACTCCTATATCACGAATACTCTAATAATGTGAGATCGAAAAAGAACAAGAGTAGGTCATGATGGGAAATATGAGTGAGATCTAACCAAGAGTACATGAAAAAAGGTGTAGATAGGGTTCCTCTGTGTTGTTAAAGTTCGTTTTCATTATAAATGAGACCCTAAGGCTTTTTTTTCTGCTAAACTTAGCATACTGATCCCAGTAAACACTATTTGTGGTTCAGTTACGATGATGAATTGAGTTACTAATAGGTTTATAAAAACAAATCGTTAGTCTGAAGAATTGGAAATATCTCCTCTTTTAAAATGATATTCAAAATATCAACATACTACGTGTTTATTTTCTTTAGAACAGTAATATTAATTATTATTTTATATTGCAGAATTAAAAGAACGTGTCAAATCACATGAGCGCCAGAACCAGAGACTTAGAGAAGTGTTTAAAACAACAAGCTATGAGTTCCGAGAAGCTGTCTACACTTTGTTTGGTTATAAACTTGATGGACTTCCTAATAAAATTTACAGACTTTCTAGTCTATATGCAGAAGCTGCAGATGAACACTTACTATTTAAGGTAAATAACATTACATTTGATTCACATTGAAGATATTTAACATATTCTTCTTCTATATTTAAAATAATAAATTTTGATACACCAAGTGCAACAAAAGTCTATAATTTCTTTTTCTCAATTATTAGCATTTACTGATTCTTTACTATGGATTATGCCCTTCAAACCTACTTAACACAACTAATCAATTAACTCTTTGTATGCATTGATGTGGATTTAAGCCAAGTGCAGCATTGGTCCAACCACCATTAACATTGTATTTCAAAGCTACCAATAGCCTAGATTATGTTGAAATAAATATTTTGAATTAAAGAAATATACGCCTAAGAAATTAATTAAATACAACTTGTGTAAATTATACAATTTGTAAAACTTATTTAAAACATATACCTTGAACTGAACTGATTATTAATCATTCAAATTCTTACTTTGATTAGAATTAGATATTAATTAAAAACTAGTTAGTAATAATATTATAATATATGAAATTGATTACACCTATGAATGTATATTTAATTCACCAGAACTGAAAAGGATCTTCTGATAATTTTCATAAATTAAATTGAAATAATATTATTGTCAAGATAAGACAACAGAAGTTAATGTTAAAATAAGATATTTACTTCTACATGAAGGTAATATATTGACAAATCATTTGACCTGAGACATATATAAAAACAAAACAAAAAATTTCAAATCTACATTATCAAAAGTGAATAATAATAAAATTAACACAGAATTATAATTTTGACATCTCAATGTTGTAATATTTCACGGTTTTCTGTACAAAAAAAAATTCTAGGTTTAAAATTCAGTTCCTTTGGTAACGTAATCAGAAAAAAACTCGATCTAAATAAAATTGTCAGAGGCTAGAGGGGTGATTGATTGTGGTTACGTATCAGATTTGGTTTGGACAAACAAATGGTGTGATGTCTTATGGATTAAAAGATAATAACGATTAAATAATCATGTTAGTGTAAGATAATAACCAGGAATTCTTATAAGTATTTTTTTTTAATAAAAAATAACCATGTTCAATTATAAATTAATACTTTAAAACGTTGAAATATGTAAGGCACCGAAAGACCGCTTAGTTACAGAGAAAACATAGAACAAGGAATTTTCTTATTGTTTTAAAGATGAGCCAATCAGAAAAGTAGTAGAACTGGTGGGGGACCTTATAAAGTTTGTGGGAGAAGACACTTGTTCCTCAGGAGCTGGTTTAAAAACTCTAATTTATCTCTAACCAACAACGATAGATTTCTGGACAAGTTGTCCATAGATTTAGTTTATTTTTCGGTAAGTTGGACCTACCAAGCGATAGACAAGACTATTTCCTCCAAATAGTTTAAACTGCTTTTTACATAATTCAGAGTTATTAATGTAGCAGTAATAATATAATTAAAGACAGTGTGCAGGCGTTCTTGGTATAGACACATGTTTAAAAGTTATATAATATGATCATTGTATAAAAGAACTTAATAGTATCAGAGATTTTGAACAATTCATGAATTTTTATAAGGAAAATTTGACCATAGTTGCCGTAGAAAATCTTGAATACAGAATTAACAAAAGTGATATAGAATAAACTTTGTCGGAACTATTTCTTAACTATTGACATTGACATGTTATTGTGCATGTTTTGTATATTTTTTAAGAGTTTTATGTGTCTTGATATATGGTTATATCTTTTAGAATAAGTATATGTATTTCAGAAACCTTGACTCTGTTGAATATGATTTACCAGTACACAGTTCTAGTAATAATAATTGAGTAAAGCCTTCAAGCAAAAGTAAATTCAAAAGAATTACGTATGTGAAGAAGCTATGAATTGTTGCAATGTGAGGTTTCTTTAAAAAAATTATTATTATAAAAGGTGGATTCCCACAAAAACTCATTGTTGTAGTTAAGAATTATTCAACAGAATTCAGGCAAATACAAGTTTAGTATCTGTAGATAGCCAAAGACTTAATTTGGTAGTTTTGAACTGATGCCGTATAATAATGTTTTGCTATGACGACGATCTTAGCGTAGCAACAGTTTCACTACGTCAATGCAATAGTTTCCCGCTGTTGCTTTACTTCACTCTTTAATAACTTTGAAACACTGAACGTAGAGAACTCTGAAATGTTCTTTATAACGTTTATCTCTATTTTTGTTAATTATTTCAGCTAGTTGTTTGTGTGCAAGTAGATCATGGATGCTGCAAAATTTTCGAGTGTTATAATTATTCTGGTTTCAAAGTTATTTAATAATGATGGATTGTTCATATTATTAATATGGTATAATTAGACAAAAGCTTTTATCTTGGCTTCACCTCTTTAATAATACAATCAGTTTCTTGACCTTCTTTGTGTAGTGTAGGCCTGGTGTGGTGGTTTTATTTTATCACGTTTGTATTTAATGTTAGTTTTGACTACTCGGGGTCTGGTTTTAGGCTCAAGTGTTTTTTCTTCGGTTAGAGGTTAAGCTATGTTGGTGATTATTTTTATGTCTTACCAACTGGACATACTCAATGCCCTTCAAAAGTAAATATTTCCTGAACCAGTTGGTTGGACCGTTTGCAATTGATGGAAACTTGAACTCCGAGAAATATTTAGATATGCTTGCCAACCAGATCGTTCCTGCACTCCAAAATATTTTGACCTATGGTCAGCAAAGTCTTCTGAACTTAATCTACTAGACTATTTCTTTTGGTGTCACATGAAAAACCTTGTTTTTGAAATTAAGCCAACTGACATCAATGACCTATAAGGTAGAATTTTACAAAAGAGAATCAATTCCAAGAGAATTTTTGGCGAATACTTTCTGTTTTTTTACAAATGGCTAGCACACAGTTAAACCACCGATGGTCACCAAAGTAAGTCAAATAATATAGTATTTGAAAGTGCATTTTTTATAATTTTAACTTTTTCAGCCTTGTGATTACTAAGTAAATAGCTATTTACAGAAAAAAAATGTAGTCTCACTTATCAGTACAGATAAGATGTGCTTTTGCAACATTTATATTGTTGCCTAATATATTTGAATTTATCTAGAAAATAATATAATAGTCAAAAACTGATTGTTTATAACAACTTTATAGATTAATATAAACCATAGAAAAAACAATTTAGAGCTAAGAAAAAAGTTTCAAAACAAAAAAAAAAGTATAATTTCATATTTTAAAAGTTTTTCAACGTTGAGGATTTGAATTGCATCCAGTTCTAACAATATATTGACATAGTTTAAATGAGACTCTTTTAATAGAAAAAGCATACATTTATAAAGATTATTTGTTATTATCGAAAATGATTAATGCACATCGATTTTTTAATTATCATAGTATATAAGATAGTCAGTATTTTAAGTATAAGCCACTGGAACAAAGTATTGACTCGGACAACTTTAGTCACTAACAAATTCGAAAATATTTTAAAGTGGTAATCATGAACAAAAATGACACATTTTAAAGATCATCTTGCATAAGCACAAATCAGAGAAGTGTTTTTTAGATTTTAATGGAATCTGAAATATTTATAAACTGGAGAAATAAAACTCGACGAGTTCTCAGCCTAGCACATTGAAATGCGGGACTCAACAAACATAATTATCTTTAACCCAGTCAATTAAATATGTATTAAATCTAGTAGTCAGATGCTAGTGAGGATGCTTGAATATTTGTAGCTATTTTTCTGTTTTTATAATATAAATATAAAACTCCTACCTAACCTTTCTCTCTGTTAATAGTTATATACACTAAAACAAAAGTAATTAGAATTTACTTACCCGGTATAGAGTGAGTTTGATAATTGATCTTCATTTTTTCCTACTGATCTTGGCTATTACTCAATGGACTTGTTTCGTGGCGCATAGTATAGTTGTATATTTTTATTTAATTTCATTATTATTCTAGAAACTAGTGGTAGGATAGATACTAGTATTGTTTAAAGATATTGTAAATTTACATATGTCTCTAATATATATATATATATATATATATATACAGTAGAACCCCTCTAATCCGCCCTCGGGTGGTCCGTTACTCTGGTTAATCCGACTGTGCTCGAGCTCGCGATATTGTGCCGACTTGTTGATGACTCACGGCCCATCTGGCGCCATTCTTTCCGGTTTGTTATCGCTTTCCCGCTTCAGTGCTGTGTCATCTCTCGTGAAAAATTAAACACTACAAAGCTTTTTTACAGATTCCCCTCTGTCAAGTCTTTTGACACATTTAACCGCGTCTGAAACGAAACCAACACACGCTTCCGTATTCCCGTTTTCGTAACTCGCTCATTTTTATTTACTGTAGGCCCTATATACTGTACGTAGATCATAACCAGTCAAAGACAAGAAGAAAACTGAAAAGAAATGTTATATTTTCCATAATGTATACTAAATTGATTCGTGGAAAAAAAGCGGCCCATCAAACGTTTTTGCCTTTGTATGTCTGCTATACCGACGGGTGCCAATGTCGCGGAGTTTTTACGCCGCCGACAATGGGATACCGCTATCGACAAAGTCGTTTGGCTCGCCGCCGCTTTGGTGTTTCAATTACAATTTATTTTCAGAAACTCTCATCCAACTAGTACAGTACGATATAGGCCGGTTAACAGAAGTTTTACTGTACTTGCAAAGTTTATATATAGACTTTATTATATAGACTTTTAAAAGTTTATATATCACTTATTTCACTTTTAAAAAATCTGTTTATATAATATGTAATAAATATTGACTTTTTTCGGATAATCCGACCTTTTTTGCGTTCCGACCATGCCCCCAGTCCCGACGGTGACGGATTAGAGGGATTCTACTGTATATATATATATATATATATATATATATATTCATATTCAATTCTATGTTCTTATGGTTTTAATCTTATTTGTTTTTAGATGTCACAGAATGGTAACATGGAATTATTAGAATCTCCTTTCTCTGCAACTTTAACAGATCTAATAGATATGCATCTTCACCATCATGGTTCAATTCCAGTCTTCCTTTCAGCTCTTACAATGAGCTTATTTCAAACACCTAGAGGTGATATAGAGATATCACAATGTATCAGAATATAATTAATTTATATTTTTTAAATTATCTAACGTTTAAAAACTTTTTGATATATTTCAAAGTTTATCTTCACATGTTGATATAAAAGAGTTGAAATGTCAACAAAAGTTGAAAATAAACAACTGTTTTAATTGTTGCCCTCATAAAGATAATCAGTTGTAATAAAATGTTTTTATTTTTAATCATATTCAAATATACATATAATAATTTTACAATATATTTGTTATAGTTTAGACACTTTATACTCTCATTGTATATATATAATATAGACAAGGAATAGCCATACTATGCTATGATCCAAGTATTTCTTTATACAAATAATTTAACACAAATTTGATATATTTAAGATTTTCAGTTGACTTGCTTGAAATAATATCTGTACATTTGTGTATATTTTTTATAAATATTTATTTTTGCATCAGAAAATTAATTAAATGTTACCTGTGTTTTCCTAGTTGATAGAACCTATTATCTGAATAGCATTACATAACATTTTAATTGCTAAAAGAAGTTAAAAATTAAAATGTTTAGTGGATAATTTTATCTGCTATTGCATTAACCCACGAGGGATCGCATTGGTAAAAAATTATATTATACAAAACCAGTATTATTATTTTCAAAACTTAGTCAAATTTAAAGTATAAATTTATGTTTTAATTAATAAAATCATTGGGTTTCTTAGTATTATTAAACATCTTTATTTAAAAATCAAAAGTGCATGAGAAAAATTGAATGGAATAGGCCTAGAAGAAGAAAATATCTGATATGGAAACTACGTAAGAATTAAATATTACTTAATATTATTCTTTAAAAAAAAACTTTGGGATAAACAACAGAAAAGCATTATATTACTAAAAAGATGTCTATGTAGTAATACTAAAAGAAAATAGTAATGAAATTCTTCAGTCCTCCTTGGATTCATCAGCATTAGTGTTGTCATCAGCACAGTTAACTTGGTATGCTCCTTGTATATGAAGGTATGACATTTAGTTTTCGACTTCCTGTGTTTTTTCCAATCACATAGACTGTACCTTCCCGGTCTTTCTGCATTCTCAGCTGGCTGTCATGCCTCTTCTAAGCCCAGCATTTGATGAATTTTTATTTTCAATGGTCTCGGAAGCTTTTGCTGTCCATAATGATGTATAAAATAATTATGGCATAGTCCTTGGGCTATATCCTTGAGATATTTATGCCTAATAACGTTAAAGACTCCACTTTGATGTTTATAAATAACAGAGCTATTAAATCTAGCAATGTTAAAAAGACTGAAGAACACGATAAGTGGCCAATGGTTACTAGTTTATGTGACAAATACTGTATTTCATACTCATCAACTCCACCTTTTGTAGAGTTATAAAAAATGAGTGTGTAAGTTAGTTGGCATCTCCTGATTCCGAATCAATTTCATCTACAGTATGCTGTGCATCATTGAGAGTAACACATACTTTATTCTTTGCAGGCAATAGGACACTAAAGATATGTTTCCTCTGAAAATAAAAATGCTCGAATGCATTAGGCCTATTTTTGTATTGACAAACAATAGAGGAATCTTATTTCATAAAGTACCCAATAATGTCAATTTGTGGTTTCCCACAAGTGATTCTGCTAGGGAGATGTTCCCTCCTGTATCACTAATCGGCTGGACAAGTCTGTGTAGAATTATAGCCATTTCAGAATTTTCTAGTTTGAAGGGGCCTTCAAACTTAACAAAGTGTCTTGGAACAAGTCATGGCAAATATTTAACACCATACTTTGCTGGTTTGTTTTTGTACACAATTTGAAATTACAAAGGCTTCAAGTATCTCATCTATGGTGAGATACTCGCTTACAGAAAGTTAGTTTTACATTTTTCAACAAAGCGCTCAAAGACTTCATGAATAGGTGAAAGCTTATTAATCTTATCATATTCTTTTCCCTGTTTTTTGGTTGTAGCATAATCAAACCTAATGTCTCTGATAATTAATTGAAATCTTTGTAAATTCATATATTTGTGAAAGAAATCCACTCCTGTTCTATCACCAAACCACACATCATATAGGTTTAGACGAGAGGTGTGAATTACACCAGCCATGTAGAGTTGGCCTATAAAAACCTCCATTTTATTCTCGAAGTGTTACATGCATCCTGTTGATGGATGTAGTTCGAGCGAATTTTCTATATAAATTGGTTGGTATGTATGTATCACTGTTATCCAAAATTTCATCAGTAAAAAAATAGTCTTTACAATGCAACAGGTGAGTTTACATTCATATTACACCTTACTCCTGAGCGTCACTTAACCCTAGATTTGCCTATTTAGAAATTCATAAATTGGCTGGCCATTTTGTTAATTTTGTAATTCTTTTGTAAATTCATCAAAAATTTCATTAAAAAATGCATTTTGAAAAATCAATTTTTATGAAGAAAAAACTTGCTATAAAGATAGGCTTACTTTGAAAATTAAAAAAAAAATAGTAATAAAATCCAAAACCCAAGGTGGTTATTTATCAATTTTCTCAGAAACGTGTGTATAATTCATGTATGTAATGGGGGGGGGGAAAGCCATAAAAATTTTGAAGTTAGTATCTCAGGAATCAAAAAATCTTTCAGTAACCGAAGCCAAAACGCCGCAAAAAATCATACATATAGCATATAAAAAAACTTGTAATTTTTTTCAAGATATAAAAAAGTTTCGTAGTGTAAATTGTAAATAAAAGTGTGAATGAAAATTTATCAATTTAGAAAACTTTGACTAGACAAAATAAATTTTCATGAATAAAGTACAAAATAGCTAAAAAGTTAAGTTTATTTTAAAAAATTCATCAAAAATATTTATTTCATGCAAAACGAATGTTGCTGTGTTACTGGCTAACAGCAAAATACTCTAACTTTATCAATTTATTACATTTTATGGACTTGGATATATGAATATGAAACATTATCTTTTACAATAGTACCCAAATTATTGCGATTGGAAGATTTTTAATGAGCAAAATGTTGAATTGAAAAAAATTATGTTTACTATGATTTTCGTGAGTCGAAAGAGCATTTTTAGGATTACATGTTTACAATCACCTGAGTTGAAGAGCAATTTTTAAGGCTTTAAATTTGTTATGTATATCAAATGAAGTTACACCCACGCTCAAAACCAAATGAAAATGGTTGCCAGCTTTCAAAACAAAAATTATATATTTAAAATAGGACCTGATTGTGCTTCTCTTGCCCCATAAACATGTTTAGCATAAATTGTATTTGATTTTAATCAGTGTTCTATTTTTTTCACTTGTCACTTAAGGGTGGCTCTTCATTGCCTTATAAAAAAAAAAAAAAAAATCAAGTAAAGACACCTAATCATTGAATACTCTATAGTACTCTCAGAGTTGGAAAAGAACAAGAGTTGGTCAAGAGAGACCTAATAAAAAAAATCTGAAAGAGAAGGCTCTAACGTAAGAATACATAAAAAAAGGAGTGGATCCTAGGAAATGCTGATAGTCAATACAGGTTACACCTTGAGAGTTATATAAAATATTATGTAAAAAATTATGTCTGTAAAATATCATCATTTGGTGTCTGAACTGTTAGCAACTCTCTTAAATCCATCCTTTTCGTGTGTGAACACACCGAATTTCAAAATATATAATTTTTTGAATTAATATTTAAAATCTGTTTTACTAGGCTAAATCTACCAAATAATAATCTGTCCAGAACAATTTCTGTGTTATTTCTTAATATATAAAGTTCATAAGGAAAATAATATCCATTCACACCTCACCGTGCAGGTGACTTGTGCATATCTATTACTATTCAGCCTGTCTCTGTTATGTCTGCGTAGTTCTTATTGTTTCTGTGTGTGTTTAAAATAAGTAAGAAAGTAGAGAATGCAGCCACATGTGAAATGAGAGCTGTAATTTCATTTCATAATCTAAGAAATGTGCAATATTCACCAATCAAGGTAGATTATGGAGATGTAATGGATGAATCGTCAGTATGAAGATAATATATTCATGATGATATGTATACAACATTGGTCACCTGTTTGACATTAAAGATGATTAGCTGGATCATATACTATCAAGAAGAGTGCTGTTGTCATAAGCTCAGCCAGAGAGTAAACAAACATCATTGTATGAAATGGAGTCATCTTCGTTCTTCATTCAAACAAAACAAAAAATTATGCAAGCCGTTTCTACTCGAAAAGTTATAGGACTGAAAAGGACTACTACTTGTTGAATTTATGCATGGTGTAGCTACAGTAAATGCTTATTGCGAAACATTGCGGTCTTTTGCTCCTCCACAACAATGTACGACCTCATTGCTGCTTTAGAAACTAAACAGTTGCTTACAAAATTTAAATGGGAAATTTTCAATCATTCTGTTTACAGCTCTGATCTGACCCCTAATGACATTATACCAAACTGAAAGGCATTATGGAAGGAATGTCTTGTGATGATTTAAAGTTTATTATCCCAATGAACTAGTGGCAGAGTAATATGTGCTGGAATACAAAATTCATTGTATTTACAATTACTGTAGGATAATTGCTTAAATATTCATGGTGACTAGAAAAGAAACAATGTTAGTTATATACAGTGGTGGTGAAAAGTCCCGGAACGGGTTAATATTTTTTTTAACCGTTACAGATGGAACTATATAACTTGGTACACTGTTACTGGGCATAAAACACTATTTTATAGCTGGAACATGTTTACTCGGCCATTCAAGCCATCTTTGAATGGCTGCCATTTTCGGCTCAGTTGTCCGTTTGAAGTCGGATTTGTGGCATTGTACTCTGCTAATAAAGACCTTTAATTTGATGTACAACTCAACCTATGCTCTCGTTAAAGATTTTCTTCCGACTCCTTGTGGGCCGTCTCCCATTAGAGGTTAAGGGTCAAGTAGAACTCTAAAAAAATAGCTTTATAGCTCTAACACTGATTTCTGGGCGTTTGTTTTGAAACCTGTACCGAGTAAACATGTTCCAGTTATCTTTAACACTCAACGCCAAGTAACTTTCATAAACTTTAAAACGCCGCCATTTTGTTTAGGGTGAACCTTTTGAAGTCGGATTTGCGGCATTGTATTCTACTAAATTAGACCTTTAATTTGATGTACAACCCAACCCACGCTCTCATTTAAGATTTTCTTCTGACTCCTTGTGGGCCGTCCCCCCGAAGTGCTAGTGGCTCTTTGAAATTGTGGTAAAATAGTGTTTTATACCCAGTAACAGTGTACCAAGTTATATAGTTCCATCTGTAACGGTTAAAAACATATTAACCCGTTCCGGGACTTTTCACCACCCCTGTATATTATTTTAAATTGTTCAAAATCTGTCTTTTTTTAAATATAAAAAATGGGGTTATATTTCTTTCAGGACTGTATTTTTATATAATTGCACCATTATAAAAATAATTTCAATTAATTTATTATATTTAAATTTCTAATTAATGACTTTAATTGTTAGATTGAACAATGGGGACTGCTTCTGAAGAATGGAGTGAATAACAGTCTTGTAATTGTAGTCCTCGGTAGAACTCCTATAAGTTCACCTCATGATGCTAGTTTCCTCCACATACAAACTATGGGTCAGTCCACGTACCGGAGTTTCACTATCATATCTTCCTGATAGATTCATATTGCCATTTATCTTATAAATTAAATCATTTTATATATAAAAATAAAGAATTGTACATCAGAAATACTTGGCTTTAATGTATATATATTTGTATTTATATAATGTGTATATATTTGTATACAGTATATTTATATTTTTGTACAGTATTTCATTTCAGAAAGAATTAATAAATTATCAATTCATATTGAGTATTATATAATCTGTATAACAACCTCATTTTCTTTCCAATAAAACAATATATAGTAAAATTTGTTATTATTTTAGTTGAAATTCTTTTTATAATTCAAAACTCAAAATTTGAGTGATAGTTTGTCAATATAGTTATGTCAATATTTTGTGGTATTTCATGCCTAACTTGTATATTCTCAGTACTGGCCTTTAGGTGCTATCTGATTATATATTCCTTGTTTTGGTAGATTCAAGTTTGATTTTTGTTAAGTTTTGTACCAGAAATTTAAATGAACACTTTCAGGTTAGTAGACATAGGGAAGGCATCTTACACCCTTGGTGAAAATCATTCTGATTATAGAAAAATTGAGATAAAAGGTAAAATGATATAGATTAACTAATTTTTAAAAATATAAGTCATATACATTACAATTATATTAATTTTCTTGGAGATTTTAATAAATATAAGTTACATATTAAATAAATGATATATTTTTAAAGAACAACATAAATATTAAATATTAATGCAAAATTGTTTGCCCTAATATAACATTAAACATTATATATGACATAAAACTTTCTATAGATTGAAAATATCATTATTAAACTACAAAGTATATTAAGAAGCCTTGATGTAATTAATCTTGAATTATAAAGTAAATAAATAGTTTGGTATAAATATAATCAAAAATTCTTAAATTTCAAGTAACAACATGTACTGTATTTAATAACCAGAAGAGGCATTTTAAAAGATAGCAAACATACCTAACCTAAACAATGTACATAATTTCACAAATATATTCATTTCAGTCATGCTGAAGTAATTGCATGTGGAAAACTCAATCGATTAGAATTACAATCCATTCTTACAATTATATTTTTAATGGTTGCAGCCGTCACAAACTAGACGAAAAAATCTGAAAGAAAAAAGCAAATATAATTAAATAGCAATATTATTTATAATAAGTATAAATAATGTCAAATATACATAACTATTGATATTTATTCGATATTTCATGGTGTAAACAAATATTAAGGGATAAAGTAAATTACAAATAATCAGAATGTAAAAGCTGTAACACTAGCTATGTCCATACTTAATAAAAGAAACAAAAAATATTCTCAGGGAAAACAAACTATTATGGAAAGTAAGTAAAATAAAAAAATTAAAAATTCCCCTTTGGCAAGGAAACCTGTCCCCTATGAGAATATATATTATTTAACAAATCTTCATATGAAAAGCGAGTTACTGCAGCAGCCCTTATAGTAAGAACCAACCTCGGCAATATGACATGCTTACCGATCCTAATTCTGTAAAACATGTTTTGAGTCGTTTTATATTTGTATCTACCAGATAAGTAAAAGCCAATGTTTTGAATTTTCCCTTTAAAGGTGAAAAACTTCTCGGTCATCACTTTATAAAAGAAGAAGAAGAAGAAAAAAGTATTCTGGGTATTAGTGTCAGGGTCAGAAGAGAACAAGAGTTGATTAAGAGACTAATAGAAAAGATGAAAGAGAGGGGATCTAACTCAACACTATGTGAAGAAAGGGTAGATCTAGCTAAGGTATGATACTATGAGTGATCATAAGAAATTCAAATATGGTACACATGTTTTTACCATTATCTTGCACAAGTCTGTTATTAAAAAAAATAAATAATTAAAAAAAATAACCCTCTAAGTAGCATATAGCTCAGACTAAGCCGATCAGCAATATGTCTTGAAACGTTAACAGGTCACCGAACAGTAGAAATCACTTTTTTTACAATTCAACATTTACCCTAGTAAAAATCATCATACCACAATTAAATTTGGACCGTTCTAAAGCTAATGATCCATAGATGCATAATCATGTAATCAAAATACCATAAAATGTTATAAATAATATTTAATTAATTGGTAAAATTTGTGTATTTTGCGGCAAATGAGTGATGCATAAACTGTGCTGTTATGTATCACAAATTTACGTCATTCTTTATCTTATTATCACAAGTCCATATTTCTGTCTCACAAATCTATAGAACGATTATTCATTTTTCGATATGTGCTTTCCAAATCTTTCAAAACTTTTTTCAATTTAACTTTGAGTTTAGTAAATATTATTGTATCGAAATCTGTAATATATCATTGTAAAGGTAATGTTTTAATTTTCATAATCATGTAACCGAAATTATATACAACAAAAGATAAAAATTAAAGAGTTCTACCAAGTTGGAGTGTTTTGCCGCAAGAGAACATCACTACACGGTTCTTCGCAATATAAAATGACATTCATCATATATTTTTTGTAAATGGTAATTCTTGTCTAAATACCACAAGTTGACAATATTTTATAGTATTTTTCTTTATATTCTAAATTATCCTAACTGTAATAGTTTTTCAAATATATTACATTCTACAAAGTAATAACCAAACCAGACTAAATTTCTTTTCAGTGTGGTTACAAAATGTGAAATATCGATAACTTATAATGATATTTTGTAACTTTTCTGAACACCATTAGAAAGGTGAAACTTAGATCTTTCAGGTGGTACAACCCATTAACACAGCCCTAATTTTAGATATGCATTCTAAACTGGAAAATTCCCTTGTCTCGACCATGATTTTATCCAATATTTCTGCAAAGTAAATAGTGCGAGGTTCGATTTATTTCTGTTATTGTAAACTTATTTTGTTATGTAGAGTGATTTATTTATTATAATTTGTTTATACAAGTTATAATATGTGTTATTTTTTCTAGAGTTTATTTTTTTAGTGAATTTTATGTTTTTTAGTTATTTTTGTTTCAGCGCTACCTAGTTCAAAGGTCTAGGTTATGTCAAATTAGGCCTAACTTTTTACCAATATTCCACTGTCTAATATAAATTGATTTTTGTTTTTACCAACATTCATGCACAAATATAGTACAAATACTTTTCTATATCTATAAAAAAAAATTTGTTATATGTAAATATATAGGCTTTCATTTGGTTTTGGTTTTTGTAAGAATTTTTGATTTCTGACATATTAACTCCAAATTTTTTTCATTGCAGAGATAAATTCTATGCACTTTTCTGAGAAAAATGATATTTTACAAGTTGTGTTTTAAATAATATTACTATTTTTGGTGATTTTTTTTTAAATAAGGGATAACTTTTTAGCAAATTTCGACTTTTTTTATAATGTTACTATTATAAATTTTTATTTTTTGTTTTTCCCAAACTTTATCCACAACTATATTACAAACTTTTCTATATCTTGAAAAATATTTTATATCTTTTATATACACTTTTCTGTGAAGTTTTCACTTTTTTCCACATTTGTCGATTCCCAACATACTCAAAAACCATCACATACAACTTTTTAAAAATTTCAATGATAAATTTTATCCACCTTTCTGAGAACAATGATATAAAATTTTGTAAACCTTTGCTGAACATATCGCACAAAGGTTTCACATTTAGCTCATTCTCCGTTCTACTTTTTGATATAGTACGAGGTCAACCAAGGCAAAGTTGGTTTATATCTAATTTCTTCACATGTAGAGAAGTGGCTCCCCTCACACTCCTCCACACTTCTTAATGAGTTTAGTTCTAAGAAATGCAATATAGAATTGTTTCCTCTTCAGTTTCTATTATTTATATGTAAAAATAAATATGTATTCTAAAATTTACAAACAAAATACAATTTATTTCCAAAAATTCGGGAGTTATCCTCGATTAAAACTTTTATGGAAAAAAAAACAACACAGAGACTATAACAGACAACTGTCTTCTAGTATAGGTTAAATGTTTAAAATGGCAAACAAAACCTGTAATGCTAATTGGCTTAAGTTTTCAGTTTGGAAGATTTTTTCCCTCCAAGAAGGAAATTCGCTTAATTCAAAATTAAGTAACGACGTTTTGAGATTAGTTGAAGAATAATTTATTTTTGTCAAAATTTTAATCCTTTTCAATTCAAATAATGATTTTGTTTTATCTGAACGAAATTAAAAACATTTAAAAATTGTTCGGTAATTTTATTAGATAAAAAAAACTGAGTTTTTACAAGTCCTTAATTTTACAGGTGTCTTGTAAAACTTTTTTTTATGTTTTGCAGGCCTCTAGTCAAAACATTACCAACTTGTCACAAGTTGATATTATTATTAGACTCTATCAAACTTGTTTTGTGAAACAGGTCTCTTAGTGGTACACCTCAGTATATAAAACTAGAAGAAATATAGAGAAACAAAAAATTATCAACTTGTCAGAAGTTTCTATTATTATTTGTCTCTTTGTAAGACCTGTTTTGTGAAATAAGCTTCTAGTGGTTACACCTCAAGCATTCAGACATAGCAGAAATAATTATTAGAGAAACAAAAGAATAATACTTGTCACAAGTCAGTATTTTGGCATCTTTGTTGACATCATGAAGGCTTTTGACACTGTCGATCATGCTATTCTATTGTCAATAATGTACGATGCAGGTGTAAGGGGTGTTGCCTTAAACTGGTTTCGCTCTTATCTGTCGGACAGAACACAACAAACTAGAGTAAATGGCAAAATCAGTGACCAAGGGAAAGTGAAGTATGGTATCCCACAGGGATCAGTACTCTCTGGACCCCTCTTCTTAATATATATTACCAATCTTTGTAACGGTCGTTTTAAGGGTAGTCTTGTCGCCTTTGCTGATGATACTGCTTTATTTTACAAAGCCAGATCCATGGAAGAATTAAAGCGGGACATGCAAAATGACTTAAATGCATTACGTTGGTGATTCACAAAACATTTCATGTTGATGAGCCCTAAGACAAAGTATGTGATATTTAATACCTCTAGGAAGATTTTCTTTTCAAACCAATTGAAGTATCACGATCCAGCGTGCGGGAAGGTTGGGGATTGTAAATGCCCAGAAATTCAGCAGGTAAGGGACATTAAATATTTGGGTTTGTTTTTGGATTCTGGATTAACATGGAGGGTACACATTCATTATTTGAAGAGTAAGCTAATCATATATATATCAGAACCTTTTATCTATTGAAATCAGTATGTAAACTTCAATTTTTGAAATCTATTTATTTTGCTTTAATAAACTCCAAGCTGGGATATGGTATTGCAGTTTGGGGAGGTGCATATCACACTACTCTAAGGCCAGTTATTTCTTTGCAGAAACATTTTATCCGCATTATGCTAAACAAGTCCAGAATGATACATGCTGCACCTTTATTCAGAACTTTAAATATTTTACCACTTAAAAGTTTATACATTTATAAAGTTTTGAGAATTTTTTTTGATAAAAGTGGGGAAAGCAAAAATCATTTAGGACCAAAAAGAGGAATATTACGTAATTACTTAAATGTGTTTATACCTAAACAGAATCTAACAGTTTTTAAGAAATTTTACTCATATCTCGCTCCTAAGTTTTTTAACGCAATGCCAGATTATATTAAAGGTTGTAGGAATAAAAAGAGATTCTGATTAACCAAGTTGATGTGTTGCTGAATTTAGCACATTGCAATGAAGTATAATTTTGGAAATGTATTGCATTGTTTTGTGGTTGAAGAGGAAAAATGTATGTATGTATGATGTGTATGTGTATATATGGCTTTGGCTAATGGCAAAAATGTTAGAGAAACAAAAAATTCCCAACTTGTCAATAGTCTCTGTTATTACTTGTCTATTTTTAAACTTGTTTTTTGTGGAATAGGGCCCTAGTGTTTATACATCCACATATGAACATAGCAGAAACATTTTAAATACAGACATATCACAAGTTTGTATATAAAAATATCTATAATTATATTTTTGTAAAATATTTAGGTAAAGTATGTCAAGATTTATAATTACCTATTTATCTAGATGTGGTAGAAGAGAGACTACCTGGACCAGAATTAAGGCTTAGCTTATCCATTTCTTCATCTGCCTGGTTGTTTTTTAACTCTTGTAATGTTGACACCATTTTGTTCCAATCATCAATCCTTGGCTGTGCCAATTGCTGAATAAAAGAAATTTATAAAAGTTCACAAACTGTCATACTAAAATTTCATTCACTGTTTGTGTTTCTTACACTGAAATTTAACACATAAATTTTTACATTTTTGGAGTTAAGATTGACGACAATAAATTATTAAAAAACTGTCTAATAATTGCAACACAATAAATGACTCCTTTACTTTTTTAAACAAGTTAATAATGCCCTCAGTACAACTGGTACTTTTTATAAAAATAAATTTAATATTATTTGTTTAGCAGGGGTGTCTGACAATATGGGTGTCTCAAATCAACTTGTGCTTCGAACCAAATTTTTCAACCAAATTTATATGAAATATGAAGGTAACGAACCAATATACCAAACTGTAAGTAAAATAAAAATATGGGCACAGAGGAGGGAGCTTTAAGTCAAGCACCAAGTAAATGAGCAAAGTTATAGCTTTTAACTAGCTCACGCTTTATAAAGCTCAAGTTTTTATCAAGCTCAAGATCAGCGGTTCTCAACCTTTTTGCACCGCTTACCAACTTTTTTCCATGAATTATACCCCCAGACTATAATTCGTATTGACACTAACATACGTCACGATATTAGAAAACTGTAATACAGTGATTGTTGTGTTTTAACTTATGACTTTGTGTTGTGTTTATAATTTCTTAATGTGAAGACTTCCTCCATACAATGATTTTCTGAGGATGGAATAGAGTTCCGAAATGCGTCAAGAGTAAGTACATAGGAAACAAGTCCACGTAGATGGAATTATACTCGATTTAATTACTTATCAATTGTTAATTAGATTTTAAATATATATATATATATATATATATATATATATATATATTGTTATCTGTATCTGTTTTCTTCTGTCAATCAATGTGTACAATTAACATGGATTTATTTTCCTATTTAAAAAAAATAAAGTATAAATAAAGTATGGCAAAATAAAACCAGTAACAAAATATTTTTAAAATGGTAAAGATAATACGTTTCCAGTTTAATACTTAACTATTTCCGATTGTGAAATAAATAATATTAGGCCTACACCGATTATTAAAATAATTCCATTCACTTCGAGGAGTATTACCAAACAAATAATACTCATTATACTATAAAATATAAATATCTTACTTTATACAAGATGGAAAGTAATGTGTTTAAATGACAGTTATTTGAGATGAGACCGACTGACTGAAAGGAAGTACAAATTTAAACAAGTTCAAGTTTACAGTTTCAGTTTTGGTTTTTCACTCTAAATTACAGAACACTGAAGCCTATCTTTTGATAAGTGTCACACAAGCAACTGGACGACCATATGTTTGATGCTTTATTTAATATCTTTTTATTCCAATTTATAAAAACAAGTAACATTTACTCACGATAATAAAAAGTTCATAAAAGGTTAGAATTTGTATTTTCTCTGGATTTAAATATGTATATAACCCAACTTGTCGGGATGAATTTCCGATATTTGTTTTGAAATATTCTGGAGAGCCTCGTGTAATTGTACTATGTCAATAACTGCTAGTCACCGATAATTGAACCGTATTTTAATGGAATAAAAGTGAGTTAATTTAACACTGTACAATAAATGGATACATACTCTATATAACATTTACTTTATTCCTTATTCTACAAACACTATGTAATGGTTTAATTGCAAGTTTGAAGACATTTAATGAGTCTAATTGATAACAGTGATTAATGAAAATAATCACAATCTTTAATGATAGTTAAACTGAATACAATTGAATTAATTTGAGACTGTATAATAAACTATTACATTTTTTATCTTTACTTTATTTCTTATTCTACAAAACAAACACTGTGAAATGATTTAATGAGCAATAATATTAATAGGTAAGCTCCAAATCGTATAAATAAAGAAAAGGAATGAAACTTTCACAAAAATTTGGCGAATCTTTTGAATATTTTTTTAATCTGTAAGAATAAAAATGTGTATTAAAAAAAAATAAAAATCATGTTATGTGTTATTTCGGAGAACACACTCTGTAGGTGGTAGTAAACTTTTGTTGCCCTGTAGATGGTGTAGGTCAAAAGCTTTAAAATTAAGAGTAACATGTTTTTTTAACTTGTGTAGAACCAAAGATATGAAGCAGTTTCCATATTTTCCCCACACTATTACAAACAAATAATATTTGAATGAATTTTCAGTTTAGGTCAAATAAACAAAACAAAAAGATTTTAGCCAAAGTAAGAGAAAAATCTACGAGTCTTGTAAATAATAATAATGAAATTCACAAGTATGTGAAATTACAAATGTGGCTTGTGGCAAATATATAACATCAAACTTAACAAATCAACACTTTTCGATTTAGTATTGGAGCAAATTATAACATTGGAATTAACAACATAAAAATTGTCAGAGTACATTTTGTTGTTGTTGTCTAACATCTTTACTTTATGCCCGCTTTAGACTAATGAAAGTAGTTAACATATGGAAAAATGCAATGTCCATCAACTGAGCTCAAACATGTGTTTACATGTCGGAATTGCAGTGAAATAAGCTTGCACTCTGCCAACTGAGGTATGCTGCTGTCCTTCAGTGTAAAATTAACAATTGAAAATTGAGTTTGACAATTAGTGTAGAACAATAATCTACTTATAAACATCAACAAATTTAGTAAATAAGTAACTTCTGTGACTCACCTCCCCTACATCATATATCCACAATTTTCCTGTATCATCGCCTACTGTTACATGTGTGCCTGAAGGAGTCCATGATACTCTGTTTAGTGCAGGATTACCTTCTACTATTGCTGTGGCTGTAGGTACTTCTGTGTCCGTATTAAGGTTCCACAGATCCAAACGTCCTGTACCATCGACTGCGGCAAATAAAGCTGGATGTTGTGGAGACCAAGCTACGTCGTATACATAATCACCATTATCTTCAAAAGAATATAACGGTTTGTTTTCCTAAAAAAGTTCATATTACTTTAACGACCAACACAATTTCACATACTATTTTTATATGAAGTATACAAAATATAATTATAAAACTCAAATTCTCTCGACTTCCACAACTGATAAACATTAAGCCAATGTGGACAATGATTTTCATAAATAATGGTAGCATATTTAAAAATAAACATTGCACAAACATTCTTACTTACGCTAAAACTATTAAAACCGAAACAAAACTAATCGTCACCAAAAATATAACTTCAATAGTAGTGAATCAAAAAGTGAAAAATTAACTGACTACAGTCTTTGAAAAAATTATTTAAATAAGGCCTCAACTGCTTTGCTTGTACTGAAAACATATTTTGATTTTATGCCAATCATTTCTGAACTGTAATATTGTTTGAATTATGATTTTACACACGAATTCATATCATTAATTTCACTAAAATTTGAGCGAAGAGTTGACTTTTAGTTTTTTACTTTAACTCATGAACAATATTTTTGGAGAGATTGTAACCAATACGTGTTATTTGGATTCATTGTTAGAAATGTACCAAAATATGAAAATGTTTTTCTTAACAGTTTAAATAGGTGACATATTTTAATACGAATTTAAATATTTTGTAATTTTTTCAGTTATTCTCAGACATACAGAAAAAAGTAAAATACATACTACTAGAGTGTACACACTACAAGAATCCTGTAAAACACAAGTTGATGGAACATTTTCGAAACTTTATTATTATTATTTATTAATTTTCTTGACAAATAGTATTTGAAGACAAGTCATTAACAATTATATATACATAAAATAACAAAATTATAATAAATACAAAACCAAAAGAAGAACAAAAATATACAATAAATAATACTACAATAAGTTACAGATAGATGATTCTGGAAGTTTGTTAATAAATTCAATATCGGTATGAGAAGGAAGTTTTTTTACAACCTTTAGCCTTTGAGACTGATGTCTTAAAAAATTACAATTCCTTGTATTATAATCATGAAAAACCATGTTGCTGGTTGATGTTTTTTGCTCGACAATGGATTATAGTCTAAAAAATATATAAACAAGGGAAAGTTAGAATTCTCAATCTTCCTGGGTATGAAGTTATTCTATTAAACATCACTGGTTCTAATAGCTTCTTTTTTTATATATATATTTTTTTATTATTATTTTTTTTTTAAACACTGTATCTCATTCATTGTGGAGATTCACTCCAAACAATAACTCCATATTTAAAATGAGGATAGATCAGTCCATAGTAGGACATAATGAGTGTTCGTTTGGTGTAATATTTTTTAACGTTTTAAACTGAAACTGGAGGAGAAAAATTAACTATCTCGAGGAACAAGAAATTGTTTACGATGGCTGGTCAAACCAATGTAAGTATTTCATCTACTAAACCATTTTTTTTTTTTTTGTATAAACAAAATGGTCCACAGATTGAAAAAACAAAATGTTTCCGGATCTATATTTATATAACCTTTTTGTGCTTATTTTTAGCTCTAAAATCAGCTCCCAAAATTTTGCCGTTTAATTTTGAATACTGTAAAAAAGAAACAAATAATGAAAATTAATTTAAGAGTATTAAAAGGTTTGAACAAAATGATAATCATATAATACATATCCCTCAGTGGGTCACTTTAGTGAGAAGGGGCTTGGCAATCACTCTGTATACTAGCTGGATCTACACATTTGTTGTTGTCTTGGGTTAGATCTTTCTCTTTTATCTTTCCTATCGGTTCTCTCTTTACCAACTCTTATTCTATTCTGACTCTGGTGTAATAAGAGTATATGAGGGCTAAAGGTCTTTATTTTATATTCTTCTTTTTTTATAAGGCGACGGTAAATATATATATAGTAAAGCACTATAATCATTTTGAACATACTCCATTTGCATAATATACTCATATATCACTAATTAAAACTGAATTAATACCTTAAGGTTCCAAAGCTTTACAGTCCAATCAAAAGAAGACGTAAGAAATAAATGAGAAAAGTCAATTCCTCCTTGTACTTTGTGTGTGTTTATTCCAGTAACTGGAGCATGATGACCTTCATAAGTTTCTGTAACTCCTGATTTACTCCCATGTCTGCAAGCTATACATTAACCAAATAAATTAAATTAACTGAAGACAAACAGAATATATTAAAAGTATAAGTGTAAATACATTTATAATAACTTATACTAAACAAAATTACTTTAAATACAAGTTTACAAACACCTTTCTGTGCACAAAAAGTTAATTTTTTTATCTTTGTTCTCCTAACCACTCTATCTTCCCTCATCCACCTATTAATAAAAAAAGAAGTGATCTGATAGCTGCCAAATACTATGAATAGTTAGTTGATGAGAATATAAACTGATATTATTACTTCCCCCATGTACTAAGTGAAGGATAAGTTTGGTAATCACACTAAATTCTGACTTCTGTTTTTCTTAGTGATCTTCACATTTCAGGACCTAGGAAATAACGATTTTTTCGACAAGCTGTCATCATCATCATAAACATGATAGCACCCACAAAAATTAAGATAGGACCATCAACTTAAGATACAACCCCTCAGAACTAAGAAGATGAGAACTGTTTCTATGTGTCACAAAATCTAAAGAACTCTCCTGTTATGAATAATAAGTTTTAACTTATAAAATAACAAAATCGCTTGGTAATATCAGCTAAGGCAAGAGCTATTTTTTTTACATATAATACATTTCTCTATATTTACTGAAACACTATCAAGTAATTGTCTTTTCTCACACAATTAATAAGATCATCACTTACATTTAGCTCACAAAAAACAAGATACTAAATGACACAGCTGAGCTTAAATTATTTCATAAACCCAGATCTATCGACCACAATCTTATTTACAAAAAAATCTGTTGTTCTCCCAGTTTAGAATATTTGTAGTCTCAAAACAAAATTTAAACATAAAAAGAGAAATGCCCTCCTTACCTTTCTTCTTTTCCGAAGTCGTTCGATTCTAGACTGCCTGACCTCTCAAGTCTAAAATTCTAATTCACCAGTGTTCTTTCCTGTGCTGGGACCTTCCACACTTGGCCCCTTCGTCACTGCACCGAAATCTCTCCATGTGAGAGACTATTCCACTTGGCTGATCTCCTAGGAAAAAGCCTTTCTCTTTGTCCTCTCTAGTTATTTAAAACTTTTCTATTTCTCCTCCTCAACTGTGTCATTTTCACATTTAATATTCCCTAAATCAGCAGGCCTAGTTAGTATTTGCACATCTTCCCACTTTGTGCTACCATTTCACATAACTAGACCTCCTGATCTACTTACGTTCTTAAACTATAAATCTATTTCTTGCTTAAATCACTATTCAAACAAATTTAATCTTACACCTAACAATATTTAATATTACATCAAACTTATTCCAACACTCCCTAACCTTAATCTTAAATAAATCATCCTTTAACCTTTTGGCCTCCCAACAGGCTTACTTAAAACAAAGAAAATTAATAATAACAATAAAAAAAAAAAATAGTGAAACATTCTACTGTGGTTCAAAAACTCAACACAGATCTATCCTCTGCAACCAGACTACAACAATTTATTCTTATTTTTTACTCTCTATTGATTGAAAAAGTGAATACAAAATCTAAACATGAAGAATTAATAAACCTGTTATATTCTAAAAGTATAAATAACCAACTGACCTGAATATACTGCCCCTTCCTCACTGCCTACTATGAAGTTGTTCACATCATTAAGTGGAAATGCTAAACATGTAGCAGCAATAGCTTTACTTTGTTTATGTTGAAGTTCTAGAGTTTCCTGAGGTTGTGACAACATGTCCAGAGACCACGAACATACTTTGCCATCAGTAGACACAGAGATCAAATTGTGTGCATTTTGTGTACCAATTACACTTAAGCAGTAGACTGGATGCTATAAAACGAAACAGAATTTAGTTGGTTTAATGATTTTATAGTTGTTCCTCTTTAACAGTTCTTTTACATCTTAACAATTTTACTGTTATATAATCTTAAAATGGTTCTCATTTAACATGTCAACTAAGACAAGAGCTTTATGCATTTAAAACTACACAGTATTTAGAAGTAGTTATAATGAAGAAACAGTGTTATTTTTATTTCATCATTGAAAAGTATTTGTAAAAAATATAATAAATACATCTGTCTGCAATAAATTTTCAGAAACGGTATGACCAATTTAATTACCCGGGATTTGGTTTATTTCTTATTTTAAAATAGTAGTAAATATTCGCCTAAACTAAAAATGTGTGGGTGTATGGATACCACTAGAAAAACAAAAAATTCGGTTTTTGAATATAAATTACAAGTTGATAAAATGTTGGTTATTGTAAAAAATATAGATATAGTTCTCCTCTCTTCATATTGAAACCTCTTGGTCATCATCACCTTATAAAATAAAAACATCTAGCCCTCGGATACTCCAATAGCATCAGGGTTGGAAGTGAACAAGAGTTGGTCAAGAGAAACCTGATAGGAAAGATGAAAAAGAGAAAAGAGAAACCTGATAGGAAAGATGGGAAAAGGAGTAGATCCAGCTAGGTTCCATCAGGATTGTCTATTCTGTACTTACTATAATAACAGACCATGAGATGTTAAAAAAGAAAGATAAACATTTAAAATACTCATCATCAAGCTATATGCATTTCTATTGACTCCAAATCTGCTCCCTAAAAATTGATTCAGTATAAATATGCCTACTAATTATTACTTTCGGACTTAAAAAAATAAAAATCATAACCTGCTTCAAGATATTAAAGAGAAATCAATATCCTTTCAGTGGATCCCCAGTGATTGTGGTATCTCTGGGAACAAAATAGCAGACAGGATAGTAGAAACCACATCCAGACTTGGTTCCAGGTCAGATCTAAAGCAATTTCTAGTATGACAGCTGCTCATACTTGAAGGCCAAATGGACAAGAAGATAGGAACAAGAGAACACTGGATGTCATTTCTTTCAAAACCAGAAATCTCCAAGCGACAAAAACACCAGAGCTAACTTTTGGAGTAAAGTACGAATTGGCCATCTTGTTACAGAAAAATATCTGTTCTGATTTCACTTTACTGGCTCTCCTGTTTGTAAAGTGTGTAAATAATAGGGAGGACTTGACTGAATACTCACATCTGCAATGTGTAAGTGATCATGATGTGAAGGTAAGTTAATTGCAGAGGATTAAGGAATTTAAAGGGCAGAAACTATCACTGGAAATTCTCTGACAACTCCGTTACTCTGAAAAATGTTGACACAGATCTATGAGGGACATGGAGATATTGGTATCTCAGCTGAAAGCTCTTGATAAAAAAAAAAAGAAAAAGATCTACTAAACTAATTTCTCAATACTCCTCTGGCTATAACGATTTTGATAAAATTCTGGTACAAAATTACCACTAGTGTCCAAATTTGCAAATAAAGAAAATTGTTGTTCACTAACAATTGACAAAAACATAAAATTTGATTGTTACTAAAAACTCATCTTCAATCCATTAATAAAAAAACCTAGGTCATACAGGCAAAGAAGTGGGCGTTTCATTTTAAAATGAACAACTAGTGCAGTGTTGCAGATACAAATGAAGCAAATGTTTTTGAAAATGATTTTTTTTACCTTATAAAAGATTGCACAAACTCTCTAACTTGAATAATATTCATAACAACTTGTACCAACAATAACACTTAGTGCAACGGCATGAAATAATGAGAGGAAATGTATAAAATGTAATATTAGTAATAGAGAATAGTAAGATAAAAATTTTAGTTTGAGATAAAAATGTAACATGTTTTAATAAACAAAAATTTGTGCTTAAAAAGGGGGGGAATTTGAGACGGCTTGGAAAATCAGTCGTCTCAAGGCTAATTTAAAACATTTAAATTGCCACGCTAAACTTCGTAAAGTTGGAATGCGGTTGTGCGGAGACGTCACGCGAGGCCAGGCAAAAACTTGCAGGTCTGAGCTTGACGAAACAACTATAGCGATTCCAATTTTATTTAAAAAAACTAAAATATGAAAATAAATAATGATACAGTAGAAGCAGACGATTAATAATACCAACAAATAAATGTAATAGAACTTAAAACAAAAAAGTTATTAAGGAAATTTAGATGGGCTAAAAAACCTAAAATTTGCATAAAGGGGAAAATTAAAAATCAAAAGCAATAGATTCATAAACCATAGGGGACATAAAAATAATCAACAATAAAAAAGGAATAATAATAATAATAACAAGGGGGAAAAGGACTTGAAAAGTCATTCTTGGAGAGTTTTTTGAGATTTTAAAGGTGAAAGGGGAATAAACTAAATAAACCTAATAATAGAAAATGAAAAGACAATCGTAGAGAATAATAATATGTGGTCAGAAAAAGAATTTAAGTTAAAATGGGGGAGAAATAATAATAACAAAAAGTTAAAGCCCAAAAGCGGTTAAATTAAAGTTTAAAGGGGATAAAAAAGTAATAGGTTACATGTAAGAAACATATATAAATGTAAAATAACAGAGCAGTGTTGAAAAAGAATAATGGGGGGGGGGGATTTTATATACGATAAATACGACGATTAAAAGATAACGACTTCAAGCATCAATAACTCACGAACCAAGCGAGCTACGACGAAAAACTAAAAAGTTATTTCTGTTATAGGATCAGGAGAATAACTTTAGTGCAAAAGAATTTTGAAAAAAGACTTAAGTAAAAAGTTAGGTTGTGAAAAAATAGACATTCGAAAAAAGTGCGGTAGCTCAAGAAATACGCGGCCGAAAACGTCGAATTAAGTTTGTCAAGACCCTCAAAAATATGAAGAAGAGGAATCCGAAGAGAAACTGAAGATCAGACCAACCGTTCAAAAGTTACAGCAAAAAGAACGAAAAATTGTTCATAATCAGAGTTTTCAAGATTTGACAGGAAATCTCAGAGCAGGTAGTGTGACGTCACGGATTAGGAGTCCACCTCCAATAGCCAACCGTCAACACAAGAAAACTGAAATAATAGAAAGATTAAAATATCAATTAAAAGGGTTTTTAATGGAAAATAATTTATAAAAAAATACAATAGAAGAAAACTAAGCCTACAACAGCTTCTAGCAGAAAAGTTACGTAGTAATTCAGCCAAAAACTTAGAAATCAACAGAAGAGACATTTCTTTGCGAAAGGGAGAAAAAGTGGTTACCTTTTGCGGGAAACATTCCCACAAGTAGAGAGAGCCAAAATGATTGGTCGTAAGACCGATACTCTAGTATCTGTCGCCGAGGAGAAAGGACGTTATTTTAGTCACTCTACAAATTTTTTCTAAATTCAACTTAGAAACTCTAATATCAGTCGCCGAGCAGGAAGGACGTTATTTTAGTCATTCGACAATTTTTTTCTAAATTCAACTTAGAAACTCTAGTATCTGTCGCCGAGGAGAAAGGACGTTATTTTAGTCACTCTACAAATTTTTTCTAAATTCAACTTAGAAACTCTAATATCAGTCGCCGAGCAGGAAGGACGTTATTTTAGTCATTCTACAATTTTTTTCTAAATTCAACTAAGAAACTCTAATATCAGTCGCCGAGCAGGAAGGGCGTTATTTTAGTCACTCTACGAATTTTTCTAAATTAACTTCAATAAATTTTAAAGCCAAGTATTCTTTGTAGTAAAGTAACTTATAAAAATTACTTTATGGAAATCAAAAAATAAGAAGATCAATCTACATGGAAGACTAATCATCAAGGAATCATAATTACTACCAGCAGTCCACAACTATAACATAACCAGGAGTTGGAAAGGAAATAATTTGAAGACACCGTTAACCATCTACAGCAAGGAACTTCACAACTTCAAGACCTTCATGTTAATTAATTGTGAAGGTACACTAAATCTATAGAATAATTCGTAAAAAGTAAACTCATTTAAATTGAAAATTCATTGGGGAAATTATAAATATATTAACCTCTTTAGATTCAAGTAAACTCTGCTTTAGTCTAGTATAAGTGTTCAAACGTAAATACGACTATTTCAGTCCAGGAAAAACTATTTGTAGTCCTAGCTGGAATAGTCTAGCATTTTTAGATTTTGTATTAATAAATAAGAATTTTGTGTCATATTAATTGTGTAAAAATATTTTGTTTGTTGTTCGATAAAAGATAAATTGTTTTAAATTGTTTAATGGTTAAGAGTATATAAAATTTTATGCTCAAGTGTTAATTATTTTTATTCACCATACTGGTTTTAAACATTTCCTTTTTAAATAATTAGAGATTTAAAAAGTTATTATTATTTATGTGCTCTGGTATAATATAAAATTAAAATAAATAAAAATTATTATCAGAATTCAGGAGCCGATTTCTTCCAAAAGGCATTTCCCCATAGAGAGAGAGTGTGTGTGTAAAAGTAATAAAAGTAAATTCAGTGAGCAAAGAAATAAAATTCAGAGAATTTTAGAATTTCAGATTATAAGTTATTGAGAACAGACTCAGACTTACAAAAGCCAAGTCTTGCAATAACTTTGATAAAGAAAAATTGTAAAAGTGAGCAACTTGGTCTTGTCCGCGATCGAACCAACTCAAACTCCCAACGAGGGGTCTAAAAGAAAAGGGGGGTTCGTGGTGAGTGCTGTCCCAAAGTAAAGGGGGGTTCGTGGTAAGTGGCCTCCCAAGAAGGGGCGATACGTGGCAAGTAGCGTTCCAAAGTGGGGTACGATACGTGGCAATGTCTAAATTTTCAGTTATATTTTCTTGGCAGCTTCCATAGCTTATGCAGACACTTGTACACAAATCATGGATTGTTTGATGACAATCTTTGTGAATGTGCTGTCAAATTTTTTCAACATTTTCATCTGTTTTGTAAGTGGAAGGTCGTCCTGAACGATGATCACCTTCAAGGGAAGTTCTGCCAGCCTTGAAATGAGCATACCACTCAAAAACCTGTGTTCTGATTAGGGAAAAACTTCTCGAAACGTTATAAAAGTTACAGTGAGGGAATTTTCAAGTTAAAAAAAAAACTCGATGCAAGCTCATTGCTCGGATTTATCTATCATCATAAAGTTTGCAAATGAACTTCTAGGCGGCTCAACCAAAAAAAAAAAAAAAGAAGTGATAGTTTACAGTAAGAAGAAAGATACTGCCAACTGCTCGCATTGTTTTATTTTTGCCCTTCCAAATCAATATAGTGTGAGGTCGAGCAAAAACGGATATCAAGATTGGAAAAATGCATTCTTAGAAATATTCAACAACATGAAACATCAAAAAACCATATATGTTGCCAAGTTACAATATTAAAGTGGATTGGTTGGAAAGATGTATCAAAGTTCTTTTCTGAAAAAGAAAATGTAAATATTGAGCACCAAAGAGAAGTACTCTCAATAATAATTGATTGCTGTATAATTGTATAGATGAAATGCAGGGATTTAGGAAATATTCAGTGGTGGAAGGGAAACTACTCCCTAAACTTTTTAGGTTACTTGCAAAACACAACCCTGATGTGATAATATATGTTGAGAAAATAGAAAAAGCACGACAGGAAAAACCACTTGTGTCAAATTTTCATAGTTATAAAAATATATCCTTAAAGGTTACAAAGCCATAGTCTCAAAAATACATAAATGCAAGAAGTTCTCCATCATTTTAGATTCAACCCAAGAAAGAGAAGAGAATCCACCATGTCATTATCAGATACGTGGAAATAGGGAAATCAGCAAAATCAGTGGAGATGTTGGTTAGGTATTTACTTCGGCAGACACTACTTGTTTGAATTTGAAATTATAATTGACGGAAATATTGAAAGACATAGGGCCAGAGGAATAAAATATTGTAGGCAAAGCATGGAAACGGTCTGAAAACATTGATTGAGCAAGAGTGTGAGACTGAATTTTATCTATGCTGCAGCTTGCATAGATTTGCATTTGTAATTGAAAAATCAATTGAAATCTGTCCCGTAATATGGGATCAATTCAATGTTTTAGAAAAGCTATAGCGTCTGTTTATGTCTGTACACAACAGGGATGATGTATTCATTGAAAAATGTCATAAAGTGAAAAACAGACTGGTAAGAGCAAAAGTTTCAAAAGAGTTTAAAGTACAAGGTGGACAAACAAAGCAGAAACTATGAAAGTTGCAATAGCCTCCTATGAAGCAATCATGACGACTTATAGGATGGAAACCAATTCGACAGAGAAACAGTTACTCGATTCTGGTCTTAAAAAGAAAATAAACACATTTGAAATTACAATTACATTACATGTACCGCAATGTATCTTCAGGGTCATGAACCCAATCACAATGACCCTTCAAGGTGTAATGACAGATTACGCCACTGTTAGAGGGATCATTGATAACGTAAAAACTCTAAGAAGTGATGCAGTTAGGCAAGATACTTTTAAAAATGGCACAAAGCTTATTCACAAGCATGATATATCTGAGTCCATCAATAGTCTAATCAGAAGGAAAAAAGTTTCGTGGATGAGGTAGGGGTTGACGAACCATATCTGATGACAAAAAGAGACTGAAGACAGGAATGTATCACAGCTTAAAAATGGTAAAACAAATGAGTCTTTTTTCTCACGCAGGAATGTTGAAGATTAACCAAATTTCAAGTGAAACCTAATGATATTCTATATTTGTGCACTTGAAATGTAAATGGGATGTTGATACAATTACAAAAGAAGTCAACAGCTTTAATGAGGTTTACAGAGTTGCTCATGAAAACGTAGATGTCTATGATGTACTGGGCCAAACAAAAACTACAAAAAAAACCAAAATTATTTGAAAACAACAAACACTTTTGATGAAGAAGATGACTCGGACAGACCCAAAAGTTAGATCGATAAAGTTAAGGATTTATGGATAGCCAATGGGATTAAGAAATTTTACAGATGCCTAATTAACTTATCTGGATTTAGAAAACTAGAAGTTGTGTATCCATTTTACTACCATTGGCAGTAACAAGCTGTTCTGACAAAATAGCTATAAGTAGAATAAAAATTGAGAAAAATAGACTAAGGTCATATATGGGTGATAAATGACTGTCAAACCTGATGGTCCTTTTATCAGAAAGAGACGTCTTTTCTAATATTTTAATATTTCTAATGGTATGAATAGGCATTGGAAATAATTGTAAAAACTATCAAATATAATTTTAAATCTAAGTCCCAAGACATTGCACAGAAAGCGCCTATTATTGTGAAATATATCAGAAGTGTTGACCAAGGGCATTGGTCGGAACTATCTATATGATTCATCAGAATCAGCTTTAAGAACAATACGGCCAGTACTTACAGAAATAGAGGTGAGCAAACCGATAGGTCTTTTCTTAAATTAAAGAAAGTAGACTGATTTGAATTTTATTATATTTCACAATAATATTCACTTGCTCTATCTTGGGACTAATAGATATAGTTTACAATAAAAGGGGATTAAATATCAATAATGTATTTGTTGGAATAACATAACTGAACCACTGATTGCTACATATATATATATTATATGTATTTCATTTATCAATTTTATTATAAAATCAATTTTATCGTTTTTCATTTCTTAAAATTTTTATGATTTAATTATTATACTTAAAATTTAATGTGTACATCATTTTCATTTGGTCTAGTTTAATAAACACTATTTTTTAAGTACAGTAGTTGTTTTTATCCTATGTAAAAGTATCTCCGAGAGTAGTGAAAAGTAAGTTATCACATTGAGTTGGCTTTAAGGAGGGGGAGGCCACCCTGGAGGGGGTGAGCCATAAGGTTTAGAGGCAGCGAGCACTTTCCTAAAAAGAACTGCTATAAAACTACAAAGAATGTTTAAAATACAAGATTATACACAAAGGGTGAAAAAAACAGAAAATTTCAACTATCTTGCTACATTGCATAATAATGTAGCAAATTAAGAAACCAAGTATACATAATTGTAGAAGTTTAGCCACTAACCGTGTGTGCAGAAGCAGATAATGGGGTTCGTTGGATAGGTGTACGTTTCTGTACACGATTATCCCATAGAACAATCTGGCCAGAATATGTCCCACCTAGAATTAAGTTAGGATGGAATCTGGAACCAAATAAATAAATATATATATATATATATATATATATAGCAACAATATTTATAAATCATTGCACATTCTTCTTTTGACTCTATTTGGTAACTTAACAGAAGTTAGCTAATGAAACTATAGAAGTGTTGGATACCTGGCAAAAGTTGAAGACATGACTGCCGACTGACAATGGAAAATGTATTCTGGTGTCGTTTTCTTATACTTGGTATTCCACACGAGACAAACACCATCAGGATCATGCGGTGATTCACCATTGGTATGATAACTGGCTAATAATAGTTCTGGATATTGTGGTGACCAATCTAAAGATGTTACACAACGGTTTTTAGACCATCGTTCATCCCCAAAACATCGATTTAGTGAAACTCTGCAACTGTTTTTCTCATCTCTGTAAATAAATAAACAAATACTGTATTTATAATGTTAGTTGTATCAAATAATATTAAAGGTGTTTTATTAGGTAGAAGCTTAATATTTTGCTAGATTATAGTATAATATAGCAGCTATATATGATATCCTAAATTAGTACTAGTCAAAATATAATAATCCAGTTTATATATATATAAACTCAGTTTAGTATGATAAACAAACAAGTTTGAGATGGCAGATTGTTTCTAACACATATTTTATGTTTTATAGCTTGTACAAAAAATGTTATGTTAAATAAATAAAAATCACATTTTAATCAAAATCAAACCAATACTAAAATTGCTAAAAGCAAAAACTAGGCCAAATAGTAATTATTTTAAAATTTTTAGCTACAACTTTTTCATTAGTTTTACAGAAATATGTATGTTATTTATAAATAAATACTGAGCTTAACTTGTGAGATGGCATACACATATGTTACTCACAAATATTTATTCAAACACATTTCAACAACAAAGTCACCAGTTATAGTTTAGTTATTGTAGCTCGTGCATTACTGAAGATGGCGACTTTGTTGTTGAAATGCATTTGAATAAATAAACATACTATTTGTGAGAATTTGTGTTCAAGTTGAACTCTATTAAATATATGTTACTGTTAATAATATATAAACTGAGAGGTGAAGTCAGTGATTCAGTTCAAAAGGAGAGTTGCGCAGCATTCAGTTTGTTTCCTTCAGGAAAGTACTCTCTTTTACACTGCCACTTTGATGATGGAAACTTTAGAGAAATACAAGTGAAATAATCTCATCCTCCATATAACAGTAGTCCAGATTTAGCAACATCACACTTTCACTTTTTCAGCACACTTAAAGACTTTTTAAGAGGAAAAAATTTCAACTTAAGTAGGAGGTATTGATACTGTATATAAATGGATACTGACATGCAGTCACAAGACTTCTGGAATTATAAATTTCCTGAGCACTGAAACAACTGCATTACAGTGGCAGGGGAATAGATAGAAAAATAGCATATAAATGATTGTAATAATACAAATTTTATTTTAGCTGAGAAATTCCTGTATATTTGAATGCGTCTCGTACATCATCCAAACGCCCATCTGTTTAACTTGCAAATTTGGAATAGCTATCCCCTATACAAATTATTATCATTAAATGATAACACAGTTTCATAATTCGTTCTTTTGATACTTTTCAATAGTATCAAATATAAATATAATAAATATAATATTTATTACCATAAATATAATATTTTAAATAACCAATGGAAACTAATTATTAATTTTATGAATCATTTGTTTTATGAGAAACATTTATTTTATGACATTTGTTTTCTATAAAAATATATCTTAAATAATACATACGCAGCATCCTCATCATCTGCAGCACCAGTATAGTCGGTGACTATATCAACGCTTTCATAAAGTGCTCTCTCAACAATACGCCCAGCTCTGTCGACGAAGCGCTGAAAATCTTCTGACAATACGATCATCATTTTCTCATCATTACTGAGTTCTCGAACTGTATAAATACAACAAAAATATAACTCTTTTAGTGCCATAAGATTTAAAAAAAATTATTAGGTTAGAGTTTAATAGGGCATAAAGCCTATTATGTTTAGCCTTTGTATGGATAGGAGACACAGACTTACCTTGGAAAGTGGTCCTTGGTTATTCCTAGTAGTACACAAATAGAAACACTAAATAAAACGCTAAACATTCTGAAATATTTCATACACACTTCACTTTCTCAATCAGTAGAGAGTACAAAAAGTAGACATTTTCAATACATATAAGTAAATAATAGTAGCCAGATATAGTGTTTTATTATAGACATATAGCCAAAGGGAAATTATCAATCTAATTTCTATCTCTAGATCAATGAATAAAAACAAAAATGATCCAACAAACACATAAATGAAATTGTCTCTTTATTATAGGACCGTTCGGAAAATAAGCACTGTATTTATGCAGTGTGAGAAGTAATAGAGAGCATTGTTCCTAATATGATGTGTTCAGTACACATCCAGCTGCACTAGTAGGAAGATTGTGCTCCAGTTGGTTTGTTCGTAATAGCCTTTAAAAATGAACACTTGTAATGTGATAAGATTTTAATGGCAAAAAATTTGTCAGTAGCAGGCATCCATCGTAAACTGTGTCTGTATACACCCAAATAATGAATGAAGGTGTTGTGTGTCAGTGGGTCCGTTTTTTAATTGGGAGAACAAACATTGATGATGAGAAAAGGAGTGGCAGTTATTTTTCATGAAAACTGAATTTTATATCATGTATATATGAGATGTGAAGCTGATATGGACATCGGGA